>JAVQMG010000095.1:2645000-3845000 GCA_032878915.1 Castanopsis chinensis
CCTATTCTGGAGCTGCTAATTTCAGACCAAATCCACCTTAATTTTAGGCTTCAATTATTTAGAATGTTTTTTTTTTTGCTATTTTCCTATTTTGGAGCTGCTAATTTCAGACCAAATCAATTTTAATTTAGGCTTTTATTATTTAGTACGTTTGTTTTTTCCTATTTTTAGTCATGTCTTATAAATAGAATGCACTCATTGTAATTGAGGGATTATTGAATAAAAATCAGAAAAATGTGAGGTTTTGCTTCTCTCTTGATTCTTCAAGAATTGTGAACTTATCAGGGATTCTTCCTTGTGGCGTTCAAATTTTATACCTTCGGTTTGTGATTTAGTTATAATCATTGGGTCGAGGTCTAACACTTATACCTTTGGTTTGCATTTCAATTATAAATGTTGGATTGGGGTTTCTATCAAAATCTAAATTTTAGCTTTCATAGGCAAGTATTCCAATATTATTTGTTGGGTCTTAAAATGTGATGATTGAGGTTCGCATCAAGTAACCATACCTTGGCTCTTTGCTTAGTGGGAGATTGACATTATGGGCCCATTCCCATTAGAAAAAAACTAGACTAGATTTCTGGTCATTGCAATCGATTACTTCATCAAATGGGTGGAGATTGAGCTATTAGTGACATTCACAGAGGCCAAAATCCAAAGCTTTGTATGGAAGAATATAGTCTGCAGGTTCGGGATTACTAACACAATAATATTGAATAATGGGAAGTAGTTTGACAACCCCATGTTTCGAAAATTTTGCCAAGTTCTAGGAATTAAGAATCATTAATCTTCTCCACGACATCCTTAAGAAAATGGACAAACTGAAGTGACAAATTGAAGCCTACTAAAAATGATCAAAACTTAGCTTGAGGGGACAAAGGGCACATGGCCAAAAAAACTACCAAATGTCCTATAGACATACAGGACGACGCCAAGGGTGCCAATAGGAGAAACACCATTCAAGTTGACTTCTGGCTCTGAGGCCGTCATACCAATGGAAGTAGCATTGATGAGTATTCAGGTGAAGATTTATGAAGAATATAAGAATCAACAAGAACTTAATAGCAATATGGACTTGATTGACAAAGTTAGAGATGAAGCTTAGCAAAGAATGAAGTACAAAGGAGCAATGGCCAGGTATTATGATAAGAAAGTGAAGGTTAAAAGATTTAATCCAAGGGACCTCATCCTCAGAAAAGTTTTGCAAGCAGCAAAAGACCCATCCTTAGGAAAATTGGGACCTTATGAGTTATTCACCATTCTAGAGAAGGCTCGTACTACTTGAAGAAAATGTATGGTCAAGAATTATCTTGTCCATGGAACATAAAGTACTACACTTAAAGAAATACTATTAGTAAGAAACCCTGAAGGACTCCCATTTGAACTTTACTAAAAGTGTATTTTCGTTTCTATTATTTCCTATTTCTGCAAGGATTTATTTCCTTCACAAATAAAGCATGAACAACAGTATTATTCAGATAATATTATCGTCATTTATTTGTAACAACTAAATCACATATTGTTCACAAAGGTCACCAATTCGTCATTGATACATGACCTAAGAAGTTATTAATACATAATTAATTCATCATTGATACATGACCTAAGAAGCTGTCAATACATAACTAATTCATCATTGATACGTTACCTAAGAAGTTATTAATACAAAACTAATTCGTCATTGATACATGACCTAAAAAGTTATTAATTCGTCATTAATACATAACCTAAAAAGTTATTAATACATAACTAATCCGTCATTGATACATGATCTAAAAAGTTTTTAATACATAACTTAACCTAAGAAGTTATTAATACATAACTAAAAAGTCACAACTCAAACTATTATTAATACATAACCAAATCGTCATTAATACATGACTTAAGGAGTTGTTAATACATAACTCAATCCTCATTGATACATGACCAAAATGTTATTAATACATAACCAAATCGTCATTAATACAAGACCAAAAAGTTATCAATACATAACTCAAATCGTCATACACGACTTGGAAAGTTATCTAAAGCATAACATAATCATCATCCAAACATGATGACCAAAATTGCTGACAAGACATACTCAAAAAAGAGAAACCAAGAGAAATGATGTCAAACAACGAAGTATTCAAACATGAAGCAAAAATTTTCAGAACAAACGTGCTCAAAACAAACGAGCCCAAGAGATTATTTTTAAAAAAAGCAGGAAATGTAAACTTGCTCAAAACAAACAAGCCCAAGAAATTGTTCTTTTCAAAGTTAGAAGTAAAAGCGTTTCAAATAGGGTTAGAAGGAGACGGATCCATTGGGACTTCGGCAGTAACGACTGTATTGTCTCCCACCACATCTTTAGCAATATCAGCTTCCACGTCATTTGAAGGATGATCTTCCAAAATCTCCTTTTCAACTGCCTTCATGTCTAGTGTAGAGAAGTCCAGGTCTTGATGATGTTTGGCCATATACTTGCAGGAAAGTTCAAAACCATCCACATAGTAATCGCACAGCTTGTCTGAATACTCATCAAACTTCTTGAACTTCTCCATCGCTTTAGGACTGGCTTTCTAAATTTTGAGCAAGGCTTCATTGATCTACTTATCCTCTAATTTGCAGAAAGCCTTCTCGGTGTTCACGTCTCTCTCCAAAGTTTTCAGGAAATCCTGAGCTTTCTCCACCTTGTTAGAAAGTGATGTGACCTTTGCCTTCAGCATTTCATTTTCAGAAGAAAGTGAGTCTGCCTTGGACTAAGCCACCGTGAACTTCTCCTCATAGTCCAAGCATGACCACAAAATTGCTGGCAAGTCATATTCAAAAAAGAGAAACCAAGAGAAATGATGTCAAACAACAAAGTATTCAAACATGAAGCAAAAATTGTCAAAACATACGTGCTCAAAACAAACAAGCCCAAGAGATTGTTTTAAAAAGAGCAGGAAATGTAAACTTGCTCGAAACAAACGAGCCCAAGAAATTGTTCTTTTCAAAGTTAGAAGTGAAAGCATTTCAGATAGGGTTAGAAGGAGACGGATTCATTGGGACTTCGGCAGTAATGGATGTATCGTCTCCAATCACATCTTCAACAGTATCAGCTTCCACATCATTTGAAGGACGATCTTTCAAAATCTCCTTCTCAACCGCCTTCATGTCAAGTGTAGAGGAGTCCAGGTTTGGATAATGCTTGGCCATATACTTGCAGAAAAGTTCAAAACCATTCACGTAGTAATTGCATAGCTTGTCTGAATACTCGTCAGACTTCTTGAGCTTCTCCACCGTTTCAGGATTGGCTTTTTGAATTTTGAGCGAGGCATCGTCGATCTTCTTATCCTTCAATTTAGAGAAAGCCTTCTCGGTGTTCTCTTCAAAGTTTTCAAACGATCTTGTGCTTTCTCCACCTTGTTAGAAAGGGATGTGACCTTTGCCTTCAGCACTTCATTTTCAAAAGAAAGTGAGTCTGCCTTGGACTGAGCCATCGCGAACTTCTCCTCATAGTCCAAATATTTCCCCGAGATATATAGAGATTCACCCAACACCTAGAACACAAAAGGATAAAAGAATACAAAGGAGAAACATTCACAGAACTATATGACGAAGGTAAAAAGCTACCTACATAATCTTATGAACATGAGAATACATCAATTCATTCGAAGGTTTGGTTGTCAGTGGTTTCAAATCCTCAACAGAAATGGCATTGTGGGCCTTCGCCATAGCGCACTCAGCCTTGTCCCAAAAAGTTCCAATCATTTCCTTATCTCGCTCTTTCCTTCGGCCCACCTCATCAGTAGGGGTAATCATCTCCAATGACGATATGGGAGAAGCAGGATGTTGAAGGGCAGGCATAACAGTGGAAGAAGAGACCACATGATCTTCCCCATTAGATGGTTCGTTGTCTCTGCGGTGTTTCCTTGATAAAAGTCTCTCTTTCACACCCATCTTCGCTTTCTTCTCCTAGACCTCTGCCAATTTCCATTTATGAATCTGGCCGCCATTCCTACAAAAAATAAAAATAAAAATAAATAAGTGAATCATCAGGAAAAATCCAATTAAAGGTAACATGAAAAAATCGAGTACACTTACTCTTTTTTATAGTCTCTATCCCCTTTTGTACGTAGCTAGAAGGTTTTGGTCCAAGGAAATGGAGAAAAAATGATTGTGGAGAAATAAGTTCGTTAAAGTTCGAGATCCTTTTAATATATCCCCTAACTTTCTCTAGACGATTGTCGAAGCGCTTCTTCAAACGAGGACACAAAATTAAGAAACGATGAGCATATGTATATATGAACATGTATATATCAAAGAAAAATGAAGGATGCACTAGACTTAAGAGTGCCCCACCTATGAAGTAATTTGGAAACGTCATTTGAATTTCCACAAGGAGTGGTTTCCCAACCATCACCAGACACAAAGAAGAACCTAGTTTTCCACTCACGAAGGGGAGAAGGGGAATCAAAAACCAATCTTGACCTTTTATCCCAAGGTTTAAATTCCCAATAATCGGGAAGCTTAGACCGTTTTAAATTCCCAATCTAAAGATATCACCTTCACTAGCAGACATCCACATCACCATACAACATATAATCGTCCTCCATGAATTTGGGATGAGTTGAGCACAAGCAAGTTTTAGATGAAGAAACAATTCCCAAGTGAAAGGGTGAACAGGGAAGCGAAGCCTACTAGCGAAGTCAGCCTCGTAGAAGCAAACTTCGTCAGGAAAATAAGAGCAAGCTCTATCATCAGCATCAGGGATCCTAATCTTAACAGAGGAAGAAAATTGAAATCTATTCCTAATTCTAGTTCGTCCTTTTCTTTGAGAGTACAGAGCACTCCCAAAGCTTTAAATGGAACTCTCGACGAAGAAACCTCAGGAGCCCTATCTTGTTCAAATGAAGACAAACCTGTTTCGAGTTCACTAGACCATATCTCCTCCCTAAACATCCTAGACAAGTTTTGAGCAAAACCCACCAAATGGTGAACTGATGGAAAAAGAAAAATTAGGGAAAACCTAAAAAGAATCTTGCCCTACAAATAGCCCTACCGGGGGGTGCCTCCTACCCTCTGAATCGAGAATACCACACAAGCAAACAAAAAAGAAAGAGAGAGAAGGGTAATCATGCCTAACCAACGAATAGGCCACCATAAAATGAAGATAAGATAGAAGAATGAAGAAAGAAGCTTACTAGGAATTCTTGAGTATACAATAGGAAAGAAGAAAGCTCTAAAAACAAAGCACAAAGAGAAAGTGAAACAAAATTAAAAAGAAAGAGGGAAAACAAAAATAAATGATTGGTAGAGAACGTGCACAAGAAAACCGAGAGGCGGCTCTTTAGCACGACGAGCCAATCTTAGCGCTACACGTGTCATGTGGACAGGCAAAACGTCTCTTCACAATAAATGCAAGAACATGGAAAATGAAGAGACAAAGATTCCTATATTTTTATCCTGCCATAAAGACAAGGACAAGAATAAGGGGGCAGCTGATAAGTCCAAATTTCAATGGTATCGTCATTCATTGTGGACAAAACTAAGATATGTTGTGCATTTATGGCGAGCACTTATGCCAAAGAGTAACGGACGGAGCAACAGGAAAGAAGATGTTACGCAAATCAAAGCATTATCTTGTAACGTATTAACCATTATAAATGAGAATGAATGCAGAGATTCGTTGCTCTTTAAAGACAAGATGGCTATAAAGCCAAAGAAGAACAGGACCAAAAGGTACACACAATTCTCACCCCAAAACTATTCCTAAGTTGAATTCTCTTGCAATACGCTTCAATTGAATTCCTTTCTAACTTAATCATCAGTGGGTTTTTGGCAAACACTACACTGGTGTATTTCTCTTGCTCTATTTAAGATCTTATTGCAAGTTTGTTCCTGGATGAATCCATTGTCATCGTCCATCCACATAGACAAAAAACCTAACTGTTTTTGAATCATCAATAACTGTTTAGAATTTTTTTTCTAAAGTAATAAGATATGATATATATATATACACATAGATATATATATATATATACATACATATATATATATACATACATACATATATATATAATATATATAATATATATACATATATATATATATATATATATATATATGTTGTGCAAATAGCACCCCAGGGCTCAAATCAAAAACAGTAAATAAGCGAATATTAAATAACAAGCACGCACAAAGAACAGAAGAATTTACGTGGTTTGACAAACTGCCTACCTCCATGGCGACGATGGAGATTTATTATAAAATATGGATATACAATAGAGCATAAGAATACTCTTAAGAAACCCAAATCCTAATTACTCCCTAACTCTCTCTCACCCACAAGACAAGAAAGCTCTACTCTTCTTTTTATGCGGCTAGTACTAGGTTTTAGGAATTCTTAAATTTTCACTATTTTGTGCCGCACATAACAACACGCACATAACAACAGACACACACACACACACACGCACACACACACACACGTGTGTGTGTGTGTGTGTGTTATTAACCAAGTTGGCAGGTGCATTCTTTTTACAATTTGGATTCGGTCAACTAAAGTGACCAAATTTGGGCTTGGCAATTCATGCCACACGGGCCCAATATCAACAATATATATATATATATATATATATATATATTAATCCTAAAATAGTATGTTGAAATAGACTAGTATTAAAATATCTCGTTCCAATTGTTTTTGTCATACACTAATACAATCTCAAAAATTTGTGAAAGTATTTGTGACTAAACTTAATTAGATAGTGGTTTTTGTTTTTGTTTTTAAGATCACTTAAGAGTCCATATCGTGTGCCTCAGCTTAACTAGATCTAAAAAAAAAAAAAGAATGCTTATTGTATGTTTGACAAAAATTATTTTTGCCAACTTATTTAACTATTCAGCTTATTTTTGCTATTATTTATGGGTCCACTGCACTTTTGGTAGTATTCATGGGTTTCATTATACTATTTCAACTAATTTTTACCTTTATTTACAGTACTCTCAGTGAAAAATTTTCAGTTTCAGCAAAATAAGTGGATCCCAAATGGACCCTTAATTGTTAAAAATAACCATTTTTTTAAGTATCTGTTTGAGATCTGTTTATTTTGCTAAAACTAAAAACTTTTTACCGAAAATACTGTAAATAAAGGTAAAAATTAGCTTAAATAGTACTGTGGGACCATAGATAGTACCAAAAAGTATAGTGAGACCCATAAACAGTAACAAAAATAAACTGAATAGTAAAATAAGTTAGAAAAATAAATTTTGCCAATCACATACGAAATTAAAAATCACATTTCTATATGCACAATTCATCCGACCACATGCAACTCTAAGTTATCGTTGTGAACATTAACACAGTACTTCAATGGTTTAAATGTTTGGTGCTATGTACGTGTGTGAGAGAGAGAAAGCATACATGTTGACAACATGGCAGCTGGTTGTATTGGGGATACTGCAATTAAACGGCATTTTCTAAATCTTTTTTTTTTTGGTAAACGACGATATATTCAACAAAACTCAAAAAATTACATCAACGTCATGGCATAGTCTATTCACAACAAAGCCATTCCTATCATCCTGAAAGGCATCCAAAACGTCCACAGGTGGACTAAAATAGTGAACTAAGTCTAAGTCCTGCTCCACACCCATTCTTGCCAACACGTCAGCACATCGGTTAGCTTGTCTAAAGCAATGCTTGATATGGATTTGCTGAAACCTGGACACCAGCTGTCTACAATCGTCCAAGATTGGGGAAATCACGTTGTTTGCATAGTTAGCATTTTTTAGGACTTCCACCACCACTTTAGCATCTAGCTCCACAATGAGGCAAGAAATATTTAGAGCATTGCAAATCATTAGCCTGTCTCATAGCCTCCATATTTCAGCTACAAAACTACTTGTTGCCCCTATATGCCTTGAGAATCCTGCTACCCATTCCCCATGCTAATCTCTAATGACACCTCCACAACCCGCTTGTCCAGAACTTCTCATAAAAGAGCCATCAGTGTTCAGCTTCTTCCAACCTGCAGCTGGCCTCTCCCATCTGATGCTTCTGACCACATATTGGACTAGATTCCTAGGGGAAAACACATAGCACATAAACTCCATAGCTTGGTTAAAAACCTCAGTTGAAAGCTTTGAATTTTGACTTTTCTTGTTGAAAACATGTATGTTCCTACTCTTCCATAAATTCCACAATGCCAAAGGGAAGGTAACTTTCCATGGAGGTTTGCCTTGGATGTAGCATTTGCTTACTTTCCCATTCATCCTAAGCCAATCCTGCAGATTGCTTGTCCAAAAAACTCGGTCTGTCACCTTAACTCCCAACTTCTTCCACATTTTTTTTACCTTAGGACAGTCCCTAAGGGCATGTAAAATTGATTCCGACTCCTTTTGACAGATTGGACAAAGAACCTCATCAAGCACTCCTTTTCTCGCAAGACATACTTTCACACCTATACTTTCATGAGCACACATCCACACAAAAGTCTTAATTCGAGGCAGAGTATTCATCTTTCAAATCCACCCAAAATCAAGAGGGAGCATATTATCTTCCAAGCCCATGGCAAAAGAGTATGCACTCTTTAAGTCAAAGGTGCCTTTCGGATTACCCATCCAAAGGATTCTATCCCTTCCTCTGCTAGTTATTGGAAGAGGTACTACTTGCATCATTGACTTTATGTCCAATAGCAAATCAAATGGGATTTGACTCCAATCCAAGCCCGTATTTGTTAAAACATCCTTTACTTCCAAATGATTTGCTTCTAGAGTTAACGGGTCGTGAATCAGTTGACAGAGAGGACCTTTGCTTGTCCAATTACCCCACCAAAAGCTAATATTACTGTCTTTACTTATCGTCATCATGCTACCTTTGTTAAAAGTCTCCCTAGCTCTTTTTATGGCTATCCAAACCTAGGAACATGGTAGTCTGTCAGCGTTAATAGCATTAGTTCTTCTATTGTTGCAGTATTTTCGCCAAAGGACTTGAGCCTACAATGCTTCTTTTTCCGTATGCAAACACCAATTGAGCTTAGCAAGGAGGGCCGTATTTCTTCCTCTTGCTGCCTGTAAACCAAGCCCTCCTTCATCTTTTGGTTTTGTGACTTTTTGCCATCCCACCCAATGAATTTTTTTGGTGGTCTCCATAGTTCCCCACAAAAAATTCCTATTGACCTGGTCAATTCCATCCTAAATTTTGTAATTTTGTGTGCTACATAACATAAAATGAGATTGTCACTAATGAAGCTTGAATAAGAATAGAGCGGCCAGCAAGAGAGAGCATGTTTGCCTTCCACCCCGTAATTTTTTGTTTAACCCTATCCAAAACAAAATTGTACTCATAGGAGGAAGAGCAGCTCGGATGTTTAATAGGAATCCCAAGATATTTACCGAGAGAAGGAGTAGAAGCAAAACCAAGAATATCACTAAGTGATTCCCTAGTATCCTTATCCACATTGGGCGAGAAGTAAACTCTCGACTTTGAATTGCTGATTTTCTGCCCAGATATGTTGCAAAACTCATCCAACACATCTCTTATGGTGGAGCAGTTGGTACCATTAGCTCTAACAAATAAGACCAAATCGTTCGCAAAAAAAAGTGTGAGAACACCGGTCTGCCACGGGATGCCTTCACAGGCTGCCAAAGATGAGCACTACACTTTTCCTCAATAAGTTGACCGAAGAACTCCATACACAAATTGAATAAGTACGGAGATAGATGGTCTCCTTGCCGAATCCCTTTAGAAGGGTATATCGGCTCCAAGGCTTCTCCATTAAATAAGATGGATGTCGAAATGGTGGAGATGCAGCTCATAATAATATCAATCAAGTCAGCCAGAAAATTCGCTTTAATGAGCATATCCCTAATGAAGCTCCACTCAAGCTTGTCATATGCCTTTTCTAGACCAATCTTTAAAGCCATGTACCCTACCCTCCCTCTTTTCTTTCTAAGGGTATGAATCACTTCTTGCACAATAATTGCATTATCAACACCCCTGCGACTAGGCACAAAAGCTGTTTGAAGGGGGGAGATAAGCTTATCCAAGAAAGGCCTCAATCGAGCAACGATGATCTTGGTTATAATTTTGTACACATTGTTGCAAAGACTAATCGGTCTATAGTTGGCTAATGTCTTCGGTCCTTGGATCTTTGGAATGAGGGCAATGTGGGTTTTATTGAGGTACTCTAGAACTTTTTTATCACCAAACACCATTATTTTACCTCATTCACCACTAAGTTACCCATAATCAACCATAATCTATGGAAAAATCCCGCATGTAACCCATCTAGTCCTGGCGCTTTAACGGCTTTTAATGACCACAAAGCAGCTTTAATTTCTTCATTCGAAACATCCCCACCAATACTCTGCTTTTCCTTCTCAGATAAACTAACCTACCAGTGAGATACATAGGGTGCTGATCGGGAAGCACTAGAAAAAGAAGAGGTGTAAACTTCATTAAACCCACTTCTAATGAAATCATTAATCAAATTTTCCTCATAAATCCACTCCCCAACTGAATTCTTAATTGCTAAAATCTGGTTCCTTTTCCTTCTCACTAGTGTGGAAACATGATAAAAAGTGGTGTTGCGGTCTCCTTGCACCATCCAATTAACTCGGGATTTTAAAGCCCAAATATCCTCCTCTTGGTTAAGAACAATATCTAGCTCCTTAAGCAGCTCATTTTCTAAATTGATGAGAAAATTTGAAGGTCTTATAGCTAAGGCTCGCTGAATACCATTTAATCTTGCCATGATATTCTTCTTTCTAATAAACACATTTCCAAACTGCATTCTATTCCTCCTCATGGCCTCCTCTATGAATTTGTTAATAGCATCCACAAGCAGACTAGATTGACTCCAAGCCCGGGTTACAATGTTCGGGAAAAAAGGATCTGACAGCCAACATGTTTGGAATTTAAAGGGTCTTGCCCTCCCCACACCCCTTCTTGGTTGCATCTCCAATAAAACAAGGCAATGGTCTGAATGGCATCTCATAAGCTGTACCACTTTTGCTTCCGGGAATAGTAGACACCAACTGGGGTTAACAAAAAATTTGTATACTTGGGGGAAAAATGTAACAAAAAACCTGTCTACAAGAAAATCAAATCAATCATACTTGTGAATATTTTCAACCAAATTTGTGTTCCATTCCATACTCATGGAAACAAACTTAACAAAGATTTTATAGAGAATAGAAAAGAAAAGGGGGGAAAAATAAAATAAAAGGAACTCAAGCTATATATCACATACACAACTGTGCGTGAGAGAAACTGAGAGCGAGAACATACTTTCATCATCTACCAGTACGGTGTCAGTGGCTCCAAAAATAAAACTTGTGAAGTAAAAGGTGACAGCTGAAGCAAGGAAAAGTCGAATGAAAATTATCTTCAATTCTTTGGATAAACAAACCTAACTTTTGAAGGCAAAAATATTCGTGTCCAAAAATGGTGTAAAATTGTTATACATGCTAGAGAGAGATCGTGGGAGATAAAAGTAGTAAGACAATAAAGTTGAGAATATATATATAAATTTTTTTTTCTTCTTCAAAAGAGGGTGTGAAATGGGAGACCTTAAAGACACTTGGAGGTCAACTTTTAAGTTAAGCTATTCCCACCCGATTGATTCAATAATTGCAATATTGCAAATTATGATGAAAAAAACAAATTCAATTGAAAATTGTGATTTGTACAGTACTAATTTCGCATTTAAGCTTGAATCGTTTTTTACCTAAAATATTTCTTGTTTAATTTTTCAAATTCATCTAACGCTACTCAAAGCTATTTGCCTATTTCATGTTTGGCTTCTAAGTTCAACCTTCTCTTGCTCCACAAATTAATAGCTTAAAGACATTTTGTTTGTAAGTGTGAAAGTCTGAAAATTTGGGTATTAAATTGTAGGCTAAAATCCAAAATTCACCTTTTAAGTTTTACCAAATTTTGTTTCAGTCTTGTAAGTTTGAGTTTTGTCATTTCAGTCTTCTAAGTTTTATTTTTCTTCTCAATTAAGTCTTTGTTAACCATCCGTTAATTGCTGCCGTTAAAATTAAAATTAAAACTTATTATATATTTATTAATTTTAAGAAAATGTTAATTTTAAAAAAGAAAAAGAAAAAGAAATTAGATGAAGAAAAGGCGTCTTATTTTAGGCGCAACAAGAGATGTATCTACGGATTCTACTTGCTGAGAAAAAAAATTGTTGTTCCTTGCTCCACCTGACCATTGTTACCACCGAGAAGGGTAATGTAGAGCTGGTAGCAAATGTCCGTCCCCTTGAGGTGGCTGAATCATACTACTCAAAGCAGTATCCAGATGGTTCCAAGTGGCTTTCTCAATACATTTTGGTGGTAGCAGTAGAGGCAGTGTCATAGGCATTAGATTCATGTAGCAATTTTCTCATGGTGAGGTGGTATCTATGTATCTTTTAGGCATTAGAAGTGAAGATTTGACATTTTATTTCAAGTGGAGCTATTGGGCACACTGTCAATTTGAGTGTTGATTTTCCTCCTTCAATCGCCTGGTTAATGATTTGTGCAAAATGATATGTGTGATTGTAATATAAATTTCTTATTTACTCTCAAGAAATTAAGCCTGCATGTTTTGTGGTTGCCAGATCTAACTCTTGCTGTGTTAGACCAGGCTATTTTCTCTCTCTCTTTCCCCCTTTCTCCCTCTCAATCTCCCAATATCGGGCTAAGGATTCAATTTTTTTCTCCAAGGACCAAGCATGACGTCACTTAATCTAATTTTTGGTATTTTTAAATTAATGTTTTCTTAAAATTAATAAATAAATATGAAAATAAAAATTAAATAATTGACAAAAACAGTGTTGTTTGGGTAGAATAATGGCAGTAGCTAACAAATTGTTAATGGAGTATTTAATTAAGAAAAAATGAAACTTAGAAGACTGAATGACAAAACCCAAACTTAGAGAACTGGAATGAAAAGTGGTGAAACTTAAAAAGTGAGTCTAAATTGTAAATAATCTATACTATTTATAAGAGAATTCTCTATTTTGGATTGGACTTTTATGTAGTTTTGAAATTCTCCAAAACCTTATGTTTAACAAGAAAAAAACTTAAAGACAACTTGTATAAATATATCTCCAACTAATTTATGTCTTCCAATCAAACTTATCTAAAGTTTTTTTTATAAAGAAAGGGAAATTATGACATTTGATAATTTTTTTTTTTATAAAAAGCCTGATTGCGATCAGGCTAGTAAAGTATAAGGGTCTTGTCTTATACAGTATACAGGTAGACAAAGTGTTGTGCACAAGTAATCTACAGCTATGGGCCTAAATCTATTGAGATTAATTATATTCTAACAGTATTTAACAATAAGCGCTGGGAACAAGCTTTAGAGCCTTTTAAACTCCCTTTTTCCAAATAAGCCAACATCAAACACAGCGGTGTAAGTATAATTTAGATTTTGCATTTGCCAACCAAAGTCAGACTACAATTGCGGTTTATCTAATGATCCCTCCAACGAAGAATCTCTCTTTAGCTTGCTTTAGGGCTTCATTGGACCTACACTTGATCTTCGCCAAAAGGCTGAGAAAAGTTGGGACTTCCCTAGACCCAACATCTCCCAACTAAGTGTGTAGATAATTACATACACGCACTGACTCACACTGCCACTCATAAGGGCCTTCAATAATAATACAAAGAAACATAAGCCAATACTGTCCAAATTATATAATCACATACGAGAAGAAAATTGTAAGATAGACATTCGAATAACAAGTATATCGGTAAGTACATGTTCTAAGTATAACTGAAGTCTGAACATACAGCTGCATCTGATAACTACACAGGAGCAATATCACTTTATTAGAGAATTCACACCAAAGGTGTGAAAATTGCTAAAAACTTATTTTAGCAACAAAATCACCAAAAAAACTCTCTTCATCAATGTTGTCAAACCTTTATTTTAGGCAACTTGCTACAGTTGCTACTACTAACAACCTACTGTAGCAAGTTGCTACCAATAAAAAACTATTTTCTCTTTCCTTCCCACTTTATTAAATTAGTTTCTCTTCTCTCTCTCTCTCTCTCTCTCTCTCTCTCTCATCTGTGTCTCTCACTCTATATCATTCTCTCATTTGTGTCTCTTGTCCTTCCTTCTCACTTTATTTGTTCTCTCATTCTCTCTCTCAAGTGGTGGCTCCTGGTGGTAGTGGCTTGTGGTGGCTATGGTGGTGGTGGTTGGGGTGGGTGGGTGGGTGGGTCGAGATTGGGGTGGGGTGGGTGGGTTGAGATCTGCTTGGGCTAGGTTGAGGTCAGGGTTGCTGGGGTTGAGAATGAGTTGGGCTAGATAGGTAGAGGTCAAGGTTGGGGTGTTAGGATTAGTGCCCTAAAATCTTATTGTATGCTATGTATAACATTATGTTCTATGTAATAAACTTGTTTTATTATTATTTAAAATAATGATAGCATGAATATTTGAACATTATCATAGTTATTGAGATGTATAGTATGTGCTTTACGTGATTTAGTCACAGAAGATATAAATCACAAGTTCTTTGTAAACTTAAAATCTTAGTTCATAGTCGGTGATAAAATTGAGCATTTCATCTTCGAAAATTATAGTATGTCAATTAAGATGATTTGTTTTGATCATGGAAGTGAAGATTTCTAGTTGATATGTTAATATATTTTAAGTATATAAAACATATTGAACTGGATCGCTGTGAGATTTATTATTCCATTAACAACTGTCAAATGAATAATAAATCTCATGACTTTTATTTACATAAACTCTCAATCCTGAGGGAATGGTGAACCTGATCATGATATGTAGGTTATTTTAATATATTAGGAGTGAGATTTAGATATACGATCAAAACCACGGTATGTTGGGCAACCACATGTAATGTTGAAAGAGCACATATTCTCAAGATGAAATTCATAGTCTCTTTATAGAGTTATAAAATATTCTCTTGAGATAAGTTTAATAAGTCTGATTATTCAGAATGTTAGGCCTAACCACTTTAGTAAAGAGGGTACTCAAGGATCAAGATCTAGTAATTTTCAAAGTAACAGTTATATATTATGATTTTGTATTACTACGAATATTTTCATGAAGGGGGTTAAATGTTTAATAAAGTTTTGGGATATAATTTATTGATAAGGCCTAAAGTGCAATTATATTTATATAATGATATTAAATATAATTAATAATAACTTTGGACTTGTCAAGAGTTGACAGATAAGTCCAAAGCCCATTGGAGTTAGATATTGGGCTGGTCCAAAAGGTAACCCAATTATATAATCAGTTATTTATATAATAAGAGTTATTAAATAAAGTAACTGCCAAGTGTAGAAATATACGTATGATTAAAAAGAGAAAGATTTAGAGTTTACTCAAGACACTTGATTATTCTCTTAAACAAGTATGTATAGAACTAATTGAGACACCGCACATCTTGGGCACATTGTTGAATTGGAGTAATGATTGAAAGTCTTCCTAAGTTCAATCTTCATTTTGTTTTGAATTTCACTGCATCAAGGTACGCCTTCTTGTTCTTTGTTTCTAAAATTCAAATGTTGCATGTTATCTCACATGAATGAAGTAGATCCATTTATATTCCGCTGTGTGTTTTTGTATGAGACACAAAATTGTATTTTCCATGTGTTTTCCCTACATGGGGTGGTTGGGGTTGAGATTGGGCTGGGGTGGGTGGGTTAAGAATGGGTTGTGGCTGCTCTAATGGTGGGTAGTGATTGTTTGGGTTTTATGGAAGCCTGGTCGTGGTGGTGATTGGGTGGTTGTTGATTGTGGGTTTATGGAGATGATGAATGGTGGGTTGTGTGTGTGAGAGAGAGTGTGAGAGAGAGAGAGAGAGAGAGAGAGAGAGAGAGAGAGAGAGAGAGAAGAAAGAGAGAGAGAAAAAAAATGAATAGTTTTTAGGTGTAATGTAAAAAATAGAACCTTCTATGTTGGACGAATTGTAAAGTGAGTTGTTAAAATAGATAAAATAGTGTTTTGAGTTGTCAAAAGCTAAAATTCTTAAGTTGTTTGATGTGAATGCTCTTATGGGAGCAATGTATCCAAACTTGGGACATCAGAAGCTAAAAGAAAAGAAACAAGCACAATAAACTACTTATGAGAGAGAGAGAGAGAGAGAGAGAGAGAGAGAGAGAGAGAGAGAGAGAGAGAGAGATTGATACAAAGGGAGAAGGAGATAAATGAATAAAAAAAAATGAATAGTTTTTAGGTGTGATGTAAAAAAATAGAACCTTTTATGTGGGACGAATTGTAAAGTAAGTTGTTAAAATAGATAAAGTAACGTTTTGAGTTGTCAAAAGCTAAAATTCTTAAGTTGATCGATGTGAATGCTCTTATGGGAGCAATGTATCCAAACTTGGGACATTAGAAGCTAAAAGAAAAGAAGCAAGCACAATAAACAACTTATTCCAATAAAGGCGTTCTTTAGTCTTTAGGGTGAGTTTGGCGTCAACTTTTAACTTTTATAGACAACTTTTTTTTTTTTTTTGAAACTTTTATAGACAACTTTTTAAAACCTTACTTTTTCTTGTATTTTCTCACTTTTTCAAAATTTTTAAGGTACAATATACAAATATAATTTAGTACACTTTCAACAAAAAGCTAGATAAACTGTTCCCAAACAGACTTTTAGTCCTTACTTGCCACCTTTAAAAGAATTTCTCCATGCTGGTAGTCTAAGTAAATTTGGGAACGGCACCTATAAATTTTTATTTTTGTTTTTTCTCAACATTCTTGAAGATTATGATGGTTGGGATGCTTTCAAGGTCTGAAGTTCTAATCCCATAACTAGTTGCAATTGAAGGTCTCTTATAAGTATTAACTTTGTATTAAGATCTTCTAGAGTTACTAGCTAGGGTATTCTACTGTGTAGAATTTTTTAAATCCTCACCATTCACTTAAAACAAAAGGCTAAGATTATGCCATGCCATGAATCCACTAACAGAGACAATAAAAAAATTGTAATATTTCCCATAAAAAAGTTCAAATCATTAATGCTAAATTTCAAAAATTCCCCCTTTTCCCTTTCCACTACTGATCTTCGGCGATAGGATCCATTATCAATGACCAACACCAAACACCGGTCGTCAAGTCAAATGCGACTTCACCTTTACCATTTTCTTTCCAAAAGAAAATGAAAGCAGAGCTGCAATAATTTGAAACTTTTAGCATATTTTTCCTTCCCTATTTTCAATAAGAAGCAAATTAGAGATTCAACTCAAATCTCCACTGTAGAGATTCGAGACTCTACCAACTATACTTTTGCTATTGCACAGAGTGGCATTAACACGTGCCAAGTGACTCACCCAGAGTGGCCCTCATTTGAATAACATGTGGAGGACCGTTTTAAAAGTTTTTGATTGATATGCCCATTGAAACAAGTTTATTCAATTTTTTTTTTCAATATCGTCATGTAAGTTGGATATTCATATATTACATAATGAAAGTTTCAGTTTTGATGATTAAGTTGTCCAAGTGATTAATTATGGTAAATTTAGATTCCGTTTATGGAGTTAGCTTGATTGGAGTTGATGGGGTTTGTTGGTATTGTTTGATTAGAGATGGCAGCCGGCAACGGATTTGTTTTGGTGGTCCGAGTTTTCCATGTATTCTCATTGAAGATTGCTAGGGAGGGAGAAAGAGAGGAGCAAATTTTGCCTTTTTGGTTTTACCGTGAATAATTTTGAACTCTTTATGGCATAATCTTATCATTTTATTTTTTATTGTGTAAATCTTAACAAAAATTAGAGAAAATATTGATATGAAAAAATAAAAATAGTACTGCTAGATATACAAACTTTTTGACCAAAATTTTTTAAACTATTGATGTGGTGATTGATTATTGGTAAATGAAAAAAGTAATGTTAATGATGGGCCTAGGTGAAAACCAATAAGAAGTTAATCATATCAACGGTTTATAAAATTTTACATCTTACAAATTGTTGATGTAGATAACTTCTTATTAGTTTTCACCTAGGCCCACCATTAACATCACTTTTTCATTTACCTATAACCACTCACCATATCAACATTTTATAAAAAATTTTGTGAAAAAGTTTGTATCTCTCGCATTACTCTAAATAAAAAACCCCTTAATTGGGTAGGATTACCACTAGCAAGGGTTTATTTTTTTGAGAAATAATTACAACATGCTGCTAATCCCGCAGCTCGAACCCTTTACCCCCTAGACTCCCAAGTACTTTGTACATGGGGAGGTGTCAATTTAGCTATAAGACCTTTGGCCAGTAACAAGGGTTCATTAATTTCAAATCCTGAGATAAACTTGGATGGTCAACGTCTATAGATGGCCATGTCCAACTGTGTTTGGGATAAAAAATAGTAATTCTCAAAATTCAAACATCAAATCGAGTTGTTTATTTAAGTTGATCACAATAATCATTCAAAAAAAAAAAAAAAAAAAAAGTCGATCACAATAATCCAGGCTAACTTAACAATATTATGTCGTAAATATAAAGGCCACCAAGATTAATAAATCTCTCTTATATTTTTTGAGAAAATCTGTGGACACAATTCTTGTACTTCAAATTTTGCCACAATATTGTGGCCATGAATGATAAAACAAAAACGATTAATCCTAATGTGGGTGACCATGAATGGTGGAACAAAAATGATAAATCTATGTGAAAGTGGCAGCGGCGGCTTCAAGAATTTTGTTTAGGGGGGTGATTAAAAAACTTAAATGAAAAAAAATTTAATAAAAAGAGAACATGAATATATCAAGTTATTGACAAAAAAAAAAATTGAAGTTTTACAATTTTCTTTTACAAGTTTTCAAATTTTGAATTGTTATATGATAATTTATTATGAGTATTTATTGCCATTGTGGGTAGTTATGACCATTATATTTTGTTAAGTTTGTTTAATGTTTTTATTTTTATGTAATTGTTATTATCTATTTGTCTTTTTTTTTTATAAAAATATTTTAAACTAAATGAATAAACTCATCTCATTGATTTTGTATTAATTATTGGTGCATACAACCACACTCATTTATACATAAATACATAATACATTACTTGTCTACTTAACCAATCAAATACTTGAACAATCGCTAACTTTACAATTTTTTTTTTGAATTTTTCTGACTTCATAACAAAAAGTTCTTATAATATGATAACAATACACACACATGCAACAAACCCTCTCTATTTCCTAATTACTAAATTATATAGAGCAATTGTTATATTTTCCATGAAAGTTGTGTCAAAACATTTCCCTTATATTTATACTTTACGCACAAACTTCCAACAAACATCATTATTTACATAAATAACACTATAACAAAATAAAAATACACATAATCAATATTAGATACACTCACACACATATAATATAAAGAATAATGCTAAAGATATAAACTATTTTACAAAATTTTTACAAACTGTTGATGTGGTAAGTGATAATTGGTAAATGAAAAAATGATATTAATTATAGGTCTATATGAAAACTAATAAGAAGTTGGCCACATAAAAATTTTGTAAAAATATTGTAAAATAGTTTATGGTTGTAATATTACTCTAATATAAATTTATGATAAAGAGTGACACTTAAAATTCACAAACACTTATTTTTACTCCTAGAGTTGGATATATTTGTAATAAAGATATATAAAATTTTAGTCAAAGTAACATTTTTAAGAATAAATTAAAATATTAAACTAAAAAAATATTGTATATATATATATATACACATATATAATTGAAGTCAGGGTTTCATTTGAACCCCTGAACAAAGTGTACCGTTGCCCCTGGAAAGTGGTAAATAATTATTTATAATTTTTCATATCAAAATTATGAAATAAAAACTGCGATTTTTATTGTGCCAATTTAACTTTTGAAGTACAATGTGCCAAACACAATACATTTTACAATTTACAAACACTTATTTTTACTCTTAAAATTGGAAATATTTGTAATAAAGATGTATAAAATTTTAGTCAGAGTGTGCAAAAATAACATTTTTAAGAATAAATAAAAATGTTAAACTAAAAAAATATTTTATACATATATATATATATATATTAAAGTCAGGGGTTCATTTGAACTCCTGAACAAAGTGTACCGCCGCTCCTGAAAAGTGGTAAATAATTATTTATAATTTTTCATATCAAAATTATGAATAAAAACTGCGATTTTTATTGTGCCAATTTAACTTTTGAAGGACAATGTGCCTAACACAGTACATTTTCTTGAACAATGGGACAGTTATTATTATGGTAATCCTATTTCTCAGACCTTGTTTATTGGCCAAGAACAACCAGTACTAGTCCATATCTGATCTCCGTAACCCATTAACATTTTCAACAACAATGTAGTTGCACGGTGATGTCACACCGGATAATAGCATAACGGTTAGGAATGTCCAAGTGATGTGTTGCAAAAGTAGCGTAGCCCCTAGCAAACCGGAATTTCCCAGTGCCGCCCACCACTGAAACCTCTGCACCAGGCATGAATTGGTTGCTAATACCTTGTATCTCTATGGTGCTTCCTTTGTGCTCTTCATCTGTGAACTCTATTGATATTGAAACTTGTGAATCCAACCCATTCGACCCTGCTGTCACGTACATGCCTTTGGCACGGCCAACTTCAGCTGAGTTCTGACCTGAGGTTTTGGTGATAAGGTCCTCGGTGACAATGACAGTGCCAATTTTGGGGACATTCCAAGCCTTGCCAGCAATACGTGTAACTGGGATCACCTTGACATTGGAGTCACACCGGTCTGGGGTGTCATGAAAGTACAAGGATAGCGTGGTATTTTTAGGTTCGGTAGCTTTGGCTAAATATGTGATATTGGCTAGAACCAATACCAAGAATAAATTTGTAAGTCTTTTTGGTACCAAGTTTGTTGCCATGGATGGATACTGGGTAATTAGGCAACAAAGACGTATGTAATATAGGACTAGGATGACTCTCTCAGTTGGGGTTTTGGTCACTATTTATTAACTAGATGAGGGACTTTTTTTTTGGTCCCAGTTGTTGATATAAATAAGAGAGAGAGAGAGAGAGAGAGAGAGAGAGAGAGAGAGAAACCGAAACTGTGCATACTATTCTGTATAAAACCTTAAGAGAGAGAGCCTTTATATAGACGCTAGACTCATTATACGAGCCCGTGTAATAAGGCTATTTTTTATTTTGAATTTAGTGAAATAATTTTTAATAGTGAGACAGAGATAGTGTCCTAAATTTTAGAATCTTGATAAAAATTTAAAAGTCTAATATTAAGGAACTCTTTTAAAAATAGTAAATTACTCTTTTAACCCATTTATGTCTTTAAAAATTTAAAATTATTCGACTAAAATGATGAAACCCAAACAAAGAATCATGATATTAATAGTATAGATGCTATGATGTTGTATAAATAATATACGTGTATAACAAATAATTCAACTAAAAGATAGTAAATACCCCTATCTTACTCTTTTAATTTGTTTGTGTTTTTAAAAATTTAAAATTATTCAACTAGAAGATAGGGATATTTTTAGAGAGTTTAAAAATTTGTGTGAAGATATTTTAGTAAATAAAATGATAAAACCCAATCAGAGAATCCTAATATTAATATTAACAATCAAAAAAAAAAAAAAAAAAGATACTATGATGTTGTATAAGTAATATGAGTTAATGGCAAATAAAATGGTACAATGGGCCCAAGCCCAATGGGCTAATAATAACATTTCTAGCTTATGTTAACAAATAATTTTTACTAACTTTCCCAACTCTCAGCTACCACCCAAGTACAAAGCCACTTTATGGATAAAGGGGGCATGACTTCCTCTAAAATTTTGCAAAATACATTTTTCCTTTTGGAAAGTTTAAGGAAAATTACACTTTACCTCCTAAATTATATCTCATTTTACACTTACTTTTCATAAATTATAGAAATGCATACTTAGTCCCTCCTAAATTATTACCCCTGTAACACTTTCTCCATAAACTTTGAGAATGCACACTTATCCTCATAAACTATTACCTTTGTAACACTTTGTACCACATTCCATGGATAATTGTTTAGAGAAGTAAGTGTGTATGCTCATAGTTTAGGGGGGATAAGTGCAATATGTGGTATAGTTTGGGGGAGTAAAATTCGCATTCTCATTGTTTAGAGGGAATAAGTGTAAAAAATGTAGTTTAGGGGGGCTAAGTGTGTATTTTCATAGTTTAGCGGAGTACATGTAAACGGAGATATGAGGGAGGTAAAGTGTAATTTCCACGAAAAGTTATATTCTTAGCTTTGGCCCTCCCTAAAATTTTATGAGTTCTTTTCTTTAAAAAGGAAAAATATGTTAGATTTTCAAGTTCTAATATTCAAGAGGTTCCAACTTTAAAAAAGAAAAAAAAAACTTTGAAAAGCTCAATAAAAAATTTTGTAAAATGTTATAAAGCTCATCAACATTTTTGGCTACATCAATAAAAACTTTGTAAATGTTATAAAGTTGACCACATCAATAAAAAATTTGAAATCATTCTTTCATTAAAAAAAAAAAAAAAAAAAAAAAAAGGGCGTAAATGCACTTTTAGTCCCTACATTTTGCATTTTTTTTTTCATTTTGGTCCATATATTTTGTTTTTACCACTTTTAGTCCCTAAACCAATTAACGCCTGACATTTAGATCCTTTCCGTCATCCAACAAACAGCAAAAGCTGACGTGGCTGATGGTGGAATAAAAAAATATATATAATCACACACATTAATTAATTAATTAAATTAAAAAAAAATATTAAAAATTAAAAAAAAAAAAAAAACTCATTAATTTTTGGGAAGAACATGACTGTTAATAATCTTCATCTTCTTCTTCAGAACATGAACTTTATGTTCTTCACCAAATCAAGACAAACCCAACTGGCCAACATTCATAATCAATCTTAACACAAAAAATTCTAACACATTCAACATTGAAACCTCTAGTTAATCAAACCCATAAATCCAAGAAATAGACTCATAAACCCATAACCAAAGAACTTGAACCCAAATCAAAGAATTATTTCCCAGAAAATTTCTTTCAAACCAAACACTATAAAAATTCACATCTAAAAAGCTGATGCATAACATTTTCTTTTCACCCAAAACCATAAATTTTGTTATAAAACAACACACACACACACACAAACCCAAACAATTCGGCTCACAATAATAACAAACCCAACTAAACTCATAAATTTTTCTTGAACAATCGTCAACGTTTTCCCCAGAAAATCAAGATTTTCTTTCAAACTAACCACTAAAATAACTCACATTTAACAAACAAACATAAACACAAATCCAGTCAACAAACTTAAACAGAAATCCATAAATTTTCTTTCCACTCGAACCCAAACTTAGAAATTTTCTCTCTACCCAAACACAGAAAAATCCAGCCACCACTTCCACTGATCAAACCCAACAAACATTAACACAAACCCAATCAACAAACTTAAACACAAGCCCAGAAATTTTCTTTCTACCCAAACATAGAAAAATCCAGCCACCACCTCCACCGATCAAACCCACCACCGCAACACTTATCAAACAATCGAGAGAGAGAGAGAGAGAGAGAGAGAGAGAGAGAGAGAGAGAAGAACAAAGTGGGTTTCTGGGTAGATCAAAGAAAGAGTTTTGTTTTATTTGGCCATGGGTGTCTGGGTATGGAGCTAGGTGTCTTTTGCCATGGGTCTCTCGGTTTGAAGCAGAGGGTTTGGAGTGGAGCAGATCAAAGAGAGAAACAGAGAGTGAGAGAATTCAAGGGGCAGAGAGAGATATTTGGTTAGGTTTGTGTGTTTGGTTTTTTATTTATTTAGTTTTTTTATAATAGGTTTTTTTATTTATTTTGTAGAGTACTAGTTTGGTTTTTTTTTTTTTCCCTGTTTTTTGTCTAAAAATTTGAAATTTTAATTTTTGTGATGTTATGCTGGGTGACTAAGAAAATTTTAGAAAATTGTTATAAATTTTTTTCATCAAATTTAAAACTTGATTAAGCTTTTAATAGTTTATATACTGATGTGGCATTTTAAATGCTGATGTGGCATTCAAAAAATGCCAAATCAAATTTTTTAATATTATTTTATTAGCCACATCAGCATTTACTGTGTACACAGTACGTTCTGTTTGCCACCTCAGATTTTTCTGTTGCTGGGTTGACGGTAAGGACCATTTTAAAAATGATTTAAAAAAAAAAAAATCAAAGACTGACCTAGGAGCAAAATCAGTTTAGGAACCAAACCGAGAAATTGTCCAAAATGTAGGGACCAAAAGTGCATTTATAGGTGAAAACATCATTTTGGTCCTTACATTTTGGGGTTACAGTCAATTTGATTCCTACATTTTGGTAGCAGTTTATTTGATCTCTGTTATATTCAACTTAAAGTCAATTTGGTTCCTACATTTTGATAACAGTCTATTTGATCCTTGTTATATTCAACCTGAAGTCAATTTGGTTCTTGTTATTAACTCACTAACGGAAATGTTTACATGGTTAATGGATTGCATAGCTAGCAAACTTTATGTCTACGTGGCTACTAAAATAATAATAAAATATTTTAATCGTTATTTTTAAAATCACATCCACATATTAAAAATCCACGTTAGAGCATTAAAAAAATGGAATGATTTTTAAAAGGAAAAATAAAATGATTTTAACAAAATGAAACATTGGAGAATTAGGAGTGAATTTTTTATGGTTTATTCCTAGAACTATTTAGAAATTGGCTTGGCAAACTATAATTTACTTTAGAATTTGTAACTTTGTCATCAACGTTTGACATAATGAAGGAAACGTAGGAGGTGGCTAGATAGATTTTTAATGAAAGCTCGAGCCCCTGAGATCAGTCTGGTGATGATGATCCAAAAGAGATCGACGTCATTTTCAAGCACAACCTTAGTAGCTTGATCTCAGACACAACTTGAGGAGCAACTCATTGCTGATCTATTTTTTTCTGGGATGCTTTTATTTGTGTAACTGTAATCGAGATCTCTCTTTCTTGTGTTTTGACTTTGTGAAATATAGAAATTTGCAGATTTGAGAAAAAAAGATCTGGTTCGACAATGATGGCTGAGGTACCAGTTTAGATTTTGTGGTTCTCTCGTCAGTTTTGAATCTCAGTTTTTGTGAAAGGTGTTTTGGGGTTGAGGGGTTTTGGGATAATTTTTTTTGGTTTTAATTTTTTTTTCTTTTTATGGTTAAGGGATTTAGTCTGGGTTTGGTTAAAGTCCTTAACAAACAGATTATTGGTTTGGATTTTTCTGGGTTAAACTCCTCAATAATTTTTTGAACCCAATACTCACTTAAGTAAACAAAAACAAATTAGATGAATACGTGGCACAAAATTGAAAATCCAATTTAGGTATTTCTATGGTGCTTTCTTTGTACTCTTTATTTGAACACTATTGATATCATAACATGTGGATTCGGATTTTAGCATTGTAGATAAAATTGAGGTTGTTAGAGGGATTTTAGGTGTTTAGGGAGGAAAATGTTAGAAAGAGACTGGTGAGGAGAGAGGATGAGGTAGGCATTGTTGTTCTCTACCTCCGTGTGAAGGGGGGAATTTGTTGGATTGTGAAGGCCATCCCATATAGTGAGGTGAGGGTTTCTATTTATAGAAAACTGGTGAGGAAAAAAAATGCTGGAAACAATTAAAAAAAAAATCCTTTAGGAACCCTACAAAAAACCCATAAAAATACCCAACAACATCAGGCCTCAGAGTTCCAAAAAATTCCCTTTCTTTGCCAATCACATTATCCTTTATAATTCTCATTCCTCCATCACAATCTTTCCTTTTTGAGTAATGCTAAAACCATAACTTTTGCTACAACTTGCTCATGTAACAAGTCATATGTGATGGAGTTGTAAACCCATCACTTTTACTCCACCACTCATAACTTGCCACGTAAACAAGTTGTGGAAAATGTTGTGGGCAAAGTTGTGATCCTAACATTTTCCTTCTTTTCCCACCAACAACCAAAAAAAAAAGGGAGGAAAAACTAGAATATCCTTGGCAAGTATGATTTTTTTTTCTATAATTAAAACTACTACTTCCTTGTGATGAACAAGTACTAAAACGAACATCTTGTTTGGGGTCAAATTATTTTGAGACTTATCAACAAACTTCTCTTAATTAGCATTTTGTCTAACAACAAACAAAGCCTAAGTACCACAACTTTTTTCTCACTTCAAATATTGTTTGCCATTTTTGCTCTCATTGAGACTTTCTTTTTAGTCTCCTAATCTATTTTGTTAGGATCATAGATGTTGGCTAGGGGTGTCCAGATCCAACCACCACTCGAAAACCTGACCAAACCGCCCAATGCCTACATGATTCTAGCATAATCAAAGCTCCTATCAGTTGACGGCGAGTATCCACCTTAAAGAACTAACGCTAACAGGTCAAGTGGTAGGTTTTCTTCTCGAAAACCCAAGCCACCTAACCTGACCGATGCTATATAAAAAAATCCAGTCAAATCTGGCAAGATCAAGCTCTATTTTAGGGAGATTTGACCAAATCCCAGAAAATTTTGGAAAATTTTTGTAGAATCTAGCAAATCTCTGCAGATTCCAATGACCTTCACCACCAACTGAACCCAAAACTGACTTGACCTTTCGCGTCACTCCATCTTCCACCGAATGGCGATGGGTCAAGTCTTGGTTCGATCCAAAACCGAACCAACCCAACCTGACCTGTGGACAAGCCTAACATTGGCATATCCGAGTAAAAACACATTTTTGATGTATTTGAGTCTTAGTCTAGATTGTTCAATGAAAGTTCAAGTGGTATAGATTAAAGACAATCAAAGCAAGCTCAATAACTACTCAAATCAGTTTTGCAACTACTATCTCGACAGAAATCTCGATAGCCACCTATCTATCAAGGCTACTTATGTAATCACCCCATGGGGTTTGGCTATGAGGGTTTCCCCATCGTGACCATATTGTTTTGTTAATTTATTTTTTCCTATACTTAGTTGATACGTTATCGTTGTTCCTTAATTAATTATTGCGTGTAATTGAATTGATCAATCAATTTGGGCTATTGATTAATTCACCAGGTCAATTCTTTAATCCAACACATTTGATATGCAACTTGAATTGCATCGGCCCTAGTATAAAGCCTTGTTGCAGCCAAACTCAAAGAAATATTAAGATTAAGATTCGGCAATGCATAGAAATCTTTACATCTTCATTCCATGGGAATCCCAATCTCATAGCCAAGCTATAGAACTTCTTGGTGTACTCCTCAATAGAAGATCTCCTTGCACCACCTGTGGAAATTGCAAACGAGCTCGTAGCTTGTAATTAGGTAGAATAAAGTAATGAGTAATAAAATTTCGCACGTCCTCCCAATATTGAATGACTACTTGGTAAGTTTTTGTTCATACTTTTCCCACAATATTATAGCTATCCCTCTGAGTTTAGCCCCAAAATAAAAAAGAAGATCGCTCTTTGCTTAAGCTATAACAGCTAAAAAAGCTTTCTATTCAATGCAACCAATCAAAGAACACCTCTGGATTGCCCTCACCATAAAAGTCATTAACTTCCATTTTAACACCTCTATCCGCATTAGTAAATGACAGACCAATGATGGATGATAAGGTTGATTCTTTTCCATAAAACCAGCACCTTGATGCGTGAACGCAATTGTGGATTGTGTTTGTTGTGGGAGCATTTAACCAGTGCTTAGTCCGTAGGAATTTATAGAAGAAAAATGTATTGAATCTGAGGGAAGCATAGAGGCTACACTTGGGCCTGATTTAGAGGATTTGGATTTTGGAGACTTGATCAATGGTGGATTCTAACTGAAAATTTGCCAAGTTGGACTACTGAGCCCATCCAAAGTTCCTTTCATGGCGGAGAATTTGTCAAGCTTTACTTCTATTGAATTGACCTTCCCATATAACTGGTTCAAAGTCTTTTAAATAATGAAGGTTGAGTGTTTTAAAAAATAAGAGTATCATCTGTATATGAGATATCACCACTGATTGAGAAATCACTATTGATTCACTTCCTAAACTATCATCATATAAGTCATTTGATTAATCGTCTGACCCCGCTTTTGTGATCATCTCTCCACACTGTTTTGGTACCTTTTTAATTCCCATTCTACCCGAATACGGCAATACTAAGAAGAGAACCATGAGGTAGAAAGCTCAAATACAGGGTAAATGTACCCAGAGACACGGAGGACTACCAAATGAATAATCTAAGAACTCAAGAAAAGTAGAAAAGAGCCTTTGGCATTTGGATCAACAGTAGATATATCTTTCTGTTTCTCACCACAAATATTTCTTGGCTTTTCTAAGTCATCTGACGGTATTCGTTACTACTCACATCTCTTTCTTGGTGACTTCTGACCTAACCTGTCTCCCTTAGCAAAATTGTGATTGAAGGACAGTTTATCCAATGACCTCCCCAACAAATTATCTCTGTTTAGCTTGCTTCTGGCCTTCCCTAGACCTACACATGTTCTTAAGCTGAAACGCCGAGAAAAGGTATAGCTTTCCTAGACCTAATATCTCCCAATTCAATGTAAACAATTACATACAGCCACAGACTCACACAGCCACTTATATTGGTCTTCAATAATAATACAAAGAAACATAAGCCAATAATGCCCATATTTAATCATATACAGAAGACATTGTAAAATAGACATTCAAGTAACAAGTATATCAGTCAGTACATTTTCTAAGGATGACTAAACATACAGCTGCATCTGATAACTGTACAGGAGGAATATCACTTTATTATGCATCCGAAGCTAAAAAGAAAAGAAACAAGCACCAGAAATAGTTTATTACAATAAAGGTGTTCTTTATTTACCACCTCTACAAGAATTTCTCTATGTTGGTAGTCAAGGTGGATTTGGGAACGGCACCTATAACCGTGTCTTTTTTCTCACCGTTCTTGAAGATTATGACAGTTGGGATGCTTCTAATCCCATAACGAGTTGCAATTGAAGGGCTCTCATCAGTATTAACTTTGTAGCATTTGATCTTTCCAGCATATTGCTTTGCCAGTTCATCAATAACAGGATGGATCATACGGCATGGCCCGCACCATGGGGCCCAAAATTCAACCAGAACAGGGGATTCAGTTTCAAGAACAAGTGACTGCCAATTTGCATCTGTAATAGCAGGAACTGCAATTTTCCAAAGAATACACTGTTTAATTTTATTAAAATTTTCCTCAAACTGACAAAAGAGACACCGACCAACAATAGATCCTAACTACAAGAACTAAACAAAAATATAAAAGAATAACATACACAATTTAAAACAGCCAACACCAACAGAGAAGGAAAATTTTCACCATTTCCAAAAATAGGGTTCCAAAGTTATTCACACATCAACCATATCAAAATCCAAATACTATTTTTCTAAATAACCTTTTTGATAAACCGTCCCATAAGTAAAAGCAACCTGAGAAGATAAATGTAGATTGAATTCCTTGTACAACATATTGTAGCATATACTCAGCCATCGCATCCATAAAGTAAGAAATATTTTTAATTAAGTTTTACATGATGCAAGCAACAATTTGTAGTCCTCTCACAAACCCCATAGAAGTGGAGCTTCATACACTAAGTACAACCTTTTCAATCATTTTTTAAATTAAAAGAAGGGGCAAACCCTAGTACTGGGAAGTATACAAAGATGACAATGATCTAAACATTCCAGCAAAGAGAAACAATCCCCCCCCCCCCCCCCCCCCCTCCCTCTTTCTTCTTTGATAAGTAGCAATCGACGCCTCCAATTGCCCACAACCAATCAAATATATACCTCAAATGCAGGAATTTCAATTGAAGCAATGAGGATTCCATCTCATCAAACATCCTAGAATTACACTCCCTCCAAATAGGATGGCATTCCACACTTCAAAACAGCATCTACAAATTAATTGAATTTGTTTTTTTTTTTTTTTTTTTTTATATACGTAATAAGAGTAATATTATTGATAAAAGATAAAGAAAGAAGAATACAAGGTGCTCACGATGAACACAGAAAAAATAAAATAAAAGACAGAAAAAAGAAATTAAGAGACTATTCTAAAAGAAGAAAGGAATTCTCTAAGAGAAGAACAATCCATGAAACTCCAACACCGAGACCAATCAAAAAGACTACGCTAGCACAAATTTTTTTAACTCAACCAATGATTTCTCAGTATCCTCAAAGGAGCAACAATTCCGTTCCGTCCAAAAAATCCACATCAAACAGCCTGGAACCAAATTCCAAATTAGGGGTGTCTAGGGCGACGATTCCGTTCCGTCCAAACAATCCACATCAAGTAGCTTGGAACCAAATTCCAAATTAGGGGTGTCCAAGCAACCTGGACACCCGATCAAACCGACAAACCCACCCGGACTGACACATTCACTGCCCGATCCAACGACTTTGGCAGTCAGCGGCAGGTCTCAGCCTTCAAAACCCAAGTCCAGCAGGTCGAGTGGCGAGTTTTCTCCTCTAAAACCCGAGCCACCCAACCCGGCCAACCACCAATTCAGATTAGCCCTCCTCCGCTCAGATCTGGCGACGATCAGCCCTCCTCCGCTCAGATCTGGCGACGATCAGCCCTCCTCCACTCAGATTCAGTTTTATTTTTCTCATATCTACTTAGATCTGGTGACTTTTGGCTCAGATCCGGCGATATTTTTTCTCAAATCCTCTTAGATCAGGTGACTTTGCCTTAGATCCGGCGATGTTTAAGCTTAGATTTTCAGCAACATTTCACTCTCCTTCACTCAGTTGCCTTAGATCCGGCGATGTTTAAGCTTAGATTTTCAGCAACATTTCACTCTCCTTCACTCAGATCCCGTGACATTTCGTTCTCCTCTGCTCAGACTCGACCAAGATTTGCTCTGCTCCACCTGCAGCCACCCTTCATCAATTTCAACCAAACTGACTAATCATTTTCTAGAATCCAATTCGACTTGACCCTTGGTGATCGGCAGTCAGTTGTGGGTCTGATCTTCTTCCACCCAACCTGAGTGGGTCAAGTCCCGGTTGAGTCCAAACCCGACCCAGATCGACCCATGAACAGCCCTATTCCAAATATATGAATTATGGTTCCCAAGCCAGTGTCTCCATTCTACAACAAAATAACAAACCCGCCATAGAGCCTGGCACGACCCATTGAATACCAAAAACCTGAAGCATATGCACCCATAAAGAATGTGCTACAGGACTGAAGAAGGAGATGGTCCACAGATTTCCCATTGCAACGGCACATACAACACCAATTCGCCAAAGAGAGAACCGTAATCATGAGATTATCCAAAGTAAGAATCCAACAATGAGCTGTTGTCCCCTAATTGAATTTGTTTAGTCAATAAAGTATTCGCCAAAAGACCCAGTCTGTTACCAGGCCTCACAATACCACTTACATAATGTTCAAATGATCAATTTCCCAGGCCTGTAATCTGTGTACAGCCAACCTTGAATCATCAAATTTAGCCAAACCTCAGATTGAAAATAGAATCAATTGGAGATTGTGGAAACATGCTTTAAACAAATGCATTAAAAAAAATAGCAGCATTATCAAACCCCCTCTTCCACCAACCATGACTTCTTTCATATTATGAAATCTGTACCCTTTGTCAGGGTTACAATTTTTTATAGACTTGGGTATTCGTAGTAAATGAAACAATGGAAACTACTACAAAATATCCTACCATCTACATAAAGTATTTATTATAATTTGCCAAAATTCTCAAACTTCCAGACCACATGGAACAGCTGTGCCTTCTTTTCAAAATCAAATAGTAGTTTCATCTACAAGGTGCTTTAAATAAAGCACAGGTCTAGGGAGTGTGAAACAGAAATAAATTCATCTCCATATTTTGGGAGGTCATCAAGACTGACACCTCAAATTATCATATTTCCAACTATCCATTACAATGCAATGAATGCATGGAAAAAAAAAAAAAAAAAAAAAAAAAAAAAAAAAAAAGTACACTTACGAAATTTATTAAAAAAAAAAAAAAAAAAAAAAGTTAGAGATAGTAGTAAAGTTTTTTTTTTGCAATTACTAATAGAAAGAAAGGAATTTTAAATTGAAACTCATATAAAATGGAGAAAAGATTATTTAGAATATAAATGATAGTCTTTTTTTCATAAAAGAAATCAGTTTTATTGAAATGAAAAAGGACAAAGCCTGAGTACACAGTAAGAACGCAAGAGCAAACACAACAAATTAAGAGTTAAAATTATGAGGGCAAAAAAATAAATAAATAAATAACAGATGAATTCTAAAAGAGAAGACAACAAAGATTCCCAATATTCCTCAACCAATCAAAATTGAAAAGTATCTTATGTGGTACTAAAAAGTGAAAGTAAAGGAAAGATCCTCTGAAGCTACAATTCCACATTTCCAGTTATGTTTCCTTAGTTGTTTAAGATCAAGTTCTTAGATTTGGCAATTGCTTTAATCATTATTTCATTTAAAATTACTTATCCAATATAATAATAATAAGACTAAAATGCAAAATACACCCTCTAAGTTTCACCAGAATTCGTTTCAATCCTCCAACTTTGCATTCATTCATTTCAAATCTCTAAGTTCTAAGTTTTATTCAATTAAGGCCTTTCTGTTTAACTCCCATTAAAGTTTCAGGTCATTTTTTTTCTTCAAATTTTTTTCAATCATTAATTGGATTTTTTTTAATTTAAAAAATTTGAAGAAAAAAAAAATTAAAAATTTGGACAATTAACCACAACATTTAAAGAAATTTGATGAAGATATCTTAACTGAATAAACTTGAAAGTTCAGAAAACTGGAATGAATCTGGGAGAAGGGTCACATTTTAGCCTACTAATAATAATAAGTTCTTTACTTCTTTCAGATAAACTTAATTTTCTGAACAAGAAGTACAAAAGCTATTATCCCAACACGCCATGACATAAAACCTTAGGGAAGTTGAAGTAACTGACATCACAAGTCCAAGTCCTAACACACCACCACTCTAGTGCACCACCATACAGATCACAACCTAAAAGAAAGACTACAAATATCTGATAAAATAAATATACACTCAACCAACCACAAGGTAAACTAGATGGCACTCTCCACCTCTTGTGCGTTCAAAATCCACCTAGTCAGTGGTGCACGTGTAACTTCCCAATAATATTTTTTTTTTCTTTTTTAAGGTCCGAGTTCGAGTTCGAGTTCGAGTCCGAGAATCAACCAAATAAACAATTAAAATAAATCTTTAAAAAAAAAAAAAACGATAAGACTGCCAGCCATTCACCTCTCCCAAAGTAGGCACTACCTTTCCAAAAAAAGAGCTCTATATTCAATCTCTAACAGTAATTCCACAAACAAAATTAAAGACTGCCATCCATCAACCTCTCACCAAAGAAGGGCACCACCTTTTATTAATTTTTGTACTGTACTTAAAAAGTGGGATCCTTTTTCTTACTTTCCAGAAAAATAAAGCTCTATAGTCAATCTCTAACAGTAATCCCACAACCAAAATAATATTATAATAATAATATAATAAGGGAAAGGAGAGACGATTAAAAGTCTTTATTACTATTTTTTTTTATTTAAAAAAAAAAAACGATAATATCGATCCTGAGTGCTGAGTCCTGACCTTCAACAGCGGTGTCCTGAGCCTCGCACACAACGGGTCCGGCGCTGGTGGCACGTCGCGAGGTGACGGTGAGGGGGCCAAGAGAGCGAGCGGTGACTTTGAGGCCTTTGAAGAGAGGAAACGTTCCACGTGCGGAGAAGGAAGAAAGGGAAGAAGAGACAGCTGGTGCGATGTGAGAGCGAGTAGGGAAAGAGAGAGCAGAAGCAGCGCGTGGGACGCTGAGGGAGTCGAGTACAGTGGCCATCTAAGCAGGGGATTGGGGTTGTAAAATTAAGAGAGAGAGAGAGAGAGAGAGAGAGAGTGAGTGAGACAGAAGAATTGGGGGCAAGTGTAGAGTTTGGGATCTGAGAGGTTGAGACTTGAGATGGAGAGAGAGAGAGAGAGAGAGAGAGGGGGAGTGTGTGTGTGTTGTGTGTAGTTTAGCGATTAGATGGAGAGAGAGGTGGCCTGGATGAGGGTGAGGAAAAGGGCTTTTCGTCCGGTGATTTATGCTGCAGTTTGGGCCTGTGACGAATACAATAATGCCGGGTGGACTTATTGAAAGTGATAACGATGGTATAGAAAATGACAAACCTGGTTTACACTTTGATCTCTAATTTTTTTATCACTTTTTTTTTTTCAATAGTTAAAATTGGAAATTGTTTTTTTTTTAAAGTCTCAAACTCAGAGATTGGATTTTGTTTTTTTATCTTTATTTATACTAATATATAACTTCTTGCATATGCACAAGTTCAAACTAGTATAAATATACATTGTATATTTAAAAATAATCACGATTATATATTCGTGTGTGTATATATATATATATATATATATATAATTTAAAATTTAATTAGATCTAGACTCTTTAATTTTTGCACCTAATAATTCACTTAATACAAATTTAAAAATTAAACGAGATATATGATGCAAAATTATACTCCAATTTAGAATTTTGGATTTTCTCATTTTTGGCAATTAATATATATATATATATATATATAGTTTGTTTAAACACAATTACAGTTGTCAAAACATGAATCGATTTTTTATTTTTCTGTATCGTGTATCATAAGACACAAACACTTAATAAAATTTATAAAAAAAAATTATAAATATACATATATAAAGGGTATATTCATCATAAATTTAGAATATATTCAACTAATAACTAATTTATTCATCACTTATGTAATATTATTTAACATGCTAACTAAATAAATCAAACTAGTACGTGTTTAAAACATATACATACAAATTAATTATACTCAAAAGTTATAATATATTACGAATAACCCATAATAATAATGTTTTTTCATCATATTGTCTAAACAACTCCATTTAAGTCAATGCTATCATCATGTTCATCATTTTACAAACTTATTTCTTCACTGGAATTTTCTTCTTCATCATCAACATTTATTATCTCTACTTATTCTTTTATTTTAATAATTTTAAAAAAAATTCTTCTTGACATTCTAGTTTCTCAAACTTATAATAATAATGACAAAAAAAATAATTAAATTGTCAGTTAATACCTAATTCATAATGTAGAAAAGAAATTTGAAAATAAGAAATTGAAGTGTATGTGTGTAGTCCAAATTTCGTAGGTGAGAGAGGAAAAAAAAAACCTTATGGATACGTTATTTTATTAGGCTAAATTAAGTAAGCTAATAATTTTGTATTAAAAAAAGTCTAATAACTTGTTAGATTCAAATATAAGTACAAATTTTAACCCCAAAAAAGAACTATTTTAAAGCATTTGTGTATTTAATATACAATAGGTATGTTTTACGTTACAATAAGATACAATATAAACACTGTATCTAGGGGTGTCAATGTTTGACCTAATCCACGAACACGCTATGAGTTTTTGTGGGTTAGGGTTGGACCTTAGCGAGTTTAGGTCATAAACTAGTCGATTTGAAAGCAACACAATAAGAAATGTGTCATAAGTGAGTCAACATTCTTGACTCGCAATAAACACATTTGACATACCAATTTGTTTGTGTCAACCCGAAATGGCACATTTAACACAACTCGTTTAACTCATATAAAAAATAAATGCTCATTTTATTTTAGATTTTTTAAATGCCTTTTATATCCAACCTATATTTTAAACTTTAAAAAAAAAAAAAAAAGTGAGTAATTACAAAAACTTACAAATGATATAATTGTAAATTGAAACTTTATAAACCTCGTCATGATTAGTCAATTGTTTGCACCTACTCTTTCAATATCGATACTTAGCATTTAGCGAGTTCTGTGAATGTTATATTTTTGTTGAACTATATTAATTTGAATGTGGGTTGAAGACTTGAAGTGTATGCATTACTTTCGATAGGTAAAGAACTTATTTCTATATAGATGTTATTTTAATATTAAGTGGGTTGAAATGAGATGTGTTATATTCATGTCAACCCAACACGACTCATTTATTAAGCATGTTAAGTGAGTTGAGTCGTGTCAACCTGCTTTATTAACAGATTGGGTTAGGATTGAAGAACCATAACGTGATTATTAAATGGGTCGGGTTTGAATTGAGACACTTAATCGAATACTCCTACCTCGACACAATGAGAATCTAACATGCTAACCCGAATTGATACCCCTAATTGTATTGTATGATTCATGAACACTTACGATACACTCCTACGATACAAGAATTTTTTACACACGATATGATATGTATCGTATGATATGTATCACACATCATACGATACTAAAAACTGTGAATGCAATAAATAAAATAATTAGTAAAAAATAGATAGAGAGAGGGAGAACATAGCTAAAGGTAGGAGAGGAACCAAAGGAGAGTAGAGTAGAAATGATTGGTTATGCATTCTTCTTGTTCTGATGTTTTAAAAATTAAGTAAATGGGAGATGGATAGATTTCCTTTTCCTTTTTTTTAAGTAGGAAGGACATAAAATGATAAGACATCATGTAAATTATAAAATTAACAATTATAGCTATCTTTTGTTCAATTTAACTCTATATATATATATATATATTAGGGGTGGTTATTCATGATTTCCATGGTCAAGTCATTGCCTCCTCCCTCATTTAGTAGCCATAGTTAAGGCATAGGCTGTTGTCTGAGCCTTAGTTTTTGCCTATTTACTAGGACTCCATAATACCATTCTTGAAGGTGATTCTACAGAAATTATAAAACACTCTCAAAAGTGATCAAGACTCTTTTGCTACCTTTGGTCACCTCAATGTTGATGCAAAAACTCACGCAGACTCTTTCCTTAGCTTGGTGTTAAGTTCTCCCACAATGACAAGAAAATTTTGTAAGTAAATTTTTTGCAACTACAGTAAACTAGTATAAATAAATTGTTAAAAATAAAATACAATATTTTATTAAGATTATTTCTCTACATTCAATTAAAAACTCAAATTCTCTCTCTTCCTTTATTATTTTAATGAGTTGTTTATATTATCTTAAATGAAGTGGTAAAAAAGAACATTTAATGTTGGATGTATTATAAAGTGGGGTAGTAAAATAGATAAATTAACCATTTGAGGTGTTATAAGCTAAATTTTTTAGCACCGCTACTTGAATGCTCTAATTTATATATATATATATATATATATATATAAAACTAGCTAACTTTAGTATTTTAAAAAAAAAACATTATTTTATTTTGTTTTGTTTTGTTTGTTTGTTTTTGTTTTTGTTTTTTTCCTTTTGTCTTTGTTGGTAGATTATTGCATTTTAATGTATTAAGAATCAACGATTTTGTGTATTTATAATTTGTTAATACTATATGGATGTCTATTTAGAATTTTTTTTCTTATACTCCGATTTCCTCAAACTTGAAATCCTAAATCCGTTCCTATAGTATGAGTAGTGTGAGGATAAATAGGCCGAGTAGGTGTGTTGGGCCGTGGGCCATACCCGATGATATATAGAAGCCCGAGGGTGATCAAAAGGTTTGTTAAGTTTTGGGTCAATGGGCTGAGGACAATTGAAGATAATAGCAAATTGGCGATAGTTCTCGAGGAGCTGAGCCGCCTTGGGAAAGCATTGTGAAAGGTTGGAACCCAGCCATCTCGGGAATGCTTTACAAAAGGCAATCATTTTTCTGAGGATAAGCATTAAGGAAGGTAACAGAGCTAAGCCTACAACAAAGGAAGAAATATCTAGGGAGAAGGCTGTCACCACCATATTAAATGCTCTGCATCAAACCAACTGGCCGCATTTACGGGAAAATAACACCTGAACAGTGTTATCTCAGTTTACAACTATTCACAAAGCTTCCAGGAGGTTTTGATGGGACAAGCATCCAAGAGATTACCTACAAGAGCAACAAGTGGAAGGCTGGGATGGAGGATTGAAGGACTGTAGATAAGGAAGTGGCCACCATAATAAATGGGACATGTAATCTGGGAAGGAAGAAAAAAAGAAGAACACATTGTATTCAGATAAACTTGAGTTATTATAAGAAGATCTCATCCTTGGATTTGATTGAGGAGCATTATTTCTCCCAATTTATGTTTTTAGTCTTATTGGCATGAATCTTATTAGTTATGGCCCATACTTAATTTGCTGAGACATTTCTTATAAAATCCATTTTCTAACAAATATATTGTTTTGGGCTTGTTGGGCCATCATCCATCATTCTTGGTGGGCTGAGGTTCAAATTCTAGTCCTTACAATTAGCGCTTTCTGTGGGAAATAGGGAAGCACTTACAATTTTGATTAGCCATGGTGGGTTCAAGACCAAATAGAGAAGAATCTGTGGGATCACAACGTGAAGATCAGTTTGTTAATCTTGAAAGGAGGAGAGATCGTGAGGTTGATCACCCTCTTAGTGTGCATACAAGTCATACCAGCAAGAGCCACTCTAGAACTGGAAGTCATGTCTTACATGGGGAGGAAACTCGGAACCTTAGGTTGGAGATAGACCACTTGCGTAGGAAGTTACGTCATAAACAACGAGAGGCGTCCCCTCTTAGCTCCGGAATAGATTCAAGTAAAGATGGTAGTTACAGGCTAAGGGGTAGTTACAGGCTAAGGTCTAGAACACCTTCTATTGAATCCTTTTCTGTACCTTCATATTTGGATAGAGAAGAGCGGTATCAGAGGAAAAGGGATAAAAGTCCGACCCCTAGGAACTTGGGGAATGACGCAATGAGTAAGGCTCTGTGCCAAATTTCAAAATTACATTTTACCCACAAAATTTATAAGGCTAAACTCCCTCGCCGGTTCACATAATCTACTTTTACTATTTATAATGGGATAATCAACCACGTGGAGCACGTCAATCATTTCAATCAGAGGATGGCTGTTCATTCTAGGAATGAAGCTTTGAAGTGCAAGGTTTTTCCCTTTAGCTTGGGACCTGTCACAATAAGGTGGTTCGATGGGCTGGATGAGGGCTCAATTAGCTCTTTTGAAGAGCTCACTAAGGCTTTTGGGGCCTGATTTATTATGTGTAGCAGGATTCCTCGTCCTTTAGATTCTTGGATGTCCACAGTTTAGACACTTGATTTTACACCCGTAATTTAATTAAGGAAGATAGCTAGAGTGACCATTCATATACCCGAAAAAAATAATCATAGTTGCATTACATGCATTAATTCATTCATTGTATATCATAAAAATGATTTTGAGATTCTAACGATCGCAACGATATGTCCGATTCCCAAAATAGACTATCGGATTGAAAGATATCATGAGATCAAGTTTTCATAGTCTACATGCATTGTATAGGGTGAAGCCGATCACGTGTGATTAATTGAAATTATTTTTGATTGGTTAATTATTAAAATTAATTAAATGATTTTTTGTGATTGGTTAAGTATTTTTCTTAAAATGAGATTTGTTGTATGGGATTAAAACAAATCAGCTGATAATATTTAAAGGCTATATATAATTAGACTTTTGGGATAATTATATTCAAAATAATTATTTTAAAAATCCTAATTATTACTTTGGAATGAGATTTATTATGAAAATAACTCTAAAATTCGTCCAAATACAGTTTTAGAGTTGGAAAACACTTCAAAAACGTGCTAATCAAGTAGCAAATTTCAAATTCACGTTCCAAGGTACTTTTGGTGTAGTAGAACTCAAAATTCGGACTAGTCTATTTCTGACAAATTTGTAGAGAATCAAATTTCCCTTCAATTGTAAAATTTTCAGTTTAATACTAATTTTGAATAAAAATATATGATTAAAATACTAAAGCTTATTTTGATCTGAAAAATCAACTTACTCTTATCCAAATCTCCTTTTTTAAAGGATTTTACCCATATGTTTTTTTATTATTTTTCAAAGCTGATTGGACTTAATTTTTGAAGCAACTAACACCTCTATAAATAGGAGAGGCCTCCCAACACTCTTCGACACTTTCTGACCCCCCTCTTTCTGGCTTTTCTCTTCCTTTCAATTCCCCTTACGTTAAAGACGTTTTGGAGGCTTTTGCTTTAAGAACTTTTTTGTTAGTATTTTAAGCTTCAAAGAGTTGAATAAATTTCTTTGAATCCAAAAATATTCTTTCACTAAAAGAGCACACTCATCCAAGAGGTATTCTATTTTTTTTTTCTTTTCTTCTCTATTAAATTTTGTTAATGATGCTTGAATATGTTTAACATGTTTTATTATTTCTTGTTCTTGATATATAATTACCATGTTCTGCTTGAATTTCTCTTTAACATGTTCATAGATGATTATTTATTGTGATTCTCTTTCTTAAATTTCAAAATCTGCTAATGACTATCAAAGATGTCTTTAAACCTAAAAATTGATTTGAATTTTTTTAATTTGGTTTTTTCTAAACTAAAAAACTAATCTGTATTTTTCAAATCTGATTTTTCTAAACTCAAAATTGATATGTATTTTCATTAAATACAGATCTGGATATTTCTAAACTCAAAACTGAACTGTATTTTCATTAAATACAAATCTAATTTTTTTAGAAAAATTTTTCTTTGTTACAAAATTGCAGGTGTAGACACTCAATTTTGCACCCATGATTTAAGCAAGGAAAATCACTAGAGTGACCATCCATGTACAAAAAAAAAAAAAAAAAAAATCACTTTTGCATTACATGCATCATTTGTCTTTGCATCATATGCATCAATTTGTTCTTGCATTGCATGCAACAATTCATTCATTACACATCATAAAAACGATCTTGAGATTCTAACGATCACAACAGTGAGTCTCATTTCTAAATAAACCATCAGATCAAAAGATAACGCATAATCAAGTTTGCATGGTCCATATGCATTGTGTCTATGTAAAGTTGACCACACAAAATTAATTTAAATTATTTCTGATTGGCTGAGCAATTAAAATTAATTAAATAATTTTATAATTGGTTGATAATTAGTGTTTAAAATAGGGATGCATGCATAGAAATAAAAGGGTTGATTGGATAACAATAAAGTTATGGATAATTTGAACTTTATCAAGATTTATTTTAAGGGATTTATCCATAAGATAATTGTTCAAGATAATTGTTCTTAAAAGGACCGAATTATTTAGAAAAGAGATAAAAAAAAAAAAAAAATCATGGATAGAGGATGAAAACACGTCTAGATACAAGGACCGATCAAAAATCCCTAAAAGGAGAGTCTAAATGGCACCCGAACATGGAAGTACGCTCGGCATCCAAGAGCCAATTCGGCACTTTTGGAGTGCCGAACAGCACTTTGAAAGTACTAAGTTGCACCTTTTGGGGCTTTGGCCCAATGGCCTTTGGGTAACGATAAGGCACACCATTTTCAACCTTTTTGCAAAAGGATGCATCTGGATTCACATCCTAATCGTCCGTGCCTATTTTTTAGAGTATTTTGGTCCCTATAAATAGAGGTTGGGTCTCATAATTTAGCACTTTTTTTTTTACGCTCTTAGAGACATACGTTTTGGGACTTACAAATTGCTGATATTAGTTGATCCCCTTTGAGATTTGCTACAAGAATTAGGGTTTTCAAGTTTCAAAGAGAACTGAATAAGTTTCTTTAAACCCTAAAACATCCTCTCAAGTAAAAAGTGTGCCCACGTAAGAGGTTGCTTTCTAACCCTTTTGTTTTTATGTTTCTCTAAACATGATGGTGCATGCTTTCTTGTTTTAAATATTCATATTTTGATTTGTTAATTTAGATTATCAAGACATGTTCTTGATTCTTTTATTGTTACTATAATTTGTTTCTCAGTTTTAGAGATTTGTATGCACTAAACTATTTTTTCTCCAAAATAAAACGGATCTACATTCTCCTTAGATGTAGATCTGAATTTTTCTTAAGATAATAACAGATTTTGTTTCTTTTTAGATACAGATCTAATTTTTTAATACATGCAGATTTTTGAAATAAAGAAAGAGATCATGAATTGTTGTTTTGTTGTTTGTTTTGTTTGAGTCATGTAGCATGAAATTATTTTGTGAATGAGATTCTCTACATAAAAAAAAAAAAAAAAAAAAAAAAAAAACAAATCTTCTTCAAATATAAAAACAAATCTAATCTTTTACAAAACTCAAAACCATTTTTTTTTTTTTTATCTCTTAAAAAACAGATATGAATTTTGTTAATAAACCAAAAGACTTGGTGTTTTATCTCTTAAAAAAACATATTTGAATTTTTTATCTCCAAAAACCATTTTTTTACACATACAAAACATATCTGATTTTTTATAAATCAAAAACAGTTTTTTTTTTTTAATCATTAAGACAAATCTGAATTTTTTAAACAAAAGAGGATACATTCATAAATGGTTTTGTGTTTTTTAGTTTATTTCACATGTTCAACATATCATTCATGACATGCATAAAATGATACATTGGTCACGAGATTCTGAAAGACCAGACTCTGTCTGGGCGTGGAAGAGACTGCGCCTTCGACCCGTTTTTTAGAGTGTTGGGCCAAACTCACGTGAATGATGGAGTTGTGTTATTGCCTCTCAAAATGGAGGTTCGACTAGTTATATTTTTCCCTTTAAATTAAGGGTTTTACAATGGAGTCGCCACTTATTTAATTATTGAAAAAATAAGAAAACCAAAATTGAAAAAATTCCTCATTTTATTAATTTTCAATTGAATTTACGTTGATCATAGGAAAATTACATGGCTTTGGTCCTAGATACAATCTAAGATAAAATACATGGCTTTATTTCCTAGTTACAATCTAAAAATTGAAAATTACATAGATAAGTATTTGAACTATTAACCCTTGATCTAAATTCGGAGGTTATGTTACAAGGTGGGAAGGTATTAGGCACTCACCTTGCCTAGTAAAACCGGTCTTCTAGACTATGGTGGCCAACATTCATATCATATCATCCAATATGTCAATCAATTTACATGATAAATTTAATGTGTGTGCATGTGATAAACCCTAATTCAATTTATTAAACATTGCATTTGGATTTGAAAAATAAATTCTAGTGAATGTGTGGATGGTGATATCCTAGATTCAAGGATTTGAAAGAATTATGAAACAAACATGTTTTTTTATATTTTTGAAGTGGATTTAAGATCGAAACTAGTGTTATGCATGAACATGTAATGAACAACCAAGAACGTGTGAAGAACATATAAGAACAATTAAGAACATTCAAACATATTCAAAGAAATTTAAATAATAACTATCATACTTTAATCTTAAATTCTCATCATGGAAACATAAAAAACAAGTTAGGGAAAGGGATTATACCTTCATGCAAGATTCATATGGTGGATGAGGAGACTCTTGAGAAAGGTCCTAAGGGTGGAGGAAAAGAAGAGTTAGGAGAGAAAGACTCTCACTCAATACCTTGAGTCTCAAGAAGACCAAGATATGACAAAACTACTCAACTTCCTAAAATTCAAGAGGGGGGAAGAGAGGGGGGTTTTTGTGTCTTGGAATGAAGGAGATGGGAGGTTTATAGAGTAGTGGTGGAAGAAATATGAACGGAAGGCCATTAATGAGGGTTGACAAAGAATCATGAACCTAGACCTCATTTTAGCCTTGGGGAAAATCTGGAGCATTAAATGTAGAGATTTGTGGGAGTGAGAAGCAAGCCAAAATTCGGTTTTCCCGTACCTGCTGTAACAGCCTGTAGAGCCAATTTCGAAAAATCATATCTGACTCAATTCTGATCGGAATTGTTTCGTTATTGTGCTCAAATTGAAGCCCCGGATGTCTAGTTTCTGAAAAAATTAACCTCATTCATAGATTCAAAATATTCTGAGATATATCGATGAGATGGTGAGTAGAGGTCATTTGTTAAAAAAATGGTTTCAGCACAATTAACTTTAATAGGTCCCAAATTAGCTCCCGATTAACATTAAATGACTCCAATCACTCCCATTTCAGACTTAATTAGTTCCAAATTTACCTTAATTAAAAGATAATTGCACAAATTACTCATTGAATAATTAATGTTTAACTATCTAATTAATTAGGTGTATACAACCTTACCATAAAATGTAGTCCTAACCAATCAAATTATGACACATCATTAATTTCAAATTAATTATAATTATAACCAATTAAAATTAATTGTTCATAATCACATAAGGTCGGACTCAATCTGTGATAGTGCACCATGGCCATTAAAACTTGATTTGATGATAGCTTTTAATTTGATGGTCCAATTAGGGCTTATGACCAATCGATTTGATCGTTACAACATCAAGATCATTTTGGTGAAATGAGATTAAGAATCTTATGACCAGAATCAAGACGCATATTTCCAAGGCGAAATTACCCTTTTATCCTTCATGTGAGATTAAATGCTGGTTGCAAAATGATGTGTCAACAGGGTGAAATGGATGTCTAATAACTTCCCATTCCGTAACCTAGCCTCCTGATTTAGATTTTTTGGTTAAGTAGATCTAACTTTATCTTTGTTTCTATTTTGGGTAGATTTATAACTAGGACAAAAAGTCATGTATTTTTAGTAAATTGTAACTAGGACCCAAAGTTATGTACAGTTCAGATTTTCAAATTTGTATCTTTTTCTTTATTCAATCAATGAAATGAAATAATTCAGTCATGTATTTTTATTTAGTTTTTCTTATTTTTTGTACATAAAAAAAATAAGTGGCGTCTCCACACCATTTACCCAAAAAGAGAGGTGTCCTAAAAAGCACACCACAAAAATCTCTCTCCCTTTTTAAGGGGCACTCTTAGGCAAGGTCTCTTATAGCAGGTTTTGAAATTTAAAAGAAGGGATTGAAAATTAGGTTGAAGTGTTTTTTTTTTTTTTTTTTGTGATGCATGCATGAATGTGAATCCTCTTTCAAAAAGTTTTATTATTATTATTTTTTTGTTTCTAAAAGTAGATCTGACTTTTCTTTTACAAACCTAAATTTTTTTACTTTTCAAAACAGATCTGATCCATTTTTCAAAATCTTATTCTTTCTTTTACATAAAAACAGATCTAATTTTTTCTTGATAAAATCACCTTTTTTAATTTTACACAAAAACATATCTGATCATTTTTTCCAAAAAAATCTTATTAATTTTTTTTTCTTTCATAAAAATAGATCTGATTTTTTTTACAAGTCAAATCCTATGTTTTTAATTTTCAAAACAGATCTGAATATTCTTTTTTAGAAAGAGGACATTATTCATAAGGCAAATTTATTTAAATTAATTTTTGTCAAGTGCCTATCATATGCATTTTTACATATCATTCAACATCATACAAAAAAAATGGTATATTGGTCATTAGAGTCCAGAAGTCCAAACTCCGTTTGGGCGGAATGGATGCCTAACACCTTCTCATTCAGTAACCTAGCCCTCGAGTTAGGATTTTTGGATAGATAGATTAGTGTTTTGTCTTTTTTTAATTTTTGGTAGATTGTAACTAGGACCAAAAGCTTTGTATTCTTTTACATAGATTGTAACTAGGACTCAAAGCCTTGTAAGGTTTAATTTACCAAGATTGTATTTGTCTAAATTCAATCAATAACATTCAAGGAATTTTTAGACATGTAATTGTATTTTATTTTTTCTTATTTTTTTGTATAAAAAATAAGTGGTGACTCCACACAATTACCCAAAAGAGAGGTGCCCTAAGCACCCGAATCTCTTTTTTGAGAGCACCCTCTCAAGAAGTTGTTGTCTCTTACACATGGTGAGAAGAGAGGGTGAGACTCTAAAAACTTATACAAATAGATACTGGGAAACGTTTAATGAGATAGGCGAAGGTTTCAAAGTCGTGGTAATAAGGACATTTAAAGTTAGCCTTCCTACTAAGCATGATTTAAGAAAGTCCTTGACAATGAAGCCTGCATGAAGCATGCGCTAGCTAATGGATTGGATTGACGAGCATAACTGGGTTGAGGAGGATCAACAACAAGAGAAGAAGAAGGCAAAGGTGGCTTCTCTTGACCAAAGAGATTTCAGGTTGGAGAGATATAACAACAACCGACCTAGGAGGGATTTTGCTGGACATACTGGGCATCCTAGTGCGTAGGTGGTTAGTACAGTGTTCAAGGAGCCTGTTCATCAAATCCTTGAGAAGATAAAAGCTGAACCATACTTCAAATGGCCAAATAAAATGGGAGGTGACCCCACGAAGTGTAATCAGGGTCTTTATTGTCAATATCATCAGGATCATGGGCATACTATCAAAGATTGTAGAACTATTCGTGATTACTTGGAGCAGCTGGTCAAGGTCAGGAAGTTAAGACAGTTTATGCATCAGCCTTCTGGGAAGAGGAGTCAGGCTAGATCAACCTACCAAAAGGAGTCTACCTCGAGATCGTCCTTGGGAACCATTAATGTAATACTTGCTTCCCTAGGTTGGGTTGGGGTATGCCCTTTTGGGGTTATGTCCATAGTAAGACCTCTTACCGAGGACTTGGTCCCAGAGTCTATACAGGGGAGATTGAAAGTCCAACCAACAATGAGCTTTGCTTGCTCACTCCCAAGTGCAGAAAATCGTAACAATATAATTCTCGGAGTACCGAAGTCGAACCACAAGGAGTAGAATAAATTCAAAGACAATATTATTAAATAAAAATTTGGGTTAAGAAGAAAATACTTTTTCTTGGTGATTGTTAACAAGAATAATAATAAAATCTGATATAAATCAATAATGTATATACTAGGGCATTAGGGTGTTTCCTTGTATCGATATGAAATTCTTTTTTATCTAAGAAAATATATATTTCATAATTGATTGTTCTTATACAATTAAATACTTATGATTCAGTTGAACTGAGACAATTCAAGAACATATGATAACTTAGATTGAGAATGCGGTTAGAAAAGTTTTCAGAAAAACCCATTTACTTTAAAACCTAATTTCTATTTGAAACTATTAGAAATTCATCTAAATAATAAGAAAAACATGATTTAACTTATTGAAAGCATGGAAGAACTAATACATAAAAAAAAAATCTAATTGAACAATCAAATATGTCGTTGATAAAATCCTAGAAAGAATCACATTGAATATTCATACCGTATAGAAGAAACATAACCCCTAGCCCTAGCAAAGAGTTTAGGCTGCCATTAGAGAAAGAAAAATACAAGGTTTTCTCTACCAAATTTGTTCTACACAGCCTCCCTTCCAAACCCTAACGTCAAAAGTGTCTAAAGAAAATAAAACTTTAACTATTTTAATTTCCTTCCAAGTTTAAAACGGTAAATTGTGAGTTAATTTCAATCTTTAAGTATTGAGAATTTCGAAAAACTCAAAACTAGAAAGTTGTAGATATTTAAGTCACGGTTCCAACCCATCTAGCCTTGTGTCAATTGGATTTTTGAGGAGAGATATACGCCCAAAATACTGATCAGTGATCAAATCAAATTTTTCCTTTTTAGATTTTGCCTCTTTGATTTTAGATTCTGCCTCTTTGATCATGGTAGACAATCCAAGCACTCCAACTACACCTCCTTAGACATTTAATCATAGTTCTTTAGCTCCACTTTAATTCTAGTTTGGCCTCCATTTTCTCACAAATTCCTGTAAACTCATCTTTTTTATACGATTTCTTGAAAGTAGAAAATTACACATAATGAATGGCATCTTATTCAAGAAATTATGTAAAGATAAATAATAGGGACTAATGCAAATCATGGCTTAATTATACAAATTAAGCATAGTAATAAGGAGGTAACGTCCACATAAATATATAACAAGTATACATTTTAAGCTTTTCCGATGATGACAAGGCAAGAACTTTTTAACCACACGACGATGCCCTAGTAGTAACCCTTAGGATTGGAGCTTACGATATGAGAAGAGTCATGGTCGGCCAAGGTATTCGGGTAAAGATCATGTATCCCGACCTATATAACAGACTTAATTTGAAACTCGAGGACTTAGTTAGCTACGATTCCCCTTTAGGGGGATTTGGTGGGAAAACTATCATTCTGAAGGGCCTGATTAAGTTGCCTATTCAAACAGGATCTGAAGTGGTTGAAGTAAATTTTATTTTAGTGGATGCTTATTCACCTTATACTGCTATCTTAGCAAAACTATGGCTCCATGCCATGAGGGCTGCTTCTTCAACTTTGCATTTGAAGGTGAAATACCCCTCGGGAAGGCAGGTCAGGGAGTTGATCGGGAGTAAGGCCATGGCAAGGCAATGCCTAGTCGCCACTATCAGACATTGGTCTGAGGGGGAGCCTCAACTACCCAAGGGAAGGCCTTGTAGCAATTAACAGAAGTAGTTGAATCTCGAACATGGTAGATGGGGGATTAATGTGTGAAGAGTTGAAAAGGGTTACTATCAATATGATGCAGAGAAGTATTTTCAAATTGGAATTCAATTGCCTCCACAAGAGAGAGAGGAGTTATTGGCTTTCCTTAGGAAGAATGTTGATGTTTTTACCTAGAGTGTGTATGAAGCTCCCGAGGTGGATCCAAACTTCATTTGTCATTATCTGAATGTCAACCCATCAGTTGTCCCTAAGAAACAACCGCCTTGGTGCTTTTCCAAAGAACATACTGAGGCTATCAAGGAAGAAGTAATTAAACTTAAGCGTGCAAGAGAAATTAAGGATGTTTTCTATCTGGAATGACTGCACAATACAGTTGTGGTGATGAAGAAGTCAGGGAAGTGAAAAGTATGTGTGGATTTTATTGATTTGAACAAGGCTTGCCCCAAGGATCCCTTTCCAATTCCTCGAATTAACTAGTTGGTTGATGCTATGATTGGTCATCCTCGAATAAGCTTTTTGGATGCCTTTTAGGGATAGCATCAGATACCATTAGCTTTAGCTAACCAGGAGAAGACTGCCTTCTTGACTCCTACTAGGAATTATCACTACCGAGTAATACCTTTTGGTTTAAAGAATGCTGGGTCTACCTACCGAAGGATGATGATGACTAGAATGTTTGAGTCTCAACTTCAAAAAAATATAGAAATGTACATCGACAACATGGTCGTGAAAAGTAAAGTAGTAACCGAGCATTTGAATGATCTGGGAAGTGTGTTCGAGATTTTGAGGAGACATAAGTTGCTTCTTAATGCCTCAAAATGTTCCTTTGGCGTTAGTTTCAAAAAATTTTTGGGATATATGATCACGCATTAGGGAATTGAAGTTAATTCTGATCATATTATGGCAATAAGTGACTTATGATCTCTTTAGAATCCTAAGGAAGTACAAAATTTGACTGGAATGACTGATGCTCTGAACAGATTTATCTCTCGGTCAGTAGATAGATGTAGACCATTCTTTCAGCTCCTTCACAAGTGGAAGGGATTTGAGTGAACTGAGGAGTGTAACCTTGCCTTTGAGGAGTTGAAGGAATACTTGCCTCGACCACCTATTCTTTCTAGGCTGAAAAAGGGGGAAGTGCTTTTTGCTTATGTTGCAGTTACTTGTCATGCCGTGAGTTTCGTTTTAGTAAGAATGGAGGCCGGGGTGTAGAAATCGGTCTATTATGTGAGTAAATCTTTACAAGAGGCAAAGATCCGTTACTTGCCATTGGAGAAAGCTATTTTAGCCATAGCGCATGCTACAAGGAAGCTCCCTCACTACTTCCATGCGCATACCATTGTGGTCCTCACTCAACTCCCTCTGCAGTCATTACTTCGGAGATTTGATTATACGGGAAGCATTGCCAAGTGGGGGAAGATTTTGGGAGCATTTGACATAAAGTATATGCCTCGTACCGCTAAGTGTTTAGTGGCAGAATTTACTGAATACCCAGGAGCGGTTGTTGTCAAGGAGGGGGAACCAATAAGGGTGCAAGTCATAGCCGTTGTTGTCCACAGACATCCAGCATGGAAGTTTTATGTTGATGGGGCGGCTAACCAAAGGGGGTCTGGAGTTGGGATAGTGATAGTATCCTTAGGTAGGATTACCATTGAGAAATCCTGGAGGTTGGGCTTTTCAACCACTAATAATGAGGTCGAGCATGAAGCCTTGTTAAATGGGGTTGCTATGGAGAAGAAATTGGGTGGAAAATCTGTTAAGATCTTTTCAGACACAAGTTTGGTCGTTAGACAAGTTAAGGGTGAGCTGGAAGCTAGGGATCATAGGATGCAGGAATACCTTAGTAAAGCTTAACAATTACAATCTGCTTTTAAGTCTTTCTCTATTCAGCAGGGCCTAAGAAGCAAGAATAATCACGCAAAGTCCCTGTCAACTTTAGCAACTCCTTCAGAACAAGGCCTTCCACGGGTCATCGTCATCGAGGATTTATTAATGCCTGCTGAGCCGAGATTGATAAGGATCGGAATACACTAGATAAGGAATTGTCCAAGTTGGATGGACTCCATAGTTGCATTCTTAAAGGAGGGAACGTTGCCCATTGAGAAGGGATAGGTAGAAAAAATACGAAGAAAAGCTCCTTGTTTTTGGTTTTTTGAGGATCAGAAATTGTATAAGCGCTCTTTTTTAGGGCCATATTTACTTTGCATTCACCCTAAAGAGATGGAGCCATTGCTGGAGCCATTGTGTGGAGGAATCTATGGTAGTCATACAGGAGAAATGTCGTTAGCGCATAGGGCCCTTACTTAGGGTTATTGGTGGCCAAGTATGTAGAAGGAAGCTCAAGATTATGTTAGGAAGTGTGAACAGTGCTAGAGGTTTTCCTCGAGCATCCAGGAGCCTAAGGACATGCTAAATCCGCTTTTTAGTCTATGACCATTTGCACAATGGAGCTTGGATATTGTAGGGTCATTTTCTAGAGCAGTGGGAAACCAAAGATGAATTCTTGTCAGAATAGATTACTTCACTAAATGGGTTATGGCTGAGCCGTTGTCCATTATGAGGGATATTAATCATAAGAGTTTGTGCGGAAGAATATTATTACCAGATTTGGGATTCCCCATACCCTTATCTCGGATAATGGGCTTTAGTTTGATAGCAAAGCTTTCAGGAGGTATTGTGGTGAGTTAGGCATCGGGAATAGGTACTCAACCCTAACTTATCTACAAGAGAATGGGCAATCTAAGGTAGTTAATAAGGTCATAGTTAATGGGTTGAAGAAGAGGTTAGATGAAGCTAAGGGCAAGTGGGTTGACGATCTCCCACATGTTCTTTGGACATATCGAACTACTCCTCATCGGTCAACTAGGGAAACTTCATTTTCCATGACCTATGAGGTAGTAATTTCTATGGAGACAGGATTTCTGACACAAAGGATGAGTCTATTCGATCCAGACAAAAATGATCAGTTACTCTGAGAGAGTTTGGATTTAGTAGATGAACGAAGGAAAGTGGTCATGGTCCAATTGGTGCATTATCAGCAAAAGCTTAAATGGGGGTATGACTTGGGAGTAAAGGTTAGACCGTTAATGCCAGGAGACTTAATATTAAAAAAAGTGGTAGGAATTATGAGGAACCCATCGTGGGGAAAATTGGGACCTAACTTGGAATGGCTATATCACACCACCTCGGTAGCTGGCATAGTTGCTTATTTTTTGGAAGATCTAGGTTAAAATGTTGTACTACATCCGTGAAGTGTAAATAACCTTCAAAGGTATTATTATTAATGAAAGACAATCTTGCCATCTTTTGCTTTAATAATTTTTGCTTAGTATTCTTTCTTTATTTGACTAAGTGTTAAACAGAATCTCGGTCATGCTTGATTCCTTGGACCATATACCTTGGGTAAATTAATACTCTTTATTTGACTAAGTATTAAACAGAACCTTGGTCATGCCTAGTTCCTTGGACCACATACCTTGGGTAAATTAATGCTCTTTATTTGGCTAAGTATTAAACAGAACCTCGATCATACTTGGTACTTGCACCACATGCCTTAGTAAATTAATGCTCCCTTTATTTGCTTAAGTATTAAACAGAACCTCGGCCATACCTGGTACCTCGAATCACATGCCTTGGGTAAATTAAGGCTCATTTTATTTGCTCAAGTATTAAACAGAACTTTGTCTATACCTAGTACCTCGGACCACATGTCTTGGATAAATTAATGCTTATTTTATTTGATTACGTGTTAAACAGAACATTGGTCATACATGGCTCCTCAGACCATATACCTTGGTAAATTAACACTGGTTATCTGATTAGGTATTGGTTTGCTAACTGCTTTGGTTCATGTAAGCATGTTGGAAAAGTGTTGTGTTAGTTTTCAATTTTTAAAAGCTCGCAATTTGTTTTTACGATTTAAACCTTTGGCAAAACTGAAAGTGGGTTGTTAATAGTATAGATTATGCTCTGCCTGAATAAGTTGTATTCTTTTTCCTCTTAAACAAAAGGGGGAGGGGGTAATAGTAGTACATACTTTGAATGAACTGAAGCTTCTCATTACTTTGAATGAACTGAAACCTCTCATTAAGTTAGAAGGACCTGAAACTTCTCATTGAATTCTTCATTGATAAAAAAGGAGTACAATTTCATTCTTAAAAAAAAAAAAGAGGAGTGAAACAAAAGTAATGTGGAGTAGTGGTATCCTAACTGCCAATAGATGGTGGAAGGTTGGTCTTAGCCGTTGGTGGCGGGTCAGAGTGCTCAATCTCTTTGTCCTTCGCAACCTCCTTTTCCTTAGAAACCTTTTTATCCTTAATAGGTTCCATAGTAGGTTCTGAGGTGACTTTAGTGGTACCAGCGTTAGCAAGCTAAGTAGCTATAGGAGCTTTAGGAGCAATGGTTACTTAGGAGGTTGGTTAGGCTGCTATTTGCGACGCTGGAGGGTAGAAGATGTTCTCTATTTTCCTTAGATCCAAGGAAGCGTCCACTCCGGCTAGGTTCAATGCCTCAGTCCATACTTGAAGGCAGTAACCTTGGCAAACTCCTGTGACTTGGGCCCTTAGAGCATCCTCTGTCCCTTTCACTCCAATGTCATAACCGGATTGCTCGCCTGGAGCAAGAGCCTTTTCTTTCTTCTCTAGCTCTTTTTCCTGAGCTTCAATATGCTCTCAAGCAATGGCCAGTTGCTCCTTAGTTTTGCAAAGTTACTAATCTGATCCTCAGCTTGCTTCTTAGCGTTAACTAAAACGGCTTCAGCACTCTTTCTCTCTTTATCTGCCTCGATCAACTTTGTGTCGAGGACTTTAATCTTCTTTTCGGCCACGACCAGAGTCTTAACAATAGATACTTGGCATGCCTCCCCATCTTTCAACTGAGCATGGGCATGATCCACCCATTCCTCAATGATGTTTGTTGTTTGGATTGCCTAGAAGAAAGCAACACTGTGAAGAAAGGCTAATAAGTCAAATTTTCCAAGTAAAAAAAAAATGTAACGAGAAATTGGTTAGGGTGCATACCATGGCCAGGTCCCTCTTCAGGGTTAAGAAGACCTCATGCTTTTTTAAGGTCCTTAGATTGGCCATGTCTTATGGCAAGAGCTGGGGTTGTTCTAGAGCGCTAGCCACGTAACCCGCTTTCCCCTTTTGAAAGTTCCTAATGGAGGAGTCCAATGGGAGTGGGGCTCCATCTAGCTCAAGCGATGGGTTCCAAATCAAAACCCTAAAAGGGGGTCAGAAACCATCTCCGTACCCAAACCCTCTGTTATGTTTTTTCTTTGTGCCCCTTTAGCAATTTTTGCCCCTTTCTAGGGCTCAAGGCCTTTAGAGGGGACAATTTCACCCTCCTTAGATACTTCTTTACCCTTGTTTTCCCTTTTTATCTTCTTTTTCTAGTTGTTCAGAAGGGGAAGTATGGGTAGAAAAGGGAGTTAGGGACCACCTTAGGTATGGACCCTCCTACATGTGACTCTAGTAGCTCGAGGAGATTGGTGTTCTTCATACATTGTTGATTTGAGCAGAGGGTCTGGTCAGTTAAAGACTTCAAAGTCTTCTTCTGAATCTACCATTTCAAACACTTTGACTGCCTCTTCCTCTTGTTTCAGATTGGAAGAAGTCGCTTTTTCCTCAGCTATGCGTTGGATGGGCAACACAACTTAAATGAGTACCTTCAGGGGGAGGATCGGTAAGAAACCCAAGTACTGCAACGTTAATTTGGTGCAGTCGAGGATCTTTTGCTTTGATGATGTTCTTAGGAGAATGAAAACTGGATGAAATCACCTTGTACCCGAGAATTATGTGGGCAGCACACAGTTGTCCGTCCGTGTGGAGAAAGATCTCAGACTGAAGGATTCTCTGCTTTGTTAACCAAGCCGAAGTTGGGGGTAGTATAGTTCTTGTCTACAGAAACCAAAGACAAAAGTATGATTAAAAGAGGAAGAGGAGAATATATGTTATAACTAGAAAGAAAAAAGGATATAGCATTAACATTTCTATTATCTGAACGGGTTGCTTAAGCCTATAAAACCTCACTTGGTTGCCTATCTTACGTTGGACAATGTAGGCCATCTTGCTATTCACCCGAGACAATCAAGAAGTCTTGGTCCAGACCCTTGTTCGATTCAGGGAGACACGAAATGAGTTTGATCGAGGGAATCCTAGTTTTGAGGTAATACCCGGTATCCTGAAGTTATTGGCAATTATATACCCAGTTAACATTGTGGTGGGTAAGGTTCACCCCCATTTTTTTGTTAAGGGCATCAACACTACTTAGTATCCTAAACAAATTTGGGGAACACTAAGTTGGGCAAACTCTATGGACAATTAAAAAATCCCTAGTTACCCTCCTCATAGGGATTTGCATTCCCCCCCTCTATAAAAGCTATCATAGGGATCACCATAGCCCTTTTTGGCCTAAGAGCATGCTAATCCCCTAAAAGGCAATGCTATATGGTAACCCCAGGTGGTATATTGTATCGGGTTTTAAAGGTTTCTATGCCCTCAGGAGTATCTACCAAACTAGCAAACCTACCTATCTAGGAAGTAAAAAGGAAAAGCTGCTAAAGAATAAGGAAAAGAATTGTAGGCCGAGGAAGAACAGGATCCTAAAGTCGATCTATGAACTAGATGGTACTTACAGAGAAGTATGTAAGGAGCACCTCAGACCACTTCTTTGGAAGACTAAAGATTTAGGAAATGGAGGAAATGGACATCCTGCTTCCTTTATATAGGAAGGCAAGGTGAGTAGGAGAATTCCCACTTGAATTCCCATGGAGAATCTCCACCGTAGGATTTTCATTGCGCCATAGAATGTGGGGGATAAAGTGCCGTGTGAAGCAATAAATGGGGCGTTGCAGATGTGGAAGCGCCAGAAGCATGTTCTGAGTAGGTGAAAAGATGTTATCACGTGGGAACGTTGATTGGGTGTGTGAAGTTTTGAAGCAATAATCAAAACTCCACTTTCATCCGTGGAGAAAAAAGGTGGTGTTTTGAAAGGCTATTGTAAGGATAAATAGGCCGAGTAAGTGTGTTGGGCCATGGGCTATACCCGAGGATATATGGAAGCCCGAGGGTGGTCAAAAGGTTTGTTAAGTTTTGGGTCAATGGGCTAAGGACAAGGGAAGATAATAGCGGATTGGCGATAGTTCCCAAGGAGCCAAGCCTCCTCGGGGAAGCATTGTGGAAGGTTGGAACCTAGCCATCTCAGAAATGCTTTACAAAAGGCAATCATTCTTTGGAGGATAAGCATCAAGGAAGCTAATAGAGCTAAGCCTACAACAAAGGAAGAAATATCTAAGGAGAAGGCTTTCACCACCATATTAAATGTTCTGTACCAAACTAACTGGCCGCATGTATGGGGAAATGACACCTGAACAGTATTATCTCAGTTTACAACTATTCACAAAGCTTCCAGGGGGTTTTGATGTGACAAGCATTCAAGAGTAACAAGTGGAAGGTTGGGATGGAGGATTGAAGGACCATATAAGGAAGTGGCCATCGTAAAAAATGTGACATGTAATCTGGGAAGGAAGAAAAAAAGAATAACATGTTGTATTAAGATAAACTTGAGTTATTATAAGAACATCTCATCCTCGGACTTGACTGAGGAGCATTGTTTCTCCCAATATATGTTTTTAGTCTTATTGGCATGAATTCTATTAGTTATGACCCATACTTAATTTGCCGAGACATTTTCCTATAAAATTCATTATTTAACAAATATATTGTTTTGGACTTGTTAGGCCATCATCCATCATTCTTGGTGGGCTGAGGTTCAAATTCTAGTCTGTGCAAGTAGTTTTTAAAGGTTAATTGTCAATTAATTATATGACTGAATATTTAAGATCTTTCCACCTTTCATAATCACATAGAATCTTTTTAGTCGGATTTTATTCATGAATCATCTATTCAAAATTACATTAAATAAAAAAGAATTTTATATTATTTTTAATTAAAATAACATTAAATTTTAATTTATAATTAATTACAATTAGCAATAGTAAAATTATATAAAAAGTAAAATAAATGTTGGAATAATTGGATAGTTTATAAATCGATATTATTAAAATAATATTTATATTAGAAAATGAACAGGCAAAATAGAATTTAGACAAGGTATACAAACTTTCAAAGAGTGATTGTTCCACCAAAACATAAAGGGGATTTCAATTCCATTTCTTGATTCATTCATTTTTTAAAGAATCCACAAAAAATGAAATAAAAAATTAAAAAAATTGAAAACCCACACTTCAATCATACCGTTTCTCTATAAATAAAGTTTCACATAAGGTCTCTTTTTCACCGATTAGAAAATTTTTTTTTTTGGGTAAATTGCGTATTTAACCCCTATTTTTTGCATTATATTTTACTTTGATCCTTAACCTTTCAATTTTGTCAATTTAGTCTCTGCAGTTATCTCTTAGATATAAATTACTAACGTAATAAATAGCCAAAATAAAAAATTAGTTTATGTTGATGCGGCAATAATTTTTTTTTTTTATGTCGTTTGTCACGCCAACTATTTAAGTCCAAAAGATAATGACATATATTCAATTAACATGACATTAAAAAGTTAAGAACTAAATTAAAATATGATGTAAATGGAAAAAATACGTAGTTCAACCCCCCTTTTTTTTTACATTAAAAATAAAATAACCAAACCATAAATCCTCCACATTGCTACATGCCATCATGCAAACATAGGCCCTGCAATGTCATACACTATTTTTGACAAAATTTCTCTCAATCAAATCAATACTGCAGGAGTATGCATAGCTCTTTGATTAAAGCCTAGAAAGTTGTTGGCAACATTGAACGAGACATTTGGGTGTGTAGATCCTTAAAATGAATGTGAGAGCCGCAACTTCAACCTACTTGTTTTATTGGGCGAAACCCATGAGAATGAATGAGATTGTATTGATGCCTCTCTCAAAATGCCAATTTGATTGAATATATCTTCCCTCTTAAATCTAGTGTTTTACATAAACTCACAACATATTTTATTAATAATGAGAATTATGTTATACCATGGGTCTTAAAACTCAAATACAATGAAATCTTTGCTTGCTAACAAAGTCAGAGAAGTTAGAGTGGAATAAGGTGAGCACGAAGACCACTCGAATGTTGTTTCTTCTCTCTGTGGACGATTGCCAAACAGGCTTTGTCCCAAGACATTGCAATATCCTTTTTTTTAACCAAAAAGAAAATCTTTCAATTCTGACTCTTTGGCAATAATCCTAGTAAAACCTGACACAATCATTGACAAAAAAATATAACATAAAAAAGAATATTTAATAAAATTCAATATTTTTTTTAAATAATTTTATTAAATTTTATTTATAAATAAATATTTTATAGGGTAAATTGCGTATTTGATCCATATCTTATACACTATATTTCAATTTAGTCTATTATTTTTCAATTATGTCAATTTGATTTCTAACCTTTCGGTACCATGTCAATTTAGTCCATGCTGTTATTTTTTGGATGTAAATTGATAACATGTATAATGGCCAAAAAAAAAAAAAATTAGCTCTCATTGATGTGACAATACATTAAAATTTTATTATGGCTATTTATCATGTCATTAAGTTTCATCAAATATATAACAACGGAGACTAAATTAACATGACATTGAAATTTTTTTTTTTTTTTTTGTGGGGAACATGACATTGAAATGTCAGGAACCAAATTGACACAAAATGTTAAGAACCAAATTAAAATAATACGGTGTAAAACATAAAGAATATGTAGTTTACTCTATTTTATAATTTTAAAAAAAATGACCAGATTTGAATATAGAGACTGCTTTCACAGCACTAATTTTATATATTTCTTTAATTCCAAAAATATATGTTACTTCCTTTTATTTATTTTTCTTTGAGAAGGTTATTTGCACCTCTTAAATTAAAGAGCAATACATGTAATTTAAGGTCCACTAATTATATTGAAAAATTTCCAGATTTGGATCAGCGTTACCTCAAAAGCAAATTTTGAACTAAATATTGTAGGGCTTTACCCAATAGGGAGCCCTTCCAGAAATTCTCGAAGGCCTGGGCTTGACCCAGGCCTAAGAGGGGGTTTGGAAATAGTTTTCAACCAGCAATAGACGCGCCTCGGTTAGAACCTCACTAGCTGCGTCATTGCCCCAAGCGCAAAGATGCTTCTGGCTTTCAACTTTGCTTTGCTTTTGAAGTCCTACTTGGCCTCCGTATTTGTCTATACTTTCGGTGTGGGATATTACGTCAGTTTGCATTTTTGTTGGAAGAATCGTTTAATTGTTTCTCATATCATATCATATCATATATGCTTATAATAGTGTGATTTGCTCATGTAAATTCAACTAAACATTGACCTACAATATTGCTGGCCAAATTTGAATTGTATTTCCTAGGAAAGATTTATCACTTCCATTACCTATTTAATTGATACTTTTCTGACATGCCGTGCCTCAATCCAAATCTAGTGTAGTCCAGATCTTGGTTTTATAAGTTAAAATCTCAGAAAATATACTAAAAATATCAAACTAATACAATATTAAGATATCAATTACAACAACAACTAAAATCCTTAATCAAGAAGATGATATCGATCTCTTGGATTTTAAAGACTTCTATTAACAATTGAAAATTTTGCCAATAATCTTCAGCTCCAATCACAAATCCACCCCATTAATTAGTATCAGATGGTAGCCTAGAATGTGGTTAAAGTCAAAGTTTTCAATTATGTTCTAATCACAATTCTAGTTTATCCATTGAAATAAAATATTCCAGTGCTTGTTCATTTTAGGATTTCTAATATTCCATATATATATATATATATATATTAAAAAATAAAGATATTTAAGTTTAATCACATTATTTTATACCCAATAATATTATTATTTAAAAACCAAATAATAGTCATTTTTAACACTAACCTATATATACAATAAAACTGAATCATTTTTAACCCAATAATATCAATATTTGACTATTTTTTTAAGGGCTCCCACATTTTTACACGTTAGCGTTATTAAAAAAAAAAATATTTCTAACCAAAAAAAAAACTAAAACTCAAAAATTTTTCCACAATTCTGAAAATCAAAACCCGATAACCTCCCAACTCTGAAAACCTTCTCTACCTTTCTCCTTCCCCCAAAACCCAACTTTGAAAATCAATCCCAATAACTATTTCTACCCCTCCTCTCTCTTCTCTACCCTTCTCCTTCCCCCAAATGCCAGTTTCTACATCAACTTCCTCCAATTTGTTTTCAACCCTCATAGATCTCCACGTAACCATTTTTTTAATTTTTTTTTTAAAAAAGTAATTATCATCCAACAACTACATCACGATCCCAATTCCAACCTTCCTTAAGCCAATACACATACGCGAAAGCTCTCCAAAACCCATAAATCAAACACAAGAACTTCTCCTTGATTTCCTTCTCTTTAAGGGTCTGTTCGGTTGGAGGAGTGGAAAAGTGGGAGGATGGAAAATTGTGGGAAGATAGAAAAGTGGAAGGATGGAAAATATTTAGTTTTCCCTCTTGTGTGTTCGGTTGGAGGGGTGGAAAAGTGAGAGGATGGAAAAGTGACTATTATACCCTTGTTAATAGTAACGTTAAAATGAAAAAAAAAAAAAAAAAAAAAAGGTTCAACGTTGAAATGAAAAAAAAAAAAAAAACATTCAGGTTACTAAACGTTGAAATGAAAAAAAAAAAAAAAAAAAAAAAACAAAAAACAAAACGTTCAAGTCACTGAACGTTGAAAAAAAAAAAAAAAAAACATCTTCAGGTGGGATGGGGGCATTTTAGTAAATGCCCCCATCCCATGGTTTTCTTCCCTTCATTTTCCTCCCAAATTGGGAGGAAAATTTTTGTGGGCCTGGGAGGAAAATTTTCCTCCCGGTTTTCCATCCTTCCTTCATTTTCTCTCCAAACGAACAGTGGAAAATGCCTGTTTTCCTTCCTTAGTTTTCCATCTTCCATATTTTCTCTCCAAACGAACGCACCCTAAGTCCCACCCATGACCATACCTGCCACTAATAGTATAGCTACCTTCACCCACCATAGCCATCACAAGACCTCGGCCTAAGTCACTGATGCATCAAGCTCTAGCCCCCCGTTCACACAAGTGAGGTGCTTTAATCATATTGTAGTCCTTTTGATCTCTACAATTTACAACTATTTGGGTTTTGATTCAAATGACCCATTCGGCTATTGAATTAGAATGGTGGTTGTGCTTTTAATTGTGGCAATTTAAAGTGAAAATTTCAAGTTATTGGAGATTACTCTTTATTCAACAAAATGATAAAAAGAGTCTCTATAATAGTGCTTGTGAGGTGTTTGATGCTGGGCCTTGGTGGGATTTTGCTATAAGGACTTTCACTATGAGCATACAATCATACTACTAGTCAATCCCAAAGTATATTAAAAGATCAACTCTCTGCTTACATAGCTTTTACTTTAGAACCTATATAAGGAACCAGCTAGAACATTGATCAACATCCTAACCACCATTATATCAATTGAAAATAAGGCAGCTAGGTAAATGAATTTACAGGACAAGTCTAGAACTTTGGTAGAAGAAAGGGTGGTGAAAATGGACAAAGCCTTCATGTGACAACAATTTGCCTACCTACCTATGGTAGCTAGAGATGAACAACTTCAGAAACTGCTGCAAAATGAGAACAACTCAGATTTTGTGGTTGAGTTTCTATTTCCTTGATACTTTTGAGAAACTCTTGAACAATATAGCCAAGGCTTTGAGTGTTTGTTTTCTATGGATTTTGGAAAAAAGTTTTTTTAATGATTTATTTTTGTTTATGGGTAAAATGAAATACTTCACTAATAATATGCCTTTATGCTTCATAATTGTTCATAAGTCACTGTTAAGAAAATTTTAGCTCCACAACTATGACATTGATTTAGGGGCATCTTTGTTAGTATGTGTTTTCATGTTCTTACCATAACAGATAATTTACATGGTTTTTCATTTATTGATTCAAAAAACTGAATGCAGTATATAGCTAGAGCATCGCTTTTTAGTTATGAGGAATATAACATTTTTGTTTTTTAGAATGTACTAAATTCCTTGGCAGAAGGATTTGCATGCGTGGCCCCCTACCCATGATTGGTTGCCTAAAAGAACTATATGTATCATGGTAAGTTTCTTAAGAACATGGGTGCATTAGATTTTTCTTAACAATGATTTATGAATGTCATGTTAAGTTTATGTTGCATGATACTTTTTAAAATATGCAAATTGATGATTGTTGAAGTACTGTAAAGTGCTCACATCTCTTAACAGTTACTTTTGAAGTAGACATCATATTCAAGGGGAGTCATTGTCCAATGTAGAAACAAAAGGAGCGCAGGGCCTTCCATTGTGTAATTGAGCAATGGAAAAAGCAAGTTCTTCAAGGTGTTTCTTTGAATAGTTGAACTACTAAATGAATAGATAAGAAATAACTAAATGAAAGGAGCTGCAAAAATTGGTTTGTAATATTACTCTAGTTATTTCTTTGTGATTTGGTTGAAATTTGCGTGCAGAATGCTATGTATATGCTCTAATTTGATTTCAATATTATAAAACTAGGAATTAGACAATGCATTGTCTTTTATTTGAGAATGGAAATTGATTTGACATAAATAGCTCTAATAATCTAATACATGACACTTAGCTTTTGACATAATTATTGCTTAGATTGTGAAAGTTAGTTGGATATGTGGATTTAGATGGATGTGTTTGGTAGATTGTCACTTGAAGATATAATTTAAAAAAAAATTATGACACCAATTATTCTTTATTTTATGCAGGCTTTGAGGTTGATCAAATATGTAATGGGAAAATCTGGTGTGAAGTTCATGAGAGAAATGCAAAGACATTCATTAGCCATTTGCCAATTATTTCACTATAAGGGACATTTGGATCCTTTGAAAAGGGATGCACTTAATAAGGCTATGTAGGACACTGCTCATGAAGATATCTTTTCTATTGTTTTGAGTTTTGTTATTGCATTTACATAGCTGCCAAATATGTGTTGAAGGACTTAATGGTAGTCTTTAATTTATTTAACAAGAGATTTGAAATACAGATTAATAACAATTTATAGAACTCAATGTTATGTTGAATAAATATATGATGTACTCTTCTACATTATGCAGAATTGTTGTATTATATTCTCTACTTTTTTTGCGTCATAGGAAAAGAATTTGACATTGGTAACTACATTCTATTTATTTATTATGAAAATAATGTTGCGATCATTATTGCAATTTGTTTATTCATAATATATGTGTAACTATGAAAATAATTTCATTGTCAATGGACCTATGGTAGTGGTATTAATCTTTTTGGCATGTACATACTTTTATGGAGCTAACATACACAATTTCTTTATCCCTTATTTGTCTTTATAATTTTTAATTGGGCACAAGCACATTGTGTACTAGATTTGATAGTGTTTAATATTTGAATTAGTGAAGAGTTTATGTTATGTTTGGGTCTTCTCCATTTAGTTGTATTATTTGATTAGTGAGTCTTGACGCATTTTGATTTAGTGCAGCAATTGATAATTACAATTTTTTTTTTCTTTCTTTTAATGAATTTCGTACATTGCATGAGTTAGTGACTAGTATTGTATAATAAAGGTTTCTAAAAAAAAAAAAAAGTATTGTATAACAAAGAGAATTATAACATCAACTACTAATATGTAAATTATAATAACGAATAACTAATGCAACCATGAATCAATTAAATTCAATAATCTAATATATTAGTATTGAATTTCCAATATCAAATCAAGAAAAAAGACATATCATAGTCCCTTCCCCACGTCAACAACCATTTTCAATTTAGGCCCATTGGCCCTGGCTTGACAACGGGGTTTAGGTGTAAAACCCAATGACTTGCCTATATATATATATATATATATATCGAGTTCAAATATCAAATTATGATTAGTGGGAGGTTAGGAGCTTTCATGATAGCTCGTTTGGACTGAGGTTGAGGGAGGAGGATAAGAGGAGAATTAAAAAAGACTCATTAAAGTTGGCTGGAAACAAAATATATGATTTGAATTTTTGTTATAAATTAATGATTTTAGGAATTTAACAAAAACTGACACATGTTCTAGTTGAGATTTATCTAAGTAATAAAAATCAATATATGAGAATTATAAGTAACATTTTCACAATGAAAAATGTACAAGCATAATATAATAAATATTTTTTATGAGTTTTTAACACTAAAATATGTAATATATATATATATATATATATATGTATGTATGTATGTATGTATGTATGCATATGTGTGTATGTATGTGTCGGGGACGTTTCGCGACAAGGGCAAAAAATGTGAGAATGACTCAAATCTCCCCATGGGTTCTTTAAAAGTGTTCATTGTGGAGAATCAAGCTCAAAATTCTAAATATATAATGAACAAAAGGCTAATGGTGCTTTTACAAAAGAGAATCAAAATACTAATAACAAAAGTGTAGAAAAAGTATAGAAACATAACAGGTTTGAAACTTTGACCTACAGTCACCAAGAAGAGGAAAATGAGAGAGGCTGTGAGGAAGAGAGTGAAGGTTCCCCTGTACCCATATTTCCACCCCTAAGGTTTAGAATTGTGAGAATGTTTTCTGGCTCAGTGGGTTTTTGCTCTCAAATTTTAGCTCTATGGGGAAAATGTGGTTTAACAAGTCTAAATTTCGACCCAGAGTCACCGAGAAGAGAAAATTGAGAGAGGTTGTGAGGAAAAGAGGGAAGGTTCCCTTGTACCCATATTTCTACCCCTAAGTTTCAGAATTGTGAGATTCTTGACTAGATGAATGAGCTTTTGCTTTGAAGTTTCAGGCCTTTAGGTAGAACGTGGTTGGTTTATTTTGAATCTGATTGGGGCCTTTAGTTTTGAATTTGGGGTGCTCTAAGTGACTGTTTTTGGTCAATAGAAGAGGCTTTTATTCCCCATGATACTAATTTGGTGTTTTGGCTTGGGTTGCTTTTATTTAGGGAAGAGTTTGACATGCTTTTAGCATGATTTTGGAAATAAAGTGGCTGACTCCATTAGCTATTGTTTCCTTATCATTGTAGGTTTTTGATAGCTGCATTTGGTGGCTACAATAGGCTAGCTAATTAGTTTAGGGTCAGTTGTGTTTTGGTATGGAAAATAGAACTTGGCTGAAAATTAGGGGCACAGTCATCCAGAGTATAAAAGCTCTTTTGAGGTGGAATTTTTTGGTACAATACCTCCTCCATGAGCCCGAGGTGTTACAAGTGTCCCTTGCCCACTTAGTAGCACGCATGGGCTGGGCTCATGCAAAAGGTCTAAAAGGAACCAACCCATACCCTCCAAACCACATTTCCTCAATTTCTCCAATAAGTCACATGAGCTTGGGTCATGGTTAAAAGAATAAAATAAAATATTATACATGAATTGAGCCCACAAGGAAGTTGAGCTTGGTTGAATTGGACTTGTACAAAATGTGTTGCGAAAATGGGTATCAACAATATGTTAGTTATAAATTTTGCACCCCCTAAGTAAATTTTTGGCTCTACCACTACTCACAATTAATGAAAAATACTCATAACTCAAAGAAACCCATACAAGGGATGCAAAGTAAATGATAGAAATACTCACCACTCTAAAGAATCAACCAACGAGATACATAGCAAGAAACTCACTCTATTTACTTATCAAAAAAAAAAAAAAAAAACTATAATTGCATCTACCTTTAATTCTTGTATCGATCACATTACTTAAAACAAGTCCAACTTGACAGGACACAACGATGTTGAACCAAGTTTCAGTAATATTGACATCGATCCTTAAAGAAAATATTGTGGAACACAACCAAATACCTTTGAGTTGGTATCCATCTAGCAATAAGAAATAATTATATAGGCCCCCTTGAGCATTCTTACCACACCACCTTGGAAAAGTAAGGATCTTCTTCGTATGTATTGCTTCAAGATTTTCAAACCCAGGTCTTTCACTTATATTGTAAAAATTAAGTAAGGAATATTGTCCAGTTAATGCACTGAATATGCCTGAGAACAAAAGATAAAGATTATATGGAAAGGTTAGCGTGGACTTCATGAGTTTTGTGATTGCTATGTTCAGGTTGAGGGCGTGTGATAATAGCTTAAAAGTATAATATTATCTTAGTTTTGGTAGGCATTATCACATCTACTTTATGTTTATTTTCACACTTACTTGTAAATATGAGAGTTTGCAAGTTTTCTCTAAAATATACTCGTTACGTGTATTTTTCTTTTGTATGAGATATAAACTAATCAACTAAGCACGTAGACATGAAGCCAAGAGAATTCAAGGGTGAAGATCAATTGAGAAGTGGCTTTTGAAGAATTTTGTGAGTCAAATATGTGCCGAAACATAAAAGGAAAGAGAGAAATTCGTTTGAGCCAAAGATGGAAAAAATCATAACTTGGAAATATTTTGACCAGTTTTGGTATTTTGGCAATATCTTTTTACTCCAATATCGGATTGACTTGATTCTTGCGGCTACGTAAAGAGGACTTAAAGATCTAAAATTTTGTAGTTTACCAAAACTTCAGAATCTACATATTAAAGGCCAAAACCGACCTGGAAGTTGTTCCACTATTGAAAAAGGGGAATTGACATTTTATATTTTCCTTTTTGCAAAGCATGCATTTTGGGGTTTTGAATGTTCTAAATATTAACGGAATACAAGGCCAGCCACATTTTTTGCTATTGGGAAACCTTATTTTTCATCAATTTTGAAGAGTTTTTATTTTCTATGGAAGCTTAAGAACCTAAGTTAGGGTTAAGGGTGAATCTCCAATGTTGTAAATTATTTTACTATTCAATCCTAGCATATTTTTCATGTTTTGATTATTGAAATCAATTTTTCTTTTTTCTTTTTTACAATTGTTTTATTAGGTTGATATTTGATTTCTAATTCTTTCATAAGTCTATTATTGAATCTTCTTATTGTTAGAATAGGGTTTTATAATCTCTCTAGTAAAACGTGGTAATCTTGTTAAATATTACTTTTGTCATAGTACTGCCTCTAAGGTATGCGATGTTCTTGAGTTTTTCTAGCAAAGTCATTATTTTCTAGACTAAATTGTTGGAATGAGAGGGTAGGGATGGGGCGGCTGAGTGCTTGAGTGAAATGAGATTGAGAGGTAGGGTTTTACTAGTTTATATATATATATATATATGGTTTTTTTTTGGTAATTTTATATCTAAGCGGGTCAGGTCGAGTTCGGGTTCGGGAAGGGTTTTGGACCCACTTCGGGGGTTTTTTTTTTTTTTTTAAACCCCAACCCGACCCTATTCTTTATAGCACCGGGTACTCGCGGGTCTAGCAAAAATTGCTATCTCTAAACCAACCATAACAACCACAAAACCACAACCACAGTCGCCATCGCCCATATCAGCAACACCCAACTATAACAATCCCTCCAAATTGCAACCCACCAAACCCAAAACAAAATAACCATCCAAAACCACCATCACCGCCACCCACAAGGGGACACAACCCCTACAAAGCAGAACCCCCCACCACCTAAATCAAATCATAACCCACCCACCCCCCCCCCCCCCCCCCCCCCCCCCCCCCCCCCCCCCCCCAAAAAAAAACCTAGCCACATCCGTTGGAACCCATTACACACTTGTTGAACCACCGTGACGCCCATGAATTGAGCCACCCACACCGTCACTAACTCAACCTCCACAACACGCCCACATCGTCATCGATCTATATCGTCCTGATTTTGAGTCAAAGGAAGTAGGCAAGAGAGGGGAAAAAAAGAAGAGAAGAAAGGGAGAGATATAGAGATGCTATAGAAAAAAGAAAGAAAAAAAAAAGGCAAGAGAGGAGGAGGAGCAGAAGAGAGAGGGAAAAAAAAGGAGTAGAAAGGGAGAGACAAGGAAATGCTTAAGAGAAAAGAAAGGCAAGATAAGAGGAGAAGAAGAAAGAGCAGTAAAAAAAAAAAGAGGAAAGGGAGAGAGGGCACAGATATACAAAAGTGTAAAAGAAAGAAAAACAAAAAATATTTTAAAGGGAAGAAATAAAATATTAGTTTTTCTTTATAATTTTGGAGTTACAGTAAAGTGTCAAGGATGACCCTTCACTATAAATTGGTTGCTAAAATTTTTAATATTAACATCATTGATACAACTTGTTTTTTGTGTTTTGGTGGCTAAAATAATTGGATGCTCTAACATATGAGTACCAAAAATTTTGTAGCTGCTTCGACCAGAACGAAGCAAAATGAACAAGTTTCTTTTTTATGAATAAGCAAAATGAACAAGTTAGATCATATTCTCTTCACCCAAACTTTAAAAAAAAAAAAAAGCTAAGGTCATCAAGTCAACAAGAATCGCACACCTTTGTCACACCGTTTCCACGCTATCCTCGTGTCAGAACACGAAGATAGGAAAGTCTTGAAATAACCACTCTTTTCAATTTTCGTGAAAAACAGTTTTCACACCATACCCTCCAATTGCCCTGTTACAAAATTACAACCTTCAAAGTTCAAAGATCATTGGAACTGTATAACATACATACCAGTACCACTATAAAGCGCGTGAGATTAAAATCCTCGTTCATACCCAAAATTTATCTATTTTGTCTGGTCATAGACCTCATTGTTATATGGGTACTAAAATCCTCTCATTCTTTCTTAAACTTAATTGTTGGTCAAAGTTCAAAGTTCATACTCTCTCACCAACTCTTTCTGTGACTCTGTGTGTTCCAAGTTCAAAGTTTCTCTCTCTCTCTCTCTCTCTCTCTCTCTCTCTCAAACGAGTCTATTTCTCTTCAACCTATCTATCTCTTTTTTCTCATGGATATCCCACAAAAATTAAATGACAAGCCAGCAATACAAAAGCCTTCTCAACTGAGTCTTGGACCAACAATTACTACCCATGACAGGTTCAGGTTAGCTCCAACAGAGCAAGTGAAATTAGCAGCCACTGCTATCAGCCTCAACGTACAGTTGAGATCATCTGACATGCCCCTCCACATGCAAGAACGTGCCTTGAACTACACCAGATCACTCCTTGACGATTCAGATTCAGCCCCAAAATCACTCCCTAAGTTCAACCCCACCCACCTAGCTCGAGCTCTCAAAAAGGTACACGTTATATATCAATCTATTTTTGTGTGTGTTTTTACTAGTAAAATTGTTTTTCAATACTCCTTCACGTCCAATATTTCACGAACATAATCCAATAAAAGTGAATGACAAAAGAAAATTTTGAAACATGTATGTGAGAAAATCAAAACCCTGCTGTAAATTAAAGTCGGTGTCATTTTACCATATATAGGAGTTTGACACTTTGTACGGACCGGCGTGGCACTGTGTGGTGGGGACGAGTTTCGGGTCATTCGTGACTCACTCGCCGGGTGGCTTCGTCTACTTCTCCATTGACTCGCTTTCAGTTCTGCTTTTCAAGACAGAGGTTCTGTTGGTCAAGGAACCAGGCGCATAAACTTTAGTATATTGCTATTTTCCCACATGGCACAGAGGAAATCAGAGTACGAGACCTGTCCAATTATAATTTCCCTGTGCCATCTAAATTCTCCATCAAATTTGTTCTGGTCTTTAGGTTTTTCAATTTTTTTTTAGAAAAAAAAAAAAAATTAATTGTTATGTCCTGATTGGAAAATGCAACCACTTCTGAATGGATCAAGGGAAGAACCATGGTTAGAGAGAAAAATCATTGTGCTCATGATTATATGATATTCAATGGAAAAAAAAAGGTTAAAATGTGTCCTGTTAATATATGGTATTAAACTTTGCTTAGAAACTTGTAGCTCAATTAAAATTTATTAGTGTTTCTAAGAGAAAGGTCCAAGTTTTTAAATCCTCTTTCTGAATGATAAAATTATTAAAAGAAATATATATGGCTTAATATATTTAACTATTTTTGGTCCAATATTTTTGTTAGAATAAAAAATAAGTCCTGTTTTTACTCATCATTCTATGCTGAATGCTCATTATTATTAGAAGCTAACTAGAACCTATTAAGTATAGAACTGAGTGACTTTCAAATATATGACAGAGGACAACATTATCATTGGTGTAATTTTTATAAGGATAATTTTGTTCAATATTTAATATAATATGATAAAGTATTATGAATGCTAAAAAAATATAATGCCAAGCTTTCTTTGGCTCGCCACCATTATAATTTATAAACACAGTTTTCAATCCCAACAAATTAAGAAAAAAAATATAATAAAGTTATTTCTGTGGACCAATTCATCATTGTATCTAAATCTATTCATTTTGAATAACTATTACGTAACCCATGTTACTGCACAAAAATTGATATAATTTAATAAAACAATAAAAATAAATATATTACATTTTATTATTTAAGTGATACTATTGGTTTTTTTTTTTTTTTTATTAATCATAAGTTTAGTCATGTTTAAAAGACTTAGTTTATTCATGTTTAATAAAACTTAGCATTATGTAATTTTTTAACCAATATTTTTATCATACAAAATTCTAATAAAAGAATGCTACGTAGACATATATATTCAAGGTTGATTTATACACGGTACATATAGCTATGATTAAGTCGTTTTATCATAAACCATTTTTAGCAAAATATTTTAATCAATTAAATGTGAATCTCATAACGTGTATTTCATAACAATATATAACAATAAAATAACGTGAATCTAATAATTTTTTTTAATCAATTAAAAATCACTAAAATTATGAGCATAAAACGTAAAGACAAACAAATAGGATAAGTGTTAATTCTTTAAAAGAAAACTTACAGTAAGTTGAGAAAACTACACAAATAATCTTTGATGTTTGAAGAATAATGTGATTATAACTTCCTTTTGAAATTGGGTAAAGACTCGTACTGATAACGTATTATGAAAAAGAAAATAAACATACAACATAAATGATAGGAAAACAAAACAATTTTATGATTAAACAATAAAAATTATTGACAGAAATGAAAGAAAGTATAGACAAATGAAAGAAAATAAACATGTAACATCAATCATAGGAAAAGCACAAAATTATATAATTAAACAATAAAAAATTTACACAAAAAAGAACGACAATATTGACAGATGAAAGAAAGCAGTAATCAAATCTTAGAAATGGTTGGAATTCGTTTTGCAGAGTATAAACTAGGACCATGAAAATTGTAAAGACAAGTACAATCGAAATATTTTGAGAACCTCTTTTTATATAAAATACAGAAATACCCAAATGCATGCATCATTGATACTGAGAGATTCTTTTGAAAGTTCATAGCATTGATTGAAGAAGAGGAGAGCTGTATATTAAGGTGCCTAAATCGGTGTGGAAAAAAGAAGTGAACCTGAAAATACATGGGTGTGAAAAAAAGAGGTAAACCTGAAAATATATGGGCGTGGAAAAAAAGAAAAAAGAAAAAAGTATTGGAATTCAAAATATCATTAATTACCATTTGAATTACAAGCCCTTGAGATAAAGATGCTGTATAACTAATCTCCACCTAGACTAAAAATTGATTAATGATAAAAAAAAAAAAAAAAAAACACCAAAATTTGAAACTTTAAATAAATTAAAAAAAAAAAACAATATTACACGATCTATTCAAATTTCATAGTCATGTTGTTATTTAATTTTCTCGGTTACTGTGGTTTAATGTACCACCTTTTGTTTGTGAGCGTACAGTGTGATTTACATACGGACAACGGATTAGGTTGGTTCCAGTGAAAAGCCCAGACACTGTCTTTCTGTATTGGTAGGACAAAATCACAAAACGTCTTCTGCTAGATGGGCTGCTAAGCGGTGTTATTATCACTATCTGTGTTCCATAAGCACACGCAAACATACCTTCAGAATACCAATAGTAGATATCTGTTCGGATTAGGTGGCTCTTTGAGAGAGAGGCTTCGTCTTTTGTATTCATTCTCCCGAGATTGATGCAGGGTTTCATTTGGTGCCGTATTTCACCGATACATCTTACGTTTGGTGCTTGACCAGTGACAAGTCTTTCTAAATGTCTCCTCTCAATCAATGTTCTGAATTTGTCTTAGTACACACTATTCTCATTAAATTATATTTTTCACCCTTAAAATTTAAAGGTTTTTTTTTTTTTTTTTGACCTTTAGGTTTTGACATTTTTGTTTTGACTCATCATCTTTGATTCTGTTTTCATGATGACTATCTTATTTATTCTTATTAGCAATTTGATTATTTAGTGTCATATAAGTGAATTTCATTAAAAACACGTTATCCATATAATATCAAGTGTCACATAATCAATAAAAGTAGACAATATATTCGCTATAAAAAAAAAAAAAAAAATTTGAACAATAAGAATAACTAAAATGAAAATTTAACATGTAAATACAAATTTGAAACATGAATGGCCCTAGGTAGCAAGGTTGTCAAAATCGGGATCTTACGTAAGATCGTGAGAGGTAGGTAGGATCGTAGATCGTAGGATCGGATCGTGAATCGTAAGATTCTACATAATTTAAGAAAAAAAAAATTAGTATGTTAAATAATCATTTAAATTATATATTCATTCCAAAAATTTGCATCCATTTGATGTAATTACCATACATCATTACATCCATTTGTAAGTATCATTTAAAGAAACCAAAAATCTCAAAATATGACACTCTATTAGGATGTTATTTTCCGTTTGGTTCAACTAAAATTTTATCTCTCTACATTAGAATAGCAAAACTTGGTTTATTAGGATGTTATTTTTTATTTGGGTCTAACTGAGTCTTCTGTTAAGTTAAAGAAGATTACAAAAAACCAAGATCGTTTGAAATCATCAGAATCGTACGATCCTGAATGATCGCTAAGATCCTTGAAAGATTTAGATCGTTTTAGACATGTAGAATCGTAAAATCGTGGGATCGTAAGATCCAGATCAGGATTTTGACAACCATGCTAGGTAGCAACATCTTAATTCTTGAAGGCAATGATTCCTTGGGCTTGGGTCGGCGATTGTAGCCATGAATTGACAACATGTTGGGGCTACGGGTTAGGCTTCTGGTACTTGTTCAATTATTCTTAACAAGGACATCATTTGCAGATTCGCTAAGGTTTGCCTAATGTGCTTGGAAATAGCAACCTCCCCTCTTCCCATAATCAATTAGGGGAAAAAATATACAAACATAACTCAAATAATCAAACTCAGATAAATTCTTTACCTTAAAAAAAGAAAAAAGGAAAAAGAAAAAATAAAAAAGAGAAGCAAGAAGTGTTTGAACTTTGAACAATTAGAAAAAGTGTAATTGTGTAAGATGTTCATAGGTAGTAACACTATAATTAGTTAGATTGGGATCCGGTGCAATAGCTTGGGGGCTATTGCACCGTGTAATTCCTTTCAAATGAATTTCACTTTTTCAAAATTATTAACTTTTTTTAACTCATAACTTTTTTTTTTCTTTATGACTTCCTTGATCCAATGGCTGATATCAAAGTTAACTTTTTAACTTTTGATCTGAACTGTTGAGAAGGTATTGCATGGTGCAATAGCTCTAACTATTGCACCAGATCTCAATCCTAGTTAGTCGTCTAGCTTTCGGTAAGTGTAAGTTGTTCATCGGTAGTGTTGAAAGCATTCAATGACAATGTTAGGAGGTGTCAAGTAGCTTTATTTTCACCACCATTACATTTTAAACATGGCCCATATAGTGGTGGAGCTAGGATTTTGTTCTTGGGGATATATATATATATATATATATAATTATAATTATTAGAGCATTAATATTAGAGGGTGTAAAAAAATTTGTTGCTATTTTAGAAACCAAGACACTAAAAGAGGGCTTTACCCGGGTATGGGTACTTAAAATTTTTTGCCACTTGTGAATAGTAAGGTTGTATATATACAATACAACCCTATTGTTCATGGGTTGGAAGAATAAAAACACATATGTTAATGGAATGAGAGAGGAAGAGAGGAAAAGAGGGAAGAGAGAGATGGGTGAGAAGAGAGAGGATTGATTTGTTTATATCATTTGATGGTGTAGTTTATATTATTTTAATAAGTTATATGTAAAAATAGAAAATAAGATGTTAGGTGAGTTGTAAAATGAGATAATAAAAATAAAATAAATAAAGTAGATTTTTAGAATATATAATAGACACTTTTTTGTATCCGAATGATCTATGTCTTCTATATTTCCCACTCCTATTGCAGTATAAAACAATTTAAAAAGGTCAAGACATCCTTTAGCATTATGGCACCTCTCTAGGTACTACCTAGGGCAGAGTGGGGTCTCCGGTTCAAGATGGGGGTTGGGGTGGTGTAGATTATTAATATATTTCTAACTAGGGTAAAAAATAAATAATAAAAAGAAAAGAAACAATTTAGATAATTTTATTTATTATAGTAATACTTTGTAACCCAATATGTGTACTACAAAATTGAGTCGATATTAACAAAATTATTAGCTATTTTTAATGAACAATTATTTAGATACTTAAAAAAAAGTACATAAATAAAAAATATGCAAACGCTAAACATTTTTATTTAAATTACAATAAGTTATAAAGTGTAATGACTAAAAAGGCCTTATTTGCTTTCCCTTTATTGTTCCAAATAATTGTTAGGATGATTACTTGTTCATTCTATCCAATTAAATTAAGTAATCTTCATACGACTTATCATCAGAAAACATTTTTGACTATATTTAAATGAATACAAATAACTTTATACATTTTAAAATTAATTTAATTTATAAATATACATAAATTTAATTGATGTTTAGGGTGCATACCTAAGAAATTTTTTTCATAAAATTGTAGCGATGATTCCCCGCAAGGGCCACAACATGGCAAGAGGGGGAAGGAAGTATATCGGCTACCTAATTTCCCTTCTCCTTACTTTTAACATTTAATTAATAGAAAAATTAGTTAAGATTGAGAAAGAGAATGTCTGAGCACATGCTTGTAGAGACAAGTCATCTAATCAAATCATTAAAACGAGTAAATAGTTGCAATTCATACCCATCTGAAGTGACCATATTTTCTAAGGAGCATTGGTTTTGTTTGCATGCCAAGTGTATCACAATTATTCATTACAAATATTTAACAATCCCTTAATCAATATACCAATTCACAAAACTCAATCACAAGGAAAGTCCAAAAAAAAAATATATATATATATATATATATATATATATCCCATTGACATTGAACTCTAAAATTTAACATATCTGCTGCCATGGGTGAAACAAGATCTGCAATCTATGACTGAATCACATAGCTCTGCAATATGAAGGAAAGTTGCTCATAAATAAATCTATATCCTAAATTAACATGATTTTCTCCCCTTTGGACCAAGCATTTTGTATACTGAAGTATGCCAATAAATACTATTTGAAATGAACCACAATGATAATGGTAATTGTGAGCACATATGAACTGGAATCCGTGTCATTGTCAGATATATCTAAGACAAGTTCCTCTCACGCATGTAAAATTCTATCTTTTCTACATCTTCTGGAGTGTCAACACCATGAGCCTCATGGTCTACCTTTATCACCTGCAAAAGTGGCATTGCGTAAATTTTGATAAATCCATATTTCAGCAAGAAAATCGCATCAACCTCATATGCACCCATTCCCCCATACCAAAATATTTGGAAAATTAAACAATTACTGAAAAATAAAAGATTACATAGAAGAGCAAAAAGTAAAGAGAAAGCAAGTTCATTATTGGCAGGCATATCTTCCATTAAGATTAGGTCAGTCCACTGTAGTATAGATTTTCTTCTAAAAACGAGCCTAATTCTTTTTCAGTATTGGATGTTTTCGTTTTGTACTTTCTACAACTTTTGATTTATCCCAGAAGAGAGAGGGGGAGGGGGGTGGTGGGGAGAGAGAGAGAGGGTGTGAGTGAAGAGACCTGCACAGAGAAAAGAAAAATAATAATATCACTTCATAGCATTGTTTCAATTGTGGTGACTGCTTCATTTCCATAAGCTGCCCAGAAACCCCTCTATGTTCACTTTTGTAGACGCAAAACCTCTATCTAATGAAGCCAAGACCAATTAGTAATAGATGCTCTTGCTAGTTAAAGCTCCTATATCTCCAATCAGAATTTTGCATTTATACCAAAGGAAGAAAGTTTAAGGACACTTGACCCAAAATATAAAGCTATATTAATTTGATCCTTTTGAAACTACTGGAAGATGACATTTCCATTTAAAAATTTCTGCACCAAATTAACAAAATCTGACATTTAAAATGCAGCATGGAGAAGTAAAGCCAATTTGGTAGCGAAGGAAAGGAAAATGAGGTTGAAAACTCTGCTGTAAGTTCTTTAAATGGCTTCAAATAATTGCAATTAAAAGAGAATAAAATGATTTCATGTCCTAAATGATTCCCAACACCGAAAAAATCTTCAAGGAAGCAGTGAGTGGGAAATGAACAAGCCAGTAAAGAAAAAAGAATGGTCAAATTTTAATACCTTCATTTTATACCCATTCTCAAGGACTTTAAGCTGTTCCAGATCCTCTTCTAGTTGCAGTGGCGTAGGCTGAAGCTCCGGATATATCTTCAAAAACTTCGAATCATAGCTCTGGCAGACAGAAAACAAAGAACTGTGAACCCACAAAGTGAAAAATAGTGTAGGCAATAGACAATTCAAACCTTTGTACCACCAATAGCTCTAATAAAAGGAAAAAATAATCCAATTTGATACCTGAATTCCAAGATGAAGCAAGTATGGAAATTGTGGATTAACTTCTCCTGACCTGTACCAGGTAAGGAGTACACATTCATCAAATCTTACTGAGCACTAAATAGGTGTAATATTGCAATCACTTATAATATATGATGGTGCAGTAATTGCATGGCTGGAGAAGCAAAATCCTCTTATTTATTTTGATAAATCCTCTTTGAAAGTCTGCTTAAGGCAAAACCCAAGAATAATCTATGGTAATTAACTAGTTACTAGGGTTTTCTGTTTTATTTAGTTATTCTACTGTCAAAGTTATTATAATAATCCTACAATAGTTGAGTATCGGCCATAGTTATGGGTGGGTTTTATTTTATATTTTTAATTAATAACTCAGTCTTATTTAGTTTATGGGTCTTTATGTGTAGGCTTTACTTTACTAGTTAAAGTAGAAGTCCTACCGTACTAGAAGAAGGTAAGAGTAGGGTCTATATAAGTGTCTTACTGTACTCAAACAAGCTAGAGATGATCTATAAAATATTGAGTTTGTTGAGTATTGAGGCACGTTGACCTTATTGTTCTTTTCGTTCTCTTCTTTCTTTTCTTCTTTTTTTTCTTCCGGGTATTGTTTACAGATACTATGTACTGTTCACAGATATTAACCAAAAAAATTGTATTATATTTCTTTCCCTTCTCTTTTCAACCATAAATCAAATCTTTACTCATTTGAACCCTAACCCTTCTAAAAAGGTTCTATACTCAAAATCCCCATCTCCCAACCCTAAACCCACCACAGGCACACTCATGCAAATTTCTCAAATTTTCCTACATCAATATAATTTCCTGGAAGCAAAATTTTATAAAAGTGTAACCATGAAAAATCAACATAAAAAGAGAGAAGGTAAAGAAAAAATCCCAGTCATACAAAATCCATACACTCACTTGTTAAACGGAATCAGCCCCCTTGAAAAATAAATGGCATAACCTTTATTATCCACCACACATTTCACTCGATTTGAATCAAATGCATCTTCAGGTTTTAAAGATGTAACTGCAGTGCTAAAAACTGCATCTGGTGCTGCCTGTAGCACATAAACAATTCCCACATGACTGAGAGAAATAAACTTAACAATGAGAGATACCAGAAACAACAACTTTATTTCAACATGACTTAATAGACACAAAATGTAACAAGGCATCTAATCTAATCTAATCTAGTACTATATATAATAGCAGAAGCTTTTAAGGAGACACTGCCACGTTAGTAAAAAAGACTACTTTAAAAACTGACACGTACACAACTTTTAAGTTAAAAGACCCACATGGTGCAACGTTTCGGGAGAGGCTTATAAAAACCCAACCCGCTTATTGAAAAAAAAAAAAAAAAAAAGCATAAAAACCCAAAACAGACGTACGCTGCAGAAAGAAAAGGAGAAAGAAATAGAGGGAGGCCATGAGTATACGGAGAAAGAAGCAGAGAAAGAGGGAGGCGACGAAATAAAAAATCTGCCACCATCAGAGAGATCGGACGTGTACCTATAACCGGTAAAGTTATTGTTATTGTTTTTTTTTTTTTTTTTTCCTTTTCTTTCTCAAATTTGGGAATTGGATTTAATTTAGGTTTGAATTTCTTGGTTAGATTGGTTTAGATTTATATTCATACGCTACACAAAACCTATCTTTTTTTTTCATTGTTAAAATTTATAGATTAATTTTTATTTAGATTTGGTTATTTTGGTTGGATTGATATCAATTTAGGTGTTTGGATTAAATTAGATTTTGATGAAGAATCTGGGTAAGAATGCTTTAGTTTGGGGTATTCAAGTTAAATTAGGGATTGGGTTTTTATAGTTTTTTCAATAAAAAGAAAACTAACCGCTTGAAAAAACAAACCTATGATACAGAGATAGAGAAGGAGGGAAAAAAAAAATTACGACACAGATATAGACCACCGTCCGTTCCCTCGCCAGACTTAGACAACCGGAACCGCAAGCACATAGAGAAAGAAAATCTGCCACCATCAGATTGTTGGAACCAGCACTGGTATATTTTTCTTTTTCTTTTTTTATTTTATTTTATTTTTATTTTTATTTATTTTTTCAGATTTGGGTATGCAATGTTACTTTTTATTGAGTTTCTTTGTTGTATAGGTTTAGATTTGATTTTGGCTTTCATTTCTTTTTGTTTTGGGTTTTTGAGTTCTCCATGAAATTTTCATTGGGATCAAATAAGTATAGAATTGAATATTACACATGATATTTCTTTTTTCTTTTTCAATCTTATTTTAGGTTTTTTTTTTTGTCGGAACCACATACACGCAGAGATATAGTTTGGAAGACACAAAGGGAGGCTGCATACCCATTACTCCATAATCGGTAAAGTTATTGCTTTTTTTATTATTATTATTTTTTTTCATTTTCAAATTTGGGGATTGAATATGATTTAGGTTTGAATTTCTTGGTTGGATTGATTTAGATTTGGCGGTTCTGCCATGTAGAAAAAATTGCCCACTTAAAAAAAAAACGTGTAAAACAAACTCGAAACGCCACACTCAAAGAAAATCGATGCATCTATTTGAACCAAAAGAAAAACGATGTATCTGTTGTAGTTTCTGTGATGTATGTCCATGGGATGTATTTCTGCTGCTGCATATTCTGTTTGCTGCAGAACAGGTTCAAGATTTTCTGCATAATCTGTGCTTAAAGGGGGCTGAGTGTAATATCTGTTCCTATTTCTATGATGTATGTCCATGGGCTGTATTTTTGCTGCTGCATACTCTGTTTTCTGCAGAACAAGTTCAAGATTTTTTGCATAATCTGTGCTTACAGGGGGGTAATTATAATATCTGTCGTTGTTTCTGTTTTTGTATTGTATGTCCATGGGCTATATTTATTTTTTTGCATATTATGTTTTCTGCAGAACAGGTCTTTGTTCCCCTGTATTTATGCAATTGTTTTATCCCTTCATTTGCATATTTCATTTGGAAGATCAGCTTTATAAAAAGAAAAAATGGTTGCACGTCAAGTGTTTAATGGAATTCTCTTAGACATGTGATTTGTAATCTTTTGACTCTTTTTTTTTTCTCATCTCAGATTCATTCCCACTCCGTCTCTTACTATCTCTCTCCTTCCTAGATCTGATTTTTATTTATTCCCTTCTCTCTCTCTCTCTCTCTATTTTTTTTAGATTATTGAAAATCCTGAACCTTCACCAAGTCCATTGGTTTAAGCCCCCACTTGGGTCTCAAGCCGGTGTACCTAAGCTCAACAAATAGTAATGCATATTACTTGATAACGGTTATTGTGGTAGAGCACAGGTGGTGGCTTTGATTTTATCTTCTAATTCAAAATAAGTTGAATATCTACAGTGTTCTATATACATTCTTTTGGTATTTTCATTATATGTTATTGACGTATTGTTGCAAAATTTTAAAAAAAAAAACCTATCAAAAAAATATTGTTGCATGCCATATGTTAATTGAAAATTTCTTTTTGATGTGCTATGTGAAATTTCATATTTTATACGAGCCATGTTCTTCCCATTTTGTGACACTGTTTTTAAGGTTGAGTTCCTTGAAAATTATTTTTTGGTTGGAACAAAGACTATGGTGATTCAATTCAACTTATATCAAAGTCTTTTGATAAAATGGGTAAAAGGGATTTGGCTAAGTAGTGAAAGGAATTTTTACACATTAAATTAGCCAAACAACTAAAATCTTTGGCATGCCTTTATCACTTTACATGTTTAAGATAGATTCAATGCAAAATTAATACAGAATTGTAAGGGTTAAATACAATGGATTGGTTGATTTGAGATTTTTTCTCTACATATTTTTCCAATCAATATATTCTCTTCATCAAATTTTTTTGTCATTAAACTTGCAGGAAAATTTTATAAGGGAAAGAAGAAGCGGTGGTGGAGGAGCTTTTTGTGATAGCGTGGATGTTGTGCAATTAAAGAAATTAATGGCTTCTCAAATAACAGTACAAATTGTCCAGTGTGATGGCCAAAGAAGCCATATGTTTTGCTGCAAGAGATGTCCTTCAAGATAAACTTTGATGGAGCAATGTTTAAAGAACAAAGCACATTTGGAGTAGGAGTTTTTATACGAGATGATAATTGGTAGCTCATTGCCGCATTGAGTTGCAAAGGGAGAGCAATTATGGATCTAGAGGAGGCAGAACTAGCAACAGTTGGCCAAGCTGTGATCTGAGGAAGAAGATAATTCATGCTGGGAGCTGTGGTGGAGGAAGCAATATTAAGAATGAATTTGTTCAAACCATGGAAGGTAAAGCAGTTCTAGGTGAGAGGTGAATCAGCATGCGTATTTATTGGCGTGATTTGCTTATTGATTGGGTAAACACTGATGTAATGAATATGAATAGAATTTAATGCAAGTTATCTTTGATTAGTTTAAGAATATAAAAAAAGACCAATACCCCAACATACTATTTCTCTCTAAAATGCTTCCAAAGAAGAAAAGTTTCAGTTGGTCCATATACTCCATGGTGGTTTTGATATATGATTCTTTGTTTTCCACTTTGTATTTCATTTGTTTTGACTCTTTCTTTTTAAAAATATTATTATTGTTATTTTTGGTTGGATAGGTTTAGATTTGATTCGTTTTTGTTTTGGGTTTTAGGGTTTTCTATCAAAATGTTTGTAGATATTTGCTTTTGTTTTGTTTTTTTGTTTTTTTTTTTCCTGTCAATTTAGGAATTTGGATTCTTAACCCTTTTCCTCCCTATTTGTTAAAGTCAGGGAAACCCCTCACGGTTTATGATAGGAATTGCAAGTAATTCATTTAGTAGATAATGTTTGGTTGGAGGACACCTCTTATTTTTTGAGTTTCACACTATAGAATACATTCAAAGATTGTATGTGCAGCAGCCAATGTGGCATGACCACAAGGCTGAAGCTGCAAAGGAGTATCAAACATTTGCAGTGTGAATTACTCTTTAATCAGCATTTGGCTGCTATAAGATTCACATGCAAATAAATCATTGTAATATACTGAATTCCAAAAGAAAATAAACAATTTTAAACACATCAAGTATGATTAAGCCTTAAATGAAATCTAATTGATAAGGAACATAAATGTCATGCCAATTGATGCCATGTCTGTCTTTTAGAAGGAGCACATTAGCATTATTATCTGAACAACTAACCAATGACCCCCTTCCATCACATTAAGTATAATATATTAAGTTGATTTTTTTCTAACTCATAAAATGATTCCGCGCATTGTGCGGGTTAAACGCTAGTCATCTATTATGGACGTGATTTTCAAATGAACTTTTAGTACAAACTAAAGGTATATCCGTACAATGCATGGATTAAGTAAAATTATATGTATATTTAATTTTATATCATTCACTAATAATAGTAAACCGATAATAAAAATAAAAGAACAAAGTTATCTCAAGTCACAGCTGTTCTGACCTTTGATGAAAGTAGATTTCTTTCTGAGGATGAATTTTGGATTGCATGAAAGAAGTGCATTGTGTAAGTATAAAATTAAGTTTTTATTTGAAAAAAAAAAAAAACTTATGGTAAAAAAATTTAGAATAAATAGTGAAATTTATTTTAAATTTCTTATAATTTTTGGTAGTAAATTTTAATTGAAATAGTATATTTAACTTCTTGAAACTTTTATGATAGAGTTTCACTTAAGGCAAACTATCTTAACAATTAGAGAGTCACATGGCAAAAGCATTTTCACATCCTCTAACATTTATGTTAAACCACATAGCATAAGCAGGAAGTGAAACTAATATAAAACAATACAGAAGTTATTTAAAAAATTTTGAAACTTATGGCAACAAAATTTTACTTGAAGTAGTATTTTAACATTTTTGAAAATTTAGTAATAGAGTTTCACATGAAATAAACCATCTTAATAATTTTAATATATTTATAGTAAGCCACATGACAGAAGCACGTTATATATGACAATCTGAAGTGTTTAACATAAAGGGGTAAAATGACTGACATCCATTTGGTAAAAAGAAAGGGTATCCACTTAGCGCAACTGCAACATTTGGAACACAAATTTTGAAATATAATATATGATTTGAACTCAATGAAGGCTGACATGAATTCTCAGTTCAATGAGGTGGCAGTAACAATATATGAGCCAAAAGTAGTTCAAGGAATACAAATTTACCTGCAGCGCTTTAACAACCCCATCTATGATCTCGGGTTCAATAAGAGGCTCATCTCCCTGAATATTGACAACAATATCATATTTCTTTTCAAGCTTCTGAAGAGCTTCATTGCATCGCTCAGTACCTGTAAATTTATCCAAAAATATGATCTATTGAAATAATTATAATATAAAATTTGCAAGAAAGTCAAAACCAAGCTGACTACCATTTCGGCAAGATTCTGATGTCATTATAACATGGGCACCAAATCCTCGACAGCATTCTGCAATCTTGTCATCATCCGTGGCCACAACTATACCAAGAAGACATGAAAGAGACATTAGAACACCAAGCAACCAACAGAGAGAGAGAAAGAGAGAGAGAGAGAGAGAGTAAAAGTAAAAAAGAAAACTTATGCTGCAAACCTTTTCTCTCAAGATGATGTTCCATACTTTTTTTTTTATAGGTAATGTTCTTTGTATGACCAAAGCCAATTCTGTTCCCTCCCCCGCACACCCCCCCCCCCCCCCCCCACCTCCCTCCCCCAACAAAAAAAAAAAGACTTAGACATACTCTTCTACCACCAATACTACCCCAGATTTGATGCTCACAACTTTGTCAAAAGCCACAATCCAAAAAGAAAGGTAACATGAGCTGTTCAATAGAAACATTGAGCAACTTCTCACATACGAAATTGCTAGAGAGAGGAAATGGTGCACCTCATAGTTTATCCTTTGTTAATCCTCTTCAGATCCTTAGTTACAGGAATATTTTAATTCAAATAAAAGGAAATAAGAAAACTATAATGTGATCCACAGCAAGGCAAAGTTCAATACCAGTTCTATGACATTAGATATGCAAGATGAAACAAGTTTAACTCTTAAAGCAAGATTAACCTTCTAGGAACACACCTCTGTGCATCACATTAAGATGCCTCAGAATATATGTAAAGAGGACAAATGCAAAGTGGAATTTTAGTTTAAGACTACAGCAAGTGGTCTAGAGTCCCCCTCCTCAGGGATGTTCTTTATGAAAACATCACAAAAAGCCAAGAATCTTGGCCATAGCAGCATAACAAATTATGGGAAACTCCAGTGACTAGACATACCAATATGGTCCAAAGTAGATGCCAGTTTTGCCCTTTCCCATGTTCTCTGTAGAAAGCCAATACATAAGATATCCTCAGTCCATTAAAGATGACATAATCCATTGGAAATTGAGACAGATAAAATTTATGAAAAAGCTTTCAAAGAAAAGAAGACCAATTCCTATACTTTAACATGGGAAAGCAAATCCTTTCAAATTCTACGTATTTGTTAGAAATGTGTAAGGCAGAGTGCTGCAAGTGCAATAGTTTGCATATGTAAATAGAACCTGTTCTGATGCTTCCAATCAGAACTCAATGAGAAATCAGAGATGCAGCCATTAAAGATTTATTTGTCTATTCAGGATTTCTTTTATGGGGCCCATGTGTAAAGTTCAATTGAAGTAATGGTCATTTGGTTTTCCGGATCCAATTTTATGTCCTAGGGTTGAAAAAGTTTTTACTTCGGGCTTTTATTTAAAAAGCTATGGTCATTTGTATTCAAACTAATATTTTAATTTCTGCAAACCCTATGATTTAAGGGTATTTTGGTGGTTTAGTGGAGTCTAGAATTTTCTTGTGAATCTAAAATATCTTAAATTTCATTTTCTTTGAGTCCAACTTATCCTTTTATTAGGTATTTTGTTTAATAGTCACATTAGGAGTCCTAATACTACTAGAGTAATAAAACAGGGGCTTTAAATATATTTGTGTTCGTGTTCTCAAAAGACTAGATGAAGATGATTATTTATATTGACTTTTTAAGCATTGGGGCATGTTGGCCGTAGTGCCTTCTTTTTCCCCCTTTCTCTTCTCTGTCTTCTCTTTCTTGTGATCCAGATAATGGGATCTATTCATATAGCCCCAAAACCCCATAAAATCTGTTTTCCTTCTTCCATGTAACCCCAAATCAAGCTCTTTCTTTTACCTATCAAAAAACCCTACAGCCCCACATACATTCTTCTACCAAATAGCAATCAAATAATTTATCAACCCACCTTTTAACTCCTTTTTTTTGATACGTAATAAGACTTATATTCATCAAGAAGGAACAAAAAACAACAAATACAGGTGTTCATGATGGTGAACACACAAGAAACAGCAGACAAAAGACAACAAAAAAGAAAAAAGGAAGGCAACTTAAGGGGCACTTCTAAGGGAAGAAAGAAACTCCAAAACAGAAGAACAATTTGAAGAACCCCAGCACCTAGCCCAATCAAAGAGAGTATTCTAGCTGAGAGCTTGTAATTGTTCAAGCGTTCTCTCCAGATCCTCAAAAGATCGTCGGTTTCTTTCCAACCAAACAGCTCACATCAAACAGCCAGGAACCATATTCCATATGTCCGAAGAAAATTTCCCCAACCAATTACTCCAACAGGCCACCAAACCCTCCACTGAACCTGGCTTGACCCATTGGATCCCAAAAGCTTGCAACATATGCACCCACAAAGAATAAGCTATAGGACAACGGATGAGAAGATGGTCCACAGATTCCGCCGAGCCACGGCACATACAACACCTATTCGCCAAAGGGAGGCCTCGGAGCATCAAATTATCCAAGGTAAGAATTCGACCATGGGCAGCTGTCCACAAGAAGAAAGCCACCCTCTTAGGAACCTTGACTTTCCAAATCCCCTTCCAAGGGAAGCAAGAATGGGATGTACCCCTGATCTTGTAAAAGAAGGACCGAATATCGAACTTCCCATTCCCATTAAGACACCAATGAGGTCTATCACACCCAATACCTCTTGGGATACAAGACTGAGTGAGATTTAGAAAAGAGAAGGCAGCCTCAAATTCCCTTTCATGGAAATTCCTATAAAATCTCACATTCCAAAATCAACTACTCCCAAATTCCTGATTATCCAACAAATTAGAAATACAGGCTTCCTTGTCACTGGAACACGTATATAACTGAGGATATAGGATTTTAAGAGAGGCATCCCCAACCCACCTATCATGCCAAAAATGAATACGGGAACCATCACCCACCACAAAAGCCAAGTGTTTGGAGAACCTCTCCCACCCGATCTTAATACCACGCCAAAGGCCACACCCATGGGCCCTTCTACACGCTTTAGACGTCCACCCCCCTTGACCCTCACCATATTTGGTGGCAATAACCCTCCGCCAAAGACTAGTTCCTTCAAGGCCAAACCTCCATAACCATTTCCCTAATAGAGCTTGGTTGAAGTGAACTAACTTCCTAACCCCCAAACCACCCATCTCTAGAGGTGAACACACCTTCTCCCAAGCCACCAAAGAACAATTGGAACACTCCTCCGAAGAACCCCACAAAAATCTTCTCTGAATACGCTCCAATCTGTCAGCCACAACTACCGGGATAGTAAATAAGGATAGATAGTACGTGGGAAGACTAGAGAGAGTACTCTTCAAGAGAGTAAGTCTACCGCCCTTAGACAAATAAAGACGTTTCCATCCAGACAGTTTCTTCTCCATCTTCTCCAAAATAGGGTTCCAAATGGATGGAGTCTTGAAAGGGGTGCCCAAATGCATGTCCAGGTATTTCATAGGTAGGCAGCCCACCCTACAGCTAAGAATATTAGCCAAATCATCAATATTGCCAACCTCCCCCACCGGGGCAATCTCACTCTTCCCCACATTAATCTTTAAACCAGTAAAGGCTTGGAAGCAAGACAAAGCCAGTCTAATAGCCAACAGCTGATCTCTGGAAGCATCACAGAACAGAATAGTATCATCTGCAAAAAGCAAATGTGATATGCGAACCCCGATAGAGTTAACTAGTCCCACATGAAAACCACAAAGCAGCCCACTTTCCTCAATTTTCTTAAGGATCCGAGATAAAACTTCCATAATCAAGAGAAACAGGAGAGGGGACAACGGGTCCCCTTGCCTCAACCCACGAGAGCTTTCAAAAAAGCCTGAAGGAGAACCATTCACAAGAACCGAGAATCAAACAGTAGAAATGCAAGCCTTAATCCACTCCCTCCACTTCGTCCCAAAGCCCATCCTATCCAACAAATAAAGAAGGGCATCCCAGTTTACATGATCGTAGGCTTTTTCAATATCCAATTTACAAACTACACCCAGGGAATTACACTTCAATCTACTGTCCAGGCATTCATTCGCAATTAACACAGAGTCCAAAATTTGTCTTCCACCAACAAAGGAATTTTGGGTCTTCGAGATCAAACTATCTAACACCACCCTCAGCCTATTTGCCAACACTTTAGACATCAGCTTATAAACACTGCCCACCAAGCTAATAGGCCAAAAGTCCTTAATATTGACCGCATTAGATTTCTTAGGAATTAGAGCGAGGAAAGAAGCATTAAGAGACCTTTCAAAATCTGAATACCTATGAAAATGCTTGAAAACAGCCATCACATCAGCCTCCACCACCCTCCAATATTTGTGAAAAAATGCCATGGTGAACCCATCCGGACCAGGGGCTTTATCCCCCCTCCATCTCTGCCAACACTTGGAAGACTTTTTCTTTCGAGAACTCCCTCTCAAGGGACAACCTATCATCCTCTCCAATACTAGCAAAATCCAACCCATCCATAGTTGGACGCCACATGTCAGTCTCAGTATAAAGATCTTGATAAAATTGGACCACCTGAGACCTCACCGTAGGTTCATCCTCATATAAAACACCATCCACCTCAACACTGCTAATACGATTGGCTCTTCTATGAGAATTTGCTAATCTATGAAAAAAGCGAGTATTATTATCACCTTCTTTAACAAACAAAGCCCGGGACTTTTGTCTCCAAAAAGTCTCTTCCATGGAAGCTAAAACTTCAATCTCACCTTTAATCTGAGTACGGTGAGCTTGATCCTCAAGCGAAAGGCCCAGAATATCTTCTTTGGCATCCAAACCCAATAATTCAGACAACAAGCTCTTCTTCTTAAAAGCCAAATCACCAAAAACTTCCTTGTTCCACTTTTTAAGGTCTTCTTTAAGAGCCTTTAATTTTTGAGCCAAAACAAAGCTAGGAGATCCTATAAAGTAATAACTGTTCCACCACAGTTGGACCCTTTCAACAAAACCCTCAACCTTTAACCACATGTTCTCAAACTTAAAAGCACAACGATCCCTCCCCACAACACCAGCTTCCACCAAAATCGGGCAATGATCCGAGAAAACACGGGGAAGCACCCTCTGGGACACATTTCCAAAGTGATCCTCCCAATCAGCAGTGACCAACATCCTGTCAATGCAAGACATAGACTTCGGTTCGGAATCCCTAAACCAACTACAAGACGCCCCCTCTAATGGAAAATCCACTAAGAAATTATTCTCTATGAAGTCCGAAAAAGCAAACATGGCTGGGCTGAAAGAGACACAGCCAAGCCTCTCGCAGGGAAATCTAATAACATTGAAGTCACCAAATAAAAACCAGGGTTTGTTCCAACGAGTACGCACCCTAGATAACTCCTCCCACAAATCAGCCCTGTTAAGGTCTGCGTTTGGACCATAAATGCCAGAACAAACCCATTCAAAACCATCCAAAACACCCCTCAAAAGAACACTAACCAAGAACTGGCCAACCAACACATCAAATTTCTCAACCACCCACTTATCCCAAATCAGCAAAACCCCCCCAGATGACTGAACCGCGTCCAAAACAGCCCAATCAGTGAAAGGACTACCTGATAAGCTTCTCAAGACAGCAGAGTTAACCGAAGAAAGCTTAGTTTCTTGAAGACAAATTATATCACACCTCCATTGCTTAAGGAGATTCTTGCAAACCTCTCTCTTTCGGGGATTATTCAACCCCCTAACATTCCAAGAAAGAAGTCTTAAAGACATTAATCACCACTACTAGCCCCCTGACAGTTCGACGAACCTCTGTAACGAGAAGAGGACCCATCGTAATTAACTGTGGATATTAGACCCGAAGTTCTCTAAGACCTTTCTGACCTGATTTAGTGGGTCTTCGAACACACCCCTCATTTACAATCTCAAGACAATCTTGTTCCAAAAGACAAAATAAAGCCACACACTGAGCTTCATACCGTACAATAGGAAAACCCACCATTTTGCAAAAACATCTCATCATATTGGACACCCATACAGATTGATCACTCGCCTCATCAACCCTTGTCAACACCATATCCTTCACTGCCTTAGGATCCCACCGAGACAGCGGTACACACTCCAGCGGACCACTCTCTTGCCCCCCATTGCCACAAAGGCCAAATACCACCTCATTGTGCTCCTGAGGGAGAAACAGGAGCTTCGACTCCCCATTAGGCGACCCCTCTTCAGTCTCACCTCCCGAAAGCCTCTTGCAATTGTTTGAAGCACCACCGTCGATCACCTTGGTCTGAGACTCCGAAAAAATATCACCCATTTCCTCCGCGGACCACGAGTCTCCCTCTCTACCCAAATTAGCCAAGATAGAAAAAGGATTAGAGTCAACCCAGTGAGAATCCAGAGACGGGTTCGACCCAGAGCCCACAAAACCATGTTCCCCATGGTGTTGCGACCCCACCGAAGGATCCAAAGCGACGGGGTCGACTTCCCTCACTGGCTGCGCAGCCACCGGGATGGAGACTAGTGGCTCCGTAGCTTGATCGGGGATGGGAAGCTGCATTTTGTCCCCGATCGGATCCTCGAGCCTCTCCAAGACCACTGATGACTCCAACGGAAGCCTTGAGCTCTCACCCACCTCATGAACACTATGATCACTAAAGATATTCACGCCCAAACCACCAGGATTATTATCCTCTATATGGGCCTTATATGTCGGGCTGGCTAAATGGGCTTTGTCTTGTTCAAAGACTTTATTTAAAGTCCCAGGCCCACTTATATTGGGTTTATGAGACTTATGTGGGTTCAACCACGAGACCACACGTTTACCCCCATCCGAAATAGACACCCTTAATGCCAGGTTGGCAGTATTCAGCTTAAACAAAAAATCACGCGTGGGTCTGCCATTCCTAGTAGTTACAGACACTCCAGAACCTCCCTGTAGCACGTTATTTCCCAAACCAGCTCTAGTATTTTCAAAATCCCTGATTTTACGCTGGTTACCAACTTTGAAAGAAATATTCCCATTCTGTCTGCCACCATCTGTTAAACCACCACCTGCAACCTCATTGGAAATCCTCCCTTTCACCCAAACAGAGTTTGAACCTAATAGAAAACTCTCCAATTCTTTGGAAAACACGCACCACCCCAACCGGTTCAAACTCGCAAGTACCATAACACAACCACGACGAGCTCCACCGTAATACACAGCAATCTCCACAAACAATCCAGCCTTATTCGACCTTCCCGGGAATTCGAACAACTTATTGTTTTCTCTATAACGTTTGCACAAAACATCCGTTCCTAGAATCCAATCCCGGATATCAGCGAACCATGAGAGAATCCATTCCAATCCCTTACGACCCAACCAAACAAAACTTTTAATGTTCCGACGACTTTCGTGAACAACATAAGAATCAACCCGCCCACCGTCAAAAGAGAAGGAAAAGGTTTTGGAGTCTATGCGAAAAGAGCTGTTACGACCCCCTTCTGCCCTGAGGAGACGGTTTAAGAGCTGAGTTAGGGAGGGGCAGAATGTTAGGTAGGGGTGTGAGTGGTTTGGTGGTGGTTGGTCTAGGCAGAACAGGTAGATGTAAAGGCCGGTCAGTCGCAGGTGGGATGGTCGGAGAAGGAGCATGAGGTGGATATAAAGATTGATAAGGAAAAAAACCAAAAAGTGATGGGAACAAAGAAGGAAAGGCACCAGGGAAAAGATGGGGTGGCTGGTTAAAAGGCAGTGGTAAAGAGGGGGGCAAAGAAGGGAAAGGTAGTGGCTGGGAGAAGGGGTGGGAAGGGGTGGGAAGGGGTGGGGGGAGGGGTAGGGGGTGCACTCATGGTATACCATTCAATTCAACAAATTACATTCATTGCTTAAAGGGCTCATTTTATTGTGGCATTCAACACAGGCCCAGAACACTTTCAACAATTCAAAAACCCTAAATCTACAAATTCTCCTAACCACCACAAATAAATTTAGACAAATTCCCCCAATTGTTTCTACATCAATTTGATATCAGAGACAAAATTCTACCACAAGTCCTTTGTTGAAATTCTCTTTACCCACATCTTAATGAAATTTCTCATTTAAGATGGCGGTCAACAATGCGGAACTAAATTTAAAGGTTACAGCTTTTACTCAAGATTTTGTCCAAGCAAAATTTTTACCAATTGAATGAAAGAGTGTGTTTCATAGAAGCAAAGCTAGAAGATTTTCTTACTATGCAATAAACTTTGGATAAGCTGGTAGTTGCTAATTTGGAAAAATATCCTGCTAGAACAACAGCTGATCAAGAATTTAGATATTCTAAGTCAGACCCTAGTTTATCCCTATTTTTGTTGGCAAAAATTGCACCAGTTACTCTTTCAAAATCTAATGTAAACGGCCCTGCCAATTTGCTGCCACATAAGCTTTAATTGCATATAGGTTCAATGCCGCAAGGCATGGCAGTAAAGAGAGAAACTCCGCCTTAAGATTCACCGCAGCAAGTCCAACTTCAAGAACAACCAGAGGAATACACTACAAGGGCAATGGAGATCACAAAAGAGCAAGAGAGCATAAGGTTGCTCATGGAAAAGTCCACACTAAGGAAGATATTGATGTTACTTATTATGGATCAGTTCAAGAAGGATTTTAAAAGATGAAAAACCTTCCAAGCATAGATTTTATTATTTAAAGGGAATTTAACAATATGGTGGGAAAGAAAGAGTCTTTATCTAATTATCTTTAAGAATGTGTGCAAGTTTCAAGTTCAATAGTTATGATTCTTCAACAGTACCAAACATTTTTTTTGATAAGTAATAATATTTATTTGAAACTGAATATAACTTATTGTTCATGATGATGAACACAAAGAATCTTAAAAAATTACCAAAAAAAAAAAAAAGGGGGAAATTGAAGACTCTTGGAACTCAAAAATGGAATTACAATGTGTAAAACCCCACGCGTAAGACCAAACAAACCAGGTATGAATTAACAAGTATTTCAATTGATCAAGAGGTCTCTCAATATTCTCAAAACTTAAGGCCGAATTTGTTTGTTTGTTTATTTATTTTCCAAATGGAGGAGAATGATTCATATATGAAAGATTGATTTGTTACTACATAGCAAATTTGCCTATTCAAGATTTTTTTTTGGGGCCCAAGTGTGAAATCCAATTAAAGCAAAAAGTCTTGTGGTCTTAAAGATCTAATTAGATACCCATACGTGTCCTAAACCTAAAATAATTTTTAATTTGAGTTTTTATTTAAAAATTCATGGTCAATTTTGTATTTAAAGGTGAAATTGAAATATTTGCAATCCCTGAAATTAAGAATTTAGACTAGCAAAGTCTAGAATTTTCTAATAGATCCTAAATATCTTAGATTTTATTTTACTTCAGTTCATGTTTATACTTATATTAGGTTCTTAGTTTACCAGCCAAACTATGAGTCCTAATACTACTAGTATAAGAAATTGTCTTCATATATAGGGGTAATTACACTAAACCCACCTGTGGTTTGGGCGAAAATCACTTTGCCTATCCGTGGTTTGAAAAGTATCGCTTAACCCACCTGTTGTATGTTCAATTTGTTTTCCATAACCCACCTCTGTTAAAATCAAGGATAAATAGGTATTTTTGCTCAAATTTTATGTCTCTCTCCTCCCAAAACAAAAAATAGCACAAAAATGCAAGAGAAACAAGATCAAAAAGTGGTATTGTTGTCTCTCTCAATTCACATAAATCTTGAACATGAAGAACATACCCAGAAATTAAACTCTTCAATCTTAGTCTTAAACACCCATTTGGCTCAATTTTCAATAAGTCTCTCATTTTTACAAGAACCTCAACAATATAAATCACAAAACCCAGAATTTCTTTCTCCTTCCTAATCGAAAACAAATCAAAAGTTTCAACCTTTACACAGCAATTTAAAGCTCAAACAGCACAAACTACAATACCCAATATTTTTTTTCCCTTTTATTACCCATCCGTGAAAAAAATAAAGTAATTCTTTCTTCAATAACTACTAAATTTAAACAGATCCCAAATCAGCTCCTAAATACTGACATGTGGGAACGACAACTACTATTAATTGCGGTAGAGCTGACAACACAATTCACCTCACCAAGTTTCATTAGGTTCAAAACATTAGTGGTGGACTTAACAGGATGCATAGTAGCATCTAGAAGACTAAAGCCATTGTCACCAGTACAGCTCCGAATCTCTAATGTATGTTTAGTTAAGAGAATAGATTTACTAACCCATCTAGAAGACCCAAATGCAAAAACCAACAAAACCCACAAATGGTGACACAAAACCACCAAATGGAGAGCCACAACCCATTAATGGCGAGAAAATTTGTAACCACTTATCGAGAGCCAGAACCACCGTGACAAGATGAAACTACTGGGCCAGGACAGAACGAAAAAGAGATATCAAAACCACAAAGAACACATTGATCACACCACAGGTCTCTCTTTCAAAAATTTTCCGAGTTTTGGGTGTTTTGATTCGCGTTATGTTGTGTTTTGGGGTTAAGAGGTGTTTTTGTAATGGCTGGGCTTGAGATGGGTTACGGAGATTGACGGAAACATACCACAGGTGGGTTAAATGATAGTTTTCAAACCACGAGTAGGCAAAGTGATTGTCGCCCAAACCCCAGGTGGGTTATATGTAATTACCCCTTATATATATTTGTGCTCAATGTACTCAAAGATTAGAAGGACTTGATTAATAAAAATATTGAGTGTTTTGAGCATTGAGTGGTATTTTCCTTGTGTTCTCTCTCTCTCTCTCTCTTTCTCTCTCTTGGTGCTCCCCTAAACGCTATAAAGTCCTCTTTTTTCCTTCTTCCGTACAATCCTAAATCATGTATTTTCCTTCGCCTATCAAAATCCCAAAACCCCACATACTTTCTTCAACCAAATAGCCATCAAATAACTTATCAAACCACCTTTTAATTCCCAACACAACCCTATAACCTCTTCAACAATTCTAATTGCTAGATCTACATATTCTCTAAACCATAAACTCATCACTAGCAAAAACAGTCAATTTCCCCAATTTGTCCTATGTCACTCAATGGGCTGCTAGAAATAAGCATGCTAGTGAGATTCAATTATTGGCAATAATGAGACCTGAAGTAGGACCACCCAAGGTGTGAAAAAAAAAATCTGATCTTCCAAAGCTCTCTCTCTCTCTCTCTCTCTCTCTCTCTCTTGTGAGAATGCAACAAGAACTCAAAGAGACCAAAAGCACCTTCAGAAGCCAACAACATTATGGAAATAATTTTTCACCACATATTTCCATCCTTATTCTCTTCGTTTCTCCAGGTTATGCATTTTGAAGAAGATAATACTGCCTCTTCCAGTAAGAATGCAGTTCTATAGTTTTTTTCTCCAATAATTTTTCTTATGCTAATTTTTCCAAAAAAAAAGAAACCACGCACACACATTTCTTTCCCTTATCATAAAGTGTTCTACCAAAATAAATAAATAAAGAGATAAAGTACACTAAAAGATGGAGATTCTTGAAAGCAAATATGCAATTCCAAAAATGCATTGTCATGGTATTTTCACTACATAGCAAAGCACAGAAACATGATTCTTTTTCGTAAATTGTTACCTGCCCGCTACCACTAGTTACGCTTAAAAGAAATTGGTTTATAATCACCTTCTAATTCAACTGTCCATCCAAAATTTGTAAAGGGTCTAAATTCAAAATTCTCAAATTCTAAAGAAGTTCGATGTCACACCTTTATTGACTAAGTAAAACTATAGAAACCCAAATCAGTTCTTGCATTAAAGATATGAAATTTAAAGATGGGCATAAAGAAATGAAGCAATTGGGTACCTGAATCATGGGCTTTCCGAGAATATGCACGAGAGGCTTGCCTTGGAACCTGGATGAGGCGTAACGGGCGGGTATGATGCCCACGACCCGGCTCCGGAACTTCCCAAATCGACCCAGATAGGCGTGAGCGCCCACCGCCACCGCGATTGCCACTCCGGCGACAATGCCATGCACTATCCAAGCCTTGGTGTTGCTCGAAGACCCATCTGAAGAAGAAGAAGAAGAAGATGATGATGATGAACAAACTGACGGGGGTTTCATGTTGTTTATGGATCTCTCCCTGTATATTTGACTGTGGATCGCTGACTCCAAGTCTCTGACTAAGGTAAGGTTGCAAGAAGATATCGCGTCGGATTTGTGTGTGTGTGTGTGTGTGTATATATATATATATTCGCGAAAACACTGATCCCTAAATATTTGGAACAATCAATTCAGTTTGGTTATTTATTTTTAACTTACAATCAATTTAACCCTTACCCGTAAATTACTATCAAAAAAATAATTACGTGACAAACAATTTGCATAGTTGAATCTCATATGACTAATAAAATATTTAATTGTTATTGAACAAAAGCCACATCAGCAAATTCTTGTCGAAAATGGTCATATCATATCATTAAGTCATTGACCTGGTTTTATGTTGTAAAATGCAAAAACCATGTCACTGTGAAAGATTAGAACCTTAATTATTTAATAAGAATGTAAGAACTGGGATTACTCAACAATGAATTAACATTGCTTCGCACTTATGGTCAGAAATTTGTTCATGGGTAGAAATCGAATCTTTATGATTGAAGCTATGAGATACCAAATCAAATGCAACATCAAAATTAAAACCTTATATCTTCTCTATTTACTTTTTTTCTCACCACCCAAATATAAAATAAAATCATAAAACTAAAATCCATCACAACCCAAATCCATCGCAACCCAGATCCACTCTGTCAAGACACATGCTGCACTAGTTGAAAAGAAATCCAGAAAAGCTACATCAGTTGTAGAATTGTAGAACTTTCCAGAAATGACATGTAGTTTATTATTAGAGATGTAAACTGTATGTAGTTTAGTATAAGGATAAGAGGTTCAGTTAGTAACACTAATAGTCTACATGTTCCTAATCGATTGAACATTAAGAATTCTGTTATTGCAGAGGATTTGGTGCCTAATCTGTTATGGTTAGTTAGATAAGGATGATTGTATAAAAGCACCAATGATTGTAATCTATAGAATGCAATACACTCATTTTACTCTTTTTCTATTTTCTTCTCTAGAATATTCTCTCTAGAAATATATAGAAACTTTGTTTTCTTTCATGGTATCAGAGCCACCATTAATGGCGTCCTCTACTAGTTCATTATCTACTGCAACAACAGGATTAACTACAAGTTCTTCAATCACTCATGATGTTAATCCTTGCTTGTTTCTCTTGTCAAATATGGCAAGTATGGTTACTGTGAAGCTCGATTACAATAACTATATGGTGTGGAGGCATCAAATCGAGGTGATTTTGGTAGCCTATTCAATGATCAATTTCATTGATGATGATGAGCATGCGCCAGATCCTTTCCTTAAAGATAGTTCAAGAAACTTTACAATTGAAGCTAATCTAGAGTTCTTTCAATGGAAGAGCCGTGAACAGGCCTTGTTTAGTTTTCTCAAGCACTTTCCACACTCCTCTTCCAGATTTCTGGCCTTCATGAGAGCCAAGATTGATGGAGAGTGTTGAATTGAGAAAAGTAAACAAGGCCTATTCACGGCTCTTCCATTGAACAAACTTTGAATTAACTTCAGTTGTAAAGTTTCCTGAACTATCCTTAAGGAAAGGATCGGGTGCATGATCATCATCATCAATGAAATTGATCATTGAATAGCCTACCAAAATCACTTCGATTTGATGCCTCCACACCATATAGTTGTTGTAATTAAGCTTCACAATAATCATACTTGCCATATTTGACAAGAGCAGCAAGGAAGGATTAACGGCTCTCATTGTAGGCCAGTAATCTAGAAGAGGAGTTTAGAAAGTGCTTGAGAAAAGGTTTGCATCTATTTCACGATCTAATATCCTTAGTATGAGAAATGAGCTATTGAGTCTCAAGAAAGGCTCAAAATCCATGGATTCTTTCTTTCAAAGAATTAAAGAAATTAGAGACAAGCTTGGAGCTATAGCAGTCGGTGTTGATGAAGAAGAGCTAATTCATCTAGCTCTAGAAGCTTTACCATTAGAGTATGATGCATTTTATTCTACAATCAAAACTAGAAATGATATATTCACACTTAAAGAATTGAATACACTTTTGGATGGTGAAGAAAGATCAATCAAGAAGAGGTTAGATCTTAGGGATTCTACTTCCTTGGCTATGGCAGTCAATCACTTTAATCAAGGTTTTTAATAGAGGCAAAGGCAAGAATGGTAACAATAGAGGTCGTGGTAATGGTAAAGGTGGTAATTCTTCACAATTCTGCAATAATCAACTCTTAGGTGGTGGTCAATTTCACAATAGCATTGGCCAAGTTAGTGATAATCAATTTACTCCCTTTTCATAGTCCAAGTCATCTTCCTCTTCTCAATCACAAAGACAGAGAGTTGGTTGTCAAATATGTGGTAAGAATGGTCATTTTGCTTTGGACTACTACTATCGCATGAATTTTGCTTACCAAGGAAGACATGCTCCAACCAAGCTTGCTTTTATGGCTGCTAGGTCTATGGCTACAACAACAAGTGCTAATCAGAATTCTAATTGGCTAACTGACACTAGGGCTTCTAATCATATCACACCAGACTTATCTCAACCTTCACTTACTCAACAACCTACAGCTGGTGAGTCTATAACAGTTGGCAATGGGCAAGAATTGCCAGTGACACATATTGGAAATAGTAAGCTACTCACTCCTCACAATTTTTGTCTAAATAACATTCTTAGGGTTCCTCAAATTGCTTCCAACTTGTTATATGTGCATAAACTGTGCCTCCAAAATAATGCATTTTGTTACTTTGATGCTTATCAATTATGAATTCAGGATTTGCCTATGGGGAAGGTCCTTTACAGAGGGCCGAGTAAGGATGGAGTCTATCCTATTCCTCCCTTTACTTCTCTGCCTTCTTCATCTCCTTCTAATGTCAATCCTAGTGGCTTTGTTGCTGTGTCATTTTAGACTTTGCTTTGGCACAATAGGCTGGGACACCCTTGTGCAAAGGTCTTGCTTTCTACTATGTTAGATACTCATTCTGTTAAGCTTTCTAATATTAGTGATATCTATTCTAAATGTACTTCTTGTATAAGTGCTAAAATGCACAAACTTCCTTTTCCCAAACATGTGTCAAGTTCTAAATATCCTTTTCAATTGGTACATTCTGATGTATAGGACCCTGCTCCTATGATTTCTATACTTGAACACAGATTTTATGTGATTTTTGTTAATGACTTTACTCATTTTACTTGGTTGTATTTGTTAGAACATAAGTCTGATGTGTTCAAAGTGTTCTTACATTTCAAGTCGTTGGCTGAAACTTAGTTTAATGCCAAAATCTCGACCTTAAGGTTAGATGAAGGTGGTGAATTTGTTAATAACAATTTCAAGTCTTTTTGTTTGGAGCATAGGATTCAACATCAGCTTTCTTATCCTTATTCTTCTCAGCAAAATGGTATTGCTGAAAGGAAACATAGGCAAATTGTAGAGAGTGGGTTATCTATGCTTCACCACTCTAATCTTCCTCTCTCATATTGGTCCTATGCATGTAGTACTACTGTTTACCTTATTAATAGAATTCCTTTTTATGTTTTGAATTTCGTCTCTTGTTTGCGTAAAATAATCTGCAAGTGCACAGAATCGTAACAAGTAGTAAAGTGTTTTTAGAAAAATGAATGTCGAACCCATAGAGATTAACTATGGTATTGAATACCGAAATTCACTAAATCAATTACTATTTAGAAAATTGAAAATAAATGGAATGTTCTACTATCTGAATTAAAGTAAACTATTTAATAAAAATAAATCTATGAATAAAAGATTAACAAAATGCAAAAATCTAAAAGTGTGAAAATATGATAAGAATGGATCTAGAGCAGTTGATTTCACCTAACAAATCCCACACAATTTATTCTTCCTAATTATTAAATTCTAATAATCTCTCGTTGATGATTAAAAATTCCTTAAGTATTCAATATCTTCTCTCGAATAATATCAAAAATATCTTCAACTAACAATTCCATATCTCTATGTGAATTTAATTAATTGAAGACTCGTTACGTACTTTGAATTTTCTAAAAAATCACACTAATTGTGATAAAGCATCTCTACTTTCGCTCAACTAATGATGTTTAATTCTAGAACTAAAATAACAAATCACCTCTCGGTCTCATTGTAATTCAATTGATCAAACTATAATTCGTAAAAAGAATAGTAAGCATTAAAAATAAGAATTAAACACTCAATCATGGAAATATTAAAAATAAAATAACTCAAAAAATAAATTATATGTTCATTGCTAGACTACATCAACGCTCTAGAAAATAAATTTAGTTCATGATAAAGTTGAAAAGAAAGCAAATAAAACTTATGTCTTTCATCTGAATTGGTTGATCAACTTGAAGTTCTCGCCTTTGTCCTTAGATCCTCATCTTCATAATGACTCCCAAAACAAGTTCTTCTCAGTGGCACCTCCTTTTCCTCTCTAGGGGTTTTTTTTTTTTTTTTTTTTGAAAAGCCTTTAAATAGGTCAAGGAGTCCTATTCCCGTTTGGAGAAAATTCCAGATTTTTAGGTTTCACTTAAGCGATGATTTTGGCCCATTTAACGTCAGAATTTGGACTTTTGTTAACTACAAAGTTGTAGCCCTTTAAGTTAACTTTCCAGCCCAACTTGAATCATCTCAATTGGATATCTGAGCCGAAAGTTATGCTAAAAATACTACTGATGTGCAGGCTGGATTCCTAATCCGAATTGGACTTGGATTTGATGCAAATTTCCTTTGATTCCTTGCTCCACTTGGACTTGAATTTAATTGGCTTAGTCCCACTTTGCATGTAAAGCTCTTGTTACCTGCAACATAAAGATATTATATAATTAGTAACAAAATAACATAAAAGTAAGGCTAAATATGTAGATATGTGAGTACTTTATTGTATATATTTCATGCACATCAAATACCCCCAAACCTACATTTTTGCTAGTCCTCGAGCAAAACAGATAAAGAGTAAAACAAAACAAAGAAAATAAATTTTTTTTTTTTTTTTTCAGTTTCAATTGCCTTTTGCAAAGAGAATTACTTCAAGTTCAAAAACACTACAAATGCTAAAGAAATTTTTATGCCATCAAAACTCAATGTGAGTGAAAAGTGGTAGCCAACCCAAACATACTCTTAGTTTTACAATAAACTTGACTCGAATTTCTATTTGAAAGTATGCTTCAACTCAAACCTTTCCGGTGTTATCACTCAACGAATGAAATTACTCTGAAATGGGGTGTAACACTCTCAACAATATATGTGAGTGGAATAATGTAAGCAAAGTAAACAAATCTTACATATAAATCACATGAAAAATGCTTAATCAATAAAGAACAAGTAGTCTCATGAAAAGATGCCAAAAAGAATTTATACCACACTTTTTATTCAGTCATATCAATATCTGAACTACACAATCTTCAAGATCAAATAAGGACTTTATTAGGACATAATGTAGGGTAAAAGTGAAGGGAATAAAAATGGGTAAAGGTAAATATAAGAAGTGTTTTCAAGACTTGTTGGAATGTCAACTCTTTTTGGAATTTCCATTCAACATTTTTTTTTCAACTCTTCTTCTTCAAAGCAATACTCCTTTACATTTCACTTCTCAAAATTTGACGAGAACCCTTTGTATTTACTTCTTCTTTTTCTTACTTTAAGTCGTCACTTATCTTTTGACGTGAATGCAGGCATTTGTGATGGATGCACCCAATTACTCAACAAGTCACAAACTTGAAGTGCTTTTGCATACTCATATTTCAAGTTACGGTTTGATGTAAGAGTAAACATTGGTAATGAATACCCCTAGTTACGAAGCAACTCAAAACATTGGAGTAAACTTGAAATGCTTTTGTCTTCTTTTCTTTTTCTTTTTTTTTTATTTTTTTTTCTTTGAATTTTCGTACAACCCACCACATTGAAACAATCTGATCAAATTCCATCTTGAAACACTATGAACAAGGGCTTTAAGAAAGAAAGGCTAATTAAAAGGCTAATTAAAAGGCTCAATGGGGTGACTAGCGATAATGTATGAAAAAAGAAAAAGAAAAACACATATATGGCTCAAAGTAGACAAAAATGGCCTAATCTCATCTCTTAAAGACTAGTATAGTTCATTCAACATCAATGACTTCAAAAGGTTCAAGTGTGGCATAAAATCATTTTTTTTTTATTGGCCAAAAGAAAGAACAATGAGACTACAACAAGGGAAATATGTTACGCACTTCCAAATGAACTGTAAGATTAAAAATAAATAAATAAATAACCCTCCAAAAACAATGATTGGTTCAAAACTCACAAGGGTTACAGTCTCCACATATTTTTCATCAAGATTTTCTAATCATTTTTATCCTTTAACAACAAGTTGTGTCTGAGTGGCTACGTGCATGTGCAATGAATTGAGCATGAAAACAATGAAATTCTTTAAGCAAGAGTAGTATAATGAACTTAAAACACAAACCTCAAGCTAGGCAAAAGAAAGTTTTTTTTTTTTTTTTGAATAAATAAAATAAATTCCCTTCCCCAAAACCTAAATTTCACATTGTCCTCAATGGGAAAAAGGAAAAAAAACTAAACAAAAGAATGAGAAAGGAGAAGAGATGCTTCCCTGACTTCTAATTGAATATTTTTCCTTGAGGTCCAGCCATGTACCCAGTGAAGGTTTCTGTGGTCTCTTCATTCCTACAAAATGGAAGAAATAAATAAATAAATAAGTAAATAAATAAATAAATAAAAATCAAAACAGACACAAAAATCAAAAACTTGGGTTGCCTCCCAAAAGCGCTTTATTTAACGTCTGTAGCTAGACATTATCCTTTCATCCTTTTTTACATATGAGATCGATGAAGCATTTTTCTGAGTTAAAATCTCCATCCATATAAGGTTTTAATCTCTGTCCATTTACTTTAAATGTCCCTTTTTGTTCATGATGGACTTCAATCGCCCCATAGGGAAAAACTTGGGTTACCACAAATGGTCCTGACCACCGAGAGCGCAGCTTTCCTGGAAAGAGTCAAAGTCTTGAGTTAAATAATAGAACTTTTTGCCCGACTTTGAATTCCCTCCTTAGAATATGCTTATCATGCCATCTCTTAGTTTTATCTTTGTAAATTCGAGCATTCTCATAAGCATCATTGCGGAACTCATCCATCTCATTGATTTGCAATATTCTCTTCTCCTCAGCTGCTTGTAGATCAAAGTTCAGTATCCTTGTCGCCCAATAGGCTCTGTGTTCTAGTTCCACCGGTAGATGACATGCTTTTCCATAAACGAGCCTGTATGGTGACATCCCGATTGGTGTTTTGAATGCTGTTCTATAGGCCCTTAAAGCATCATCTAACTTTCTTGCCCAGTCTGTACAAGAGATATTCGTGGTCTTTTCCAATATTCGCTTCAACTCTCGATTAGATACCTCTACTTGTCCGCTCGTTTGAGGATGGTATGGTGTCGCCATGTGATGTGTAACTCCATACTTAGTCAATAGTGCTTCAAATTGGCGATTTCAAAAATGCTTTCCGCCATCACTGATTATTGCCCTTGGAGTGTCGAATCGAGAGAAGATATTCTTTCGTAGAAAATTCACTGCGACTCTCGCATCATTAGTCGGCAAAGCAATTGCTTCCACCCATTTGGAGACATAATCTACAGCCACCAAAATAAATTTGTTAGAATATGAGGATGGAAAAGGACCCATGAAATCTATACCCCAAACATCAAATAATTCAATAACTAAAATATTGTTTAAAGGCATCTCATGTTTCCTAGAAATATTTCCAACTCTTTGACAATGATCACACAAATTAACAAATTTAAATGCATCTCTAAAAATAGATGGCCAATAAAACCCTGATTGTAGAATTTTCGCCACTGTTTTTGCACCACCAAAGTGGCCACCAACTTCCAATGAATGACAATGTCTGAGTATGTTCTCCATCTCCTCCTCAGGCACACATCTTCTGATTATTTGGTCTGCACAGTGCCGGTATAAAAAATGTTCTTCCCAAAAATAATATTTCAAGTTGGAGAAGAACTTCTTCTTTTGTTGATATGTCATCTTGGGAGGTAGAATTCGTGACACCAAGTAGTTGACTATGTCGGCATACCATGGAACAACTTGTATAGCCATCAAATGCTCATCCGAGAATGCTTCTTTTATTTGAACTTGTTGCTCATCATCCGCATCTTGAAACTCCATCCGAGACAAGTGATCCGCCACCAAATTTTCAATACCCTTCTTGTCCTTAATCTCCAAATCGAATTCTTGTAGAAGCAAAATCCATCGAAGCAATCTTGGTTTAGCATTCTTCTTTGTAAGCAAGTACTTCAAAGCAGAGTGATCGGTGTAGACAATCACCTTCGAACCTATCAAGTAAGAACGAAATTTGTCAAAAGCAAAAACAACTGCTAGTAATTCTTTTTCAGTAGTGGCATAATTCAGTTGAGCTTCTGTTAAGGTCCTACTTGCATAATAAATAACATGAAAGTTTTTATCTTTTCTCTGCCCTAAAACAGCCCCTATAGCATAATCACTAGCATCACACATTAATTCAAACGGTAAATTCCAATCTAGTGACACAATTATAGGTGCTGAAATTAATTTCTTTTTCAGTGTTTCAAAAGCATGCAAGCATTCATCAGAAAATTCAAATCGAGTGTCTTTAATCAACAAATTGCAAAGAGGTTTAGTAATCTGGGAAAAATCCTTAATAAACCGTTGGTAGAATCCAGCATGTCCCAAGAAACTTCTCACGCCCTTCACATTGGCTGGTGGTGGGAGTTTTTCGATCACTTCTATTTTTGCTCTGTCAACTTCAATTCCCTTAGAGGAAATGCAGTGTCCTAACACTATCCCCTCCTCTACCATAAAGTGGCATTTTTCCCAGTTCAATACTAAATTTGTCTCCTCGCATCTCTGCAAAACTGAAGATAAGTTAGACAAACAATTATCAAAACAATATCCAAAGATAGAGAAATCATCCATGAAGACTTCTAAAAATTTTTCCACCATGTTCGAGAAGATGGACATCATGCATCTTTGAAATGTGGCTGGCGCATTGCAAAGGCCAAAAGGCATCCGCCTATATGCAAATGTTCCATATGGACAAGTAAAAGTGGTCTTCTCTTGATCTTCAGGCGCGATGGCTGTTTGATTATAACCAGAGTATCCATCTAGAAAACAGTAGTAAGCATGCCTTGCAAGTCTTTCTAACATTTGATCAATAAAAGGTAAAGGAAAATGATCTTTCCGGGTTGCATCATTAAGCCTTCTGTAATCTATGCACATTCGCCATCCCGTGACCATCCTTGTTGGTATAAGTTCATCATTATCATTTTTTATCATGGTTATTCCACCTTTCTTTGGGACGACTTGTACTGGACTTATCCATGCACTGTCTGAGATAGGATAAATAATTCCGGCATCTAACAGCTTCAACACTTCTTTATGCACCACTTTTTGCATTGATGGATTCAATCTTCTCTAGGGTTGGATAATCGGTTTATATTTATCCTCCATTAAAATCTTGTGTGTGCAAATTGAAGGACTAATTCCTTTGATGTCAGAGATGGTCCAACCCAAAGCCATCTTGTGTTCCCTTAAGACTCTCAGCAACTTTTCCTCCTCTACATCACTTAAAGAATTGTTAATAATAACTGGAAGAGTAGAGTTTGGACCTAAGAAAGCGTATCTTAACTTTGATGGAAGCAGTTTGAGCTCAAGTTTAGGTGGTTCTTCTGGTGGAGATATTGGCTGACATGATTTCAAGTTTTCCACTTTTGGCTGCATTGAAAGAGAAAAGAGTGGTGTAGCCTCCAAATATCTTTCACACTCCTTAACCTTTTCATCATTGAATTTAACAGGTGTAGAGCGAGTAAGACATACCTCAAGTGATAACTTTAGAAAATCAACTGCATAAGTCTCATCGGCCATGATCATGTCTCGGTCACTTATTTGAAAACAAGAATGTGTCTCGGAAGGAAATTCCATAGACTTAAATACATCAAAAGTGACCTCATCCTCTCCGACCCTCAAAACAAGTTTTCCTTGCTGGACATCAATTAAGGTCCTCCCTGTCGCAAGGAAAGGTCGACCTAATATCAAAGGTATCTCCTCGTCCTCATCCATATCAAGAACAATGAAGTCAGCCGGGAAGATGAACTTATCAACTTTTACTAATACATCCTCAATGACTCCTCTTGGATATTTAATGGATCTATCCGCCAATTGTAAAGAGATAGTGGTTGGCTTTACTTCTCCAAGACCCAATTTCCTGAAAACAGAGAAAGGCATTAGATTAATACTTGCCCCTAAATCACATAACGCTCTATCAAAATAAGATTTTCCTATAGTGCAAGGGATAGTGAAACTCCCCGAATCTTTCAGCTTAGGCGGCAGCTTCTTTTGTAAGATTGCACTACTCTCCTCTCTCAGCATTACTGTTTCATGCTCCTCCAATTTCTGCTTCTTTGATATAATATCCTTCAAGAATTTAGCATATTTAGGCATTTGTTCCAAAGCTTCAATGAGAGGAATATTAATATGCAATTGCTTAAATATGCTTAGAAATTTAGAAAATTGATCATCCACATTGTTTTTTCTTAATCTTTGCGGAAAAAGAATTGGTGGATCATAAATTGAAGGAGAAAAAGTCTCAAAAGTAACTTCCCTGGATTTTTTTAATTTTGAAGCTTTTTTAGTCTCCTTAGTCTTATCAGCTTGCTTCACTTCTTTCATCTCTGACTCGGCCTCCTTCATCTTTGACTCCTCATTATCTACAGCTTCATCTTGTTTTGCATTTGTTACTTTTGGCTCCTCATATATTCGTCCACTTCTCAATGATATTGCCTTTACATGTTCTTTCGGATTGGTGATAGTGTTGCCTAGCAAAGTTCCTGCAGTCCTCTCTGTGAGCATGCTTGAGAGCTAACCGATCTGTACCTCAAGATTACAGAATGAAGCTGAGTTGTTTTGGATCGCCACATCTGTCTTCTACATGTACTGCATGAACATGTCCTCAAGTGTCGGCTTCTTCTCTTGTTGTGGGAATTGCTGAGGTGGTTTAGCTTGCCCTTGGTTATTGCTCCATGAAAAGTTGGGGTGATTCCTCCATCCATGATTGTATGTGTTCGAGTATGGATTATTTTGACGTTGAAAGTTTGACACATAATTTGCTTGTCCATAACTCGATTGGGCAAAAGGATTTCCCACTTGGCAGTCAGCACTTGAATGATTTCCTGAGCAATGGTCACAAACAACATTAGTTTGAATAGCATTAACATTCATTTTACCTAGTTGTTGAGACAAAGTTGCCATTTGTGCCGCCAACGAGGTAATAAAATCAAGTTCTAAAACTCCAGCTATCTTTCTTGGCATTGCTCTTTCTGTAGGCCATTGATAGTTGTTGGATGCCAATTCTTCCAGAAGTTCATAGGCTGCCTCATGAGTTTTACTCATTTAAGCTCCACCAGCTGCTGCATCAACCATAGACCTGTTTGTAGCTCCTAGACCATTGTAGAACGTTTGCACTTGAAGCCATGCTGGAAGGTCATGATGAGGACACCTTCGTAATAAATCTTTGTACCTCTCCCATGCTTCATATAATGATTCACCCTCAAATTGTATGAATGTGGTGATATCATTCCTTAGCTTTGCTGTCTTTGCGGGAGAGAAATATTTTGCTAAGAATTTGTGAGCCAACTCCTCCCATGTAGTAATGATGCCAGGTGGCAAAGAATTCAACCAAACTTTTGCTTTATCTCTAAGTGAGAAGGGAAAAATTCTTAGTCGAATCGCATCATCTGTCACTCCGTTATGTTTAAAAGTATCACAAATTTCCAAGAAATTAGCAATATGGACATTAGGATCCTCTTGTGACAACCCCCCGAATTGGACAGTTTGTTGTATCATCCGAATAATGGCCGGCTTGATCTCAAAATTATTGGCTTGTATGGTTGGCCTCCTTATGCTCGATGTAGCTCCATTTACCGAGGGTGTAGCATAATCTCTTAATGCTTTTTGCTCTTGATCGGCCATATTAGATAGAGATGTGTGGCCTCTTTCTTCTTTTCTTTCTTGAGCTGACGTAAGGTTCTTTCAATTTCAGGATCAAAGAGTGTATGCTCGAACAGTTTAGATCTGGTCATGCACTTCTAATTCCTGAAAAGAAAGAAAACAAACTCAGATGCACCTAATTTATATTTTTTTTTTTTTGGAATGAATAAAATAAAATCCAAAGTAGTAAATATCTAGCTAGTATCAATATCAATAACAAAATAGTTAATCCCCGGCAACGGCGCCAAAAACTTGTTTGCGTAAAATAATCTGCAAGTGCACAGAATCGTAACAAGTAGTAAAGTGTTTTTAGAAAAACGAATGTCGAATCCACAGAGATTAACTATGTTATTGAATACCGAAATTCACTAAATCAATTACTATTTGGAAAATTGAAAATAAATGGAATGTTCTACTATCTAAATTAAAGTAAACTATTTAATAAAAATAAATCTATGAATAAAAGATTAACAAAATGCAAAAATCTAAAAGTGTGAAAATATGATAAGAATGGATCTAGAGCAGTTGATTTCACCTAACAAATCCCACACAATTTATTCTTCCTAATTATTAAATTCTAATAATCTCCCGTTGATGATTAAAAATTCCTTAAGTATTCAATATCTTCTCTCGAATAATATCAAAAATATCTTCAACTAACAATTCCATATCTCTATGTGAATTTAATTAATTGAAGACTCGTTACGTACTTTGAATTTTCTGAAAAATCACACTAATCGTGGTAAAGCATCTCTACTTTCACTCAACTAATGATGTTTAATTCTAGAACTAAAATAACAAATCACCTCTCGGTCTCATTGTAATTCAATTAATCAAACTATAATTCGTAAAAAAAATAGTAAGCATTAAGAATAAGAATTAAACACTCAATCATGGAAATATTAAAAATAAAATAACTCAGAAAATAAATTGTATGTTCATTGCTAGACTACATCAACGCTCTAGAAAATAAATTTAGTTCATGATAAAGTTGAAAAGAAATAAAACTTATGTCTTTCATCTGAATTGGTTGATCAACTTGAAGTTCTCGCCTTTGTCCTTAGATCCTCCTCTTTATAATGACTCCCAAAACAAGTTCTTCTCAGCGGCACCTCCTTTTCCTCTCTAGGGTTTTTTTTTTTTTTTTTTTTTTCTTTTCTTTTCTGAAAAGCCTTTAAATAGGTCAAGGGGTCCTACTCCCGTTTGGAGAAAATTCCAGATTTTTAGGCTTCATTTAACTGACGATTTTGGCCCATTTAACGTCAAAATTTGGACTTTTGTTAAACTACAAAGTTGTAGCCCTTTAAGTTAACTTTCCAGCACAACTTGAATCATCTCAATTGGATATCTAAGCCGAAAGTTATGCCAAAAATACTACTGATGTGCAGGCTGGATTCCTAATCCGAATTGGACTTGGATTTGGTGCAAATTTCCTTTGATTCCTTGCTCCACTTGGACTTGAATTTAATTGGCTTAGTCCCACTTTGCAGGTAAAGCTCTTGTTACCTGCAATATAAAGATATTATATAATTAGTAACAAAATAACATAAAAGTAAGGCTAAATATGTAGAAATGTGAGTAGTTTATTGTATATATTTCATGCACATCATCTCTTCATGGGAAAAGTTGTATGATCATAAACCTTCCTTTACTGCCTTGAAAACATTTGGCTGTGCTTGTTATCCTCTTTTGAAGCCTTACAATTCTCATAAATTTGATTCTAAATCTAGGCAATGTATTTTTCTTAGTTACCCTCCTCAATCAAAGGGTTATATCTACTTGGATGTCTTGTCAGGCAAGATTTACATTTCTTGTCATTGTGTGTTTGATGAGTCTATCTATCCTCTTTATCCTATTCCTAGTTTTGTGCAACCAGCTTCCACTTTTTCTTATGCTTCTCCTCCTTCCTTTAACGTATGGCTATCCACCTTACTTCCTTGCTCATTTCTTCCTGTTTCTAGTCCTAATGTCCCTATTGATACTCAGATTGTTTCTTCTACCTTTGTACCTCCTAATGCCATTGATCTTCTTCCTATCCAGTCTGTTTCAACTCCTAGTACTACAGTTAGTCCTACTGCTCCTGTTACTAATTCTATCTCTACTTCCATTGCTCATACTCAAGAGCTTGTCCCTTATTCTACTGTTACTCCTAGTACATCCACAAATACACATCCTATGCGTACCAGGTCTAAGAATGATATTTTCAAGCCTAAGGCCTATGCTGTTCAGACTGATTATAGTTGTATTGAACCTCCCTCTTATTATGTGGCTTCTAAGTTTCCTAATTTGGTTGAGGCAATGGATTTTGAGTTTAAGAGTTTGCAGCAGCACCAAACTTGGTCTTTGGTTCCTTTACCTCATCATGTTTGCTTGTTGCACAAAGCAATTTATGGTCTTAAGCAAGCTCCTACGGCTTGGTTTGACAGCTTTACCTCTCAGTTTTTTCACTTGGGTTTCCATGCTTCCTATGCAAATAGCAACTTGTTCATTCTCATTCATTCAACTCATGTAGTTTTCTTACTTCTTTATGTGAATGATATTATTATTACTAGAAACCATGCTGCATTTGTTACTGAGATTATCAAGCAACTTGGGGTTTCTTTTACTCTCAAGGATTTAGGTCCTTTGCATTACTTCTTGGGTTTGCAAATTGAATACAATAATGGTGGACTGTTTGTGTATCAGTCTAAGTATGCCAAAGATTTATTGTCTAGGTTTCATATGCTGGATAGTAAACCTTGTTCTAATCCTTGTGCCTAGATGTGGCAATACGGGTTAGAATTTTTTAACCTGACCCGAAAAATACCTGACTCGAACTCGATTTTTTTGACCCGAAGCAAAAATGGGTTGACCCGTAACTTGACCTGATTTTTTGTGGATAAACCCAACCCGACCCGGATAACCCATGACCCGACCCGTTAAAAAAATTTGCTAAAAAAATATTTAAATTACCTCCAGATACTAGGTGCATAAAGCACCTAAGTACCAAAACTAGTAATTAGATGATTCAGATATAATCATATAAAATTATAAACAATTGAAACAATTGTTATGACAAGACAACTCACAACGCCAACAGGTCCAACACGTTACATAAGGCTGTCACAGCCATTAAAAAAAAAATCTCATTCAATGGTCAATGCTTGCTAGCTGTAGTCCATTTTTGGATTTTCCAAAGCCAAAGACACAAAATGACAAAATGCACAATACAAAGTTAAAAATTTGAAAGTTCCTCAGTTCAGTACTTCAGCTCTACGCCTCTACTCTTTCAACAATAATTTTTGTCATACTCAAAACTGCTAAAATTGGAAGGATATTAACAAGGGGTATTAAGTGCAATTCATTTGCTTAATTGATTTTATTCATTCTCTCTAAACAGGTTGTCATTGATTTGTTTTGTAATTAAAAAATAAAAATTTTTGTTTGAAAAATACAGGTCAACCCGACCCGACCTGACCCGCAACCCGATTGACCCTGACCCATTTAACCCGACCCGACTTGAACCCGACCCTACCCGACCCGCCCATTTTGCCACGTCTACTTCTGTCTCTAATCATTATCATGCTCTATCTACCAATCCTATTCTATCTAATCCCACTGCCTATAGAAGAGTTGTAGGGGCTTTGCAATACTTAACCTTTACAAGGCCAAATCTCTCTTATGTAGTTCAGCAGGCATGCTGGTTCATGAGTAAACCATCTCAGCATCATCTCATAGCTACTAAGAGGATTTTGAGGTATTTAAGGGGTACTCTTCACTTGGGCATTCATTTTCAACCTCTTCCTCTTGCTCTTTCTACATACTGTGATGCTGAATAGGCTGGTGATCCCATTGACAGAAGGTCTATCACTGGTATGGTTGTATTTTTAGGCAATTCCCCTATCACCTGGTCTACCAAGGAGCAGTCAGTTGTCTCTAGATCTTCAACTGAAGTTGAGTACAGATCTCTAGCTCTTACCACTGTAGAGTTGTATTGGTTAAGAATGCTTCTAAAAGACTTGGGGGTTTACTTGCTTCATCCTCCAATTTTGTGGTGTGACAATGTTTCTGCTCTTACCTTAGTTTCTAATCCTATTTTCCATGCCAGACCTAAACATATAGAAGTTGATTATCACTTTGTTAGAGAGAAAGTTCTTAATCGAGATATGCTTATCAAATACATTTCCACTATGGATCAATTGGCATATCTGTTTACTAAGAGCTTACCTTCTCCTTGGTTTCATGCTCTTTCTTTCAAACTCATGGGCCATTCTCCCCTTTGTTTGAGGGGGGATGTCAAGACACATGCTGCACTAGTTGAAAAGAAATCCAGAAAAGCTGCATCAATTGTAGAAATATAGAACTTTCCAGAAACGACATGTATCTTATTATTAGAGATGTAAACTATATTTAGTTTAGTAAAAGGCTAAGAGGTTCAGTTAGTTACACTAATAGTCCATGTGTTTCTAATCTATTGGACACTGAGAATTCTGTTATTGTAGAAGATTTGGTGCCTAATCTATTATGGTTAGGTAGTGTTGGTGCAAACGCAATGATAATAGAAAAATAACATAAAGAGAAATTGAATAATACTTCTGAATTTTATTAATTTAAATAGAGAAAGTACACAATACTATTTGGACTGAGGCCCAACACTCGCTCTCTTTAAGGAGATTCAAGCCCTTGGTTGGCTAAATTTTGTAACCGCTGCAAACCGTCTCTTACTTGTCTCTCCCAGAATACAACAGCCCAACAAGTGTCGTATGGCTAGAACAACCTCTGCACAAGGTGTTCAAGCCCAAAGCTTCACCAGAAAGAACACCCTTCCTTGCCAAGAATCTCTCTATTTTTTTTTGAGTGTATGTTGCAGTAACTCGGATTGTGTCTGAATGGGTCTATTTATAGGCTTAATGGGCCTCACAAAATTACTACACAAATTAATCTGATTAATTAGGTCCATTATTCTGATGTAGTAGGTGTTACAAGATTAATTATTGGATATAATTCTGATGGGCTAGAGTTACACAATTAATTGTTAGATAAGGAGTTTCTGAAGAACAAAAAGGCCTAAACGGATAGTCCATTAAGTTGGTTAATGGCTCTTCATTTTCCATACTAAAAATGGAATATTAATTCGAGTGATTTACTCACCAACATATATGGTAATTACTTTGAATGGGCTGTCAAGTAGGAGGATCCAAGAGACTGATTCATTTCCATTTTTGACACCTCCACCCTTCACCTCTCCCTTGCGCACGTATCTGGCCCAATATTTGAGACAATTCATATTAGCTCATTAATCACCACAATTAAAAAGAATAAAATAGTCTCTCTCTTTTTCAATGTGGGATTAAACATTTTCACCAACTTCTCATCTTCTATATTTACTCCCACATCTTTACATTTATGTCATAACATTTATTCATTTTAATTATTTAATATTAAAATGCTCCAACAATCCCCACTCATTTTAATATTAAAATTTTTAGTTAAAGAGAGATTACTAAGCAAAGATGGGTCACTATGCATTATGAAGGTGTGCTCTACGTTGAACCTTCACTTAGTAAAATAGCGATCTCAACTCTAGAGTCATAGTGGTCTCTGACTTAAACTAGGACTGCTTTAGGGAAATTGAGCGTCACTGCTTACACATTACAACCCAGGTGTTGACATGAGCTTTGATAGCTAGCACTTTACGGCCGTATGCTGATCCCGGTTTCATGAGTGTATTTGAGATTAAGTCCAAATCTCATAGGGAGCGGCCCCACCCCCACACTCACATAGGTGAAATTTTGTCAAAGGTGATCCTGTAATTCTGACACCCCACTCATACGAGCTATAAAATTTCTTAAGAGTTTTTTTTACTCAACTTCTCCACATTACAGGATAAATGCACTTACATTATAGGGATGAACAATTAAAAAATTATTTACAAAATAAATAATTAAAAAAAATTGTGCATTTCTTACGACCATCTTATGATTCGTTTTTCCCATTGAACCCAATTCTCAGGATCTCTGGTCCTTAGGTTGGGTATCCTCATACATGGCTCATGAATCTATGGACTTTAGTCCCATCCCCCTCAATGTATTCCAGACTCTATCTTTTGCCAAGGCCTTGGTAAATGGATCTGCAAAATTATCGTTAGATTTAATATAATCCATAGTTATGATGTTACTACTCAAATAAGATTGCATGGTACTGTGCTTTCTTCTTATAGGTCTGGATTTATCATTATAATAACGGTTTTTAACTCTACCAATTGTGGCAGTGCTATCACAATGAATTAATATAGGTGGAATTGGTTTTTCCTAAAGTGGAATTTCATATAACAAATCTCTAAGCTAATTTGCCTCTTCACTAGCTGAAACTAATGCTATTAGTTCAACTTCCATTGTTGAATTAGCAATTATTGTTTGCTTTTTTTATTTCCAACAAATAGCACCACTACCTAAGGTAAAAATATAACCAGTGGTAGAGAGAGAATCACCTGAGAAAGTATTCCAAAAGGCATCACTAAACCCTTCAATCACAACAGGGTACTTTTTATAAAATAAGCCATAGCTTTTGGTACCAATTAAATATCTCATGACTCGCTTAATAGCTAGTCAATGATCTTTACTAGGTTTGCTAGTAAATCTGCTTAGCACTCCTACTGCATATGCAATGTCAAGTCTAGTACAATCAGTAGCATAACGCAAACTACCAATGATGCTAGCATAATACTTTTTGATTAAAAATCTCATCATCATTATTCACAAGAAATAAATGAACACTAGAATCAAAAGGAGTAGTTACACTTTTGTGATCATGAAAATTTTATTTTCTTAATATATTCTCAACATAATGTGATTGATCAAGATATATTCCATCACATGCTTTTGTAATTTTCATGCCCAAAATAAAATTAGCCTCACCAAGATCTTTCATATCAAAATGGCTTTTAAGCATATTTTTGTCTCATTTATAACATGCATATTTGAGCCAAAAATCAACATATCATCCATATAGAGGCATATAATAACATGTAAATTATTCCATGATTTAGAATAAATACATTTATCACATTCATTTGATTTATAACCATTTTCAATTATGCAGGAATCAAACTTCTCATGCCACTGCTTAGGTTCTTGTTTTAAGCCATATAGGGATTTAGTTAGCTTACATACCTTGCTTTCTTGTCCAGGCTCTACAAAGCCTTCGAGTTGATCCATATAAATCTCTTCCTCTAGGTACCCATTTAGAAAAGCAATTTTTACATCCATTTGATGAATTTTCAAATCCAAGATTGCATCAATAGCAATTAACAATCTAATAGATGTAATTCTTGTTACCGTAGAAAATGTATCAAAGAAATCAAGATTAGCTTTTTGTTTAAAGCCTTTTACAACAAGTCTAACTTTAAACTTATCTATTGATCCATCCGGTTTCAACTTTTTTCTAAGGACCCATTTACAACCTATGGTCTTATAACCTGGTGGAAGATCTACAAATTTCCAAGTTTTATTAGAAATTAGAGACTCTATCTCATCATTTACAGCCTCTTTCCAAAATATAGCATTAGGTGATATTAAAGCTTCTTCTAAATTTTGGAGATTTTCCTTAATGTTAAAAACATAATAATCAGGGCCAAAATCCTTTTCAACTCTCGCTCTTTTGCTTCCTCTAGGTTCCATTTCAAGATTTTCTTGATTTTGTAGATGTGAAGTAGAAGAACTAGGTTGTGACACAATATTTTCTTCACCCCTACTATTTTTCAATTTAAAAGGAAATTTTTCTTCATGAAAAATTGCATTTCTAGATTCAAAAATTATTTTGTTTTCAAGATCAAAAAATTTATAGGCTGCACTATTAAACGCATAACCAAGAAAAGTACAAGTAGTAGCTCTTATACCTAATTTAGGCATTTTAGGGTCAGTAAGCCTTACATAAGCAAGACAATCCCATACTCTCAAATATCCCAAATTTGGCTTATGTCCTTTCCACATCTCAAAAGGTGTGGTGTGTGACTTTTTATGTGGCACTCTATTCAAAACATGACATGCAATTAAAATAGCTTCACCCCAAAAATGTAAAGGTGCACTAGATTCAATTAGTATGGCATTTGTTAACTCAATCAAAGCTCTATTTTTTCTTTCAGCCACACCATTAGAAGCAGGTGAATATGGTGCAGTAGTTTCATCGATAATTTCCAAAGACTGAACAAATGAGTTGAATGCACTTGATTCATACTCACGGCCTCTATCACTTCTTATTCTTTTTATATTTCTACCGAATTGATTTTCAACTTTTTTAAAAAAATCTTGAAATTTTTCAAAAGCATCACTTTTATTTTTCAACAAATAAATAGTTTTATATTTTGAGAAATCATCAATAAAAGAGATAATATATCTATTTCCTCCACAAGTTAAAATTCCCTTAAACTCATATAAATCAGAGTGAATTAACTCAAGCAATTCGGTATTTCTTACAACACTTTTGTGAGGCCTTTTTATAATCTTAGCTTGACTACAAGTTTCACATTTTCCAAAATCTTTTGACAGTCTTGGAATTAATCCTAAACTACCCATGATTCCCACATATCTACTATTTATATGACACAAACGAGTATGCCAGAAATTACTAGAGGAAAGCATATAAACTGAATCGATAGATGCTTTATTATTCTCAACATTCAATTTAAACATTCCATAACAAGCATAACCCTTGCCCACAAATAATCATTTTTTAGTGATTACATAATTATTAGATTTCATAGTTTGCTTAAAGTAGCCTTGTTAAGCAAAAAACTTGACATCAAATTCTTCCTCATGGACAGAGTGTAAAGTACATCTTTCAATGTTAGCACACCTCCAGAAGTGAATTTCAATTCAACCTCACCACTCCCAAGAACCTTGGTTTTGCTAGAATCACCAAGCATAATAGTTTTTTCTTCTACAAAAGGAGTGTACAACTTGAACCAATTTTTGTTATAGCAGACGTGCCTATTAGCACCAGAATCTACCCACCACCCTTCAGCATATTGCACCATATTGATGTCTGTAATCATAGCCACTAAAGGCTCTTCGGTTACGTTAGCCTGCATGACAGATTCACGTTTCTGAAATTTGCAAAATTGAGCAATATGCCCACTCTTGCCACAGACAAAACAGGATCTATTAAATTGATCTTGTGAAGGGGGTCCTTGGTTCTTATTGTAATTTTTATTCGGATTTCCCCTTCCTTGAGATCTATTATTATTTTTAAAGGCTCTCTTTTTAGGCTTCAATTGACCATTTCTCGGAAAATGATTTTTGGGCATATTATTATTGGACGAAATAAGGTTTACCTTTGTGATGGAATTACCATTGCTCTCTTGTGTTATGAGTGCATCTTGTCCTCTAGCCTCCTCCTCCACACGGATGCATGTGATCAAAGTCTCCAAGGATGGCTCTTTTTGTTTGTGCCGCAAAGTCTTTTGGAACTCCCTCCAAGATTGTAGTAGTTTGTCAATTATGCCAACTACCACCAAATTGTCTCCAATCTTTATGCCTTCGGATCTTAACTCTGCTACAATCATTTGGAAGTCTGGTGCTTGATCCACCACCGATTTTCCATCCACCATTTGGTAACGAAAAAATCTACTAGCAGCATACTTCTTTGCACCTGCCTCCTCGGTATCATATTTGCTTTGTAAATTTTTCCAAATTTTTTTGGCAGAATTGTAAGTTGTATCATAATAATCATGGAAATGATCGGCAAGACAATTCAATAGATAAGAGCGACAATTATATTCATCTTTTGTATACTTATCTATTTTTTCTTGATGGAGACTATATTCTTCCTCACTTATCTCATCGGTAGGAACCTTTGACAGATTCTTCTTAGTGAGGATATAGGCGACTTTGAGAAGGCTCAAGTAGAAGAGAACCTTCCTTTTCCACCTCTTGAAGTGGGTTCCCTTAAAGCAAAAGAGCTTGTTAAGATCTCCAACAAGCTCATTTGGTTTCTCTTGTGTAGATTCTATGTGATGAATCTTCTTAAAATTGTTGGTGCAAACACAATGATAATAGAAAAATAACACAAAGAGAAACTGAATAATACTTCTGAATTTTATTCATTTAAAGAGAGAAAGTACACAACACTATTTGGACTGAGGCGTAACACTCGCTCTCTTTAAGGAGATTCAAGCCCTTGGTTGGCTAAATTTTGTAACCGGTGTAGACCGTCTCTGACTTGTCTCCCCCAAGATACAACAGTCCAACAAGTGTCGTATGGCTAGAACAACCTCTGCACAAGGTGTTCAAGCCGAAAACTCCACCAGAAAGAACACCCTTCCTTGCCAAGAATCTCTCTCTCTCTCTTTTTAGTGTATGTTGCAGTTACTTGGATTGTGTCTGAATGAGTCTATTTATAGACTTAATGGGCTTCACAAAATTACTACACAAATTAATCTGATTAATTAGGTCCATTATTCTGATGTAGTGGGTGTTATAAGATTAATTGTTGGATATAATTCTGATGGGGTGGAGTTACACAATTAATGGTTAGATAAGGAGTTTCTGAAGAATGAAAATGCTCAAACGGATAGTCCATTAAGTGGGTTAATGGCTCTTCATTTTCCATAATAAAAATGGAATATTAATTCGGGTCATTTACTCACCAACGGATATGATAGGAGGATCCAAGAGGTTGATTCATTTCCATTTTTGACCCCTCCACCCTTCATTCCCCCTTGTGCACGTATCTGGCTCAATATTTGAGACAATTCATATTAGCCCATTAATCACCACAATTAAAAAGAACAAAATATTCTTTCTCCTTTTCAACGTGGGATTAAACATTTTCACTAACTCCTCATCTTTCATATTCACCCTCACATTTTTACATTTATGTCATAACATTTATTCATTTTAATTATTTAATATTAGAATGCTCCAACAGTTAGATAAGGATGATTGTATAAAAGCATCAATGATTGTAATCTATTGAATGCAATACAATCTTTCTACTCTTTTTCTGTTTTCTTCTCTAGAATGTTCTCTCTAGAAATATATAGAAACTATGTTTTCTTTCACAATCATGGTGCTATCGAGCTACTCATGGGTACGAATCTGATTTCGGTGGTGCTTGTGCTCTATTGCTACCAGATCGCAAACCCATACAACAAACCCCATCACTCCTAATCGTAACCTTTAGAGCAAAACTGAAGCAATGTACCCACCACCATTGCTTAAAGGGAGAGCACATATGAGAGAAACCCAAAATAGGATGCTCAGTACAAGTTTGTGTCCCTGTAATAGCTGCGTTTTTTCCCCCTGTTCTACCTATGTTTGAGAAGGGTAATACTTATTTGTACATTGTTGGTTATATCAATAAAATCCTATCTTTTATCTCAAAAAAAAAAAAAAAAAAAAAAGAGGAGAAAAGGAGAAAGAAATTATCTGAGAAATTTTGTGGTGTAGGTCGAAGATTGAAGTGTAGAAAAGATCAGACCATTGTTGTTTTGTATGATTTGATTTTTGGGGATTTGGGTTGGAAAGAGATAATGATTTACAGACCTATCTTGTTGAGGAAGGGCCAACCAAAATAAGCAAACTGAGAGATGACCATGGAGGTGGTGATTGGCAGGTCACGAAAGTTCAAGATTTTTTTTTTTTTTGGTCGTCTCTAAGTTGCTGTGCTTGGTTACTAAGAAAGTTGGAAAAAAAATTAATTCTTTAAATTCATCCAAAATTTTAATTTAATTTTTTTGACATGGATTTTTTATTTTTAAAATTGCTTATGTGGCCTTTTTTTTAGTAACAATTATTATTTTTTATTTTAATAACCACATGTGTGCCAATCGTGCAAACTGTTTGCCACATAGATATTTTCTGTTAGTGACTTAATGGTAGGAACCAAATTGACTATAACCTCTAAATATAGACTCCAGGATGGTGTTTTTGCCTTTTTTTATTTTTCTTTTTTAGCTCTAAAAATGGATTTTGGAAATTTTCCATTACATAGGAAAAAAAAATTGTCAATAAATTTAGAGCACTCACAGCAGTGGTGCTATATTGGTATATGGGTATTTTTTACCTCCTCAAACACCAAAAAGCATGCTCCAGCAGTGAAGCTAAATCTATTTTTTTTTTAGCACCATTGCTATAGTGCACATCTGTAGATAGATATACACTGTTCATGAGAGAGCTAAACAAAAAAAATATTATTTTACTCCCGGCCTTGATTAAAATAATAAAAATGGTTCTCTCTCTCTCTCTCTCTCTCTCTCTCTCAAAGTCTCCGACCCACGCCTCCGCGGACCTAAGCCCCAAGCTACCGGCCTCAACGTCACCGACCCAAGCCGAATCCAAGCCCCAAGCCGTTGATCCTCTCTCTCTCTCTCTCTCTCTCTCTCACACACACCTTTTTGTCTCAAAGTCTCCGACCCACGCCTCCGCTGACCCAAGCCCCAAGCCGCCGGCCTCAACGTCACCAACCCAAGCCGAACCTAAGCCCCAAGTCGTTGATCCATTGCTTTGGTTTTCTACTAATCAGACCCACGCCTCTGCCCAATCCTTCATCTCAACGTTCACCTAACACCAATCAGACCATTGCTTTAGTTTTCCTGCTGTGGACTAGTGGTGGTGGTGGTGGTGGTGGTTGTGGTTGTGGTTGTGGCTGATGGTAGAGGTGGTTGTGGTTGGTGCTATGAATGTTTTTTGGGTAGTGAGATATATTATTTTATTGTAGAGGATATATTATTTTATTGTGATATTTATATTATTTTATTGTGTTGAAAGCTAAAATAGATCCACTGCTGCAGTATGTGTGTAGGTAAAATAGATAAAATAACTTTTGGTAGAGCTAAAAAGCTAAATTTTTTGCTCTATTGTTGTGGATGCTCTTACAGAGTGAAGCAGAGGGTTACGGCTAAATCCAAAATTATCTTTTAAATTAAGAATAATTTTCAATAAAAAAAAATCAAAATAAGCAAAATAATATAATTAGAATTAAATAGTTTAAGGCATAATAAATTATGTATAATTTTTCCAATAGGTTCTCCAATAGAAGTATAAGGGAACCACCAAATGTGAGAAAAAACTGTCATATCCAATGTTGAAACTGCACAACGTAAGGATGGAACCGTGAATTATATGAAAAAAGTAAGGGATCCTTAAAATGTGACAAAAAATCAAACACATATGATGTTGGAACTGCGCAATGTGAGGAAGAAACCATTAAATGTGAGAAAAAAAAAAAAAAAAGGGAACCACCAATAGCCGGGAAAATTTTTAAGTATTTTTGAAGTACGAAGAAATGATGCTCTTACCTCTCACATTTATGGTAGATCTCACTATAAATTTACCTAAGAAAAAACAAAGAACTATATTCCATTCTTCGAAAGTACTTAAGAATTACCCTTTAGCCAGTGGTATTGTACGCAAGTTTTACCCAATAAGTTAACTTATAGTTTTAAATGTAACAAATTAATCATAGTACTCCATTATCTACTTATAAAAAACTAGACTTATTGCATGCACTTTACGCTTGAAATAATACTCTTTTCTACTTTTTTTTTTTTTTGTTATAATGTTTAAAAGTCATATATAAATAAGTGTTTGTATTTTTTCTCTTAAAGAAAGAAGTAAGGTAATGAGTAATAATATTTAAAATGAGATAAAGATAGTATCTTAAGTTTTAGGCTCAACGGAGAAGAGAAAGGAAAAAGTCTAAAACTTAGGAACATTAAATTACACTTTTAACCAAATAGTAAATTACTTTTTCAACTAGTTTATGTTTTTTAAAGTAAAATTATTTAACTAAAATATAGTGGTATTTTAGAGAGTTTAAAAATTAGTGTGAGAGTATTTTAGTGCACAAAATGTTGAAACCCAAACAGAGAATCCTAATAGAATAGATAAAGTAACAAATTAAATCCTATATATATGAGTGGGGCAATGGGCACTTCATTTAAAATTGAATAAAATAAAGACTACAAGAAATTTAAGAACCTAAAATTTTTTTCTATAAAACCAAAAAAAAAAAAAAAAATTCAAACAAAAAGGAGAAAAAAAAAAAAAACACATGAACACCTAAAAAAAATCCAAAACTGATGAAATATTTATATATATATATATATATATATATATAAAGAGAGATAGAGAAATAGCACCTAAAAAACAAACTAAACTAAACTAATGGAAAACAGGTCGTTAAACAAGGGAAAAATTAAACGAAAAAAATGGCAGAAAAAAAAAAAAGCTTCATGTTATTAATGTTGACAGTGACCAATGGTCATTTTAGTACAAATTTTTGCATTCCATTTTCTCTCTATTTTGGAGAGATTGAGTTTTGATGGTCTAAAGAGAAAATAGCCGTCTTACAATTTTCTCCCCATTTCCTCTTTCAACCAAACACCCATCCCACCTATTTTCTCTCATATTTTACACACTCCTTTTTCCATCTTCCCCTAAATCATCCCAACCAAAAATACCCTAAACTATGGAGCAACCTAGACAGCCTCCACCAAGATCCGCGATTACATTTACAAAAACACTTTGCACATGATCAAAGATAGAGTATTTACGATAACACTTTGCACATGAGCAACATGGCTAGCTTCGCGATTAACCTAACTGAAAGAAACACTTTCATGAGAATTAGATGCAAGCCTAACCGAGTTACAAAATTACAAAGTTTTCAAGGAATATGGTTTGCCCAAGATATGGTGGCCTCAATGTAGATTTTGAAATCTCTCAATGACTAATCTCTCCGATAAATTGCTAGTTGTTAATTGGAGAGCACAAAGGATGGTATTAGCCTTTGCTTGAACAGAGATGATGGTGTATACTTGCTTTGAACATGCAAACACTAAGTCCCTCTCCAATGACCAACCCCTGGCTACCACCGCCATGCGAGAAAAGTTATCAACATGTGCATCACAATTAACTATGAAATTTGTTGGGAAATTGATGTTAAATTGTTCCGAACATAGCAATTCTCATGTTCAAAAGCAGATTTAATTTTATAAATTATGGAACCGGCTTTAGATTGAATGCTTAGGAGCACTAGTTCTATTTAGAGTATAGGAGGGAGAAACCAGATCAAATGTGCACACTCGCTTCCAAAACCAAATTACAACTGCTTGAAGTATCTAGTCATTTTGCAAAATAAATTTCCTGAAGAATCATAAAAGGCACCATAATAATGAAGACAAACATTTAGAAATTTAAAAGAATAATAATCTAATATATATCTTATCCTCCATTACTCGAGTTACAGTCAAACTACAGGGGCCTACAAAAGGTGATTAATCAGCATTCTTTCCCCCATTTCGCTTGGGAAGGAAAATATTTCCATCTCCCCAAGGTCCGGCGTGTCTCTCCATTACACAAGTTTTTTAGCAGAAATAAAATGAAAGAGTTTATTATTTAACAGCACATATTACATTACTGAAACTGTTTTAACAGTTTCAGACTTCCCGTCAAATTCCATTATTTGATGTCAACTTTGTTCAGGTGACAGGATTAGCCCATAATTCAGAACAGCTACAGGCTCAGTTTGCAACCTTGATTGTGGCGGACATGAATTTATCCTTGAGTTCAGCCCCAATAGTGTTGATGTTGTGTTCTCTACAGTTGCCACAAAAGTCAACTAATTGACATTCACAGCTCATCAAACATTTGGAGGATCACAATGCTAGTTGAGAAAACCAGACTTTGCAGGACCTTCCAGAGAAAAAAGCATGAAAAAAATTTCTATCTACTCCATGGAGACCCACCAACACAATGGCCATATCCATTGGAGCTCCTACCAACGACAGAATGAGACAAATCACGGTTATGCCTCCAACGTTTCTTCTTCACCCCTTTATCTTTCCTTGAGCCATTTTCTTCATGTCTGACCTTCCCCAATTCACCCCCATTCTCTTTTGCCTTCTTATTAGTCTTCTCTTTTGAAGAAGCTTTCCTCTTCTTTCCTGAGGAACGTGAACTTTCCCCAGCCATGTAATTTCCCCGTGGCAGCGGTTCTTCTTCATCACCTAATTGCCAATTGCACAAAATCTCTTGCGGATCTCCATATTGGTGTTGTAATGGCTCGCCAGCTCCAGGAAGCAGACTGTTAAAGGTTACATCCCCATTAGACCCTCCTTTGCGCTCCAGCAAGACAGGGTCTGGTCTAATTATAGTACCAAGAATGCTTCTGTTAGGGCCTAGGTCCATGATGATCTTAGGATTTGTCAATGTTGTGAAAGCCATTGCAAAAGCCGATCGAATCTGTGACAGAGGTTTTCAATCAGAATCTTGATATGCCAATTTTATATTAAAATATTTTTTCCTTTTCTTCCATTCTATCTATCTGTTGGTGTACATGTATATATGTATGTGCCTGTGTGTGTATTGTCCAACTTAAAGCCCCAGTAATAGATGATAAACAGAAGGTATAAAAAATAAAGGGAATATAATGACTGGAGGAAACAAATCAATTAGATGGGATTTCCTTAGTTACATGCCCTAATAGTTAAGCCTTGGGAAAAGAGATTAAAATACAGGATTGCCATATCCAACAGATCATATTTAGTCCAACTATGAGCATTCACAGCAAGGGAGCTAAAAAATTTAGCTTTTACCAACTCAAAAACCTACTTCATTTATTTTAACAACAAACTTAACAATTCACCCAACATCAGAACTTCTATTTTAACATCTACCACATTAAAATAACATAAACAAACTAATAAAATAAATATAATAATCAACCTCAACAACCCACTCCACAGCCCACAGACACCCACCCCACCGTCGGCCCACCAGCCACAACCACAAACCCCAGCAGCTAAAAAAAAAAAAAAAAAAAAAACACAATCCAGCACCAACACAGCACAGCCACCACCAACAAACCCACAGCCACCACAAAACAAACCCACAGAACACCACAAAACAAACCCACAGCCACAAATCACAAATCAAACCCACACTGCTGAAACCCACACTAATCAAATACACACCAATAAAATCACAAATCAAACCCACCAAACCCAAATCCAGCAACCCAAACACCGAAACCACACACCGATCTCAACCCTGAGACCGACGCACACCAATCTCAACCCCACTGCATGCCCACGCTGCACACTGATTTTTAACCCATTTATCACTACTGAGAGAGATGTGAGAAAGGAAAGAGATAGAGAAGCAGAGAGGTGAGAAAGGAAAGAGTTACATGAGAGAGAGAGAGAGAGAGAGAGAGAGAGTGTGTGTGGGATCATCCATGCATGTGTGGGATTAAAAAATTGTTTTTCTTATACCTTCCAGCTACAGTGGGCTGTTATCTTTACCAGCCCACTGTAGCAATCACTTAAAAATATTTAGCTTTACCTTCCTTGCTGTAGTGTGAGTTCTCTAAGATGCTTATCATTATATGTCCACGTGAACAAAAGAGGCCAATTACGTTTTCAAGTTTCCTGCAACTTGCAGGTGGATACCTGCTATATGAACTGTAGTGGGACCAAGGGGGTGGTTTGTTTTTTAAGTGTCAAGTTTGGATTTGCAAAGGTCCTTTGTGGGAATCACATTAATGCTATTCTACCTAGTAATTCCAATTTTTTTAGCTATCTGGCGGACTCAACACAATGAAACATACAAGAAGACTGCAAACTGTCAAACGAAAATTGGACTAGAAGATGCACTTATGGCTTTTGCCCAAGGCTTCAAGTGGTGCTAACCAACATATCTCCTCACACCTCCCAGGGGCCAGGGCTCTACGGCAAAGAGCAATATACATGACCAAGGAAACTCAGTCTGAAGATGTGCCCATACACAAACTTTTTTTGTTTCTTTTTTTTGGTAAATTACAACCCAATGACAATGAGTTTTGAACCCATGACCTCACCCTTCAACTAATTATTAGAGCATTCACAATGAACTCAAAAAGCCAAAAATTTCCATATTTTGATCAGCCAAACCCATTTTTCAGTCTCCAACCAACTTTAACAACTCAATAGATTATTGAAAAGCTGAAGTAACTCAACAGCATTGTTCAGAACTGTAACTTTGCTAAATAATTTTCCACCCATTTTGTATTTCCTTCAAGAGAAAGATCTCTCTCTCTCTCTCTCTCTCTCTCTCTCTCATTTAGGTTCTCTCTCCATATTAATCAAGCACCACTACAAGGAGCACCGCCACTGAAGCCACCAGTATCAATGATGGATTGAAATGGCACTTTGATGATTATGAAGACAACAATGCCAATGGCTTAGAAGCCACAGCCGCCGCCAAGAATGGCTAGGCAAGCTGAAGGTGACCATGGTTGAAGCTGCGGCAGGGATTGAGGATTTGGGTGCAGTGCATGTGACTGTGGTTGAAGCTGGCCTCTCTCTGAGTTCCAGGGGGGTTTGCTTGAAGGTGGAAAAAAAAGGGCTTGGACGAATCTATTTAGTATTTGGGTGAATTTGTGTAGCTAAGATTCTTGAGTTTTGGTCTTTCTTTGGAGCTTTTGTATTTGATTAGTAAATGGATTCGATGATTTGTGTTTAAGTTTTGTATTTTGGAATTTTGGGATGAGATTCCATGGATGAGTTTGGATGGAGCTGGTGAAGAAAATTGTGGATATGTGAATAATATTACTTTTTGGTAAAGAAAGAATAAAAAATAATATTTAATAGCATAGATAAATAATAGAGTTTTGTTGGGGAGTGTATTTAAAAACGCAGGTAGATAAAGTAAAAAAAAATGAATTTAATGAAAAAATTTAGCTAGAAACTTATTTAGTTCATTTGGAATGCTCTTACAAAAGAGGCATCAGTTGAGCTATAGCTCATTGGCTACACACAACAGAAACACAGTAAATTTAAGTACTCCCACCAATCCACAACTTTTGGAAAAATTACACCAGGAGACTGAATGCAGGCTAACATTGAAATAATCATATAAAACCCAGTGAGACCTTGAGATTTGTTGTGCTATTTTTCTCCTACATACATAGAGAAATTTTCAGATTGCCTAATATATTTGTGGTAAGAGAACTAGAATCCTACCCTGAGATTAGATCTTATGCTAATACAACTGAAAACAGGCTGTAAATTAAACAACAAAATTTTTAGTTAATGCGCTCAGCTGCAAAAGCACCAGGAATACCACATGAAATTGAGTAAGCCAAAGAAGAAGACATTAACGATTTGTGGAACAAACCTGGAAGTAGTTAAAGGAGTTCTTCCCAATATCATTCTCAGGTGCCTACATTTCAAAAGAGATTAAATTCCAGTCAATTAAACTACAGAGGTAAAAAAATGGAATCTATACAACAAGGGCCACATCTAGTTTTTTATTTAATAGTTGTTCTGAACCCCATTACAGTATTTTCCAACAAGATACAGAAACGCAAGACCATCATTGCACTGAAGAAGCAAAATGACTCAAATTATTCTTTGCTAGTCAAGCACACTCCTTTGGGGAAAAAAGCGTGAAATTAGGGCCGAGGGGAACCCAGTTTTTTCTGAGGTCTGTTCAGGAAATTCAAACAACCATTAGGGCATAACCACCCAATCTACCAAAAGCAGTCAAACCTCAAATCAAGAAAAATCACAATGATGCACAGTCCTTTATTTGGCTATACTCTTTGACTTCCCAACAGCCCTTGCATTATTAACATAAACAAATCAGAATCTGCATAACAACCTGTGGGTCCTCAATTGCAAGGAGAAATGGCCGTCCTTTATTTGTAAACCTAATCAAAGAGAGGAAAAATTCATACACTTATTAATATTGTTGCCATTGTAACTTGAGAAGGAATATAAAACACCCTTCACCATGAAGGCCCTTTCTTATTCAATATACCCTTTGTTACTCTTCAAGAAAAAGGTTTCTGCCCCTTTGCAAGATACACCAACATCTGAAGTGTTCAATTTGCGTCCATAGAAATCAAAAAAGTGTACCTAGTTTCCAATGAAAAATATACATATGAGAAAATAGAAATGCACAAGGTTTCACTTTTCTTTTCCGTTTTTTTTTTTTTTTGGATGTCCCTGAAAGGCTAAAATGAAGGTCCAATCTACAAAATATAAACTATGGGTATGATATACAAAGCCAATCCATCTGAGGACCTAAATTACATTTCTCACATAGCAAATACAGGTAACTGTAGCAACCCAAACTAGTTTGGATAAGGACAAACTGAGCTGACTTGAGCACACAACACAAGAACAGGACCCCGAAAAATAAAAGACGAATATAAAAATAGCTTCTCTAGAAATACATACCAAAAGGATTCCCAAGTTGTGTTCTGGAGCAGCTTGGGACTTGGGGAGAGACTATAGCACAAAATGTAGATATAGTCAAAACAACAGCATAATTAATTAGGGGTAAAAAAATAAAAGGCATTTAATGAAATATCATAGTGCTGAACATTAAATAGAAATTAAGACTTTATGAGGGAACAGTGCATGTAATGGTTTTCCTCTATGGCATGATATAGGCCAAAAACATAATTCATTTGGGGGAGGGAAGGGGAGGACAGATAAGATACACTTGGAAAGGCATTTGATGAAATTGCATAATTCTGAGCACTAGAAAGCAATTTCTATAGCACAATACCTATAATACTTTTTTCCGCCCTGGGGGAAGAGAGAAAATGGTGTGGGGTAGGGAGTGCATTTCCAAAAACGGAACAGGTAAATCAAATGCAGCACAACTCAGCAGAAACAAGATGACAATCAATGTACAGAATTGTAAATAGCAAAGGTTCTTGATAACAATTCTTAAATGTTGTCCACGCATCTCACAAATCAAGCTAATAGTTGTAAATAGCATGCTTTCAAAGCTACAATATTATTGAACATTTTAATGCAAATTTTGGATGAACTCACCTGCAACATTGCCATGAGCATAGCAAGGAGTGCATAAGAACCTATTCCTCCAGAATATACCTGCACACTTAAGAGGACTCTTAACACGGGTAGACTAGAAAGGAAGGTCATTTTGACACCAAAAAAAAAAAAAAAATGATATTATGATCCATTTGTTTTCTTGTGTTTGTCTGCAACTTTAAAAATGATCCCAGGCACTTTTTGTTATTTTCCATTCACAGAAAATCATTGATATCATGTAGGCACAGTAGTGGCAAAGGTGGTGGTGGTTACAATGGTGGCAGAAACAGCGGGTGGTGGAAACAACTTGGTGTGGTGGTGATAATGGTTGCAGTGACAGTTGTGCCAATAGTGGTAATGGAGGCAGCACTAAGGAATGGAGGGGGGTATGGGCACAAATGGATGGCTGAAAACACGGTCTATTGATTAAGATTTTATGTCATATAAACACCAGAAAATGCAAACATTTTCAGGAAAATGTTTTCCACCAAACAAATGGAGCATTACAATTACAAGACGACAGTGGAAAATCATACCTCATTCAGTTCCCGTTGTTGTAAAAATACTTTCAAGATCAAACACAACGGCCTTAACGGAGGACACTTTGACAAGGCATCCTAGATCAAACACAACGGAAAACAGCCACAAGCGTGCGTTATATTTTCCAAAATAACATACTTCATGAGCACTGGCTTCTATAAATGAATATCAAGTGACCTCATAATAAACATAGCATCGCTAATTGCAATTAAGAATGGATATTAGGACTGAAGATGTCACATAATGCAACCAACCTTAATGAATACAGCAGCTAAAGGTCCATTTTGCACATCAAAACTGCAGACCAAGAGAGAATTGATTTTAAATCATCATGATTGCAAATTTCTAGTAAAACCTGTCATTATAAGATGAGTACAATGGGAAATACGGTGAATATGCTTCATACCACAGTCTCATTGTTATTCAATAATCATTAGTAGATTTTTACAATTAATGCAAATTACCCTACTTAAAGCTCATAACAGTTGTTTCCATTTGATAATTCTCAAATCTCTTTCAGCTAAAAGTCCAAAAAGATATTTTTCTCCTTTTTTTTTATCTACACAAATAATTAAATTCAAATAATAGAATAACATGAGTAGAAGTAGTAGAGAATAATTAGGGAGACTACAAAGTATGGTTTTAGATTGGATATAATGGCAAAAAATACCACATATGGCTAACCCTGTTTAGTAATAGCTGGCCCCAATTTGATCAGAATTTAGGCGTCAGATGAGTAGAGTTGTAATTAAATTCATATGTCCACATGTAATTAGTTATAATTTAGTGATAGAAGATTTTATTTATTAGAAATTCATATATGTTAATAGATTTCTCTTTCATATGATTCATGGCTTCAAAGTTGTATCCTGGTTTAAGTCCCTCCCTCAACAACGCAATGATATCCCCACCAAAACTTAAACACACGAGAAAATTCTGCAATACATAAAATAATAATAAACAAATAAACAACCTTACCAGTAGCTAAAACTAAAATTTGGTTTAAGCAAAAAAATTTAATTTGTGTCAAGCAGAACGGAAATTTATAAATCAAATATGACACTAGTATAAAACCTTAATTCGGAATTATCCAAAAAAAAAAAAAAAACCCTTAATTTGGAAATAAGCATATAAAAATATACTATGCTTTACTTATATATAAAAAAAAAAAGTGATATATATATATATATATATATCTATATACACACACACACAAACACACTATGCTTTAACTAAAACTTAAAACAATTCATTTACAATCAGAACTAGTATAAAACCCCAATTAAACAGCCAACCCCAAATATGAAGTAATTATCATGTGTAACAAATTTGGAAATTCAACTCCAACGCAAAAGGTAGACAGAAAAACCTTATATCAAATGCGACACCACTTTTCTTTTCAACAAATTTGACAATTGGCACACGAGCCTTCCCAATAACCTGAGAAATTTAATGAACATTTTAAATAATAAACTTTCATACTAAAGTAACCAAAAAATATTCCAATCATCACAAATCACACCTGTATATTTTTTGCCAGGCCCCTCTGTGACAATGCCCTAGAAAGAGCCACCAAACCTTTTTGTGGGATTTGAAGACCTGACCCCAGAATCACAACCTACAAGAGATAGCATCCAGGGAAATGTCGAAATTTTGTTGACAAGTTACAAGCATTCATTGTCCATATATAGATAATACTTCAATATCCTGATACATAGTTTAATTCAGCTTGCGAACCAGGAAAAGAAAATTTGTAAACGTCTACCATTTAATGTTAAGACATTAACAAGGCGAATAGAAAATGACTTGGTATCTTTCAAAGAAAAATAGATTCTCCGTTAAAAGCTACTAAAAGGTGTTGAGATCCAAGAGCAACCAGTATTGGCCATGGAATAGCACATGTAAAGTATGAGCTCCACAGGTCAAGGTGTTTTGAAGGGGAGGGAAATGTTAGGAACCCCTATAAATATATAGATAATAATTGTTGTAGTATTGCATTTAGTTAGTTAGTTGGTTAGTTACAATTCCAAGCATGTTAATCACATTTAACACATGTTAGAATTATTAATACACATGGGGAATGGTAGGACCATTAGGATAAGACCATGTGGGCCAATAGAATAGGTTTGTGGTTCTATAAATACCTACTTGTAATCATATTTCCATCATGGAAGAATAAACCAATTTCTTAGTGCATTAGTGCATCTTTCTCTCTTAATCTTTTTCTTTCTCTATGGAGGGTGACTACCTCGAATTAAGTTAATTTCCCTTCAACTCTCATCAATTCCACTATAATTCCTATCCATCTCCATTAGGAACCACTGGGTTCCTAACAGTTTGGAAGCCAATTCCATTGTGCACATTTTCAGAAAAATAAATAGTCATACTTTTAAGGAAAAGGAGCATATGGTAGTGCAGCATAGATTTTTGCCCCCCAGCCCCCTTTATGAGTCGATGTTGACTTCTACATCTCATACCACCTCCAATCTTTTTGACTTCCCAACTGATTTGAAATTTAGTTAAAACTATTGTATTTTTTTTTTTTTTTCTCTTTTTACATTTTGGCTCTTCCTTTTATGCTTCTGTTGATTGCATACCTTTTAGTAATTTCTTTTAATGAAATCACATAATTATCAACAACAAAAAAAGACATTAAGTGTGCATTTGGATACCGTTTATTTTGCTGAAAACTAAAAATAATAAAAAATCATTTTTTCGGTTACTGTTCACTTTTAAAATTACTGTTCGTATGCTTGATTGCACTGTTCATGAGAGTGCAAGAGGCACTGAGCTGGAAAAAAAAAAAAAAAAAACAGCTGAAACACAAAACGCATAAAACGTGCGCGTGAGTCGCGCAAAACAAACGGACCTTAATAATGAGACTGTTCACACTTTCAAGTAGAAGCAATGCAGCTCATTGAATATATTTTCCAAAACTGTTCTCAAAAACTTGTTTTCAAAAATGAGAACAGAAGAGTGTTTCCTCTCTTTTTTATACCATAAGTTTTTTTTTTGTTTTTTGGAAAGATGCAACTTAAAAACATATTTTTGATAATAAAACAATGAAAATTTGTTTGGATAATGCCAATTTAAACAAATAAAAACTAAATGAGTGAGGTGTAGACAGAAGATATAGGCCTCCAATTAAGCAAAACTATGAATGATGCCTGCCATTAATTGGGGTTAAGAGCATTGGTATCAGCTACCCTAAAATAGGGTAAGGGAGCAATTTATAGAGAAAACTCAGAAAAACCCTCGCATCAGCCTCTCTTATCCGTTCCCCATTTTAGACTTTTGCGACAGTTTGGGAGGGTGGGAGGTCTGTATGTGAACTTAAGAGGCTGATCAAGTTTAGTTGAATGAGAGTCTCAGTATTATGATTTTGTCATTAGGTAGACTTCCTTTTATTCACAATTTTGCCATAAATGAAGCAGTGTTTTCAGTCTGTTCTCCGTGTTTTCAGTCTGTTCTCCATGTTTTCAATGTAATCTGAGAACAATAAGGTAGAAAACATCTCATAAAATCTTTTGGTTGTTCTCATAAAACAAGGATTTTGAGTTTCATTGCCCAAAAAAATGGGAAAAAAAAAAGTCTTTTGAGACCAATCCAACCAGGCACAACTACTTTCAGCTTGTGAGCTACTAAAGGCAATCTAATATTTAATTTAAGCTGAATTGTAATGTACAAGTAGCCAGATTAGGGATTCGAAATAGAGAAAAATGGTGGTACCAAAAATAAAATAGAGAAAAATAAATCAGATGCCAGAGTTGCTGGGACCTTTATTAAGTACAAAAAAATGCCTCACGGAACATTACATCTTACAAGCATGGAACTTAAAAATTCTATGAAGGTACTTGTTTATTAGAGATAAGAGGAACAGCGTACTTACATCAATATCACTAGATGGAAGATAGAGCCCTGTCTTGAATGATCCAAAAACTTCTACCTAAAAAGCAACAATCATAACACGACATTGCAACATTTCAATCTTCTACATATTTGAAAAGTCTGAAATTGAAGAGAGAGACAGAGAGCCAATCACACCTTCGAGTGGGGCCATATATGTTTGACAACATCAAAGACACGTTCTACTGCTGTATTACGAGCAGCTTGCTCTTCTGGAGTTGGAGATAGAAAGTCGCAAAAATCCACAATCTCTGTAATATCAACCAACAGCAGTTAAGTTACAGAACCATTTACAATGTCAGAACATTAACAACCGGACTTTTAAGGATTTAGAGAGAAGCTTGCATGATCTCAAATTATTTTTCTTTATAACTTTTTTGGATTGGATATCAGTTTTCCATAGGAATTCCATATGTTCAGTTAGTGATTTGATAGATCTACGTAATTTGAGTGATTGATTGTATTGCCCCCAATTGTATACTCCATGTATTATACTTGGGTGACTATTTTTGTGACATTAATAAAACTTCATTATTTATTTATTTTTTTTTTAAATAGCATAACAAAAGCTCCTTTTTTTTAACTGGTAAGCTACAGACGCACCCCAATGGGGGTTGAACCCACAACCTTGCCCTCCACCTAGAACTTGTAGCAAGAGGAGGTTCTAATTGAGCTATAGCTCATTGGCATAGCAAAAGCTAAAACATTCCAAACTGGAACTCGAAAGGCTTATGTCATTCTACATAATCTAGTGTTAAAACTTAATGCAACATTAATATCGATGCACTCTCTCTCATTGGCCCAAAAGGCATGTATATGCAGACGGTCGAACACGGTATCATCAAATTACAAACCTGCATACAAATATTACGCACAAAGCTAATAATATATGCAAGTTCTTCAACATTTTTAGTTTATAATCTATATCCACGTGTATGACCTGTCATTAATATTTGACTGACACAGCAATCATCAACACTTTAAGAGAGCAAAGTTCCAAAAAATAATATATTTTCAGAGTAGATTTCACTTTCAACTTTATCAATCCCTGACTCGTACTAGAACCCAATAAGAAAAATAAAATTAAACATGCAATGCTTAGAAGTAACCAATAGAGCTAACCACCAACTGGGATTCACTCAAAATTAGTCAAAAACTCAATATTCAAAAAAAAAAAGTTAAAATTTTACCATAATATTTTGGTGAAAATAGGCAAAACCCAAATCTTATAAGGCACAAAAAACACCAAATAAAATTAAAAATACCTTTATGGAGCTTAAGCATGGGGCTTTTAAAAGTACAATTCCCACGGAACCAAGCAGTCTCGAGTCTCGGCGTGGCGGCTTCGCGAGCCGGCGTCTTCGGCTCACGCGCCGGCGTGGAAGCAATTGGCTCGGCGGCATCACCGACATCAAGGGAGAAGAAATCCGGTGCGGCAGTCTGATGAGAATCGGGATTGAGTACGGACAGAGAGATTTCATTGCGGAAGACGCAGTAAGGCTCGGCTTCACCGTCAGACGGTGGGGATTGGTAGGCGGTGGTGGTGGTGGTTGAGTAAGAGAGCGGACTCAGGGTTTCGTAGAGATAGGCTTGGGCTTGTGAGGTCCCTTCCTCCATTGAAGAAGAAACAGAGAGAGAGAGAGAGAGAGAGACGGGTTTTGGTGATGAAAGGAACTATATGCAGAAGTGAGGAGTGTAGAAGTGTGAATTTTTAGGTAGTCCTAGGTTGGCTTTCAAATTCTAAGTCTATGTCTGGTCGTTTATGAGGGTTGGGGGCAGTTTAAATTATTGCGTTAAATTAAATCAGGGTTTTCTTTTCGCTTTTTACTTTTATTAATTTTAGTGTTTACTCTCTTTCTTTTTTCTTTTTTTTTTCTTTTTTTTTTTTTGTATACATTTTTAGTGTTTACTATAAATTAGCATTTATTGTCAATGTGCAATTAGGGTATGTTTCCAGAATAAGAGAGGCAAGTATTCAAAAATAGAATAAGAGAGACAAAAGTGGCAGGTGACTTCCATTCTTTCAATTTTTACACACATATAAGTGTGAGGGTGAGTAGGCCAAGCAAATGAGTTGGGCCGTGGGCCACACCCGAGGATATCTAGGAACTCCAGGATGGTCGTAAGATTTATTAAATTTAGAGACCAACCAGCCAAGGACGAGAAAATACAACAACAAGCTGGCAATAGTTACCGAGGAGCCGAGCTTCCTCAGGAAAGCATTGTGGAAGGTTAGATCCTAGCCTTCTCGGGAATGCTATACAAAAGGCAATCCTTCCTTTTATGGATAAGCTTCAAGAAAGATAACTAACAACAAAAGAAGAAATATCAGAGGAGAAGGTCGTTATCATCACATTAAATGTTCTGCACCTAACTAACTGGCCGCATTTATATGGAAATGACTCCTAAGCAAAGATATCTCAGTTCACAGCTACTCACACAGCTTCTAGGAGGTTTCTGATAGGCTAAGTATCCAAGAGATCACCTACATGATCAACAAGTGGAGGGCAGGGATTGAAAAGAATAGGACCATATAAGGGAAATGCCCCCGTGAAAAATGGGCATGTAATCTGAGAGGAAAAAAAAAAAAAAAAAGAACATCTTGTACTTAGATAACTTAAGTAAATATAAGAGCACTTCATCCTCGAAATCGACTGAGTAGAATTCTCCTTAACATTGTGTTTGTCTTCTTGGCTTGAATTCGAACAATTAAGGTCCATACTTGATTTATTGAGCTACTCTCTAATATAATCCATTCTCTAACAAATATATTGTGTTGGGTTTGTTGGGCCATCGTCCACTGTTGGTGGGCTGGAGGTCAAAATCTAGTCCTTACAATTGGCGTCGTTTGTGAGAATAAGAGAAGTGCTTACAATTTAAATCAACCACGATGGGTTCTAGTCCAGATCAAGAAGAATCTGTGGGATCTCAACATGAAGGCCATTTTCTTAACCTTGAACGCAAGAGAGATCGTGAAGTTAGTGTGCATACCACCCAAACTAATAGGATTCACTCTAGGATTTGAAGCCATATTTCGTATGGAGAAGAAACTAGGAACCTTAGGTTGGAAATAGATCATCTACACAGAAAATTGCGTCGTAAACAACGTGAGGCATCTCTTTCAAGCATAAGGTCTGACTCAAAGGGAAATAGCGACTATAGACCAAGGTCTAGAACACCTCCCTGCTAATCTGTTTCCTTATCTTCACGATTTGACAAGGAGGAACAATATTATAAAAAAAAAAGGACAAAAGCCCGATGCCTAAAAGCATGGGGAATGATACAATGAGGAAGGCTTTACATCAAATCTCCTAATCTCCATTTACTCGTAGAATTGATAGGGCTAAGCTCCCTCATTAGTTCGCCCAACCCACTTTCACAATGTATAATGGGAAGACCAACCCAGTTGAACACATTAGCCATTTCAATCAGAGGATGGATGTTCACTCTAGAAATGAAGCTTTGATGTGCAAGTTTTTTCCCTCTAGTCTAGGACTTGTTGCGATGCGATGGTTTGATAGGTTTGAAGAAGGTTCAATCAGTTCTTTTCAAGAGCTCACAATTACATGCAGCAGGGTTCCTCACCCCCTAGATTCCTTGTTATCTATGGCAATGAGAGCGGGTGAAACTCTCAAAACCTACTCAGATAGATACTAGGAAACTTTTAATGAGATAGATAGAGATTTTAAGGATGTTGCAGTAAGGACATTCAAGGTCGGTCTCCCTACCAAGCACAAATTGAGAAAATCTTTAACAATGAAGCCTACGCGGAGTATGTGCCAACTTATGGATCGAATTAATGAGCAAAAACGAGTCGAAGAGAATAGCAACAAGAGAAGGGGAAGATAAATATTTTTCCCTTTGACCGAAGAGATGCTAGGTCCGAGAGATATAATAATAACTAACCAAGGAGGGATTTTTCTAGGCATACTGGGATTCTTGGCACGTAGGTGGTTAGTTTAGTGTTCAAGGAACCCATCCATTAGATCCTAGAGAAGATTATGCTTAAGCCATACTTCAAATAGCCAAACAAAATGGGGGGTGAGCCTACCCAACGAAATCAAAGTCTTTATTGCTAGTATCATTAGGATTGTAGGCATACTACCGAGGATTGCAGAACTTTTTGTGATTATTTGCAACAATTGGTCAAAGTTGGGAAGTTAAGGCAGTTTATGCATCATTCTTTTAGGCAGGGAAGTCAAGTTGGGTCGGCTTACAAGAGAAAGTCTATCTCTAGACCATCCTTGGGAATAATCAATGTGTCTTTTGCAGCTTCAAATCGGACTAGGGGATCCCCTTATTGGGTTATGTCCATAGCAAAGCTAGATACTGAGTACCCAATTCATGAGTCTAAGTGAGGGCGGTTGGAAGTCCGACCAATGCTGAGCTTCTCAGATGAGGATAAGATTGGGACTTATCAACCACATGATGATGCCCTAGTGGAAACCCTTCAAATTGGAGGATTTGATGTCAAAAGGGTACTGGTAGACCAGGGTAGTGGAGCGGGGATTATATGCCCCAACTTATGTTGACGCCTGGCATTAAAATGGATAATCGCCGTTGGGCCTTCGTTCAACCACCTGTTGTGGTGACGCTCCTACGAGCGCAAGGCCCAATAGAGGCCCCTCTCGATGATCGTGCGTATGGATCGTGTGGAGCTTCGGGTGCTCTCTCCCTCTCGGTAGAGGAAGGTAGGTCTACCTTTAGAGGTAGGGCAGGAATCTTGGCCAAATTTTAGGTGATTACCAAAGGTAAGTGAAGTCGCCATCAATCATTGGATTTTTCCAAGGTGTGATTAGTCACATATTTCTAGTTGATTTTATTACCAATCCTAGGTTAAGAAAAATGACATTTTTTCTAATATAATGTGGGTGGCAAAAAATCTTGATTATTGAGTCCAGAAGTTTGGTTACGTGTGGGGAAAGTGTTAGGCACCCCACATCGCCTCTCCGAAGATAGTCATTTGTTTTGATAAAACCTTAATTTTTGGACATTGGCAATAAAAAACATGATTTGGGCATTAGCATTTGGGGCTTTGCATACATGGGAGCTTTGAGGTTTGGCTTTTAAATGAGTGTGGTCCCAATCTATGCTTTCCTAAGGCATTTGGGCAAAGTACTAGATTTCCACGGTGAAAATTCGACGACATGTCACCTTACTTTCGCAGCAAAAATTAGGCATCGATTTGCCTTAGGTGACACGGGCTGTGACAATCACACCAAAAGGGGGGAGTAGGTATATATATACATACATCATGCACAATGAAAGTACACAGAGTAAGAAAGTAAATGCTTACATCCCTAGAGCATAGCCCAAAATATAGGCAAGAAAGTAAACAAAGGTCGTCATACTCCAGAGATGACGACGAATGGTACATGGCATGATATACCTAATACAACCCATCTAAGAGAGAGGAGGAAGGAACGAAGGGAGTTTTAAAAGAGTACATAACCAAATGGGATAAGCTAGACCCCTAAACCTACTAGACGTAGCCGCTTCGCTCATATCTACATGCTTGCATCCGCGCCTTTTTTGCTTACGCCTAGGAGACCATGCCCTAGCTCCATGCGTCCTCGCTCTATGTGGGTACATGCAAAGGTAAAGGCAAGAAGCCAGCAGATAGGCAAAGGGAAGAAAAGATACAAAGAGCATACAAAAGAGGTATAAAGTAGATAAGCATGATAGATATGGCAAGCAAGGAAACAAGAAAGCAAGCAAACAAGCGAAAAGACAAGCAAGCAAGAAAGCAAACAAAAGATGGTGTCCGCAAGGGACTAATGTTGGTTTGGATTGAATGTCCATAACTTTATTGAGTTAAATCATGAACGACACACTGGCAAGCGAAACTCATGTATGGACATGTGAGCAAACGTGTAAAGATGCATAGAAAACCAACAGGTGTCACAAACAAGTATGGTAAGCATAGCATCACGCAGAGCAGAAAAGGAAAGGGTACGCATGAAGCAACCTGGCACCCGAAGATGCCTTCCAAATGCTTACATCTAAGCAAGGCCTCATAGGCGTCGAATGTAACCAAGCAAGATCAAGCCCGCAAAAGGCATTAAGCATGGTAAAGCCTAAAACCAGAGAGGCTAACATGGAAGATAAAGTATAGAAGCAAGCAAGCAAGCAAACATAGACATGCAACTAGGATGATCCAAACCCTTTAATATAGGCCAAGGTGTACGGATGATGACCAAGACCATAAAGGGGTTAAGATCTAAATTCTATTAAATGGCCAAAAAACAAGAAAGAGAGACAAAAGCGAAAAAAGGGCAACAATAGCACATGGCATGACAAACATAACTTAGGTCTAGGCACATAAACATGGCATGGAGTGCACAAGCACATGGAAAACATAGATCGAGACATGTAGGCATGTGAAAACATAGATCGAGACATGTAGGCATAGAAACATGCATGGAGACATAGAAACATGCATGACATGTAAATCCAAGCACCTAAACATGTGTTGAGGTCCAAAATATTACAAATATTGAAATAAAATAAAATAAAATAACTAATGAGCCTTCAAGGATAGGAAAGGTCTAATCTGTGAGCCAATGCCCATTTAAAATGGGTAAAAGAAAGCCCAAGCTTATGAATTGGTAAGCTTTGGGGCCTTGGAAAGAAAGGAAAAGGAAAAAGGAAGCTTCACCTAGCCTTTGTAAGGAGAGTTTTCTAGGAGCCCAAAAAACGACTGAATCAGGATACATTGGGATTGCTAGAACCAAAGGATCCTCGAGAAATGCAGGAAACAAATAGCTGGGAGTTGGACAGCTTAAGGAAGTATGCTCATAGGCATAAGGAATAAAGAAAGACATGTCCCATTAGTTGCCTATAACTCAGAAGAAAAGACTTTGAAAACAGCTGATGACTTAGGAACCAGCACCTATGAAGGAAAGCCTGGTATCTCGAGAAGAGCAGCAAGGTGAACCATAAAGGAAGGTGGCTGGGAATCTCTCAGCCTAACAGGAGGAATCTGCTTATTTAGAGAAAAAGGACAAAGGATGAGGCAACCAAAAGGGAGGTTCTAAAAAGCCTTTTTAGAAGCCTTGGAAAAAGAAGTTAAAAGTTAGCCTCTAAGACCCCCCAGAAGAGGAAGGTCAGCTGGGGACTTTTTGGAGAGAAACCTCAAAAAAAGAATATAATGAGAAAATGAGGAAATGACCAGCCACCAATGTTGTTGATACAACATTGGTTCTAGTACACAGAGTAGCAAATGGCGGGAATTAGTGGTACACCAAAAATCCTAGGAATGTACTATAAAAGGGGGTGAAGCCATCAACAAAAATCATTTCAGCAATAGTGAATTAGAGTAAAAAGATCTTTTAGAAAACCCCTTTAGAATTCAAAAAATGGAAAAAGAGGGAAAACTCCGTGAGAGATCTTAATGCAGATGCTAGAGGATACACTTGGATCCAAAGGGATTCAAACCTCACAAATCTTAGAAGCCTCAAAGAGCTATCTAAATCTGTGACTTTTGAACTTATTTGGACCTTGTAACACATCCCAGTGGAAAGAGGGCCTAATATACTTAAGAACTCAAGAAATAATGAAGTATTACTCATCATTCTAAGGATCTCTAACATTTTAAATTGCCTTTTTACTATTCTTTACTGTACAATACGCATATATTCTGTATGTATGGATGTGCATGTGTTGTAGGATCCATATTTTGTACACAACTTGGTTCGTAATCATCCCAATATAGCTGTGGTGAACCAAGCCCAGCCCACCAAACAATAAGTATAAGGCCGAGGATCCTTGTCCCTACTTGGGCCTAGGTACTGTAAAAAAAAAAAAAAAAAAAAAAAAACCCACAACATGGAAGAACATGATTCCAAGCATATCAGCATGTGAAGACGAGGATCTAACCATATAGACATGGCAAAGTACACATAAACAACATAAATCCAAACAAAGCATAGCCAAAAACATCATACAAACATGTGAGCATATAACCCCAAAATAAACATAGGACAAAAAGAAGAACAAAGCATGGGAAAACATGGCATAGAGCATAAAGCATGTAGATCGAGACAAATAACACATGAACAAGCATGGAAGGACATGGATATAAGCTAAGAACATGCTAGAAACAAGATAAAGCAAGGAACAAGTCAAACAAAGCAATAAATCATGCTATTCAAGCAAAAAGAAAGGATAAAAATCTTTATGAAGCTTTATAGGAAAAGGGGTATGGATTGTAGCCAAAAAGCTACATCCATACCCCTATACCTCAAATCCAAGGCATATAACCAAGGAGAGGAAGATGGAGGGTATGAATACTACCTTGTATTTTTGGTGAAGAAAGAAGAATCAAGAAAGTTTAATGTGTCTTTTTGGTGGAGAAATATGTTGGGAAGAGAGGGAAAATGCCCAAAAAATTCCCAAACTGCTCCCAAAAACCCCCTTTTTGAAGTTCTGGTCCAATCTGGAGTGCCAAGGGCTATTTATAGCCCTTTGCATGCTTTTCGAGGCACTGTGCGCCTTGTAGGTGTGCCAGTTGGGCCCGACGGACCTACAAGGACCTCCGGACTAATGTCATCGTGACATCAACAAATTTGTCTTGTTGCACTTTTTGGTTCCAACTTCAGACGCGCATTTGGAGGTCTTCTCGAACTTAAATTGAAGCGATCTTAGTGTCCCTGGAAAGCTTTGGATGTCTAGTTTTTATAAAACTAAAGAAATTAAAATTCAAACTATTAGATCATAAGTTACGACCTCGAGAAGTGTGCTAATGTGCTTTTCCTGGTTTTCTCAATATCTCAACCATTTTAACTTCGATTTTGATCCATGAATAGTCGTTGAAATAAGAATTTAGTTATTTTTGTAATGGCGTTGGTCTCAACCCATTTTGATGATTGGATCAAAATTAGGTTTTCTAGAGACCACTAGAGTCAACTCTAGGTCAAACCCGGTCAAAGTTGCTAAAAATCTCCGAGGAGCTCGAGTTTATAATAAAACCAAGAAAAATATTGTTTTGTGAGTATTTTGACCTTCAATCAACGTCGGGTTAACTAGGGGCATTTTGGTCATTTTAGCTTTAAAAAGTCACTTTGGATGCTCTGGTGTCCGAACGGGTTGCGCCAAGTCATTCTAGATGTTCTCGCGACCCTATAGAGAGAAAATAATATTTTTGAATTTTTCGGGGTTTGGCATGCAACTCGAGGGTGGACAAAATACGGTATCAATAACCTATACCGTGGACTTAATCTAAAACCTGAAGATTTAGTAGGATTTGATTCCCTTCTGGTGGGGTTTGATGGGAAGACGATCATTCCTAAGGGCCTGATCGAGTTACCTATTCAGACAGGGTCAAGGGTTGTTGAAGTCAGTTTCATTGTGGTGGATGCTTATTCACCCTATACTGTTAGACAGGCTATAGCAAGACAATGCATGGTCGCTGCTATTAGACATCAGTCCGAGGGTGAAACCTCGACTATCCCAGAAAGAGCCTTGTAGCAATTAACTAAAGTATCAGAATCCTTGGATGTTGAGGATGGAGAATTAATGTGTGAAGAATTGGAGAGGATTATTATTGATGATGATGCTGAGAAGTACTTTTAAGTTGGAATTCAATTGCCTCCTCAGGAGAAGGAGAAGTTGCTGGTTTTCCTTAGGACAAATGTTGATGTTTTTGCTTGGAGTGCTTATGAAGCTCCTAGGGTAGATTCAAATTTCATTTGTCACCATCTAAATGTCAATCCAACAGTTATCCCTAAGAAGCAACCACCTCAGTGCTTTTCTAAAGAACATACTAAAGCTATCAAGGAAGAAATGATAAAACTTAAGCGTGTAGGGAAAATTAAGGAAGTTTTCTACTTGGAGTGGCTGGCTAATACAATTGTGGTGAAGAAGAAGTCGGGGAAGTGGTGAGTGTGCGTGGATTATACTGATTTAAATAAGGCTTACCCTAAGAATCCTTTTCCGATTCCTTAGATTAACTAATTGGTGGATGCTATGGTCAGTCATCTTCAGATGAGCTTTTTGAATGGCTTCTAGGGATATCATTAGCTTTGGAACACCAGGAGAAGACCGCCTTTTTGACTCCTACTAGGAATTATCACTACCGAGTAATGCCATTTAGTTTGAAGAACACTGGGTCTACCTACCAAAGGATGATGATGAGAATGTTTGAGTCTCAACTTGGAAAAAATATAGAAGTATACATTGACGACATGGTTGTAAAGAGTAAGGTAGTAACTGAACATGTGAACGATTTGGGAAGTGTGTTTGAAGTACTGAGGAAACATAAGTTACATCTTAATTCCTCTAAGTGTTCCTTTGATGTCAGTTTTCGTAAATTTTTAGGATATATGATCACGCACTGAAGAATTGAGGTTAACCCTGATCAGATCAAGGCGATAAATGATTTGCGTCCTCCTCGGAATCCTAAAGAAGTGCAAAAGTTGACCAAAATGACTGCTACCTTAAATAGGTTTATCTCAAGGTCGGTAGATAGATGTAGACCATTCTTCTAACTCCTGCATAAATGTAAGGGTTTTGAATGGACTGAACAATGCACCCTTACTTTCCAACAATTGAAGGAATACTTGTCCCGACCACCTATCTTGTTTAGAACCAAAAAGGAAGTAGCCCTCTTTGCCTACATTGCAGTGATGTGTCATGCAATGAGTTTGGTTTTGGTAAGGATGAAGAATGGGGTACAAAAACTAATCTATTATGTGAGTAAGTCATTGCAGGAGACAAAAATACGTTATTTGCCATTGCAGAAAGCCATTTTGGCCATAGTGCATGCTACAAGAAAGCTCCCTTACTACTTCTAAGTGCATACCATTGTTGTCCTTACTTAACTTCCTTTGCAATCATTACTTCGGAGATCTGATTATAGGGAAGGGTTGCCAAGTGGGGGATAATTTTGGGAGCGTTTGATATTAAGTACATGCCAGGTACCACTATTAAAGGGCAAGTTCTTACGGACTTGGTAGCAGAATTTACAGAATGTCCAACAATGGTTGGAACCGAGGAGGAAGAGTTTGAGGGAGTACAAGTTTTAACAGTTTCTGTCCATGGATATTCGACTTGGAAGCTTTACATTGATAAGGCGGCTAACAAGAAGGGGTCTAGAGTTGGGATAGTGATAATGTCCTTAGAGGGGATTACTATTGAGAAATCTCTGAGGTTGGGTTTTTCAGCTACTAATAATGAGGCCAAGTATAAAGCCTTGCCAACTGGGACAACTATGGTGAGGAATTGGGTGTAAAGGCAGTTGAGATTTTCTTAAACTCAAGGTTAGTCGTCGAACAAGTCAAGGGCGAGTTGGAAGCCAGAGATCATAGGATATATGGATATCTAAATGAAGCTCGACAACTACAATTTGGGTTTGAGTTTTTCTCTATACAACAGATCTCGAGAAGAAATAATATGCATGCAAAATCCTTAGCAACTTTAGCAACTTCTTCGGATTAAGGCCTTCCTTAGGTCATCCTTATGGAGGATCTGTTAATGCTAGCCGAGCTGGAACTGGTGAAGGTTGTGTAAACTAGATAAAGCTTGGTCTTAGTTAGACGGATCCCATAGTTGCATTCTTGATAGAGGGAACGTTGCCTCCTAAGAGGGGAGAGGCAGAGAAAATATGAAAAAAGCTCCCTATTTTTGGCTATTCGAGGAATAAAAATTATATAAGCGCTCTTTTTCAGGGTTATATTTACTCTGTGTTCATCCCGAGGCAGTGGAGCCACTTTTGGAGGAATTGCATGCAGGAATTCGTGGAAATCATACAGGATGCTGATCATTGACGCATAAGGCTCTTACTTAGGGTTACTGGTAGCTAAGTATGTAGAAAGAGGCACAAGATTATGTTAAAAAGTATGATCAGTGCCAGAGATTTGTCCTACACATTTATCAGCCTAGGGGCATGCTAAATCCTCTTTCTAGTCCATGGCCATTTGCACAATGGGGCTTGGATATTGTAGGGCCATTTCTTAAAGCAATGGGAAACTGAAAATGGCTTCTTATCGATACTGATTACTTCACAAAGTGGGTCAAGGTTGAGCCGTTGTCTAATAAAAAGGATGTTGACGCAAAGAAGTTTTTTTGGAAGAATATTATTACTAGATTTAGGATTCCTTATACTCTTATCTCGAACAATGGGTCCAATTCCATAGCAAAGTTTTCAAAAGATATTATGGTGAGCTTGGTATTAAGAATAGGTACTTAACCCTAACCTATTCGCAAGGGCATGGGCAAGCTGAAGCAGTTAATAAGGTCACAGTTAATGAGCTGAAGAAGAGGCTAGATAAAGCTAAGGGCATGTGGGTTGATGAGCTTCCACATGTTCTTTGGACATATTAGACTACTCCTCATCAATTAACTAGGGAAATGCCGTTCTTCATGACCTATGGCTCCGAGGCCGCGATTCCCTTGGAGACAGGATTTTTGACGTTAAGAACTAGCCTATTCAATCCCAACAGCAATGATCAATTACTACGGAAGAGTCTAGATTTAATTGATGAATGGAGAGAAGTTGTCATGGTTCAGCTGGCACATTATCAATAAAAGCTTAAGCAAGGGTATGACATGGGGGTGAAGGTCAAACCATTAGCACTGGGGGATTTGGTGATGAGAAGGGTGGTAGGAATTGCAAAGAACCCATCTTGGGGAAAACTATGACCTAATTAGGAAGGTTCATATCGCATCACTTTGATGGCCAGAATAGGAGCTTATTTTTTGGAAGATTTAGATTAAAATGCTATATCATGTCCGTGGAATGGAAATAACCTTCAAAGGTGCTATTATTAATGACAAACAATCTTGCCATCTTTTATTTTGATTATTATTGTCCAAGTTCCTTTTTATTTGTTTAATTATTAAACAGAACCTCAGTCATGCTTGGTTCTTCGGACTATTTACCTTGGGTAAATTGATACTTTTTATTTATCTAAGTGTTAAATAGAACATTGGTCATGCTTGATTTCTCGGACCATGTACCTTAGGTAAATTAATGCTGTTTATTTCTCTAAGTGTTAAACAAAACATCGGCTATGCCTGGTTCCTCAGACCATGTACCTTGGGTAAATTAATACTGTTTATTTCTCTAAGTGTTAAACGGAACCTTGGTCACGCCTGGTTCCTTGGACCACGTACCTTGGGTAAATTAATACTTTTTATTTGTTTAAGTGATAAAAACAATCTCGGTTATGCATGGCTCTTCAAATTATAAACCTCGGGCATATTAACGCCATTTATTTAAGTCTCAGGTACATTAACACCATTTATTTCATTAAGTATTTATGTGCTTAGTTGCTTAGGTATATGCAAGTGTTTTGAAGTAGTGTTGTGTCAGTGGATAATTTTTGAGAACTTATAGTTCGATTTCATAAATTCAAATGTGGCTATGACTAAGATAAGATTGTTAACAATATGAAATGTGTTTAAAAAAAATGTGTGTCGTAGTAGTACATACTATGAAGGAACTGAAACTTTTCGTTAAATCATTAGAATTTCCCTTGGTGAAACAAGGGGAGTACATTGCACTCTTTGTAATCCTCCTTCTAAAAACATAAAAAAAAAAAAAAAAAAACAAACAAACAAACAAACTAACAAAAGTACTAAGGAGCAGTGACGTCCTAATTGCTAATAGGTGGTGGTGACTGGCCTTAGCCACTGGTGGAGGCTTAGAATGCTCAGTTGATTTATTTTTGGCTGCCTCTTTTTCCTTGGAAGCCTCCTCTTCCTTAACAACTTCACTTACCTTGGCGAGCGCCTGTGTAGGCTCTAAGGTGGCCTTGGTGATGCCAACATTAGCAGGCCAACTAGTTTTAGCGGCTTTAGGAGCAGTGGTAGCTTGGGAGCTAGATTGGACTGCTATTCAAAGTGCTGGAGAGTAAAAGATATTCTTTGTTTTCCTCAAGCCCGAAGAAGCGTCCACTTCAGTCAGGTTCAATGCTTCGGTCCATACTTGAAGGCAGTAACCTCGGCAAACTCCTGTGACTTGGGCTCTAAGAGTATCCTCTGTCTCTTTTACCCCAATATCATAACCAGATTGCTCGGCCTGAGCAATAGCTTCATCCGTCTTCGCTAGCTCTTTTTTCTAAGCTCCTATTTGCTCCCTAGCAATTGCCAATTGCTCCTTGACCTTGCGCAATTGCTGATGCTGGTCCTCAGCTAGTTTCTTAGCACTAGCTAGAGTGGCCTTTGCACTCTTTCTTTCCTTATTTGCTTCAGTCAACTTTGTGTTGAGCTATTTAATTTTCTTCTTAGCCACAACCAAGGTCTTGAAACAGATATGCGACGGGCCTCCTCATCCTTTAGTTGGGCATAGACCCACTCCTCGGTAACATTTGTTGTTTGGATTGCCTTAAAAAAAAAAACAAAGCAACAATATGAAAAAGGAAAAATGAGTTAAATTCTTCGAGACAGTAATAATAATAATAAAAAAATAATTTTTACAAGAAGATGGATTGAGTTACGTACCATGGCCAGATCCCTTTTCAAGGCCCATGTCCTCGGGTAAAAGCAGGGGCTGTTCCAAAGCATCAGCCATGTAGCCCACTTTCCCTTTTTAAAAGTCCCTGATAGAGGAGTCTAAAGGGAGAAGGGCTCCATTCAGCTCAAGCATGGGATTCCAAATTGGAACCCTAGGGCGGCGGTCAGCAACCATCTCTGCACCCGAACCCGAACCCTTTGACGTATTTTTTCTTTGTGCCCCTTTAGTAATTTTTGCTCATTTCTGGCACTTAAGGTCCTTTGGGGCAATTTTACCCTCCTTGGATGTCTCCTTACCTTTCTTCTTCCTCTTCCTTTTCTTTTTTGGTTGTTCGGAAGGGGAAGTATGGGTAGGAAAGGGAATGGGGAGCCAAGGTTGGATGCCTACCTCGAGTGTGGCCCTACCTGCATATGATTCTAGCAGCTGAAGGAGGCTGCTGTCCTTTTTGTGTTGAAGCAATATAGCTTCTGGTACGTTGGATGGCATTTGGCTACTACTAACTTAAGTGGAGGGTAGATGTCTGAAAGTGGGGCCTGGGGACTCTGTAGGGTGCGGTCGGTCAAAGACTTTAAAGTCTTCTTCAGAGTCTAGTACTTCAATCACCCTGACTGTTTCCTCCTCTAGTGCTGAATGTGAAGAAGTCGCTTCTTCCTCCATAATGTGTTGGGTAGGCAACTCAACTTGATGGGTACCTTCAGGTGAAGGACTGGCGAGGAACCTAGGTACTGCAATGTTGATTTGTTTCAACCAAGAAAACTTCGCCTTGATGATGAATTTGGGGGACTGAAATTTGGACAAAATTGGCTTGTACCCAAGGATGATGTGGACAGCATGTAGCTGTTCGTCTGTGTGGAGAAATATCTCGGATTGAAGGATTCTGGTGAGATTTGGCTTGTTAACCAAGCTGAGGTTGGGGGCCGTGAAATTCTTGAATGTAGAAATCTGAAAAACAAAAGTATGATTAGAAAAGGGGTTAAAAAAAAAACCTAAACTACAAAAAAGGAGAGACAACGAAATTAAAGTTTTCACTATTGGAAAGGGAGAATACGGGGTACTTAAACCTAAAACGCCCCAACTGGTTACCCCTTTCGTGTCAGACAATACAGACCATCATGCCACTCACACGAGACAATCAAGAAATCTTGGTCCATGCCCTTGTTAGATTTGGGGAGACATGAAATAAATCTGATTGTAGGAACCCTAGTTTTAAGGGAATACCCGGTATCCTTAAGGTATTGGCAGTTATACACCCAATTGACGTCATGATGGGTGAGGTTTACCCCCATCATTTCGTTAAAGGTGTCGACACTACCTAGTATCCTAAATAGGTTTGGGGAGCATTGGGTCGGGTAAAGTCTATGGGCAATAAAAAAATCCCTAGTCACCCTTCCCATAGGGATTTTCATTCCTCTCTCTATAAAGGCCATCATAAGAATCACCACAACCCCCTTTGATTTTAGAACATGCCACTCTCCGAACCCTAGGTGGTATATTGTATCGAGCCTTAAAGTTTTCTATACACTCGAGATTATACACTAAGCTAGCAAATCTACCCATTTTAGGAAGTAAGGAAGGATTGTTAAAGAATAAGGTAAAGAATAAAAGGCCGAGGAAGGAGGGGTCCTAAAAGTTAATACACGAGCTAAAGGGTACTTACAAAGAAGTAGGAAAGGAGCACCTTAGACCACTTCTTAAGAGATTAATGATTGAAGAAATGGAGGATTTGGACTCCCTACACACTTTATATAGGGAGAGAAGACAAGAGGGAAAGTTCCCTCTCGAAATCCTATGGTAAATCCCAGCTGTAGGATCTTTATTGCACCATAGAATGTGGGGGGACAAAGCACTGTGTGAAACAATTAATGGGGCATCGCAAATGCCGAAACGTTAGGAGCGTGCTTAGAGCAGGTGAAAAGACGTTGGTATGGGAATGTGTCACTGAATGTGTGGAACTCTGAGGCAAAAATCAAAACCCCACTTTCCTTAACGGAGAAAAAATGTGGTGTTTTGGGGGGCTATTATGAGGGTGAGCAGGCTGAGTAAATGAGTTGGGCCATGAGTCACGCCCGGGGATACTTAGGAACCCGAGGATGGTCGTAAGGTTTATTAAGTTTAGGGATTAACAAGCCGAGGATGAGAAAGTATAACAACAAGCTGGTGGTAGTTACTGAGGAGCAGAGCTTTCTCGGGAAAGCATTGTGGAAGGTTGGAACCCAGCATTCCTGGGAATGCTATACAAAAGGTAATCCTTTCTTTTATGGATAAGCTTCAAGGAAGATAACCAATAACAAAAGAAGAAATATCTGGGGAGCAGGTTGCTACCACCACATTAAATGTTCTACACCTAACCAACTGACCGCATTTATGTGGAAATAACCCTTGAGCAAAGATATCTCAGTTCATAGCTACTCACACAGCTTCTAGGAGGTTTCTGATGAGACAAGCATCCAAGAGATCACCTACATGATCAACAAGTAGAGGGATAAGATTGAAAAGAACAAGACCATATAAGAGAAAGACCTCCATGAAAAATGGGCATGTAATCTGAGAGAAAAAAAAAAAAAAAAAAAAAAAGAGAAAGAAAGAACACCTTGTGCTTAGATAACTTGAGTAAATATAAGAGCACTTCATCCTCAAAATTGATCGAGGAGAATTTTCCTTAACATTGTGTTTGTCTTCCTGGCTTGAATCCAAATAATTAAGGTCCATACTTGATTTACTGAGCTACTCTCTTATATAGTCCATTCTCTAACAAATATATTGTGTTGGGCTATCATCCACTTAAAGTCTTTTCTTAGATGACCAAAACTTGAGAGGGCCGAATATCCTTTAGTAAGCACCTTTACAATGCCTTTGAAATTGTCTTCGAAAACAACCTGTGGAAAGCTAACCTCCACTGTGAACTGAGCTACACTCCTTGCTGCCAGCATCTCCAAGATATCCACAGATGGTGGCTAGGCAATCTTCTCTAAAAGGGCGCCCATAACCTCCCCTTTATCATTTTGAATAACCACTGCAATCCTTGCATCGTTAGACTCCACAAACATGGCACCATCAAAGTTTTCCTTAATTCTAGAAGAAGAGGGGGGTTTCAACTTTGCTTTCGCTGGATTAGGTCGACAATCTTGACCATGTAGTGAGCTTTGGAATTTAAGCAGGTAAAACCAAGCAAAATCCAGCACTTTGTCAAGTGGCAGGCATTGTTCATTACATCTGGCCTTATTATGACGACTTCACACTGACCACGCCACCGTCGCAAATGACTCTAGCTAGCTTGATTTCAAGTTTACTATAGATACCAAATCGAAGAAAGAGCGAAGGTACCATTTCAGGACAATCCCAACACTGACTACAAATATAATCTAAAACAACCTTCCATTTCTCTAGGTTCACTTTCGTCAATAATGCATTAGAACAAGCTCACCACATAAATTTTTTTACCTTATTTGGGACCCATAATTTCCATATTCTATTTTAGAAAGACTTCTGAGTTGAGGAGTTTGATATAGTCGCTTTGTCAGACTTCTCCAATTCATATAGAACCTGATAACCTATTTTAACTCAATAACAACCATCCCTACTCCTAGGCTAGGTCATACAATTGTCTTGGTGAGTGACACATAATAGAATTGCTTTAATCTTTTGTGCCTTGAATGGAAGGAACAAATTATCAATCAGAGAGCAATCCCACCACCCTGAATTCGGATAAATGAGTTGTGAGACTCAAAAATCATCCAATCCCTCCCCTCGTGGGGAAATAATTTTTACAGGCAAAATCCTTGGTACCCAGTTATCTTTATACACTCTAATATTTGTATCATTATTCAATCTCCATAGTAAACTTGATTGCACCACTCTCCTAGCTTTCATAATACTCTATCAAGTGTATGAACTAGATGAAATCTTTGCTTCAAAAATCACCAATTAGGGAAGTATTTTTCTTTGAATACTCGATAAAATAAAGAGGACTAATCAGTTAATAAGCGCCATACCTATTTGGCAAGCATGGCCTCATTGAACATGACCAGATCTTTAAATCCCAAGCCTCATTGGTTCTTCGGCTGACATAGCACTTCCCAACTTCTCCAATGAATCTTTCTTTCTTCATCCCGTTGTCCCCCCCAAAACTTTCAGATTAGCATGTCAATCTCATGACACAAATCCATGGGCAATTTAAAACACCCCATAGCAAAAGTTGGAATAGCTTGCACCACAGCCTTAAGCAGAATTTCTCTACCTACTTGGGACAATAGCTTCTCCTTTCATCCTTTGGAGTTTATTCCACACCAGCTTTTTAATATAGTTTAGACTCGCTTTTTTATTTCTCCCAACCACAGATGGTAGATCGAGATATTTCTCATATTCCTTCACTTCTGGCACTTCTAAGAAAGCCGTGATTTCATTTTTCCTTTCCTCGGTTACCACCTTGCTGAAAAATATAGTAGTTTTGCCTTTATTTATTTGCTGCCTAGAGTCAGTATATGTTGAACCGAGTGAAGATCACCCATCAATGCTTTACAAAATAATAAGCTATTGTCGGCAAAGAATAGGTGACTAACTCGTGGACCAGATTTGCACAAGGGTGATCCTCGGATTTGATCCCTTGCAGCTGCTACTTAAAGCATCCTGTTCAGCCCCTCCAAGCATAAAAGAAATAGGTATGACGATAACGGATCGCCTTGTTGAATTCCTCTGGATGGTCGAATATCACCCTTGGGTTCCCCATTCACCAAGATTGAATATGATACCAAATTGATGCACTCCATAATAAGTGAGATCCACTTCTCACAAAAGCCCATTTTTTCCATAGTCCTCTACAAAAAGATCCACTCAAACCGATCATATGTTTTGCTCATATCCAAATTTAGTGCCATGAAACCTATTTTTTTGGACTTCTGAATCTTCATGCGATGCAAAGTTTCAAAGGTGACAAGAATATTATTAGAGTTGGCTTATCAGACTGAAAACGCTTAAGGATTTTGATATAAGATGGGGCAAGACTTTCTTTTACCTATTTTCAACAACCTTGGAAACAAGTTTGTACAGGATATTACATAAGGAAATTGAATGATATTCATAGACTTTTGTTGGGCTTTTTACCTTCAAGATGAGCAAAATATACGTATGATTTATGGAAGAAGGAAAAGAACTTGTGGTTAAACAGTTTAGCATAACTTGAGATACTTCATCTCCTATGTCTTGCCAGTAGTGTTGGAAAAATAGTGGCAGCAACCCATCCGGACTAGGTGCCTTTAAAGGCTCCATTTGCTTCAAGGCGATCTCAACTTCCTCCCTCGTATACACTGCTTCTAGTGACAGATTCATCTCCTTTGCGGCAGTCTTAGGAATATCGATTACCACGGCTTCTATACTGCTGGAATTTGATGTAGTAAACAAAACTTGATAATAGCTGGTAAGAATATTAGAAATACCTTCCTCATCCTCAACAAGTTCATTGTTTGGATTGTCCAACTTCTGGATTTTATTTCGCCAAAATCTGTGGGTGGCTTAACTATGAAAATACTTTGTGTTTCTATCTCCCTCATGTAGCCATAACACTCTAGATCGTTGCTTCCACATCCTTTCTTCTCTCAAAAGAAAAACCATGATCTCCCTCTTCAATCTATGCACCTGAGCCATGCTATCCCCGTTAATGGTAGCAATTTCGGCCTTGCGAAGCTGCTCCTTTGTTTTCACATTCTATACTACATTACCAAAGGCTACTCTGCTCCACCAAGTCAGTTTAACCTGGCAGTGATGGATTTTCTGTAGCCCTTTACCCATTGGATCCCCTGAAAAATTTTCTCCCTAAACGGAGCCAATTACATCCTGGCAACCCTCTTCATCCAACCGCATTTGTTCAAAATGCTACGGTTTCCTATTTTTCTTTGAAATGCCCTCTGGTAAAATAACCAAATGGCTTATGATCAAACGTTCCACATTCCAAATGAAAGATTTTTGTGGTAGGAAATTTTCCAAGCCAATCAGCTGTAGCAACAGCTCTATCAAGCCTCTCCCAAATAGTAAAACCCTCCTCGTGCCCATTATAGCATGTAAATTTCTCTCCCATGTACCCTAGATCCTTAAAGCCATATTCATTTAGCACATCCCGGAAGTATTGCATCTGCCTCTCTAGTCTTAGTCTATTCCCAATTTTTCATGAGCTTTTGTGATTTCATTAAAATCTCCCACACAAACCCATGGTAGCAAGTGCTTGGAATTTAATTGTCTGAGGTTTGCCTTCAAAATATGGTGATTACTTGTATCAGGTTCCCCATAGAAACCTATGAACCTCCACTCGTCATCCTTAGCCTTATTGACAATGGCATCAATGTGGTTAGGTGAAAAAGTATCCATAGAAAAATCAAACTCTGACTTTCAAAAAACCACCAACCCACCTCCTCTAGTCTCCTTTGAAACATCCAGCATATCATCAAATTGAAAGTGAGCTTTAAGAACTTTTAGCCTATCTTTGTCGAGCCACGTTTCGGCTAAGAACACAACTAAGAGATCTTGTACCTGTATCAAATCTGCAAGCTCTTGTTCTATTTGTAAGTTCCTAAGTCCACAACAGTTCCAGCATAAGAGACTTATAGGCTTCGGCAGGGCTATGCTCCAAACTCCGCCATAAAATTGATATTTTCCTTATTGATCTAAGAAACCACCCTATGCTTCTTTGGTAACTCGTAACAATCCCCTTCATCATGGTGATGTTTTGCAATTGAAGTCCATCCCTTGCAAACTCTTCCCCAAAGTCCGATCTTGTGATCCTCTTCCATTGACGTGGGACTGGATCAATAAATTTTCCCATGTGGCTAGGAGTACTAGAGATATTCTTTAAAACTAACGGTGTACCGTGACCACTTAAGGATGGGAAGTTAAATCACGTGCCACAGTCGAAGGTATTAAAGTAGTCACAAGAGACATTAGATTTTGAATTTAAACTCTCATTGAAAATAACTCCTTCAGAATCATCAAATCTCCGTAAATCCTTATGAATCTCTGAAATTTTAGGGGCTGTTTGGTTTTTTTTTCCCCATCACTCATCACTCCTCACTCAATTTTCATCACTCATCACCCATCACTCATTACTCATCACATGTCACTTAAAATACCCCAACTCCCTACTCTCTACCCGTTTGGACATTGTTTTCAGTTCCAATCACTCAAATATTTCAACCTCATTGTGGGACCCATCTCTGAAGTTTGAAGTCAGACATTTTTCTGTGGGACCCACTTTTCTTAAAACCACCAATCACACAGCCAAAATATAAATAAAAGCAACGCCACCCAAAACCAAAAAATCTCTCTGCTTCTTCTTCTTCTTCTTCTTCTTCTTCTTCTTCTTCTCTCTCAAACTCTCTCTCTCAGCCACAACAGCAGCAACAACAACAACATCCACAGCCACAGCCACAGCCACAGCCACAGCGGCGAAATGGAGAAAGACAAAAAGGAAAAAAAAAAAAAAACGTGTTTGACCTCGCCGCCGATCCCCATCACCCAGCGCGCTGCCAAGCCACCGTCACCCAGTGCGCCGCCGATCCATCGTCACCTAAGGCGCCGCCGATCCACCGTCACCCAGCGCGCCGCCGATCCTCGTGAAATTGAAGTGATTGTTCTCCTTTTTTTTTTTTCTTCCCCTTCGTCTTTCTCTGGAACAGCTGCGGCGAGGGAGGTCGAGGTCGTGAAATCGTGAAGCAGCGGCGGTGAGGGAGAGGGTGGCAGCCACGGAGGATGTTTGTGGGTTTGTGAAATCGTGAAGCAGCGGCGCCCATGGATTTTGCTGTGTTTGTGGGTTTCTGTTGTTGTGTTTATGGGTTTATGGGTTTCATTTTCTGGGTTTGAGAAATCCAAACCCATGTGTTTTTTTTTTTTTTTGATATAGTATATATGGTGTTTCTGTGAACATGAAAAGAAAGAAAAAGACTTTGCTGGAGAGAAAAATGGCCGTTGGACTGTTGGAGTGAGTCTGTGAGGAAGAAAGAAAGAAAGAAAAAAAAAAAAAAAAAGAAGGAAAAGGTGTACTGACGTGACTTGTCTCTGGCAGTGGGTCCCATAAATGTATGTTTAATTACCAAAATACCATTGAAAACAGAGTTTTGGAAACTGAAAACACCTAAAATGTGTTTTCAGTTTCCATAACTCATAACTCAAAAATCAGAGAATTGAGTGATGGAAACAAAATCAGGAAACAAATCCAAACAAACATTTTTTTGTGGGTCCCACTTATTTTGAGTTATGAGCGATGGAAACAGAGATATGAGCGATAGAAAACACAAATCCAAACACCCCCTTAGTCTCCCAATATTCTCCGTAACAATCTCGTTTATCTGTTTCCTTATCTAGAGAAGATTTCGGGCCTGTTGACTCTTTTTAAAAAAGATTCTCATTTACTCCCCCCCTCCAAAATCAGCAATTTCCATATCTTGGCTGAGCCTTAGACGACGAATCAATATTGACAACCTCAGCCACCAACGGTTCTCCATCACTGCCCCCATCCACTAGCGGAGCTACATCAACACCTTGAGGACCACCATTTGAACCTTTCTTTTTTCTTGCTTCATAGAAACCTGGGACATGAATAATTGACTTCTTGGACTTTGTCATTGGAGCTACACGAATCCAAGGGCCATACTCTTAATCATTTGAAGTTAGAGACCCTTCACTATCAATCCACCACTCATAATCTTTGTCGATTTAATTTAAGCGACCACACCAATAACATATAATCGGTAATCTTTCGTACTTAAAGATGACCCAATCCTACTTACCTTCTTTGAAAGAAATAATACGACCTCAACAAAGCGGAATTGAGACATCCACATTTACACGAACTCGCAAGAAATTGCCACCCTCCATTTCAGAAAAATCTGTCGACTTGTCTACCATTCCAATCACCTTACACAGTTCCTGGGCGACATCTCTTCTGAAGAAACCCACCAGAATATCATGCACTTGGACCCATAGTGAAACTCGATTAAAAACTAAATCTTGGATAGGAATCTTTTTATTGTAGCATTGTAACAACACTAGATTTCTATCAAAGGTCCAGGGCTCACTTGCTATGATATTCTCCGCCTCCTCCTCTTCCTCAAAGACAAACAGTAATACATGATTACTTGCATCAAGTGGCGGATTCAATAGACTTAAATGTAAACCTTGAGATTCCAAATTCAATTCACAATGCTATTGATTCATAAGGTTTTCGAAGTGTCTCGTATGTAGGACAAGGGCGAAGCCAAAGGTCTAAGAGAACAATTGTCCCAAGTCCACCTAAAAAAAACCCCTCTCTCTACTATATTGCTTTTTTTTTATTTATTTATTTTTTTTTATTTTTTATGTTTTCTGTAAATATTTTTTTATATGTCAAACTTAATTGAATAAAAAAAATCATATATTCTATTTTTTTTTTTTTTTTTTTTTTTTTTTTATGTTAAAAGGTTATAATAGAAAATTAAGATTTAAAAAAAGAAAATAATGAAAAAAAGTATAATTGAATATAGAAAATGAACTTTAAAAGGATTAAGGGCTCAAATTCTTTATTCTCTATATATTAAGAGAATTCGGAAAATTTGTTATTACTTTTTTTACTTCAAAAAATACCGCTAATTTAATTTAATTATCTTTATTTCTAAAACACAAAAATGGGGTTAAAACCGTAAATAAAAAAAAAGTAAAAAAAAAACAATCCTACACACACCTACATGATTAAAAAAAAAAAAACTACAAAAAACAAATTAAAAAAAAAAACTAACCAATAAATCTCCCAATAATTTCCCACTAGAGTCCTAGAAGATACAAACTTCTCACCTATTTCTAAAAAAAAAAAATCCGAAACCACACAATTCAACAAAATTTAGAAACAAAAAAAATTACTTGATAAATCTTCGTATAACTTACTAATAGAGTTCTGGATAGTTACAGGCTTCTCACATGTTTCTAAAAAACAAGAAACCTCTCATTCCACTTACACAAACAAGATTTGTTTGCACTTTCCCCACCTTTTATTAAAAAAAAAAATATCACACATTCTTTATAAAAAAGAAAAAACTACCCCATGACATCAAAAAAGTAAAATAAAAAATGCTAAAACCAATTGCAACTTCATGGAAAAAAAAATCCCCTTTTGTTTGTTTCTCTTTCCCCTTCCCAACGTAGTGGAATTGATAAAAAAAAAATTCTAATAACATTAAATCTCTCAACTGCAAACCCACAATATTTCTACCTAATAATATTCGTATAACTTCCCAATAGAGTTCTATATAGATACAGACTTCTCAAATGTCTCTAAAAAACCTCTCATTCCACATACACAAACAATATTTGTTTGCATTTTACCCACCTTCTATTAAAAAAAAAAAATTTCCACACATTCCTATTCAAAAAAAAAAAAAAAAAAGTACCCCACGACATCAAAAAAGTAAAATAAAAAACCCATGCTAAAACCAATTGCAACTTCATGAAAAAAAGCCCCTTTCGTTTGTTCCTCTTTCCCCTTCCCAACGTTGGGGAATGCATAAAGAAAAATTCTAATAACATTAAATCTCTCAAACTGCAAACCCACAATATTTCTACCCGATAATATTCCTCTAGATTCTTCTTCAATTTTTCATCCTATTTCTATTCAACACAAGCTTCTTTCTCACTCTCTACCTCATATACTAAATTTTTCTCAATGGTCAGGTGTTTCCTTGTCAAATTTGATAAGCTTTTGAATAAATTTTATATACTACTTTCCCAATTGAATTATATTATGTATCGTACTTTCTTGACTACATATATATTATGAATTGATAATTCCATGACCTCCTGTGATGCATGAACCATATGAAAGGTGTTATAGAAACTTTGGTTATGAATATAAAATTATGACACAAAAAAAAAAGGGAGTATCTTCACACACGCACACACACCATTCGATTTACGTGTATCTTGCTCGAGAATAGTAAGCTGTACCATAAATGTCACAATCCACAATATCTAACCTATGGATGCAAAGACAATGACTCCTCATGCCATGAATGCTAGTAAAAAAATGGGTGAAATGATAATAGAAGTTGATCCCTCTGTGATAAGTTTGTGGATCAAGATGGCTCACTACAACCAGAAAACCTCTATTGAAACAAAAAGAAACTTTAGTGGCAATAGGAATTTATATACTCTTAGTCTTAGGAATTTTTATTTTTTTATTTTTGTTGCAATAGGGACTTAAAAACACTACTTTATTGCATCAGTGTAAATATAGTTGCAATAACTTTTAAGAGTTTGATGCAATAGGAATATTGCAATGCCAATTCCCTCCCACTCAAAACATTTCCCCAAATTTCCCACCCACATTTGCCAAAATTCCACTCATAGTCTCTTAAAAGCAAGAGCTCAAAACCCCACTTTTAGTATCATCTCCCATAATCAACAAAATCTCACTGTCTCTTTCTCTCTCAACTTTCCATCAGCTAGCACATTGGTGTGACCAACCTATTGCAACTATGGTTTTAAAACTCGGATCGTTTAATGAAACAAAAAAGTGAGAGGTTTAAAGTTATTAAGGTTAGAATGAGGTCAAACTGTGATGACATCATAAGTAATTCAATAATTATTTAAAATATAAATAAATATATAAAATTATTATATAAATAAATTAAAAGTAATAAATTTTAAACATCTTTACTACTAATAACAACAAAATTCCCCTATATTGGTTTCACCATTTAGCATACCAAAATATCCTCAAATTCATATGTTTTGGAAGTTTAAATAATATGATTACACATGTAAAATTACTAATTTAAAAATTCCTAAATTTTAAATAAATTTTAAAAAAAAGTTTTTTCCATCCATGTTTCTTCATTCCCACGTTTCTTTGTCAAATTAATGTCTTAAAAAATAAAACAGCTTTCTTTAGATAGTCTCAAACAATATTTTTTCTTCTCTCTCTTTCTCTCACACACACACACACACACACACACACACACACACACACACACACATACGTTAGTCGAGCATAATACAACTTCTTCATTTTTTTTTTAAATAAAAAAAATAAACAACTCAAGTTATTTTTTTAGCTAAGTATTCTTAAATTTATCCAAAAAATTTGTCCTGAAATTTAGGGTTTTTTATTTTTTATTTTTTTTTCATCCTAATAAAATACCTCTCCCATCCAAAAAAAAAAAATAAAATAAAACCACCACTTTCCCTTCTTATCTCTCACGTTTATCCCTTTTTTTTTTAATGAAAAAAAAAAACTCTCATGTTTATACTATTTGAATACACTATTTTTTAACTAACTATTTATTTTAATTCAAAGATAATCTCTTATCCATATCCCTTAAAAGTAAGCACTTCCACCTCTCCTTGTCCCTTCTAAACAGCAACTCAGTTGCCAAAATCAAACATAAATAAGTATCTCTCTTTCTCCTGTTTAATCTATATATAGAATAAATTTCTCTTTTACTCTCTTAGAGGAATGAGGAATGAGTAGTATTTTCCTACAATGTGAGGGTATGTTTGGTAACTGTTTTTCCCCTTATTTTCTATTATAAAAAACAATTTTCCATTTTTGAGATTAAAAAACTTGTTTAGCAACCCAAAATGGACAGAAAATAAAAACTATTCTCAAAACTCAATTTGTGAAGAAAACTAAAAACATGCAAAAAGCTGTTTTCAATTTCTAATTTTTAAAAGTCAATGAAAACATGCATTTAATTTAATGAATCTGTCTTATTTAATGAGTTAGCGTTAGAGTTCAAATTCTAGTAACAACATATTTTAGTATTTTCTATTTTTTTCTTCAAATTTTGTTTTTTAAAATTTTAACTAACCAAATATGTTTTTGATTTAAAAATACAAGAAAATTGTTTTTTTCTTTATATTCCCAAAAACAAGTTTTTGAAAACAGAAAACCAGAACTGTTACCAAATATAACCTAATTCTCTTAGTGTTGTTTCTTTTTTATCGTTTAATTGCTTATATGATTTTGATTGTTGTACATGATTTATATTTATTTGTTATGTAAATTGTAAGAATTTTTTTTTGAAATAATAAACATTGTATTATAACTATTTTTAAGGTAATTGGAGCAATTGTAGTTGTTGTATATCTGGTTTTATGGGGGAAAATGTAAGGAAGTAAGGACCAAATGAGATCAAAGTCAGACCATGAAAAATGTCCAAGGGATGACACCATTTTCTTATCCTTTTCGTTTTTGTTTTTTTTGTTTTCCCTTCCCCCCCCCCCCCTCCTTTTCCCCTTTCAATTCTATAAGTGAATTACATGTGTGAATATTTTTTTTTTTCATTTTTTTGGTTTTTCATTTTTTTTGGCATTCGTTTTGTAATTTTGTAATTGTGAACTATAGAATTTTAGGTAAAAAAAAAATGTAATTATTTACTTTATTTATTGCAATTTATTTTTCTATGATGATAGGTTATATAATGAATGAACATGGAAATAGAAGAGATAAAATAGAATGAAATTCTTGTGAAAAACAAGGTCATGCGTTAATGCTTAATATTAGTAGGAAAATGTGTAAACCCCAAATTTTGATGCGTTAATGCTTAATATTAGTAGGAAAGAGGGGTGCTACGTCCACAACAATTTTACAACATTTTTACAACAAATTATAGGTGGTTAGTTGTTATTGGTTCAAATTTAAATCTAACACTAAGATTACTTTTTTGCCCCAACAATAACAACCAGTAACAGCTTGCCACTTAGGATTTGTTGTGAAAATGTTGTAAAAATGTTGTGGACATATCATTTCTCTAGTAGGAAAATGTGTAAACCCCAAATTTTGATGAATAAAAACTTATGACACTAAAACCCACCTCCCCTCCCCCCCCCCCCCAAAAAAAAGCCTCATCACATGTGCAAAGCACTTATGGTGAATTATATAATAGATTCCAAAATTTGAAATTATGTACTTATTCCCATAATTAATTGTTTTAAATTAAACTTCCAAAAAAGAAACAATTATATTCTTTAATTGTTTTCTCTTATTAATATAAAAGTCATTTTGTGGTCCCCCCTCCCCCCCACAAAAAAAAAACTCCCTAGCTTTACTCTTGTTCATGGTCACTATAGATGCTAATTAAGGTTAGAGCAAAACTTATTTACAGTATTTTAGGTGTAATTCCTTATGTGTAGTTTAAAAATTGACTAGGAAACTAATTTGGTTCATGAAAAGAGTTGTAGAAACAAATAAAAAATAAATTAATCTAGAAAATAATGGTTGTTGAGAAAGCCTACTCGCAAACTACATATGGTTGGGAAAGAAATGAAATTTATAAAACATTTGGCACTTGAGGAGGTATATCTTATAGGCATTGCTCACTAGCTCCATTATTTGCCCCGAAATATTTTAAAGGGCAGTTTCATATAGTACTATTATTAACTGAAATTTTTGAAGGAGTCATTCCATCATTCCAAAAGCAACATGATTTTGGTATATTCTCATTTGAGGTGTTTTGAGGAGACAAATTTAAATTATATATGTAAATTTGGGTTGATTGCTAAAGCTTGGGTTTAGTGAATTAAATTTTGTATTTCATTGTATTAGGTTAATCTTGAGGTACCATAATTTTGAATTTTTGGTGACTTCGGTAAAGCCATTATAGGTAAGTAACATTCCCCTTAGCTAGTGATTTTTGTTTATGCTTAAAGCATGTTGTGTAGTTTAATGAATTAGTTCTTTATTTTTAATATGAAATTAATTGTATGAATTGTTTTAGTTGCATTGTTTAAGTAGAAGAATTAGGTTTTGACTAAATTAGTTTTATTTTACAAAGACTTACATTCTCCCAAAAAAAAAAACATTGGATCAAGTTTGTTGAAAATTTTAGTGAAAAAACCAATTATATGAATTAAATAGATACATTAGATTTTTTTTTCTTTGTTAAATTGAGATATTTTCTTATGGGGTTATTATCGCATATTTTGGTAGTATTCTCCTTCTCCTCTCACAAAGGGGTGGGTCCCATCCATCATGGGGTCTACCCCTCTGTAAGAGGATGAGAGTATAATTCTTAAGTATCCCTAAGAATATTTACACGTAATATAAAAAAAATACGGATTGGAGCTTTAAATTGGTAGAAATGATCAGGCCGTACTCCCCGCGATTCTTATCCAGAGTATACCATATGATGAAAGTTCCCATTAGGCAATGCTGTGACAGTGCAACTAAAGCATGCATATTATGTTAAGCATGTATGTTATGTTAGTCAAGACTTTGTATTTTAGGTACAACTTATAAGCTAATTTTTTGCCTTTTGACTTTTATGAATACTTAGTATATTTTAGTACACTTCCATTAAGAAGTTTTTAGAAAAAAATTAAATAAATTATTTCTAAATAAATCGTTGTGAAGTAGGCAGACAAATAAAGTTCTAATTCCTTCTACCTTCGTCACATTCTGACTCACCTACTCAAACAATAGTTTATTTATTTTGATAAAGCAAACAAGAGTCTATTTTTTTTTTTTGAAAAGAAAAGAGTCTATTTAGTTCCGAAACTATGTGATTTTAGATGTGACTACTGACTACAACAAATTTGATTATATGCCTTTTTGGGAATTGAACTGTTACAGTATGACTGCACTTTGAACCTTGCAAATGGCCGTATATATAGTTGACATAGAAACTAGTTTCTTCCGAAGCTTACCATCGAATTAACTATGCATGTTTTTTTTTTTTTTTTTTTTTTTTTTTTTTTTGAGAAAATCTATGTATGGTTTTAAGCCTAGTTATTGAGATATAATTTAACCATAGTCATAATTCTATAGTATAATTAATATTTTAAATATTTATTTTCAAAATCCCATAAATATTTGATTGTAGGCAAAAATGCACTTTTGGTCCTTACATTTTAGATCAATTCTCATTTTGATCCAAAAATTAATGTTGTTCCTAATGTTGTCCCTAAAAAAAGAAAATTGATTATATTTTAGTCCCTACAGTCAACCCACTAACAGAAACCTTATACGTGGCAAATAGAGTGCCCTGCTTGTTGACATGGCGCTGACATTGCGATTAAAATATTATTAAAAAAAAATTATTTCGCATTTTTTAAATAACAAGTCGGCATTTTAATTTTTAAAAAAATCCATGTCAGAAAATTTAAACAAAATTTAAATTAAATTAAAAAACCTTAAATATAATTTAATTAAAAATTTTAATTAAAAAAATTTCTTAATGTTCTTCAACTTGTTCTTCATTTTATAACTTGTTCCTTATATTCCTTCCAAATCAATCCCAGCAACCAAGAACTCAAACCCATCACAAGAATACAAAACCACCAACCCAAGAACTCAAATCCAGATCACTAGAACATAAATGAAAACAAAAAGAAAAAATTAAACTAAAATACTAACAGGAAGAATGACGAACAATGAACTCAATCTAATCATCAAACCCAAATCAACCCAAATTCATCGCAATTGCCAAGCACCACCAACACAACCTAATCACCCAAATTCATCAAACCTCAGAGAAAACTCAAATTCAACAACTTAGAGACCATCAAACCCAACACCATCAGATTTACTACAAATCAAGACCATTGAATTCTTCATGTTCTTTCCCAACTACAACAATCAAACCCAGATCCCAAAACCACCACCACCACCACTGACCTACACAATCAAAGCCAGATCCCACCATCACTAACCAACATAATCAAACCACCACAACCTAGCTGATCTTATAATTCACACGGATCGCTTTGTCATTGAACGACCACACCAACACCCCCTACCCTTGTATAAACCCTCCAACATTCTCTCCCATCTTCCCATCAAAAACAAAAACAACCAATCAAACCCTAAAGAAAAACCAAAGAATCAGAGAGAGAGAGAGAGAAATGTTAGGAAGAGGAAAAGGAGGCAAGGATTTGGGAAAGGGAGGAGCGAAACGACATCGTAAGGTTCTGAGGGATAATGTAATTTGCGATGCTCAAGATCTTCTTGGAGAACATGATTCACGATGCTGCAACCTACACTGAGCACACTCATTGCAAGACTGTTACTGCCATAGATGTTGTTTATTCTTTGAAGAGGCAGTGCAAGACTCTCTATGGTTTTGGAGGTTATGGAGGATAGAGTTAGGGTTTAGTTTTTGGGTTATGTTTCAAATTAGGGTTTTTTTTTTATTTTTTATTTTTTATTTTTTATTTGTAATTGGAAAGTGATTATTAATCGACTGAATAGAATCTTAGAAGACGTGTTTGTAGTTTCATTATAACTATTTTAATTGGCTGAAGGTTCTACACAATTGGTCACCAATAGCTTTAAGGAACATGTGGAATTTTTTTTGAACAGAGAGCTTCAATCTTTAAAATTAAAAAGAGTAAATTTTTTGTTTTTTTTTTTTAATTTTTTAGTTTAAATTAAAATTGAGAAATTAAAATTTTTTTGTTTTAATTTTTTTATTAATTTAAATCTGACGTGGCATTTAAAAAATGCAAAATAATTTTTTTAATAATATTTTAATGGTCACGTCAGCACTATGTCAACAAGCAGGGCACTCCATTTGTCATGTAGAAGGTTTCTATTAGTGGGTTGACGGCAGGGACTAAAATAGAATCAATTTTATTTTTTTAGGGATGACATTAGTAATGAAATCAATTTTCGAATTAAAATGGAAATTGATCTAAAATGTAGGGACCAAAAATGCATTTTCGCCTTGATTATATTTATTCTGGGCTTATGAAACTCATTTAATGTGAACAATTATTTATTTATATATTTCTCTCTCTCTCTCTCTCTCTCTCTCTCTCTCTCTCTCTCTCTCTATATATATATATATATATATATTTTTTTTTTTTATGGTTGATCCAAATAGTTAAGGACCTTAAGGTCATTAATTATTTACTCAGTTGTCAAGTTCAATCATTGTCTCTCTTTACTTTAGATCCTAAGGAACAGTAATAGACAGTACTCTTGTTTGGATAATGTGAAAGAAGAATTCAAGATCGTATTATTAATGTTAACAACTCTGGAAATTCTTGTAATTTGTGGATTCTCTTTTCAGTTGTAAAATAATTTCATTAGAAAGTTTTAGAAAATTGATGTAGTATTCCAGAATGACCGTCGATAAATTATTAGCTACAAAATTATTCTGGAGAGAATATTTTTTGAATTTTAGTGGGTATTGCATGCTTATAAGTAGGGGGTGTCAATGTCCGACCTAACCCGTGAGCTTGACACGAACCCAACACTGGTTTTTTTGGGTTAGGGTTGGGTTTTAATAGGTTTGGGTCATAGTTAACCCGAAAGCGACATGATAAGAAACGTGTCATAAACGGGTCAATCTGCGTAACCCGCAATAGACACATTTGACACGTCAATTTATTTGTGTCAACCCGAAATAACTCACTTAACACAACCAGTTTAACTCGTATAACAAATAAATATTTACTTTACTTTAGATTTGTCAAATACCTTTCATATCCAACATATATTTTAAATTTAAAAAGAAAAGTGAGTAATTACAAAAATTTACAAGAGATATAATTGGAAATTGAAACTTTACAGACCCTAGAACTACTAATATATATATATATATATATATTTATTTATTTATTTGGGCATAGAACTTGCACAAATGAAATTGGATGAGCTTGTGGAAGATGTTATGAATTTGGACATCAACAAAGAATTTAGGAATGATAATTTTGGTTATAGTTAGGATTAATCATGGTTATGAACTATGTTATTTTATTTTTGTTAAACTTTGTTATTTTAAATTTGGGTTGAAGTATATGCACTTCTCTTAGAGTGTAAAGAACTTATTTCTAGATGAATATTATATTTTTGTTGAGCTATATTATTTTGAATGTGGGTTGAAGATTTGAAGTGTATGCACTGCTTTTTGGGATGTAAAAAAGAATTATTTCTAGATGGATATTATATCTAATATTATGCAGGTTGAAATAAGTTGTGTTACATTTGTGTCAACCCAACACGATTTGTTTATTAAGCGTGTCAAATGGGTTGAGTTTGGTCAACTCGCCTTATCAACAGGTCGGGTTAGGGTTGAAGGATCATGACACGATTATTAAATAGGTCGAGTTAGGGTTGAGCCATTTACTCGAATACCCCTAACTCGACACGACACAAACCCGACACGCTAACCTGAATTAATACCCCTACTTAGAAGGCAAAATAGTTGTTGCCACTTACCTAACTCGTACATTTGGGGTTGGGGCATGATACTAACAAAAAATGCATTCATTTCTACTAAGCTCGTCCAAATCCACACTGTACTTAGATTAGGAAGAAGTTTCACACATATATACTTAGATTATATTAAAGTATAGTTTTATCTCAAATAAAAAAGAAAAAAGAAAGAGGGTTTTAGGATTGATGGTTGTTTGACAAAGTCCATCCAAATCTGCCAGCTTCCCTTGACGAATATATTCCATATTGTAAGGAATTTTCTAAAGCATAAATGCCATAATTGGAATCCACAGCCTATATAGGCAATTTTGGATTCAAAAAAGTTTCTTAATTAATCTCGACTAGTACGTACTAATAATCAACATTGTTCTTATACAACATCCCACATTGGCGTTTGCCAAATCACAGTCAAACATACAACGTGGTGATCCTTTTGCTCTCACACAATTATAATTATTTCCCGTGTATGGATCGCATTCCTCAGTCCTCATCAACTCCAGCTGCTTCTGCTGCTCCTTCTTTTCAGTATACTGTCATAATAGATCTCCCAAACTCCGTCCTTGTCTGTATTATCGTGACGCTGTTCTTCATTTCCCTTTATATATTTGTCATTGCCATTATTTTCATAAACCGTGATCATGATCTTGAGGAAGGACAAGGAGTTCATCGTCAGCCAGATAATACTGGTTCAAGTCAGCCTCATCAATCTCCATTTTATCAAGCTATAGACCGACACAATGTGTGGGCGTCTGGAATATTAGAGAGACTTATGCGTGACAAAGACAGAAAACGAGGGGAAAGGCTGAGGGCCTCAGAGAAATTGCCACCATTGGTAAATTATGGAAGCGATGATATAAGCTCGTCATCATCGTCAACTGTTACTGATTGTGCAATATGCTTGGAGGATTTTGTCGTTGGTGACTCATGCCAAGTTTTCCCAGTTTGCAATCACGTTTTTCATTCATATTGCATTGACCACTGGTTGAAGACTAAGCTTTCTTGTCCGATTTGTCGTCGTTCTATCATAGATGTATAGCCTACTAATTAATAAAAACTGTAAATAACTTAATTAGCACCATAATTAAAAAAAAAAAAAACTGTGAAGTCTGAAATGATCCATGCTTCTATGAGCTTTTAATTTTTTTTCTTCTCATCAGTTATAAATATTTTTATTTCTATTAAAATTTTGGTTAAGAGATTTTATATATCATATCCTATAAAATTTAAGTTCTTAGGATAATTGATCTTGATAAAATTTAACAATTTCCAACTCTCTTTCTTATTCCTTATTGATCAGTTTGTCAAAATTACACAACCTTGTATTCATTTGTACATTACTGTATTAATTGTATGTTGGCTAAACAGTTTTCAAAACCTTCAGAAGCTATATGGTGGGCTCATGTTTAGGCCTTTTTGAAAGTGAAGGGAGATGATGGAGAGGAGAAAAGAGAAAAGCGAAGGAGAAAGTGATATATATTTATTATATATATTTTTTGCAATAGATAGATAGTGAAAAAAGAAGTAATTAGTGCGAACTATAAATATGAGATACTGCAAAATATACATTACTACTTGATTTATGTTTGACCCTTTTTTGGCAGCGAAATAGAGGGAGATAGACGGGAAGAGAGGAGACAGGAGTATAACGGGCGGAAAAAAAAAAAAATGATTACCGTCCAACTATATATGGTGTTGGCATTAATTCTGCTACCCGTTAAAAAGGTCCACTTCAATAGAATCCTGAAATTTACCTTTTTATTTTTTATCTTTTATTTATTTTTGAGCCAAATTCTCTTTAGCTAAAAGTCTTATAACTCAATTAATTAACATTTTTGATATTTTCTACAAAGAAATCATTTATCCCTTTAGTATTATTAAAAAATAATAATAATAAACCTTCTATTTTAATAAGATAGATTTGACTTGTTTTTAATATGCGGCATATTTGTCAGGCCAATGTAGTTTCACTCTACATTGTTATATTCCTAAAAAGAATTCTCATTGTATAAATTTTTTGAATTTACCTTCTTTTAGATAAGAAATCATTTAAGTAGGGAATAAACAGTTTATAAAAGCGAATGCATAAAAGTGGCAAAAAACTTTGCAGTGTGATTACCAAGAGCCTTGTTGCTTACTTTATTAGCACCTCTTATGTTTGGTAGATTACAATAGGTACTGTAATATAATAGTTCTTCTTATAGTATAGCTATTTTTTAGTTTTGTTATGGTTTTATTAAAAGAAATGGTCATTCTTTATGAATAGCTATTATTCAAAATGAGGAATAACTATTCATCTTTAAAAGGATTGTATTAGTTATTCCTTAATATATTTCAAAACTTAATATATTTCCAAATAAACAAACTTTCCATATACATTTAACAATTATGAAAATAAAAAATAACAAAGATCTCTCTTAAATTTAGAAAATAATAATTTTTAAGTAGATATAATTGTATGAGTAAGATATTTCCTAAAATAAATCTTAAGTTTTGTTCTAATGTTATAATTTATAACCAAACTTCTAAATAAGTTTAATTATTATATTACAACACATTTTATTTTTAGTAATAAAGATTACAACTCATGTCGCAATTCTCATCCAGCGTACCAAAAGTATTTCCAAGGCGAAAATATACTTTTAATCCCTATGTTTTGGGCAAATTCTCATTTTGGTTCCTAAATTGATTTTACTCCTAAGTCAATCCTTGAAATTAGAAAAATCGATTCTATTTTGGTCTCTACTGCCAATCCAGTAATAGAAAATGCATACATGGCAGATGGAGTGCTTTGTTGACATGTTATATGCTAACTAAGATTAATATATATATATATATATATATATATATATATATTTAGCATTTTTAAATACCACGTTAGCATTTAAATTAATAAAAAAAGCTAGCTTAAAAAATTTAAATTAAGTTAAAAAAAGAATTAAAAAACAAACTTTAAATCTAATTATTATTATTATTATTATTGTTGGGACCCAAGGACCGAGGAAGATTAAGAATTCTATGACTATTATTTGTTTATTAGATAAAAGCACCTTAAACCCGAGGAGTGGGTTTGCTTGCAAAGAAGGAGGGAAGGAACAAAATATCTCCTAGAAGCTTGAATGGAGAAAATGGTGTTCAAGGAGAAAGTCAATGTATTTGAAAGAAGTTTCCTGTAAAAGCTTACCTACTACCTCAACATTAAATGACTGACAATAGTTTTATCAGCTGCATTGATGAGGAAATGACACCTGAACCATGGATTCACAGCTAATCAGCCTCTTCTACTACCTTCAACAAGAGTCTAATGGGACAAGTGTCCTAAGGAGAACCTAAAGAGATGCAGATGGAGGGCTAAGATGAAAGAAGCATAAAAGTATATAAAGAAAGAGAACTTCTAGATGAGGGGATCAGGAAAAAAAAATTAAGAAAAAGAGATTAGAACAAGAATAGTAGGGAGAAAGAGAAAAACTAGTGTTTATTCTTGTGTAAAAAGTTGTCCTCGGACTGACTTGAGAAGAACCATTAATATTATTTGTTCTTCACTTCCATTTATTCCCTTCTTATTTGAATCATCGGACATGGACCCCAACTTGTTTTCCCCAACTCAATTAATGAATGTTATTTGTTTGGGCCTAATTTGGTGGTACATGCCTCACTATTTTAAGAGGGTTTGGGCCCCAAACTTTCATACCCCTACAATTGGCACCGTTTGTGGGAAATAAGGTTTTGTTTGAGGTTGGTTTTGACAAGTCATGGCTAACATAGAGCAAAATAGGGAAGAATCTATTGGTTTACAAAGGGAAGACCACTTCATTAATCTAGAGTGAAGGAGAGATAAAGAGTATCATCATACACCTAGTGTTATGGTGGAGTCACAACATATGGAATGTTCCAAAAGGAATCATTTGAGGACTGGGAGCCATGTTTCGCATGAACAAGAAACACGGAAATTGAAGCTCAAGATAGATCACTTGTGCAAGAAGCTGCGGTGGAGGGAACGTGATAGGAGAAATTCATCACCCTCATTAAGTGATGGATCAGAGGAGAGTAGGGATTGCTTATATATCGTCATAGGTCTAGGACCCCATCCAGTGAATCATTCTCCGCAATTTCTCACTTGGATAAGCTGGAAAGGAACAAGTTCAAGCATGGAGAGGGACCATTTCATTATACCATGGGGAATAACGCAATAAGTAAGGCGCTTTGTCCAATCTCAAAGTCACCTTTCGTTAGGAGAATTATCAAAGCTAGGCTTCCCCATCGTTTTTCACAACCGATGTTCACCATCTATAATGGAAGGTTCGATCTAATAGAACATGTAAGCCATTTCAACCAGAGATGATTGTTCACTCTAGCAATGAAGCATTCATGTGCAAAGTATTCCCCTCCAACCTCGGGCCTGTGGCTATGCGATGGTTTGATGCATTGGAGAAGGGGTCGATAAGGTCCTTTGAGGAGTTGACAAGAGCATTTGGTGCTAGATTTGTGATGTGTAGTAGGGTTCCTAAACCCTTAGACCCTTTGTTGTCTATGGCGATGAGGGAAGGTAAAACTCGTAAGACCTACTTGGACAAATATTGGGAAACATTCAATGAAATAATTAGGGATTTTGAGGATGTGGCAGTAAGAACTTTTAAAATGGGGCTTCCAACGGATCACGAGTTGAGGAAGTTATTGACGATGAAGCCTGCTCGTAGTATGTGCTGACTTATGGATCGCATTGACAAGTATAAATGAGTAGAGGAGGATCAGACCCAAGGAAAAGCCAAAGCAAAAACTTTTCCTGAAAGGAGGGATTCTCGAGTAAGAGGATATCACAATAACCGGCTTAGTAGAGATTTTCCTAATCAGACACCAGTAACGGGTGCTGAAGTGGTGAATTCACTGTATAAGGAGCCAATTTATCAAATATTGGAAAAGATAAAGAATAAGCCATATTTCAAATGACCCAATAAGATGGGTGAAAACCCATCCAAGAGAAATCCAAGCCTATACTATTACTATCATCAGGAAAAAGGACACAAAACTGAAGATTGTAGGACTTTGCGTGATCATCTGGGTTAGTTGGTGAAGGTAGGGAAATTGAAGCAATTCTTGCACCAACCTGTAGGTTAGTTTGGGCAACCCGAAGCTGGGTATCAAAAGGACGGAGCTCCTCGGCTAGCCTTGGGCACAATGAATGTCATTTTTGCTAGGCCCAAGGGCGATGCTGGGACCTACTCGGGAGTTATGTTTGTGATTTCAGGTCTCAAATTGGAGGATAGGAGTCAGGCTTTTAAAAAGGCTAAGTTGGTGGCTATGCCCACTTTGGGTTTCTCAAAAGAGGATAAAGAGGGAACATTCCAACCGTATGATGATGCCTTAGTGGTAACCATTGGGATCAGTGGATATGATGTAAAGAGGGTCTTTGTGGACCAAGGGAGTGTAGCAGAGATTATGTACCCAGATCTGTATAAAAGGTCAAATATTAAGCCCGAAGATTTGGAGAAGTATAATTCACTGGGAGAATGGTAATCCCTCGTGGGATGATTAGGTTACCTGTGCAGGCTAGGGATGAAGAGGTGCAAGTTAATTTCATTGTGGGTGAAGCCTATTCCATTTACATGGCTATTCTTGCCAGACCATGGCTTCATGCTATGCGGCCGGTATCATCAACCTTACATCTAAAAGTTAAGTATCACACACAAGGGCGAGTAGGGGAGTTAGTTGGAAGTTAGGCAATGGCTATGCAATGTTTGGTGGCTGCCATCATGCAACATTCCATGAATCAAGTTTTAGAGGAAGAAGAAAAGATCCCACAACAACTACATGGTCCCGAAGTTGAACTTGGGATCGGATCATAAGGGGTATTATCCGAGGAGTTGGAAAAGGGTTTTAATCGATCATGGCAAGAAGAAATACTTTCAAGTAGGGGCTTAGTTACCCCTTTTGTAGAAAGTAGCACTGTTAAAGCTTTTGAAAGACAACATTGACGTGTTCGCCTGGAGTACTTATGATGTACCTGGGATTGATCCGGAGTTTATATGTCATCAGTTGAATGTGAATTCAGACATGGTGCCATGCAGACAACCACCTTAGTGATCCTCATAAGAACACGCTGATGTGGTTAGGGTGGAGGTAAACAAACTTAAACAGGCAAGAGCAGTCCAGAAAATCTTTTATCCTGAATGGTTGGCCAATACTTTGATAGTAAAGAAAAAAACGGAAAATGGAGGGTATTTGTAGACTTCACAAATCTGAATAAGGTCTACCCAAAGGATCCTTTTCTTGTTTCTAGGATCGATCAGTTAGTGGATGCAACAGTTAGACATCCTCGGATAAGTTTACCACTACCAGGTGATTCCCTTTGGCCTTAAAGATGCTGGATCCATATATCAAAGAATGATGACATAAATGTTTGAGTCATAAATTGGGAATAATGTAGAGGCATATATTGATGATATGGTGAAAAAGAGCAAACAAGTTATAGAACACTTGATAGACTTGGGGGAAGTGTTTTTAGTATTGTGGGAACATAAACTACGCTTAAACGCGTCTAAGTGCTCTTTCAGGGTTAGCTTAGGAAAGTTCTTGGGCTACGTGATCACACACCGTGGAATTGAAGTAAATCCCGATTAGATTAAAGCCATTAAAAGTTTACATCCTCCTCAGAATCCTAAGGAAGTGCAGAAGTTGATAGGGATGATAGTAACCCTGAATAGATTTATCTCTCAGTTAGCAGATAGGTATCATCCATTTTTCCAACTTCACCATAAATGGAAGAGCTTTCAGTGGATTGAGGAGTGCGTTTTAGCCTTTGAGGAACTTAAACAGTATCTATCACATCCCCCTATCCTTTCTCGGCCCGAGAAAGGAGTCTTATATGCATACCTAGCAATCTCGGATCACACAGTTAGCTTGGTTCTGTTTAGGAGTGAGAATGGAATATAGAAACCCGTCTACTATGTTAGTAAATCCTTTCATGAAGTAGAGACATGTTATTTGCCCTTGGAAAAGATGGTGTTGGCCATTGTACATGGTATGAGGAAGCTTCCACATTATTTTCCAGCACATACTGTGGTTGTGCTCACTCAGCTTCCCTTACAAACGTTATTACAAAAATCAGATTACACTAGCAAGATCGCTAAGTGGGGAACCATGATGGGGGACTATGATGTTAAGTATGTGCCTTGTACTGCTGTAAAGGGACAAGTCTTGGTGGATTTTGTTGCGGAGTTTACTAAGAGTATTGCAAATGATGAGAAATGGGTAATAGGTGTTTTGATAGTATTGGTCTTTCCTACTGCCACCTGGGAAGTGTACACGAATGGAGCAGCCAACCAAAAAGGATCAGGAGTAGGAATCATGTTGATAGCCCCTAAGAAGTTGGTAATGGAGAAATCCCTACGTTTGGGCTTTCTAGCTATAAACAATGAACCTAAGTATGAAGTTTTGTTCGTTGGAATGGCGATGGTCAACAAGCTTAGGGGAGAAGTCATAGAGATGTATTCAAATTCACGACTGGTTGTAGGACAAGTCAATGGTGAGTTTGAAGCTAGAGATGAATACATGCAAGGATACCTTGCTAAGGTCAGACAAACTCAAGCCCATTTCAAGAGCTTTACTTTAAGCAAATCTTGAGAGGACATAAATCCTATGCAGACTCTTTAGCTATGTGGGCAACCTCTTCGGGATCATTTCTGCCTTGGGTTATTATTGTTGAAGACATGGCCAGTCTTAGCCCTGTGGAGAAACTCTCGGTCGGGGTGCATAGTATCCAAGTTGGACTAAGTTGGATAGATCCCTTGGTTACATTCTTACAGTAAGGACTATTACCTGAAGATAAGGGTGAGGCAGAAAAGATACGTAGGAAGGCCCCATGTTATTGGTTATCTGATGAACATAAGTTATATAAGTGTTCCCACTGGGACCATATCAACTGTACGTACATCCTGAAGTAGTGGAGCCCTTGTTGGAGGAGTTGCATGAGGGAATTTGTGGGAGTCATACTAGTGGGAGGTCTTTATCTTATAAAGCCCTTACCCAAGGATACCGATGGCAAAGTATGCAGAAAACTGCCCAAAATTATGTTAAGAAATGTGACCAATGCCAAATGTATGCCCAAATATTCATCAACTAGGAGGGGTCTTGAACCCACTCTTCAATCCTTGGCCGTTTGCTCAATGGGGCTTGGATATAATAGGGTCATTTCCTCGAGTTACAGGAAATTGAAGATGGCTTCTCCTCGGGACAGGCTACTTTACTAAGCGGGTAAAGGCTAAGCCTCTTTCCAATATCAGGGATGTGGATGCTAAGAGGTTTATTTGGAGGAACATCATTACTAAATTTAGGGTCCTACACATGCTAATCTCAAACAATAAGCTCCAATTCGATAGCAAGGCCTTTAGAATGTACTGTGGGAAGTTAGGAATCAGAAATAGGTATTCTACTCCTACTTATCCACAAGGAAATGGGCAAGTTGAAGCTATAAATAAGGTTATAATGTTTAGACTGAAGAAAATATTAGATGATGCAAAAGGAAGATGGGTGGATGAATTGTCCCACGTATTGTGGACTCATCGCACTATGCCCCAAATATCAACTGGAGAGACTCCTTTCTCAATGACTTATCGAGCTGAAACAGTAATCCCTATTGAAGTAGGGTTCCCAACCTTAAGAACTGACCAGTTCAGCATTGAGGAGAATATTCACCTACTTTCAACCAGTTTGGAGCTGATTGAGGAAATAAGAGAGGTGACTATGGTGAAAATGACGCATTACCAACAGAGACTTAAGCGAGGGTATGAAAGAGGAATAAAGTTGAGGCCACTAGCCCTGTGGGACTTAGTCTTAAGAAAAGTAGTAGGAACAGCAAAGAACCCAACCTAGGGGAAGTTGAGCCCTAACTGGGAGGGCTCATATCAAATCACATTAGTGGTTGGCATTGGGGCATATTACTTGGAAGATTTAGACGAAAATGTGATTCTGCGCCCTTGGAATGTAAATAATCTACGACGTTATTATTATTAATAATAAAAAGTTCTATTTGTCATTTTTGATTTATTTGCCTATTGCTATAGTAGCCTACCAAATCGTGTTAACTTTTGTATAAAAATTGCTAATCATTAAAAAAAATCTCGGCCTTGTTCGACTCTTCGGGTCACAAGCCTTGGGTAAATTAACCTTTGTATAAAAATTGCTAAGTATTAAACAGAACCTCCAAGCAACATTAACCCTAGTAACATTAACTCCAGCAACATTAAGTGCTTCGTTCCAAACCTCTAGGCAGAAAGCCTGAGCTACATCCCTGAGTTGGGAAGTTAGACTCTGGGCAGTCTTAGTCATGCCCGTAATGTAGGTAGCCTACATTGCTTAAGCTTTCTCAGCATCTTTGGCTTCAAGTTGATTTTGTTGTTGCTTAGTTTTTTCTATTGCCAAAGCCAGCTGGGTTTCGGCTTTCTTCAGAGATACCCTTGACTCTTTAGCTTGTTTTTCGAAGTCAGACAAGGCTGACTCAGCATTTTTGCATGATTTTCCACCTCGGCTAGGTGGAATAGGGTGTTCTTGAGCCTTTTTTTGGAATCAGCGTGGGCCTTTTCAGATGACTCTAGCTTGTCCTCAGCCTTACAGGTTTTGGATAGGGCATGGTCCACCCACTCTTTAGCAACAAAATTTGCTTGCACAGGTTGCAGGATTATTGAATGTAAGCATCTCTAAAAGTTTTCTTTGAATTCATAAGAGTAAGAAGTTAAGTGTACACCTTGGTGAGGTTTCTTTTAAGTGATAAGAACACTTCACACTTTTGTAAAGATTGAAGCTAGTGCATATCTTCGAGAAGAAGAAGGGCCTTCTCCAAGCATTCAGACAAAATACTAGATTTGTCCTTCTAAGGATCCCGAAAAGAGGCATCATCCATAAATAGGTCCCCCGAGCTCAGCACAAAGGTTAGGTTGCAAATGGAGGCCTTAAGACGCTTCTTTCCCTCAATACCTTTGGAGGACCTAAAGGAGGTACTCTTTTTCTGTTGGGACTTCATTATTTGAGGCTTTTTGGCAGGTGGTTGCTGTGCCAAGCGGACAATCTCCCCTCCTCGGCGCTCTTTGATCCTTTGCCCATTTTCTCTTCTTTTCTGTAGCGTCATTAGAGGACGCACATGTGGGAATAGGAGTTGGTGGTTAAGGGACCACAGTGACTGTGGGAGCATTACCCTCAGCATGTGCAGTAAGTAGAGCCAGTAAGTCTAGAGTTTTCTCCTATAGAATCATGGCTTTGGGAATTCCAGATGCTTCTTGATTGGTACTCATCGAAGTAGCAAGTAAACGAGAGTGAGAGGAAGTGGGAACCGACTCAACTTCTTCCTGATAGAAAACTTTGAATTCCTTGTCGAAGTCTACTTAAGTGGGTTCAGGCGCATGTTCCTCTTGCTCGTCATCAGAAGGAATGGGTTGTTCTTGAGAGTAAGAGTTTAGCTACAAGTGGGGCTGGTAAATGAGTGTCTTGAGTGCCAAGCGGAGGGGGTTATTTAAAAAAACCCAAGAACGGCCATGTCAATTAATGTAAGCTTGGGATCCTTCGCCTTGATCACATGCTTGGGATTTTGAAAATGGTTAGAGATGGGCTTAAACCCAAGAATTACGTGCATTGCCTGAAGTTAGCCGTCTCTGTGAAGGAAGATCTCAAACTTGAGGATTTGGTTGAGGTATGCAAAGTTCATTAAACTCTTAACCGAGGCGGTGTGAAATTCGTCTACCAATGAGAAGTTAGTAAAATCCCATATACAATTTTTTAGTAAGTATAAAAGCCCTAAGCTTGTCTACGGTCCATGGGAACCTTACTTGGTTCCCCATCTTGGGTGGGACAATGTAATCCATCATGCTAGTCTCCCGATACGATGAGGAAATCCTCGTCTATTCCCTTATTTGACTTAGGTATACAAGAAATTAACCTAATAAAAGGGACCCACATTTAAAATAATAACCGATGTTCTTCCTTTTTTAACAATTGTACACCCAGTTCACATCATGCCAAGTGAGGTTAGTCCTCATTTTTGGTTTATTATGTTTACACTACCGAAGACTCTAAAGAGGTTAGGGGAGTATTGGGTGGGAGATAACCTATAGTTAATACGAAAGTCTCTAGTAACTCTACCCATAGGAATTTCCATCCCGCCTTCTATGAAAGCAATCATCAAAATCACTACTAAACTAGAAGGTCTGTTTATGACTAGCCATTCACCTAGCTTACAGTGTTAGAGTTCAACACTATTAGGGATCCTATATTTAGCCCTAAAGGCAGCCATGCCTTCGGGGGTATCCACTAGCCTAGCAAATCTACCCATGGATCTTTATAGTTTAGGTTATAAAGAATATATGTATAACAATAAATAAATCACCTATGTGATATGAAGTATGAAACTAAATGCACCTACAAGCAATGGAAGAACCTTTCCTCGGACTGTTGCTTCAACAAAAAATTGCCAAAAAAATAAATGGGGCAAAAACCAACAACAACATCTCCTTATATAGAGGTGAAAAATAAGCGGTAAATTTTCCGCTCATAAATCAGAGCAAATGAGGACCGTAGGATCAACATCGCATCGTAGAATAGAGGGGGAGGGGAGGGGGACAAGTAGCCGTTTGACACAATAAATGCAAAATCGTGAGATACTGAAGCATTAAGGACATGCGGAAGACAGGTGAAGAGACGTCATCACATGGGAACGTGATTAACACGTATTAACTGAGGTGGTACTACTAAAACCTTACTTTTAGCTCAGGGTTAATAGCAAGGTTTAAGGGGGCTAATGTAGGGACCCAAGGACTGAGGAAGATTAAGAATTCTATGACCATTATTCGTTTATTAGGTAAAAGCACCTTAAACCCGAGGAGTGGGTTTGCCCGTAAAGAAGGAGGGAAGGAATAAGATATCTCCTGGAAGCCTGAGTGGAGAAAATGGTGTTCAAGGAGAAAGTCAAGGTATTTAAAAGAAGTTTCCTATGAAAGCTTACCTACTACCTCCACATTAAATGACAGGCTTCAGCTTTATTAGCTGCATTGATGAGAAAATGACATCTAAACAGTGGATTCACAGCTAAGCAGCCCCTTCTATCACCTTCAATAGGAGTCCAATGGGACAAGTGTCCTAAGGAGAACCTAAAGGGATGCAAATGGAGGGTTAGGATGCAAGAAGCATAGGAGTATATAAAGAAAGAGAACTTCCAAATGAGGGGATTCGGAAAAAATTAAGAAAGAGAGATTAGAACAAGAATAGTAGGGAGAAAGAGAAAAACTAGTGTTTATTCTTGTGTAAAAGGTTGTCCTTAGGCTGACTTGAGAAAAACCATTAATACTATTTGTTCTTCACTTCTATTTAGGCCCCTTTTATTTGAATCATCGGACTTAGACCCCGACTTGTTTTTCCCCACTCTTTTAATAAATTTTATCTGTTTGGGTCCCAAAATTTCGTGCCCCTACAATTATTATTATTATTATTATTATTATTATTACTAATACTACTACTACTACTACTACTACTACTTACTTTATTTTTTTACACAAGAACATAAGTACTTGTTCGTCCCAAATCTAAGAAATAAACCTAACAACCAAACTAATCTCTAGCAAACCCCAAATCCAAATCTAGCAACCAAATCTAATCTCCATCAAATCCATGAAATCAAGAAATAAATTAAAGAAACCAACAATGCAGGTCGATCCTAGAATCAAACTTCTCGTTCTCATATTCAAACCTAAAATAAGAGCAAGGATACCCCACAAAGAACCAAACCCCAAACCCATATCTCCAGTAAAGCAAATCTTAGCCTTCAAACCCATAAATTTTCTTGGCAAACAAAGACAAAAACCCAGCAACCAGCAAAGCACCACCACTGAATCCAATCATCCACTGCCACATCAACGAAACCACTCCCAAACCAAACTATCCAAAGAATAGAAACCTAGTAGAGCACCCAACTCATCCACTCCCAAACCAAATCATAATGAAAGAAACTTCAAATACCACAACAAGTTAACAACTTACAAAAGAGAAAGAAATTTCAAAATGTAAAATACCTTACAAACGCCAAACCTAAATCTCCAGCAAACCCCAAATGTCCAAAAATATCAACTTCTTTCTCTTCAACCTATTTTGTTGCGATAATTTGCAGGCTAGCACAACTACGGGAAACAATATAATAAGTAAGCATGATTTTGAAACAATGTTGTAAACTAGCATCTTAAGTTTGATGACAAGAATCAAGGCTTTCAAACTTGAGTTCTACTGTTGGCGTGGAACAATTTAGCCATGTGGAACTCGAGTTGAAGAGACTCGAGTTCCATAGAAGTAGATTTGAAGAAGGAGAAGGAGAAAAGGAGAAGAAGAAGAGGAAAAGAAGATCTAGATCAAAAGAAGAAGAAGAAGATAACTTGGAGAAGAAAGCTGAATCTGAAGAAGAAGAAGATTTGGAGATGGAGAACGCAGGTGATGGAGGACGCAGGTGATGTAGAACACTGAAGAAGAAGATCTGGAAATGAAGAAGACATGTGATGGAAACCGCCAAAGAAGAAGAAAAAAGAGGAACCTAAGCCTACTGTGCAGGAACTGGAGTCTTAAAGACTCGAGTTCCAGATGGATATTTTGCCCAAATTAGCTTACTATCCCTTGCAAATTGAGTGTTAGAGACTCGATTTCTACATTAAAATCGAGTTTGAGTCTCGAGATGCTAGTTTGTAAAATATTTTTGCAAAATTGACAACTAATTAAAATGTTTAAAAAATAATGCTAAATGCAAAAAAAAAAAAAAAAAATTCCCATTTCGCTTCCCCAAAGGTTGACTCCACTAGTTCCTCAAAGCTTATCAAGAATTTTTCATCACTTCATATCTCTGTCTTCATCACTTCATGTCTTCGTCGCTTGCACATCAACGACGGAAAGGCCGACTACTGGGTCCCGCATTACCATGATAGCGGCGACATGTGGTGGATAAGAAGACTAAGCTTGTGAGCTTTGGCCATGGAGCTACGATGAATAGAGAAAGTTTGAGATTACAGAGAGTATAGGATTTTGTTTTAATTTTAAAGAGGAAAAAAAAAATTAAAACTAATTTTAGTTTTTGTTTAAACTAATTATTGTTTTTTGGCTTTTAAAAAAATTTTAATTTAAAAAGTAAAATTCTGACATGGCATTATTTAAATGCCAAATGAATTTTTTGCTGATGTGGATATGACGTGGATGTGTGGATAATGACACATATGATCAATTATTTATTTTTTAATTGCAATGCTTGCCAATAGAGTATTTCGTTTGTCACGTATGCATTTTCGTTTTTGGGTTGATGGCAAGGACTAAAATAAAATCGATTTTCATATTTCAAGGACAGACTTTATAGCAAAATCAATTTAGGAATCAAAATGAGAATTGACCCAAAATGTAGAAACCAAAAGTGTATTTTCGCCTATTTTGAATGAAGATATTTAGAGAAAAAATCCTCCAATTCCCAACTATAGATAGATTAGAAATATTTTGTAATGTCATTATATGAACACAAGAGCTTGTAATCAAGTTTAGATTGTACCCATTCACATTGCATCGTATATGGCAATTAACTTTGTAATGCGATTATATAAATAGAATAGCTTGGTAGTTGTACACATCGATATAGCACCGTAATTTTTTGTAGTGTTCCAAGTGAGCCTTGTAAAAATATTATTTAATAAATTTACAAATTATTAATTTTTGAATGCTGAATTTTGATTTTTTAATTTCAATAATTTATAGCCTAATTCATATCTTCTTTCTCCCACAATAGTAATGACATGAAGTGTTAGAACATATGTGAATCATGTTAAGAACATATGTCATTTAGAATTGACTTATTCTTTGACAAAGCACACTTTACTTGTAATTGGATAGGTCTAGGATGGTTTAAGACTTCAAGAAATATGTTGTTTAGGTTAAGAGTTATACCCATGCAAATCTGTCCAAGAAACAAATGAAGAAGTGCTGTATTTCAAAGCTCGACATCTAGCTCGACATATGGCATCTATCGAGGTTTAAAAAGCAGATTTAGCTCGATGCTTGACAGTTTCTCGACAAAGAACCTATTTATCGAGATTTACGAAAATCAGTTTTTTATATCTAATTTTACGCATATCCATGTGTATGTGTTTAAGGTTTCTTTTCTTATAATCCTAAACATATATAAGGATTATTTTAAGGGCCATCTCAGATGATGCAAGTGAATGAAAATGTTTTATTCAAGCCTATTGTGACTGGAGACATATGCCCTAGTTCATCTTTCTCTTGAAGAAGTTGTTGCGTTTGTACGCCGTAGGGTTTTGTAACCAAGGAGCTTCATGATCAGCTTCATGATCTTCATCGTGCTGATGAATTGAATAAATTTGTATCCAACATATTTTTCAAATTGGTGTGTTAGTCACGTACTTGAATTTATGCATCAATTGGTTAGTCACATACTGGGAGCCGTGCATTAAAAATGAGAGATTGTCACTACAGAACAAGTCCAATTGTGTATTGGGGTGAGGTTTTAACTGTAGGTTGATATAAGGTACTGAGATTCCTTTACTTGTTACCGCTTATTGTAATAATATTAGATTCTCAGGAGTGTTGACATTAAAATCACTCGGTGGAGTTTGTTGCCTTGAAGGTTTTCCCTATTTGTAAATAAATTACCGTGTCGACTTTATTTTCTGCTGCATTTAACTTAGCTGGTGATTTTTTTGTGCTACCACACATATTGCATGTTAATTAACTTAATTAATTAACTTGACTAATTAATTGGTTAATTTATCACAAAGGGTCAATACATTCTTGGCCTATCATGAAGGGTGACTTAAGAATAATAAAATTTGGTAAGTAAAAAAAGGGTAAGTTTATGTCAACCATGAAAAGTTTTTTTATTTTTTATTTTTTTTTTATGGGACCAAGAAAAGTTACTCTTTTATTTATTTTTGATGGGACCATGAAAAAGTTTTTTTTTTTTTTGGACGAAACAATGAAAAATTCCTTTATAAAAATCTTAGTGGTTGGAAGAGTTCTTTTAAAAAATTCCTTTATAATGTCTCAAGATCAATCCTTTATACTTTTCCTATATATTTTTGTTAAGAATTCTAAGTTTTAGGCTAGGCAACGGGTTGGGCCACGACTTGACCCATTGAGATAGTGGGTTGCTCATGGGCCTTAATAATAACGGGTCGAGCTGTCTATTAGCCTGATAAGCCATCAGGCTTCTAAGTCGGGCTGTGGGTCACGGGTTATTTGGTAACCCTAAAATATATGTATGAATTTTGAAAAAGTCTAAACAAAAGACCTGCCAGCTCTACCTAACAAATCGTTCTATTGTGTAGTTGCCCATTACTTTGAAAAACTGAACCTCCATATTTGGGATTCACATCCATTTTTTTGTTCTTTATCATACAAAAAAAGAAAAAGATAAGAAAGAAAGCCCTGATGAGTTACAACGTTTAGCCAAAACTTCATTTACAAAACCTCTGCTCAAGCAATCATTCATCATGAACTACATGGTTCCTCAAGCCAGTGTTCAGCTACTGCCTTCTCTTCCTCCTGATCCTCTTTCATCATTCGATTCATTTGTTGCTGCTCTTTTAACCATTATTTTATTCATTATAATCATAATTTTCTTTATTATCTTCATTTTAATGTCATTGTTCTATTTCATTCTCATTGTCACTATCATTACATGTGAGTTCTTTTCCTGGTTCAATGAAAGACGTGATCACGATCTTGAAGAAGGGGAAAGAACAATCCATCAACCAGAGGACAATCCACATTCTTCTCGTCAAGCTGGGGTCCGAAGTAATTTACGGATTTGGGCTTCATTGGATAGAATCGTAGAGGATATAGAGGCAAGAAAAAGGCAAAACCAACAAGCATTAGAAAAACTACCATCACCTGTAAATTATGGAAGCAAGGAAGTAGCATCAGCTTATATTGTCTGCGTTATCTGTTTGGAGGAATTTGAGAATGGCCAGTCATGTCAAGTTTTTTCACAGTGCAACCACATATTCCACTCAAATTGTATCGGACGTTGGTTAAAGAGGAGGCTGACTTGTCCTATTTGTCGTGTTTCTGTCTCAGATGTATAAAATGATGTAGCAAAAGATAAAAATATGAATTTGTCACAAGAATTGTTAGTACCAAACTTTCAATTCAGTAGGATTATATTTTGTCTTCTCCTAAAAACAACTGCAAACTTTCTCCCAAATGGGTCTTTTCTTTAATTTTTATTTTAAAGATACAATAAGATTTTTTTTAGGGGCAAGGTACAAAGGATTTGTGTAGGAGAAGATGTTCCAAAAAAGGAGGAACCACATCAAGAACATTCTGTTAGTCATGTAAATGAGGGGAAGAAACAGAAGGAGTGACATTTTAAAATTTTGAAGGACCAAAATCGAATAGACCTAATATGAGAGTATAAAAATGCATTTTAAGTCTACTAATAACAACAACATTAACAATAACAATAATAAAAATAATGTGGGTCTTAATTTTTTTGATAACTCAATAGTTAGGGCAATGGGGGATCTCAATGGGTAAAATCCCTTTTCATTCCATAAGGGACCTTCTATCATACTTATAAAAAATTAATTTTTTTTTTCTTTCTAAAGTTAGAGTTGAAAAGGAGAGAAAGGGTAGATGAGATAAGGAAGCACTAATTGCATATTGGGCCAGGTGTTTTACTTCTATTGTAGCATTCCTCATAGCTCTAGGCTACTAGCCCATTGGATTGTTTGGAAATATTTCTTCTTCTTCCTCTTCTTCTTCTTCTTCTTCTTCTTCTTCTTCTTCTTTTTTTATTTATTTATTATTTATTTTTTTTAATTGAATTTGGAAATCTTTTTGGGTGTAGGTGTAGCTCCCTTCCTATTTAAAAGAAAAATAAAGTTTTTCTTTAAACTTATTTGGAGAAAAACTCTTCAATTTTCTTATATATCTCTTTTTTGGTTAACATTTTATACACAATTTTAGATTATAAAAACTTGAAATTTTAACATTTTTTTAATAACATAGCAATTGAACTATGATTTTTTTAAAAAATTTTACAAGCACGAAAAATATAATAAAAACATTCAATCCAACCGTTAGATTTTCAAAATTTACATCTAGAGAAAAACTTTGTTCCATTTTAAGATAGATGGAAGACACGTCATTTTTCTTTCTCTCACCTCATTCTCTGAATTTTCTTCTTCTTTCTCCCTTCTTTTCCTTTTTCTCCAACATCAACATTGTCTCACCCAAGCTTCATATCATAGATGAACAAACTCCAACATTTGCACTCTCACCAGCCCACAATCTAGCTCTTACCAAATCCGCAACCGATCGGAATTCCCATGCTAGAAACCCATACCAAATCCGATCATACCAAAGCCATAATTCATCAGAATTCCAATTCTCCTCAACCACGCTTCTCCAAAAAAAAAAAGAAAAAAAAAAAAGAAAAAGTCATTGGCTACCCATCAACCACCCATAGTCTATGAAGCACGGGTGCGTTTCGGGATTCGGGTGAGGGTGCAGGACTAGACAATTTTTGAAAAAGTAGGGTGCAGGTGTGGCGGGGTGCGGTGATTAAAAAATTATTATTTATATTTTTAATATATTGCTAAGCATACTTTTTCACATTATATAAACATATACCAAATTTAAGAGCAATTGTAGATAATAACTAAAACATGATGTTCATAAATTCAATTTAACCTACAAATAATAACTATTAACTAAATAAATTAATGATAAAGCAAAACCAAGTCACAACATTACAGCTTATATAAAAAATTAATAATAACTATTAATTATTAACATCACAGTATATAAATTAATAAAAACTATTAACAATTTAACATCACAACATCACATTTCTAGCATCACAACATCACAGTTAAAAAAATTTGATCACAACATCACAGTTCACAGCATCACAACATCACAGTTAAAAAAATAAAACAATCAGATCAAGTGAAGATTGGCGAAGAATCACTAATGATACCTGAGGTGAGCTAGGAAGCACGGAGTGAGGTGACTTGTGATGTTGTGAGTTGTGAGTGGGTCGGTGAGGTTTGAGTGGCTGAGTGAGGCGAGAGGCAAATAGCAGCGAGTGGGTCAGTGAGGTTTGCAGCGAGTGGGTCGGTTGGTGACGTCGGCGAGAGCCAGAAAGCACAGAGAACAAAGATGAGTGAGAGAGTGAGACGAGTGAACCGAGAGAGATGAATGAGTTAGGGACTTAGCTTAGGGTTTGATATGGTAAGTTGAAACAGTGCATTTTGCACCTTTTTATTTTTTATTTCGGCTTGAATCGGAGAACAGCTTCGTATCGGTGATATCGCCCAATACGGATCGATACGGTCCGAGTCGACACAATTCAGCCTGAGACGACATTGCGTTGGCCCGAGTCTGTGCTACGTTGACGCGATTCATTAAATGAAAAAAATGGACGCGGCACTGACGCGCATGCAGCGGAGTCCCTCGCGCGTCGCCACTTTGGGCCGCATTGGATGCAGGTGCGGCGGCCGTTTTGCTGCATCCGTGCTTCCTAGCCCATAGTACCTAACACATATTCATTCAACCAATATCTACTAACCCCAGAGGAACCTGATCCATATCAAAAAATCCAATCGTAGTGTCAAACCAAATAGCCGCACTTATATAGTTTAGCTTTGTCGTAAGCTCGCCGGAGGACTCTATCTCGTGCGCCACCTCTGAACCGAGCTCCAACGCTCCCAGCTACAAAACCCATCACCACGTTAATCCCAACTGCCATTGTTTCTTGCATACAATTTCTTGTACCCTTTACTTCAAGTAGTGTGGCATCACTGACATGTATGTGTACCACTCTTGGATGATTTTTTTTTTTTTTTTAAAGTAATGTTACGGTTACAAATTATTTTATAATATTTTTACAAATTATTACATAGAGATGACAATTTTGCCCCCCCCCCTCGCTTGACCCGCCCTTCTCTGTTTCACCCCACACAGGTTTTCCTTGCCCCCTAAAGGTGGTGGGGTGGGGTTGGGTGGGGATGGACGAGATTTAGCCCTGCACCTCGGGGTGGGGATAGGTTTAGAAATTTTAGACCTAACCAATCCTGCCCCATCTCCGCCTTGCATTGATAAGGGTTAAATTATAAATTTTTCATACCATAAAACCCTACTATTTAAGCAAACATATCATCAATTTATTTTATTCTACCTAACAAGGCTTTCTATCTTTTCTTTTCTCTCTCTCTCTAGCAAAGTTGGAAATAAGGTACCGATTTTAACATTTTCTTTTATTTTTATTATAAACAAATTTATATACTATTGAATCATTGATTTTGTATTATGAGATTTTTATTTTTGTTATTATATTTTATTTTTAAATACTTTAATAATATTATTTAATTTTTGCTAAAAATTAGCTTGATTTAATGAGATAAATTTATTTGTAATTCCAAGTATATTTTTATTTATAAAAAAAGTTTTATTAAAAACAATTGTAATAGTTGTGGACAAATTAACAATGAGTAGAGTTTTACAGGGAGGGACGGACATGAGGCAAGAAAATTTTCTTCGTCATGCGGGGCTGGGTGAGGATGGGATAAGATAAAACCATGTGAAATGGAGGCGTAGACCTCATCCTTCGGACCCGCCTTGCCTCATTGCCATCCCTACAGTATTATTGGATAAATTTTTACTAATTTTTATTTAGATCTATAACTGACATTACTTTTTCATTTACCAATTATTATTTATCACGTTAATAGTTTGTAAAAAATATTGTAATTTTTTTTTGGTAACTTTAGCATTTTCCATAATTATTTCCACGTACCCATCATTATAAAGCATTGTATTTCAAGTGAACATTGTATAAATATTATAAGATAAAGTATACAAATAAATTTTGCATACCGAATTTTAAGTTAAGGAAGTTTCTCAAATAAAAAAAAAAAGTTGAGGAAATAAATTATAGCCTAATGTATAATTTCTTCTACTACAATAATAATGACATGACATGACGGGTGAGGCTGTAAATCCATCACCTAGTGAATGCTTTGCAATAACAAAATTTAGCAAGGAAAGATAAGTTATGTCAACCATGCAGATTAATTGACAAGAGATAGACAATTTCTTAGAATCACCACACACTCTTGGCGCGACGACGGTTACTGCATAAGTATAAGTGTTTATGGAGTGTGGAGGGTAAGGGCCAAGGTTCAAGTCTTCAAAAGGGAGCTTCACACACATGTACACTAAGATTAGGTTAGAGCAGAATTTTATCTATCACAAAATATATATATATATATATATATATATATTTCTTGGAGCTTATTGGTAAAATTTTTATTGAGTTAGAGATATATAGGTAAGAAAATTAGATCAGGTACTTTTAAATAAATTTGAAGCACTTCTCATATGTAAGGGAAAAAAACCTCTCCCTAGTGGAGCTCTCTCTCTTGTGAGTGTGCGAGTCCTCTCTCCTTTGCTAGCGTGCTAAGGGTAGTTTTTTCTTTTTTTGTGTGACATTATGGACGATGATGTTGTTGATAGATTACAGAAGATGAAATTAACAATTGAGGAGGAAGAAATTATCCCCATCTCAGATGAGGGAAGGTTGGATGCCATTGAGGGTTGCAATTTGAGTTTGATGGGGAAGTTCCTTACCTGTAAGCGCTTTAATAGAATGACGGCGAAGAACATAATCTGGCGTGCATGGGGGTTGAATGAATCATTGCAAATTTCAGAAGTGGGACTGAATCTCTTTCAATTCAAATTCCAATTAGAGTTTGATATGGAACGGATTTTGAGAGGAGGTCCTTGGTTGTTTGACAATCAATTATTATTGTTGCAGACGTGGAAGAAGGGTATGACGGTGGGAAATATTCAAATGGACTTTTCCTCCCTTTGGGTACAAATTTGGGATGCATCGTTTGATATGATCTCTTCTCAAGTAATGAGGGAAGTGGGGAGTAGGCCAGGTATGGTTGAGGAGGTTGAACGAAGGAACAAGAAGGATGATATAAATATGTTTATGAGAGTTCATGTGGTGCTACCAATAACAAAACCTATACGCTGAGGTGGGTTCATTACTGGCTTGGATGGTGAGAAGACGTGGGAGTCTTTTAAATACGAGAGATTTTTGATGTTTTGTCACTTCCGTGGAATCCTAGGTCCTGATTTAAAGCATTGTACAACCCACTTTGCAGCTTAGAAACAAGGAAGAAAGGTTGAATATCAATATGGTGATTTTTTGAAAACTACTGGGAGTCGTCCAAGGGCTACAACAACTAAGTTTACCACATTTATGCCTCAAACAGAGGGGGATAATGGAAGTAAGGTGAAGCAGAGCTCTGGCCAGGTGGTACAAGGGGAGGTACAAGAGCAACCAGCGGCAAAGGAGATCAGATTGGAAAACCCTAGTAGTGTGGATAAGGGTTATTTCGTGAATCAAGGGTTAGGAGCTGAAATCGTGCATAGGCATAATGTAACACATAATTGTTATGCTAATGTACAGGAGTTAAATGTTGAAATAGAGGAATTAAATGCTGATTTGGATCTGGAAAGTATGCTTATTGGACAGACAAACATGGAAATAATTGAGAGGCTGTTAAGGGTTTGGATCGGATTGAAAATAATGAGGGGCAACCAAGTTTATTTCTTGTGGAAAACCATGAACATGTGGTCTTTGATAGTCATACAATTTTAGATAAAGATGGGCCGAGTAGTTCTAAGCCCAAAGGAACATGGACCCAGATCAATAGAATGGAATTTGGATTGGGTGGTTTAACTAAAGTCATCACTATATCTGGATTTGGGAAGAGAGTTTCTCGTGAAGCACAGGAGGGGCAGGAGGATGTTCACGTTAATAAAAGAGGCAAAGTGAGTAGTGGTGATGGAAGCACTGATTATATATCGGCGAGGGTGGAGAGCCACCCTTGCCGGGTGCCATGAGGCTATTAAGCTGGAACTGCCAAGGGCTTGGAACCCTTGGACAAGTCGAAGCCTTTGCAAAATTGTGAGGGAGAAAGTTCCCATGGTCTATTTTCTTGTGGAGACAAGATTGGGCAAGGAGGGGTTTGAGAAATTGTATGGTAATTTGTTGTTTCAGAATAAGATTATTGTCAAACATCCTGATTCGGGTGGAGGATTAGCTTTTTTGCGGAAAAATAATATTTTTTTGGAGGTTATAAACTTAATTGTCAACCATGTTTTGGCCAAGATCATAGAGGAGGATGGATTTATGTGGTACTTGACTGGTTTTTATGGGTGGCTGGATGCATAGCTGAAGGAAAATTCATGGAAATTACTGAAGCACCTATAGACTTTTGTGGAGGGACCATGGGTGGTTATAGGAGATTTTAATGCATACCTACATGTATGGGAGAAGAAGAGCAGAAGACAAGCTTAAAATCCACAGGTTGAAGCTTTTAGGGAAGCTTTGGATTGTTGTCAACTTCAAGATCTTGGTTTGTCGGGATATCCTTATACTTAGAGTAACAAGAGACCTGGGGAAGCAAATACTAAAATTCGGCTTGATAAAGGAGTGGCAAACAAAGAATGGATGGAGAAGTTTTAGATGAGCAAACTTATACATTTGCCTACACATGCTTCAGACCATTTACCCATTATGCTTCATGTTCAGACTTATGATAAGGCAAGGTAGAAATGAGAAAGATGCTTTAAGTTTGAAGAATCTTGGCTGCTTAGTAGTGAATGTGAAAGGGTAGTGTAGGAGGCTTGGGGAAGAGCGAGTGAGGAAGGTTTTTGGCTGGCATCTATTCAGGAAAAGATTAAACTATGTGGAGCTGAGCTTTTCGCCTGGGGTTCTTCATTTATTGATCCGGACACTAGAGCTATTAAAGATCTCCGAAAAAAGCTGGATTTTTTAAATGAAACTGAGCCTATAGAGGCTACCAAGGCCAAATACCTGGATTTGAGCAAAAAGATGGATGAGTTATTACAGAAGTAGGAAATATTTTGGGCCCAAAGGTCTAGAATAAATTGGCTGAAACATGGTGATAAAAACACGAAGTTTTTTCATGCTAAAGCTACACAAAGGAGAAATAAAAATCGTATTAAAGGTATTCAAACTGTAGATGGATAGTGGGTAGAGGATTTGGAGGAGGTTATGGGAGTTGTTTCTACCTACTTTGATAATCTATTTCATGCTGGTGCAGGAGATCAGATGGAGGAGTGTTTGAATGCAGTTCAGAGCAAGATAACTGATGATATGCAGGAAGTTCTGACCAGTGAATATACTGTTGAAGAAGTCAAGGTGGCTCTATTCTAGATGGGACTGACAAAAGCTCCAGGTCCTGATGGTATGAATGCTTTATTTTACAAAAAATTTTAGACTGATAAGCTTGTGTAATATGATTTATAAAATTATTTCCAATGTATTGGCAAACAGATTGAAATAGGTATTTCCTCAAATTATCTCACTCACTTAAAGTGCATTTATACCGGGGAGGTTGATCACGGACAATGTATTGGTGGCCTTTAAGACACTCCATACTATGCATTCAAGACAAAAAAGGAAGAAGGGATCTTTAGCATTGAAGTTAGACATCAGCAAGGCCTATGACAAGGTTGAGTGGCAGTTTTTGTAGAGCATTATGGCCAAGATGGGATTTCCTGTTACTTGGATGGAAAGGGTGATGAGTTGTGTATCGACACCATATTTTTCTATTCTAGTGAATGGGAAAGCCTATGGCATGATCCACCCATCTAGAGGAATAAGGCAAGGGGATCCTTTGTCGCCATATTTATTCCTGTTGTATGCTGAGGGATTCATTGCATTATTGGACCAAGTAGAATCAGAAGGGAAGATCAAAGGAGTATCCATTTGCAGAGGTGCACCTAAAGTCACTAACCTTATGTTTGCAGATGATTCTTTGCTTTTTTACAGGCTGAGGGTGAGACTATAGCACAAATTCTCCACACTTATAAACGAGCTTCAGGGCAGAGCATAAATTTGGAAAAGTCTTCAGCTTATTTCAGTAGCAATACTTTTGACAATAAGAAACAACTGATATTGGGGATTTTGGGAGTTAAAGAGGTGACTAGAATTGAATCTTATCTTGGTTTACCAACTTTGGTTGGGTGGGCTAAGTATCACACATTTTCTTATTTGAAGGAAATAATACGGAAGAAGTTTCAAGGGTGGAAGGGCTTGATGCTGTCAAGAGTTGGGAAAGAAATACTAATCAAGGCTGTGGCACAATCCATACTCACATATACAATGAGTGTGTTTCAACTCCCATTGAAATTATGTGATGAGCTAGATGCTATGTGTGCAAAGTTTTGGTGAGGTCAGGTGGGGAGTGAATGAAAAATTCATTGGAGGAGTTGGGAGAAGCTGACAGATTCAAAGAAAGAGGGTAGAATGGGTTTTCGAGATCTAAGAGCCTTTAATCTAGCCATGTTGGCAAAGCAAGGATGGAGAATGGTTCAATGCAATGATTCTCTGCTTTATCAATGTTTCAAAGCTAGGTATTTTCCCCGTTCATCATTCCTTGATGATAAAGTTTCACCAAACTGCTCATATGTTTGGAGAAGTATGATGGTTGCACAACCCGTTCTACTATTTGGACATTGTTGGAGGGTAGGAAATGGGCACTCAATTAATATTCTCAAAGATAGGAGGATTCCCAATTATCCAACTAATAGAATACTACAACCGGTTCATGTAGATGTGGAGGGAATGATGGTGGCTGATCCGATCAATCCAGATTTGCACATTTGGAGGACTGAAGAAATTATGGCCAATTTTCACAGGGAGGAGGCTGAAGCTATATGCCAAATTCCTTTGAGTTGAAGGGATGTGCATGATAATATAATTTGGATATAGAATTCAAAGGGGATGTTTACAGTTAAATCAGCTTACCATGTGGCTTGGAGGATTCTAAATGATGGTAACTGGGTAGGAACTTCAGGGGGGAATGTGCAACAGGAGCTGTGGTTTGCAATATGGAGGCTTAAACTTCCAAAAAAAAATTAAAAATATTTGGATGAAGGGCATGTCATTCTATTCTACCTATTGCAGAGAATCTGAATAGAAGGAAAATTATCTCGAAAAGCAATTGTCCTTTATGTCTGAGAGAGGTGGAAACAACGGTCCATGCATTGTGGGATTGTGCCGAGGTCCAGGATGTTTGGGTTGGTAGCATCAGAAAATTGCAAAAATGGTGTGCACATGGGCGGTCGGATATGAAGTAGCTGATGGTTGAATTGATGGAGCGACTAACGCTGGATGAGATGGACCTGTTTTGGGCTCAAGCATGGTTCATATGGAACCAGAGGAATTGTGTGGTACATAGTGGAAAATTGAAGGATCCGCACAGTCTAAACAAGAGAGCTGAAGAGTTTGTTGATGAGTTTAAGCAAGCCCAAGTTCATTTAGATGTTTCGGTTCAGCAATAGCACAATGGAGATGTCTGGCAACCTCCATCATCAACTAAATATAAATTAAATTTTGATGCAGCATTCTTTTCAGGTTTGGACAGAACTGGTTATGGTGTTGTTATTCGAAATGACAAGGGTGAAGTCATGGCTGCTAGTGGAATGAAGGTGAATACGAGTGAAGAGGCTGAATTGCTGGCATGTCGAAGAGCTATTGAGTTTGCTGTGGACACCGGGTTCTCGAGGTTGATCATTGAGGGAGATAACTATAATGTAATCCAAGCTATTTCTTCTCATTTGGAAAATTCTTCGCTCTTTGGGACTATTGTAGATGATATTAGGCATTTGGTTTGGGGGTTACAGTGAGCTAGAGTGTGCTGTGTTAGGCGAGGAGCAAATAAGGTAGCACATGTATTAGCTCAATATGCGAGGCATACACTAGACGAGGATCTGTATTGGATGGAGGATTCTCCCCCACCTGCTTTAGACGCCTTGTATCATGATTCTTTATCAATTTGATTGAATGAATATTTCCCCTTTCAAAAAAAAAAAAAAATTAAATAAATAAATAAATTTGAAGCAATTTTAAATTAGGACACAAAATTACATAAAATCTGAAATATAATTTGATACTCTTAAATCTTGAGATAAAATTAGAGACGATTCCATCTAAAATTAAAAATCAGAGACGATTAGCTTAATCCTTTTTAATTGAGTTTTCATTTTAACTATATCATATAGATAAGGGTTCATCCATGTATTTGGATAGTCTATGGTTTTTAGGATACTTGTCCCACAGAGTTCCTAAAATTCTACTTCTTTATTTCAAAATGTGAGATTAGATTTTAGCATATCATCCCTAGTTAAACAAACGTCAATTATAATATTTGTAATATCTATTGAAATTATTAACTATATGGTATGCTGCAAACATTTCATTTAAAAAAATATAATTAACTTAAGAACTTTACATGATGTAATATATGTATAGATCATTTGAAAAAGTCTAAACAAACCTATCATCTCTACCAGACAAATATCATTCTTGTATAGTTGACCATAATTAGTTCTAAAAACTGAACATCCATATTTGGGATTTACTCACTCACTACTCTTGTTACAAGCTTGGGTTCACATCCATTTTTTGCTCTTTAAAACTTTATCCTCGAGTTGCACAGAGGATTATTACTATTATTTGAAAAAAAAAAATGAGAAAAAAGAAAGAAAGAAAGCCCAAATGAGTTCATTTACAAAACCATATTGCCAACCATGCTGGACGCGAAACCCTTTGCCTGCATTCATTCCTCCAAAAAAACATGCTTCCACGAGCCTGTGTTCGCAGCTTCCGCCACTGTTCACTCTTTCTCCTCATCCTTTTTCATCATTAATTAGATTCATTTTTAACTGCTATTGATGATGCTCAAAATCGTCAGTAAGCTACACGATCCGCACGTGCTCCTGATGACGTACCTGCACAACACAAAAGGTGAAGACCTAAGAAAGGGCACCGGTGTGGTACCGGCCAAACACCCTCCAACGGTCAAGTTAGAGAAATCTCTTACTCACAACTCTAAAGTGCTAGAGCTGGGGTAAATTGTATGTACCTTGTTTTGAGAGGGCTTTGGGGTATTTATAGTAGCGTAAGGCCGAGATCCATGCCTTGGTCAAGAAGTTCTTTTCCTTCTAGGAGAGTAACTCTTGGATTTTACGTATCTTCTAGAATCCTTGTCCTTATAGGAGTCTTCTTAACTTGAGTTAGACGTGTCGTACAAGAATCCTTTTTGTATGCGTGTTGGTCAAGTAAGGTTGTGGGCGGGACCAAGACTAACTTCTTCAGCCTGATCTCGTCAGCTTGGCCATACGTACTTCTAGGGTCGTTGGTTTGTTGGTGAAGTTTTTCAGCTTCAGATCTCCACAGCTTTGAGGTCGTCAGCTTCAAGGTCGTCAGTCCTGGGTTCGTCAGCTTTGGACTTACCAAAATAACCCTTATCAGCTATTTTAATCGTTATTTATTTATTATTTTTTTTAAGGAAATAGCATCATCAGCTTATGTTGTCTGCGTTATGTATGTTTGGAGGAACTTGAGAATGGCCAGTCATGTCAAGTTTTTTCACAGTGCATGCAACCACATCTTCCACTCAAATTGTTGGTTGAAGAAGAAGCTGACTTGTCCAATTTGCCGTGTTTAATTCTGTAGTAAATGAATAAAATGATGTAGCTAAAGACAAAAAAAAAAATGAGTTCGTAAAAAGAATTGTAAATTACTAAATTCTTTAGACACATCGTTCCCTTCTTAAATTCCTTTTCTCTCTTTTTGACCGAGTACTGAAGTTGATAGCTCGTAGCTAGGTTAATCATCAGTTCAGAGGTTTTCTATTTGGAATTCGGATGTTAAACATAAGCTACATTTTGGTCACCTGGTCTACATTGTGTAATATTGTTAATAATAGTATATGATAAGAAGGGGTAAATCAAATTTTTTGTCTTTCAAATACGGGATTGGTTCAATTTTTGATTTGATATTTCAAAATTTTAAATTATAATACTTTATTAGTCTATCTGTCTGTATTTTTTGTTGAATATTAATTGTTTTCTGACAATTTTTTATTTGCATTTTTGGTCTTTTAAATTACGGAGTGCATTCAATTTTAGTCCCTTATTAAGTAGTATTAGATTGGTTTGATCTTAGTTTCTTACATATAAATCTAGTTCAATTTTAATCCCTTAAATGCACGGTAGCTAGGGTGTTTCAAATTTCGTTAGTCATGTAAATTAAAATAAAAAAGACAGACAGACAAAATTGTGACATTTTAATAATTTGAAAGACCAAATCTAGCAGACCTTATATGGCCCCAGGATCATTTCCTTTTTGTTTTTGTTTTTGTTTTAACCAAGGTTCATTTGAGAATGAGAAGAGGGTGGGATGAAGCTCATAAGAAAAATCTTATGCTCACTCCAAAAGGTTTGCTTCAAAAAAATATAAAAAGTTCCGAAAATTAGGGGGGGTAATGAGTTCAATTAATGTCTGATATCTCTTAAGTCACCGATTAGTCATAAATCCATTTTTTTTTTTATCTTAAAAAAACGTGTCAATTTGTTAGCTTCTGATTTAGGTACATAAATTCCGAATTTAGGTTTGCTAAAAATAAATTGGAAAACGAATTTATGTTAGTGAACATTCATTAATACTAACAATTTTAGAGAATTAAACAGTTTTTAAGTAAATGGTTTTGAGATTCTGTCCATCGTGTGTAAATTTTGACATAGAAGTTGCTAAGTTGAGATTTCTCCATCAATGATTCTTAAACCAAATTACGCGTATATCCTTCCCAATAAATAAGTAGTGGAGGGGAATTTTACATGTAATGTTTAACAGGATTTTGGGTGATTTGTGTTTAAAAGGTATGAAATCTCTACCAATTAACTGCCTTTGTCTTAATATAAATGGGGTTTCGCCTTTAATGTTAGAGACTACCAATATACTTACTGCTTTCTAAAGGCATGTCTTTCCCATTTACCCAAAGTTCTCATTGATCATGAATTCTATGTATACTTGGCCGTCTTCTTCACCCATTCTTAAAGAAAATGTACGCCCCCCTCTTCCTCTGTCCCGCTTAGAGTCCATTATGGTAGACTCTACTTTGGTTTGTATGGTAGTGTTTATGGGTGGCTTAGTTATATATTGCATATTTGAATGCGTATCCCAGATGAAGTTCTCGAATTCACAAGAATCGGATCAGGCTGAGAAGCAAATGAAGCGCGCATTAAAGAGGCTGTCACCAATTTCAGGCTATAAAAGTGATCAACAAGAAACAGCAAGTTGGAATGAATACTGTGTGATATGCTTAGAGGAATTTGAGCCTGGTGACCCATGCCAACGTTTTCCTTTCTGCAAACACATCTTCCATTCCCACTGCATTAGGCATTGGTTGAAGTTTCAATTGACATGTCCAATATGTCGTACTATTATATGGAGGACATCAAATATAAAAAGATATCGTCGTACACCTAAAAGAGATCTTGGGCGTGAGAGTGCCCATGTTGACTTGCATGCCAATGGTATCATCACTATCGTCTAGCCTCTAAAGGCCAATGAGTACACAACTACTAAACCCCCACCCACACCCATTTTCACACCATTTATCAAGATTCTAAAGATCAGAAAGGGAAGAAAGATCAAAGGAAAGGGAAAGAAGTTCAGGAGGCAAACAAAGCTAAACGACAAGTTGAATGTGTAAAATGACAGAGCATCTTAGTTGGTTGGCTATACTGCAAGTAGTATAGGTGTTTTATTTATCAGCTCTTGTAAAACACACACGTGGTTAGTCACACTTGCTGTAATTGATTCCCTGATAGTTTAATTAGTTAGTTTTTCAGTTATTAGTATATAGCTAGAGCTCTTGTATAGAATTCAATTCATTCAGTACAACATAGAGAAAATTCCCAAAACTCTTTCTAGCTCTCAAGTTTTCTTCTACTCTCTGGTTGTATTTCTTACATGGTATCAAAGCTCAAGCTTCTTTCAATGGTGTCCAATTTTGATTTAAGTTCCTCTTCTTCCTAGCGTGAACTTTCACCAATTTTGATATTCATGCATAAATGTTAAGTTTGCTTAAACTGTACGTTGGTTTGTTATCTTATGCCTGAGTTTCATTTTCCTCCAACATGCTTAAACTTATGTTTGCTATCACATGCTTGATTTTCATTTCCATCTAATACATTTAAAGTTTTGTTTTCTATCACATGCTTGATTCCCTTTTTTCTTCCAACATGCTTGAATGTTAGTTCTTCATCACATACTAAATTCTCGAATTTCTTTTGCATGCAAATCCTTGATCTTTCCTCTATATGTTGAAATTATTCTCATTACATATGCTGTTTCTAACATATGTATATGTTAAATTGGTTTATTGTAGTAAAATACATTTTAACATGAAATTAATGTAATAACATTCCCTAATCCTATGACACACAACATTCAAATTTTCTGAAGTGTCGGTGATATACTTGGATGAACATGTCTAGACATCTCATTGATGTTCCTTTTACATGCTTAGGTGAACACTTCTAGATTAGCGCGTAACTTTCACTTAAATGCTTAGATAAACATGTCTAGGTAGTTGTTTTATTATTTATTTATTTATAAAATGCTTAGACAAACATGTCTAAATATTTTGATTTTCTCTATAATGCTTAGATGAACATGTCTAAGTATTTTTGATTTTCTCTATAATGATTTTTCTTTGTTTTTTAATTTTATTTTAATTTCTTGGATGATCAATATGCATAAACATTTTTTTCTCTTTGCAATTGTGTGGATGACAAATAACATAAAAATTTTTTAGTTTTTTTTCACATGCTTAGATGAGCACTTCTAGGTTATTATTTGCTTTTTTATAACATGATTGGATGAACATATCTAATTATCTGATCTACTAAACATGCTTGGATGAATATGTCTAAGCTAGGAATTCTTTGTTTTACATTAATTTCTTGGATGAACATGTCATTAATTTCGTGCTTTCTTTACATTTACTTTGTTATCTAACAAATTTCACATTTTGTTTCTCTTTACATTAAATTCCCCAACTCATATTTGTTTACAATTCTTGCAAATTAACATGTTTATATGATATATTATTTGTATTTGTTTGACATGTATTAGCCTCCTTAACCCAGGAGACTAGTTTTACCAGGTGAGATGGGTGCTTAATCTTTTATCATCTTGTAAATTAGCCTCCAAACTAAGATCAAGGGTTCTAAGGCTAGGCTCTTGTATATGCAATTTTACATTTTTTAGAATGTAATTAGGAAACAAAACAATGTAATTTACTTTCTTAGATTGTATCTAGGACCAAAAAAACATTGTAAATTTTGTTACAAAATTGATGTAAATTTTCATATATATATATATATATATTAATACAATAGAAGCATTTATTTTTTATAGAAAAGGTTTTCTTATTTTTCCATTTAAATTAAGTAAGTGGCAACCAAAAGCTTGGATTTGTGTGAAAACACAAAAGCTTGTTCAAATCCTCAATAAATATTATGGCTAGATTGCTTTTACACTAACTTAAACTAAGTGCAGAATAAGAGTAAATGAGCGTAAACAACCGATAAAACTACCCTAAGCCATATTCATCCAATATCAACAATAAAAGATAAGCTTATAGAGTAGGGAAGAAGGATGCAAACACAAGATAACATCGAGACGTGTTATCGAAGAGGAAATCGAAGAACTCAGCGAAAAACCTCTCCGTTGCCCTCTAAATGGTAAATTGATCCACTAGACAATAAGTTGGAGTACACAAATAACAAAAGACCCTCCAAGCCTAGTTTACCTAATATATTTGAGCCTTCTAAGCTCTTACTACCAACTGGCTTCTTGGAACCTTATCTTTTCTAGCTTTACTAGATCCAGCAATTCAGCTCGATTGCATTCACCAATGAATGACTCCTTCCAATGCTACCCAGCAGCACCAAAATCTCACTTGACACTCTGATTGGGTGTGGTAAGTGTTTAGGCTATCAATCTTTCATGGATTTATAGATGGAGAGGTAGGAGTAGAGGAAAACCACAAGAAAATGTGTAAAAACTCTTACTACCAACTGGCTTCTTGGAACCTTATCTTTTCTAGCTTTACCGGATCCAGCAATTCAGCTCGAATGCATTCACCAATGAATGGCTCCTTCCAATGCTACCCAGCAGCACCAAAATCTCACTTGACACCCTAATTGGGTGTGGTAAGTGTTTGGGCTATCAATCTTTCATGGATTTATAGATGGAGAGGTAGGAGTAGAGGAAAATCACAAGAAAATGTGTAAAAGATTGTGGGTATAACAATCTCTAACTCTCAAGTGTATTTTCTAGGGTTTTTTCTCTAAAAATCACTCCTTACAATATGTGGGTAATAAGGGTATATATAGTGTGGGTAAAGACTTAGTAAAACAAAACATAACAAATTAGCCAAACAGAATGTTTTGCGAGTATTATGCGGGAAGGCCTTACCAACGAGACACTCGCGAAATCCTCCAGGCTGGCTTGACTTTTCGCCTTCCAGTTATGTGCTCTACACGTGGCTCTTTCGTGGGATAGCTTCTCGTGAGGCACTCACGAAATCTACTTTTTCATCGTTTTAAGCTTGAGCCTTCACACTCTCTCACACTCATCCCTTACAATTAAAAACCCACATAAATATAGGGAAATAATTGAAGAAATTACAATCAAATTTGGCATGGAATTAAAACCAACGCAATATAGTTGTAAATTACAACTTTACAATCTCCCCCTTTGGCTATTCTATGATAAAACCCCTAAACAGACTCTAGACTTAAACGTGAGTTTAGGAACATAGGCAAAACTCACTCACACCTAAGTCTAGAAGCTGTGAAGCAATTGCATCGTATACACCTGTATCCTGAAACACTTGCACATACAACAAATTTTCATTAAGCTCATGACAAATAGAACACAAGGTACGTATAGGAATAAGTAAAATGCGATCAAGATACAATACAAGATATAAGCTATGAAGCATAACTTGATCAAACATGAACAGCCATTGAAGAATGACTACAATGAACATTCATCTAGTAAATGATCATCCGGATACGCAATGCAATTAAGAGCAATGCTAAAATCAATTGCATGTCCAACAAGCATGATACATTAAAGAAACTAAAGCTAGAAGCGATAGAAAGCAATAAGCATCAAAACAGTTACAAAAACCAAGATACACAAATAGTACTAAAGAAAATACTAAGATTTAAATTAAAGTACTTGAAAGCTTTAAAAGAAAGCAATGTAAATATCCATAAGTTATAAAAACTTAAAGTAAACTAATAAATTGTAAACTAGATAAACTAATGAACCAATGCTCCCCCTCAAGCTACGCTACTCCCCCTTAAACTACTCCCCCTTTTTGACCAAAATGGCCAAAGAGACTAGAGTTGTTCGGATTCCAACTCTGAATCCTTTTACTGCTGCTGGTCCCTTATCATGTCATCAATTTGAGACAAGAGTGCAGTGATCTAGCCTTGTATGCAGGTGAATTGAGTCGAGGATTGTTGCATGTGGGAGTCTAGAATGCCATACATTTTTTCAATCCTTACAATGAGATGATCAAGATGATTGGGTGCCCATGCACGCCCTTGGGAAAAGGGTTGTGCAGTGTCCTCCGGAGCTGATGTGAAATGCTCAATTCCTTCTTTTGTGTCTCCACCTTCTTCATCAACATTGTCTTTTGGGATTTAGGAGACATCAACAGATATTCTGGGGATATGGGCTTTGCTTTAGGTCACGGTTTGAGCACCGATTGGATAATCCCTATGCATCACTAGAAGACCACTAGGAATCTTCACCCTTGCCCTTGTGATAAGAGCCATGACTATACTTGGAAATGGTAAGATCATTCTCGAATTCTTCTTTGTGATGCATTTGGTAATATTAATTTCCTTGTGTGTGAAGAGATCAAACAGAAATATGGCCCTTGGTGTTGACAAGGTAGTCAAATTCTTCACCTGATAGAGGTTGGAGATCATAATAGGCCAATGTTTTCATCTCCGGGGTGAATTGAATGGTGTGCAATGCCTTCTTGCTGATTTCACCACCAAGGATGTCCACAATTTCTCCAAGCTTTTCTCTTCTCTCATCATACTAGAGGGATGTGTGTGGAGTCATTGGGCGAACCTCCAATATCTCTTGGATGGACTCCCTTGTGACATAGAACTTTCTTCCTCGTAGCCAGTAGTTTATGCGATCCCCTTTCATAACGGCATTGACATAGAATTTCCTTATGATTTCGGAATGGACATTCTCAATTGGGTTCAGCAGCTTTGTCCACGTCCTTTCTTTAAACACTTCATAAATGAAAGTGTGTTCTAGGGACTCAAAATCTATAGTCCTTTCCAAGTTGATCGGGGCCTTCTTGTAGTAGTTGTTATAGGCTATGTTTGCATCAGTATCTTGGAATGCATCTGAAGAAGTACTTGGAAGCTTTGAGGACTTCTTTGTGGCTGATTTCTTAAGAGGAGACATTTGCAAAACAGTCACAAACACAAAGGAACAAGGACAAAAACAAAAAATAAAGAAACAAACTTGATTAGTTCCAAGTTAGTCCATAAACCCAAAAGTCCTAAAAAGAACATAAAAACATAAAACCTAATATCACAAGATCATGTTTTAAGTGCTAAACGTGTAACAACACTTATTTAGCATGATTAAAGTGCAAAACATGTCAAGCGATCAAGTGTGTGCATTAAGTGTGCATATGGTGTGCATATGTGATGCATGGTCAAGGCATGACCAAGCACACTTAGAGAAAAGTGTGTAAAACACACAACCAATGTTTAAAACATGTTGAGAATGTAAAAACATGGTTATCCCCAAAGTTTGGTACTCATTGGAGTCCAAAACAACAACAAAATGCCATTTGGGCATTTCATCAAACATATTGTATGCATACAAACCACTAACATGTAAAGCAATGCACGAACATGATGAAATCTTGCCTAAATACATTTTAAAATACCATTTGGGGCCAAAACAAACACAAACAAACAAAATGGGACTCAGCCCAAATAAGAAAATCAAAAGATTTTGCAGAAAATTAACTTTTCCCCAACCCTTTCAAAAATAAACCCGACCCTAGAAATCCTAGAATCTAAGGCTAAATCTAATGATTCACAAGTAAATAGATGTTGAAACATACCTTATAAGTGTCTTAGGAGTGATTGATCTTGAGTTTTGGGTTAGATTTTGAGAGAAAATGTGTTTTGAGTTGAGAGAGGTGCAGAGGAGGCAATAGAAAATATTTTGAAAATCTGTCACTGTTTGCCTTTAAAAACTGCAAAAATGCACTTTTTGCGGGTAAACTTCTCGTGAAGTTACTCGCGAAAATGGCATTGAAGCATATAAAAGTTTTCACGGGTAGCTATTACTCGTGAAACAATTGTGAAACTCTTTGTATGAATTTCAATGTTTTCTAAAATTTGCCACCCTCATTTTTGAGGGAAGAGGTTACTCGTGACATACTTGCGAAAATGCCTCTGAAAGAGTTTTTTGTTAAAAACAAGAAATAAACACTTTGGACAAAAACTCTAAACACACAAAAGCATAAAAATACTTTCAAAAATATATAAAATACTCAAAAATATTTTTGGATTTGATCAACAAGTAATTGAGTGTACACATCACATTTGAAGACGTACAATCACACAAATGGAATAAGCATTTATTGAACATTAGACTTGTGTGTTATGTGTGTGGATCAAGTATGAACTAGTCTATAGTCTAGTATGAAGCTTCAATGATCAATTCAATCAAGTCATACACAACTATTATGAAATCCAGTGACTTATCTCACTTGTAGAAATGAACATATATGACCCCTCACTAATGTGATTACAATTGATTGAAAGCTTTTCATTTGGCTTCCATTTTTCATAATTTTGAACATTGTTGAGGTACAAATTTTCGGGCCCTAATTTCATCAGCCCATTCCCTAAAAAAAATACCTACACAGGCCCATAAACCATTTTGAGGCCACATAAATATGTCCCACATAATACCCAAATACTCTCTATATTATTGCCAACTTGGGCTCCCACAAATATTCCCTATATAAGCCCCATAAATTACCTTGGGCTCTCTCACAAATACTACCCATTATATCTCACATATTATCTAACTTGGGTTCTCACTAAAATATTTATCACATTACTACCAAAATTGGGCCACAAAATTATACTTCTTCCACAAAAAAGCCCAAAATCATTTAACTTGTGGGCAAAATCCAAAAGTCCAACAAAACTCCCGACAAAGTCTGTTGCTACACGGCACCTCTAAAGCCCGTTTCTACACGGCACCCTAAAGCCCGTTTCTACACGGCACCCTAAAGCCCGTTGCTACACGTCACTTTTATAAAGCCCGTTGCTACATGGTACCTCTAAAGCTCGTTGTTACATGGCACCTTAAAGCCCGTTGTTACATGGCACCTTAAAGCCCGTTGTTACATGGCACCTTAAAGTCTGTTACTACACGACACCTCCAAAGATCGTTGCTATACGGCACCTCTAAAGCCCGTTGCTATACGGCACCTTAAAGCCCGTTGCTACATGGAAATATTTGTACAAAATCTTAAAAAGCTCAAAAACTATTTTGGCATCTATTTTACAAAGCCCAAAATCGATTTTGGCATCTATTTTACAAAGCCGAAAATCTATTTTGGCATCTATCTTACAAAGCCCAAAAATTATTTTTGGCACCTATTTTATAAAGCCCAAATATTACTTTGGCACCTCTAAAGCTCGTTGTTACATGGCACCTTAAAGCCCGTTGTTATATGGCACCTTAAAGTCTGTTACTACACAACACCTCTAAAGATCGTTGCTATACGGCACCTTAAAGCCCGTTGCTACATGGAAATATTCGTACAAAATCTTAAAAAGCTCAAAAACTATTTTGGCATCTATTTTACAAAGCCCAAAATCGATTTTGGCATTTATTTTACAAAGTCGAAAATCTATTTTGGCATCTATCTTATAAAGCCCAAAAACTATTTTTGGCACCTATTTTATAAAGCCCAAATATTACTTCGGTAACTATTTCTAAAAGCCCAAAAACTACTTTGGCAACTATTTCTAAAAGCCCAAATACCATCTTGGCACATATTTTATAAAGCCCAATATTATTTTGGCAACTATTTCTAAAAGTCCAATATTACTTTGGCACCTACTTACAAAAGTCCAATATTACTTTACTTACAAAAGCTCGATATTATTTTGGCACATATTTACAAAGCCCAAATACTATTTTGGCAAAAATAATCACATTATGCTTAAAGCCCAAAGTTATTCCTTGACAAAAACATATTTTCATATGCAAAAATCCCTAAATCATCATAAATATAATTACTCATTCTCAAAAATACTTCTTTTACTAAATTTATAAAAGCCCATGTATATCACCCATGACAAACCTCTTCATTTTGTAGGGATAACCAAGCCCAAAGAAGCTCAATTACAAAGCCTAGCTGACCCAGTGCAGCTCACATATAAATCCTAGCAGCTGAAGCTCACGTGAGCTAACCAGCCAAGTTTCAGCATAACCTAACAGCTGGAGCCCCCATCAGTTCCAACATGTCTAATTAGATCAGAGGAGGACATGTGTCCAGTATGGGTTAAACCCTTTCTTAACAAGCTGATTCCCATAATTTCTCATGTGACACAAAGTTGAAGTGACATGACATAAAGCTGGGAAGCTTCAGCCAGCCATCTCCCTTTTCTTCTCTAGCTCATTCGATCGAGGGCTAAAGGTAGCCATAACCAGACCATGAGAGCTCCTACAGCAACTTGAAAATAGCTCAATATCTTGCCAAAAACATTTACTTTCTAGTTCATGGACCAAGAATATGAATCTAAATGGAGAAACTTAGGGAAATGTGGTTTGGAGGGCACTAAAGGGATCCTAGTAGAGTTCCCAGCATAGGGCTCCAAGTTTGACACCTAGCTTGGGGTGATACAATCTGCCCTAGGGAGCTTTGATTCTAGTAGCAGCAAAACCAAGATCATTAGCCTAATATATGCCTTAATCCCATTAGCTGACGACAAATTAGTATTTAATACCAAGTCAGAACCCCATGTGTTATTACCAAAAACAGCAAGAACATTCTAAAAGCTAAGCTTGCCACTCTTGGTCCAAATCCTAGAAACGATTGTCTAAGGATTTTATAAAGATTGAGGCTAATTAACAGAGATTATTTGCTAATCACCCCATATAACTCAACTATAAATGGAAGCTCCCCATCAACACTCCAACACAGACTAAGAGACACTAAATAAGGAAGAACTCTCTAAAGTACTCCTTTCTTCTCTTTAATTCTCTAAAAAGCTCTTAGTAAGGTCCTGAGTCTCTGAGTTCTTAGTTTCAAACTTAGAAACTAAGCTCTTCAACCTATAGTTGACAAACACCCCTCACATCTTTACTTATAAGCTTTTACCCGTCCCTAACAGAATGCCCCAGCAGCTTCACTAAACACTCTCCCTCACTATTCATACTACCAAAAATGTCCATCATTACTCACTACTTATACTATATCCATGGGCATACCTTGGCACCATAATGATCTTGTTGTACTAGTTGGAATCTCTTTCTCTCTCTCTCTCTCCCTTAATCTCACACTAAGTTTTTCTCATTATTTGTTATAATGGACCCCATAATATTTATTTACTCATTTACTATTAAAGGTTATAATGTAACTATTACTATAGAATTTTTCCCTTATATTATTAAATTAGAAGACTCTTTTCTAGAGCCAATGGATGATGGGTTTGAAAATGTATATACTTTTCTTAATTTGTGAAATAGCTAACGGCTGGAGGTTTATTCTATTCTATCTTATTTTACTATTAGGATAGCTTATTGCTGGGATAGCTTACCATTGGAACAGTTTATGGCTCGGATATTTTATCACTGGGATATTTTATTGCAGAAACATTTTACTGCTAGGCTATTTTTTGCAGAATGCTCTTTAATCATGCTAACGTGTTTGTTGTAGGAATTGTTTATGGGCCATCCTTGTTAGTCTCAGCCTAAGCCCAAGGCATAAAATAAAGTGAATTTTTTGGATCTTCATCGATAGCCTTTGGACCGTGCTTTGAGCCCATCGTCGAGTTTCGGTTTAGGCCCCCAACCTAACACAAATCTCATTTGTCGGAAGGAAAAACTTTTCGCTCCTAACAAACATAAACAACTCAAATTTTTGAGAAGCGATGCCGTAAACCTTTGATGAATTTTTGACAAAATAGTCTTTGGCTTTGGCACCATACATTTTAATACAAGTCGCTTTCTCTTTTTCCTAGTCAAATACTAGTATGTGCGACGGCTTTTGCAGCTCATTATCTCTTTTCGAGATTTGACATTGGTTGAGTTATAAGCAAAAACATAAAAGAAAATGTGAGGAGATATATAGGCTCAAGTCTACGCATGAATCAAGATCAAACAAGACTATTGACTAATCATTCATGACAAGCTTGAAGATTTATTTACAACAATCAAAACGTAGATTTCTAGATGTCGCTCACACTTAGAAAATGTGCATCCATAACAAACTAAGCTCGTAAATGCACTACGCTATTAGTACGGAGGTACTAGGCTAAACTCACATGTGATAAACACAACACAAGCGATCAAACTTTTTGAGATTTTTAACTTTTTTTGGGTTTTTGAATTTTTCAATACACTAAAAAATAGAACAAGCAAAGTATGATCAACATAAACAATAAGCAAAAACTTGAAAAATAAATGTGCTATAAACTGGGAACAATGACACAAGAAGATTGCATATGTCATGATGCAGGAACTTATAATGCATGGGCATAGAGAGTGATCATGCATGAGTACCCTTCTTCACCCACACTATACGAATGTTTTGCATAAGATCCTTAGATGGAAGGGTACGACTGACATAACTTTCAAACCTCGGGATGAAGCTAGCAAGGCATAATGAAATGTTCTTCAACATCTCCAGTGAGTTGACCCTTATTTTCTCCTTTAGCTTATGTTCCCTTTGGATTTTTTCTTGAATTTTCTTGGCCACGCATAGAATCAACCCTCTTGAGTGCTTGAAGCTTGAAGCAATTTTCTTGGTCACAATGATGACAAAAATGCTTCACTTGAGGTCCCTTTTGATTTTTGGGTAATGACTTCCCTTTATCCTTTGGTTTTGCACCAATGGTTCTTTTTAAAATAGAAGGGGTCTCAATCTTGGGATTCTCCACTTTGGGTTTCTCTATAGTTTTGGCTAATACAAACCTCACTTCCTTCTTGGATTCGCTGCTTGAGTTTCCTTCACTGGTATAGCCTAGACTAGTCTTGTCATGTGAAGATTTTTGAGACGAAAGCACGCTGTCAAGTTTCTTGGTGGAAATTCGCTCCACTTTGACATTTGCTTGAATAATTTCAAGTCCAAGAAACTTGATTTTTGAATAGGCTTCCACCAATTCTCCCTTTAGCTCTTCAACTTTACATTTTGCTTCCTTAAGTTGCACAAGTGTGCATTTATACTCTTCAATTTTCTTCATCTTCTTGACGGCATTGTTTGTAACCTTCGCATATTTGCCACATTCTTCTAGCAGTGCATCATACACTTCTTGAATATTCTTCTCAACTTTGTTGAGGCACACATCCTCATCTTCCGAACTTTCAACTTCCTCACCTTCCGAATGCACACCAAACTCATCAATCAAGTTGCTCAATTCATCACTAGAGTCAATTGCGGTGATTGCCATGAAGACTAAATAGTTTCCCTCACTATCACACTCTCCTTTTGCATCAAAATTTGAGCTTTCGGAATTACTAAGGGTAGTGGCAAACACTTTACCCTTTCCTCTCAAATAGTTTGGACATTCCTTCTCGAGATGTCCATGGCTGTTGCATTCATAGTACACGATTCCTTGAGTGGATGGAGAATCCTTCCCAGCTTTCTTCTTGAACTCCCTTTTGTCATTCTTAGAGGGTGAGAAATTTCTTTTGTCAAATGACTTCTCATTGTTCTTCATTTTGAGAAACTTTGGAAGTTCTTCACAAGAAATGCCACCTCCTTCTCTACGTCGTCTTTATTGGAGGAATCACCCACTTTCTCATTTATAGTTTTGAGAGCAAGTGACTTATTGGACTTGTGAGAAGGCAGTCCAAGCTCAGAGGTTTGGAGAGATCCAATGAGTTCTTGAATCTTTATCTCATCCAAATCTTTACTTTCCTTAATAGCTGTGACCTTAGCCTTAGAAGCTTTCAAGTGAGGATCTCAAAATCTTTCTCACCACCGTAGCATCTTCAATCTTCTCCCCAAGATTGAGCTTGGCAATCACTATCTCGTTCCTTGACCTTCTTGGTACCTTCGTAGGTTTTCTCAAGAATGGTCCACTCCTCCTTGGTGGTCTTCACATGCGAAATCCTGTGGAACTCATCAGTAGAAACACCACAGAAAATAGCGTTAATTGCTTTGCTATTGGCGTTTGCCAAAGCAAGAGCAGCCTTATCCCATTCGAATTTGACAGTTGTGGGTCTTACATACCCATTCTCAATGGAATCCCATACTGTCTCATCAATAGCACAAAGAAAATAATGCATACGTACTTTCCAAAAGGCATAATTACTCCTATCAAAGAATGGAGGAGTATTAAGAGATTGGGATCTATCCATCTCACTTGTGGTCTAGGATCACACTAGGATAATGAAATTCGATAAGTGTACATGCTCTGATACCAATTGAAAGCTCGGATTTGTGTAAAAACATAAAAGGTTGTTCAGACCCCTAATAAAAATTACGGCTAGATTTCTTTTACTCTAACTTAAACTAAGTGCGGAATAAGAGTAAATGAGTGCAAAAAATTGATAAAACTACCCCAAGCCATATTCATCCAATATCAACAATAAAAGATAAGTTTAAAGAGTAGGGAAGAAGGATGCAAACATAAGATAACATCGAGACGTGTTATCGAAGAGGAAACCGAAGAACTAGGCGAAAAACCTCTCTGCCGCCCTCCAAGTGGTAAATCGATCTACTAGAGAATAAGTTAGAGTTCACAAATAACAAAAAACCCTCCAAGCTTAGACTACCCAATGTACTTGAGCGCTCCAAGATCCTACTACCAACTAGCTTCTTAGAACCTCATCTTCTCTAGCTTTCCCAGATCTCGTAATTCAGCCCGATTGCATCCACTAATGAATGGCTCTTTCTAATACTTCCTAGCAGCACCAAAATCTCACTTGACACTCAGATTGGGTGTGGTAAGTGTTTGGGCTATCAACCTTTCATGGATTTAGAGATGGTGAGGTAGGAGTAGAAGAAAACCATAAGGAAATGTGTAGATGATTGTGGGTATAACAATCTTTAACTCTCAAGTGTATTTTCTAGGGTTTTCTCTCTGTAAAGAACTCCTTACGATATGTGGGTAATGAGGGATATATAGTTTGGATAAAGACTTGGTATAGCAAAACATGAAAAACTTTCCAAACAGAATGTTTCATGAATATTTCGTGTGAAGGCCTTACCGGCGAGACAATTGCTAAATCCTTTAGGCTGGCACCACTCTTCGCCTTCCAGTCATGTGCCCTACACGTGGCTCTTTCACGGGATAGCTTCTCGCAAGGCACTCGCGAAATCCACTTCTTCATCATTTTAAGCTTGAGTCTTCACACTCTCTTACACTCATCCCTTACAATTAAAAACCCACATAAATACAGGGAAATGATTGAAGAAATTACAATCAAATTGGGCACGGAATTAAAGCCAACACAAAATAGTTGTAAATTACAGCTTGGGTATGATGTTTGGGGTTCCTTTGCTAAGCCTACTCAAGAGGGTTTGGGATATTTTCTTACTATTGTGGATGATGCCACTAGATCAACATGGGTATGACTCATGAAAACTAAGTTTGAAACTAAACCATTTTTTTTATCTCCCTTTATAAAACGATATGTACATAGTTTCACACAAACATTAAGGTCATTAGAACTAACAATGCTCAAGAATATTTCTTAAAAGATTTGTTTTACTGCTCATGGTATTATTCGTTAGCACTCCTGTTTTACAACTCCACAACAAAACTCAATTGCAGAGAGAAAACACCAACATATTTTGAGCATGGCTAGAGCACTTAAGTTTCAGTTTGATGTACCTCTCTATCTATGGGGTGATTGTGTTCTTACTGTTGTACATATCATCAATAGGTTGCCTTCACCTATTTTGCAAAACAAGTCACCTTTTGAGAAAATATATCGTAAGCTTCCTTCCTATGATCAAAAGTAAAGGCAAAAAAAATCACTTGTTTTGCCTCTACTTTTGGTGTTGAGGGTTACAAGTTGCTTAATTTAGTTTCCAAGAAAATATTTGTTTCCAGGGATGTGATTTTCCATGAAACAACTTTTTCTTTCATTTCTTTAGCCTATTCTTCTTCTCCTCATTTAAATATCTCAGAACCTCATCTTTTCCCACTTGTGGCTTCACCCCAGATTCTCTATTTCCTTCCGTTTTTCCATCTATTGATTCTCAGCTTGTTCCATCTTCATCTTTTCTTGCCACTAAGCTTATTCCATCTTTCACCCCTTCTAGCACTAATCATATTACTCTAGTTGAGACTGTTCCTGTAGTTGATTCCATTCCTCTAGTTGATTCCATTCCTCTAGTTGCTATTGTTTCACTTGTAATTCCAACTTCTTTTGTTTCAACTCCTTCTACAAATGATGTAGCACCTGCATCTCTTTCCATTGTTGATTCTATAGAACCTGTGACATCAAATCCATCGATAAGGAGATCTCATAGGATTACTAAGCCTCCATCTTATTTGCAATCATACGAGCGCAACTCTATTGCTTGTGATCAGTTTGCTCATTCTAATCCTGCCAACAAGTTTGGCCTTTCCCCAGCCAAGTCAAGTACAAAATATCCTTTATCCAATTATCTTGATTCCTCAAAATTATCCCCATCAAATGCCCATTTTTGTTTCCTTATTACCGATGTTATTAAGCCCAAGTTTTATCATGAGGCTGTTAATGACCCAAGGTGCCAAGAGGCAATGTATGCTGAAATTGCTGCCTTGGAGGCTAACCATACTTGGACCCTCACTCCTTTACCACCAAATAAGAAATCAATTGGTTGCAAGTGGGTGTACAAAATGAAGTACAAATTAGATGGGTCTGTTGAGAGATACAAAGCCAGGCTGGTTGCTAGGAGCTTTACTCAACAAGAAGGTCTTGATTTCACAGAGAACTTTTCTCTTGTGGCAAAAATGGCTATTGTCAAGACGCTACTTGCTATTTCTGCTGTGAGAGGTTGACACTTGACTCAGCTTGATGTAAATAATGCATTTCTTTATGGTGAGCTCTATGAATAGGTCTGCATGCAGCTTCCTCAGCTTTCATAGCAAGTGGGAGTTGGTTTGCAAGCTTAACAAGTCCTTATATGGGCTCAAGCAAGCTTCAGGGTAGTGGTACTCCAACACCATTTTGAAGTATGGTTTTAGACATTCTAAATCATATTATCCTAAAACGTTATAGACAACTTATCCACCTATGCCCCAAGATTTCCTTTTAGTATTAGTATTATTATTATTATTATTATTATTATTATTATTATTATTATTATCATCATCTATTTGTACTACTATTTAAAGGGTTTCTCCTGTTTGGAATACTTATTTTCAAGGTTCAAAAAATACCCATAAACTCTATGTTTAAGTAGAGAAAAAACTTAGGGACAACTAGATTAAAATACATTTCTAACTCCCACATAGAACACTTCCTACAACCACTCTTCTACTAACCCACCCCTTCAAAAGTGCCTACCTTTTTTTTTTCCTTCATTTTTATCTATTTATACTATTATTTAAGGGGCTTTTCTTATTTGGGATCCTCATTTTCATGGTTAAAAAATACCCTTAAATTCTAGGTTTAAGTAGATACAAAACTTAGAGACAATTCGGTTAAAATAAATTTCTAACTCCCACGTAAAACACTTCCTACAACCACTTTTCCACTAATCCACATTTTCAAAAGTACATGCCTTCTTTTTTACATTTTATTATTATTATTATTATTATTATTATTATTATTATTATTATTATTATTATTATTATTATTTAAAAATAAAATAAAAACAATTTACATTCCCTTTTTTTAAACGCATCACACTCACACCTTCAATTAGTTTCTCTCCTCACGTTTTTTTTCTCAAACTAAAATTAAAAAAAAAAAAAAAAAAAGGGCCTGAAAATTCTCGCGCATACAACTTCAAACTCACATCCAACAATTTAAAATTTCCCATTATCGTCAACCAGATATAATGTTATACAATCTCTCATTCTCATCTTTGAGTTCTCTCTTTTATACTGAGAGTAACAACCATTTTTCGCTGTTTGATAAAATGTGATTTTTTATTTAGAGAGTTTCGACCTATGACGTTTGCTCCCGATGATAATTTTTGGAATAGGCGAGAATTGAACTCTAGATCTCTTATTCAACCATCAGAGATTTTACCAGTTGAGTTAACTGGAATCCATGATAAAAGGTGATTAAGTACTAAAGGGAACATTCCAATCAAAATCCGCAAGGTATTTTACTAAATGATTTCTATCTGTTTATGTTAGATAATTAAGTAGGCTACACACGGATATTTCCATTCAATTTGTATACCTTTCACTCTATTACTTTCGAGGTTGTTTCTATTTTATTAAGTTTTAATTGGAACTATATTCAAGTATTTATCAAATGATGAGAAGGAGAAGAAATCTACAAGTCGGATTGGACTTAACTGACTCATAGATCCAGGAATGAAGTGGAGCGAAACGTTGCATCTACGAATAGGAGCTTGAACGTGTTCCTTGGATAGAAATGTATGGGACAAGTATGTAAGATATTATGTGTTGTATATGTGGAAAGCTATAGGGTCTCCATGCACTTTTGGTTTAATTTCAGTGTAAAATATGTTGCTTATTCAGTTTTAGAATAACTCTCTTTCTTATGCGGTGGTTGCTGTAGAGATAGAGACAGAGGAAGAGAAAAAAGAGATAGATGAGAGAAGAGAGAGAAATAAGATTTTTTTTTGTTTTTGTTTTTTTAAAATTTTTTTAATTATTTATCTATATTACTATTTAAGGGGTTTTCCCTATTTGGTTCGGATATTTTTTGGTTCCAAAATACTTCTATTTCTCTAGGTTTAAGTAGAGATAAAACTAAAAGATAAACTAGTTCGCGCGTGCGATGAGACTTTTTTTTTTAGTGGTCTTATTTTGTAGAAAAAAAAATTGTATTTAATTATTTTATATATATATATATATATGATTTTATTTTAAAAAAAATCTAATTTATAAGTGATTAAATCAATTTAAAAATTAATAAGAGAGTGGTCCTATTTTTTAGGCAATATTTTAGTGAGAGTTGAAGTTGCATTTTTACCGGATTGTCCTTTAGTTTTGTCTCTACTTAAACATAGGACAGTAGAGCCATTTTTGAACTAAAAAATAAGTTTTTACCGGATTGTCCTTTAATTTTATCTCTACTTAAATATAGGACTGTAGGGGCATTTTTGAACTAAAAAAATAGGAATCCAAACAAGGAAAGCCCCTTAAATAGTAGTATAGAAAAATACATGTCTAACTTACATTAAAATATTGTCTACAAAATAGGAACACTCTCCTATTAATCTATACTACTATTTAAGGGGCTTCTCCTGTTTGGATTCCATATTTTGGATGCCTAAAGTACCCTCATCATATCCACTTATAAGTTTTCAACTAACGAGGATAAATATGTAAATTAAAATCCTACACTTTAAAACCCACAAACTCACGTACGCTTTACAGTTTCTATCTCACTTTTTATCTCTCATTTTTCTTTAGATTAAAAACATTTAATTTAGCTCTACATCCTCCTTTCTTTTTCTTCAGATTAAAGACATTTATTGTCAGAGACTCTAACAAATTTCCAGGTTATTTCTTTTGCAAGTTCCTCTTTGTTTTCTTTTCTTTGGTTTATGATTGATTTTCTTTGATCTCTACTTTTTTTTTTTATATGTATTACGTTAACTCTCTTTTTTTTTTTTTTTTTTTTAAAATGTAATTTTGAAATGCATGGTTCCTTCATATACTCTATCACTGTACTTCTTAATAAATTGTCATTTCATATTGTAAGTATTGTGATCCAAAGACAGGGCTGCCTTATGCTACAAAAGACGCATTCAATCAACAAATTTTCAGGTTCTATCTTTTGCAAGTTCCTCTTTGTTTTCTTTTCTTTTCTTTGGTTTATGAATGAATTTCTTTGAGTTGTACTTTTTTTTTTTTTTTATATGTATCACTTTAACTTTTTTTTTTCTTTTTTTAAATGTAATTTTGAAAATTTGAATTGAAATAAAAATACTTACTACAATACTCCCTAATTTAATGATCAAAATATAAATGATTAATTACTATTTCCTTCTATTTCCTCACTTCTTCTCTGTTTCCTTTTTTTGTTTTTTTTTTCTTTTTAAGAATTTTTTTTTACTATCATTGTATATGTTTTTGGCGTTAAATTTTTTTATTTACTTATTTATTTATTTTTGAAACGTATTTACTTATTTATTTAAATAGTTGATGATGTGATGATTAGATTTTAAAGAGTCCATGATAGAGTTTTGTTATATTCTTAAAAAAACCTCACGTTGAGTAAAAAAAATACACAACTAAATAGTAAAATTTCTAATATTTTATTCTTAGAAAAAACCTCACGTTTAGTTAAAAAAAAAAAAAAAAAAACTAATGAAATACCCTTAATTTAATAAACTTATCTTTATCTCTAAATCATAAGAAATGGTTTAAAATTTTAAATTGATAAAAATTGAAAACAAAAAACCTAATGAAGAAAGCCACGTTTGGAGTACTATTCAGCCAATTTGTTTCCCCATTATCTACCACGTTTCTATATTGAAAAAAAAAAAAAAAAAAAAACCCTACGTTTTGTATTAAAAAAAAAACTACCCCGGCCACCCCTTTTTTTTTCAAATTAAAAAAAAAAAACCTTAACAGTTTGAATTCCACTCCCACATTTTTCTCCTAACAAATTGCTTGAATTCTACTCTCCCATGTTTATCCAAAAACAAATCTAAATAATAAAAAAAAAATTAAAGGACATTCAGGATTGTTTTTGTTATAAAATACCCTTACATTCCTATTTTTAAGTAGAGATAAAACTAAAGGACAATCCGGTAAAAATAAAACCCTAACTTCTACTAAAGCATTGCCTAAAAAATAGGGTCACTTTCCTATTGATTTTCAAATTTATTTATCCACTTATAAATTATATTCTCAAAGTAAAAATTATATATAAAAAAATAGATTTTTTTTTTTGTACTACCACTTAAAAAAAAAAAAAAAAAAGCCTCATCTCACGCGCTTCGCGCGTGGGATGAGGCTAGTCTACTTTTATTCTTTTTTTATTTAAATACTTTATTTTTTTTGATGGGTTAAATAATTTATTATTATTTGTAAAAAAACCCCACGTATTGATAGTTGTAAAAAAAAAAAAAAAACTAACACACATATTGATAAAAAACCTAACACACGTACTGATAAAATGTGGGTGTTTAAACACATCTACAGTTATTGCAAAAAAAAAAAAAAAAAAAAAGACCACCCGTACACCCACATTTTAGTCACACGCACAACTCCAAACTTCTACCTAACAATTTTTAATCTCCCCAGCAGTTAAATGTTATTAAATATACTAAGAGAACAATACTAATAGGTGATTACATGACAAAGGAGGCCACTTAAAAAGGTATTTACTCATCACGTTCTTTCCATTCATGTTAGATAATTTAAGCTTTTATGTTTTTCGAATCTCTGTCACCAAATTCTATATATTTAATACCACTGTTCTATAGCTTCTTTTGGAATTTGATGTTTACATCATCTTAATTAAGTTCAACAGCAAAAATGTAAGTATCTTTCACAATTCTTTTTTTTTATTTTTTATAATAATCATGTTTCGTATATCCCTGTGTTTTGTTTAAATATGGCTGCCAAGTATTCATAGTTTGAGGGGTACTTACTTTTGGATGAATGTGATTAGAGATTCAAGGGTGTTTGATAGTAGCTTATTACCCGTGGTTGACTTAGAAATTTCAAAAAAATAGGGTTTCTGCTTGAACTGGCTACTTGAGAAAGAACATTGGTAAGAGCTCTTTCTCTTTGTTTTGGCTTGCAATCAAACACAAACTCTTTTTATGTTCTATTTTTTTTTTTTCTTCTAAGGGGATTACTTTACGCTACTAGGTTTGATTTTGATTTTTTATTTTTTTAAGAATGTGTGTTATATTTTTTTTAGGGATTACACTGCTACTTGGTTTCCTAATCAAACACAAACTCTAATAATATATCTCAGAATCATTGATGGTGGATAAGTTTTGACCAAGACCATCGTTACTGTCTCTGGTAAATCCTTCCAAAAACCTGAATCAAAATGAAATATAGACACATTGTATTTGTTTTGCCTTTGAATTGTTTTTTTTTTTTTTTTAGTTTTAAATTGCATACCCAATATGGAATACTCAAATGCACATCAATGACATGCACATTAAGTTGATAGAAAAAGAGTGAATTTATGGTAAAATCTTTAATAACACTCACGTTAGGTACTTGGTTTGTTGATTAAAGTTTCTTTCTTTTTTTTTTTTTTTTTTTTTAGTACTTGGTTTAACGTTAATTCTTATATTTTTCTTAGGTTGACGACTTGACGTTCGCATAAATTTATTGGATTGCATTGAGGAGGTATTGGAATGAAACATTAGCATTGAAGAGGTATTAGAATGGAATATTAGATAAGTTCGGGTGAGAGAATTTATAAGAATTATTGTATAATTCTATGTGAAATTCAATGTACAATTTTTTTTTATAAGAATTAATTTACTATTGTATCAAAAATGTTACGTACCTTTTGTTGGTTTTAAAGGTAGTTGATAAATTTTAAATTTAAGCTCTTTTTAACTATTGTTATGGATGTGTAGTAAGTGGCAAACTTTTAGAATTAAAAAACTAAAATTTTGGATTAAAAAAATTGATAACCATGAGCCTTTCCTTTAACAGAAAAAAATGTGAGCCTTTTATTGTAAAAAAAAAACCAGGTAGTTGCAAAATTTTAAATTTAAACAAAAAATGATAACTGCCATAAATAAAATTAAATAAAAAAAAAAAACAACAACAACAACACCACCAAAATTTAAAAATGTCAGCCTTTAACCATAATAAATAAAATAAAAAGGAATAGTTGTTAAATAAATAAATAAACACCTACAACAACACCCAAACAAAAACAAATGTGGATCTTGGATGCTTTTCATTTTACAAAAATAAAAGATAAAAAAAAAAATACTAACACAAAAAAATGGCAGCCTTTTATTGTAACAAAAATAAATAAAAACTATTAAAATTTTGTAATTTGTTTTTTTATGGATGTGTAGTAAGTAGCTAAATGTTAGGATTAAAGATAAGTACTAATAATAAAAAGGAATAGATTGTATCGAAAAAAAATTAAAAATAGGAAAAGATATGGACTAACAATTTTAATTTAGTAATACCATTATTTAAGCATTTTTATATTTTAGATGGTAGACTCAATCCAATTGGGTGTTGGAAACCATAAATGGCTTCTAATAAAGAGTAACTAGACATGTTTCAATTGGCCTTGCACTCTACCACACTTATTATTTGGGATTATAAAAAGGATTGGACTAACCTAAGCTTAAATTTGATTATAACTACAAAATTCTACATTAAAAAAAACATAAATAAAGTTAAAAAAACTATATAATATATTAGCCTTTGAGCACGTGCTCACGTGCATGCTCAAAAGCTCTTCGACTTTTTTTTGGAAAAAGTTAATAATTTTCATTTATTATAATTTGAGATTACTACATTTTTCAATTGCGAAAAAACCTAGGGGTGTGATGAGTATTATGCGAGAAAAATGTTAATATTTCAATATTAGATATAAACGCATAATACTCATCACACCCCTAGATTTTTTTGTGATTGAAAAATATAGTAATTCTAAATTATAATGAATACAAATTATTAACTTTTTCTTAAAAAAAAAATAGAAAAGCCTCTGAGCATGCGTGAGAGTGCGTGCTTAAAGGCTAGTATTATTTTATTGGGTCGTATGTAAAAATAAGAATTAGAATGTAGGGTGTATTGTAAAGTGAGTTGGTATAATAGAGAGAGTAGGTTTTTAGATGGTAAAATAGCAACTGGTTCTCATCCTCGAATGCTAATGCTCTAAGGAATGCTTCTATTATTATTATTATTTACAAAAATATTTAGGGATGTCATCAGAAAAGACTAAAATTTTGAATTATGATGAATATAAAGTGACATCTCTCTCATGCCAAGTTCCAATTATGTTTCACACTCTAGGACTTTGTTCTCACTCTTGGAAAAACCAAAGAAGGATTTGTAATAAATTTCGTTTGCAACCTTACTTCGTGATTTATGTTCAGGCCCCGATAATGGAGGTTTGATCCTAGAGAGAAGTACTATACCAAGAAAAAGAAAAATTTAGTTCTGTTGAAATATGTTCTTTGATTACAAGGCCATAATAAATGATAGTTGACAAATTAACAATTTTTCCAACCATAATAATATATAATTCCCACATAAAAAGGGGGAAAAATACTTCCATGCTATAAGATCATCAGTTCTACATGCACAACAACTACCCTCCAAAGTATGGAATGGGATGGTAAGAAAAAATTAAGATACTTTAATCTGCAATTGTAGTAAACCAAGTAACTAACACCCACAATGAATTTAAAAAAAAAAAGAAAAAAAGAAAAACCCGAAATCACACCAAGGAATTGTAAAAGGTAAAACCAACTTAAAGGCAGTGTCCAAAATGTATAATTCATCCCATTTTATTGTGAGTTTACTAAGCATCAGAGATTAGTCATGCCATACACATAAGTTTTGTGAAGATTTAGCATACAAAGTCTGATACTTTATCTGCCCACCTATTTTACTGTGTGACCAAATGTAATTTGTGCCTCAAATAAAAATGCAATAAAAAGAAGCTGAAAAGAAAAATTTTGTATAGATTTGATATCCAAAGCATGATACTCCGAAATAGTATTGAAATCATATGTTCATGTGTGAATTTATCTATTTTTTGAAGCTAGCCTCATGACACTCTTAACTGAATAAATAGTTTACAAATGCATAATATTATTAGACAAACGTATAAATCTCAAATTAGGATGAATGAAAAAGTATGAACACTAAACTAAAAATAGAAAAGACAATCTTATCTGTCCCATAATTTCAGATTAGCTTCTGAGAGGCTCTTTTATTTTTTTAGATAAATGTTAATAATTTGCATCCATTATAATTTGAGATTACTATATTTTCTAATTATAAAATACCTAGAGCTGTGATGAAAAAATTATTTCACCAACAAACACATAAAACCTCTAGCTATTTTGTGAATTGGAAAATGATGTAGTCTCAGATTATAAACGATGCAAATTATTAATCTTTACCTAAAAAATAGAAGAGCATCTGAGCACGTGCCGAGACTAATTATCTTCTAAAATTTGAGCATGAGAAGACTTGGGATGAGTCTCAAAAGAAAATTCTTAAGCTCACTCCAAAAGGATCCCTTAGAAATACAAATACTACTAAAAAGATCTAATATCTTAGGTAGCCAATTACACTAAATCCCCCCTCCCCCCCCCCCCCCCCCCTTTTCTTTTTTAAAGACGATTAGGGAGTTCATTTGTGAGGCCTTATTTGATTTGGTAAATCACACCAAATCTCTAGTTTAGGTCTGCTAAAAATAAGTTGGGTAACAATTTTAGAGCATTTAGCAATATTTAAGCATAGGGGTTAAAAAGAGTCTTCACTCGTGACTCAACTGATAGTCATACATGGTTTATATCTCCTCTCGCGGATTGTGATTATCAAATTTATAAATATGAAAAAGAAAGAAAAAAAGGAAAGTTTTGGAGATTCTCTCCTTGATCTGTTAAGTTTTAAGTTTTAACAGTTATAAGGTGTTTAGTTGAGATTTCTCTATCAATGGTTCTTAAACCAAATTACGCGTATCGTCCCCCATAAATAAGTAGTGGACGGGAATTTTACACATAATATTGAACAGGATTGGGGGAGTTGTTTTGAAATTTAAAGATTATAAAATCTCCAACAAAATTAACTGTCTTTGTCTTAAATCTTAATATAAATGGGCTTTCACATTGAGAGTTAAGAGACCACCAACATTTACTACTTTCTAAAGGATTTACGAAAATTTCTCATTGATCATGTATCCTAATCCTATGCATCCTTGGACGTATCCTTCATGCTTTCTTAATGAAGATGAAACCCTTCGTCCTCTAACCCCCTTAGAGTCCATTATAGTATGCTTCACGTTGTTTTGTTTATTAGCATTGATGTGTGGCCTCGTTATAGTTGTTCTATTAGATGAAAAGAAGTCCTCGAATGATGAACAAAGGAAGCGTGCGCAAGAGAGGCTGACGCCAATCTCAAGCTATGAAAGTAGTGATCAAGAAAAAACATCAAGTTGCAACAATCACTACTGTGTGATCTGCTTGGAGGATTATAATCCTGGTGATCCATGCCAACGTTTTCCTTTCTGCAACCACATCTTCCATTCCGAATGCATTAGGCTTTGGTTGAACTTTCAATTGACATGTCCAATATGTCGTACCAGCATATGGAGGTCTAGAAAGATAAAAAAATATCGGCCTACGCGGAAAATAAATCGAGGGCAGATCAGTGCCCATGTTGAGTTGCAAGGCAATAACAATGGCGTCACTGCAGCAGTGTAAAGGTTTCAGGCTTTCAGCCCTTTTTTCTTATCTTACAGCTTGTTCATTTATTAGACTTAGAATGTAGTTGAGAATCCAGAGCTTTCCAAGGAAGCCATGAAAATGATGTACTATTAATTATAACTCACTTCTATAAACGTCCATTCAATGACGTACACTTGCTTCATATGTGAGTGTGTTTTGATGAAATTGAGGCTTGAGACAAGACTTCCATTTTTATTAGGACCTATGCAACAAAATTTTCCATGAAAATCAAAGCTCGCATATTAAGTCAAAAAACTAATCAAATTTAGTCACAAATTAAAAAGGGTCAACATAAAATAGTAACAAAAAAGCTCTCTTTATATAATAATAATAATGACGACGATGGATTTGGTTAACGGGTGCCTTTAGGACATTTGTTAACGAATAATTTTAGAAAAATTTTGATACAATTTTGATTGAAAATATAAAAAAAAAACTGTCCAATAAACAAGTTTTTTTCCCATAAATTATTTATTTAAAAATTATTTCCCAAATGAATGCCCTTAAGACGTCTGTTAACATAATCCATAGTAATATATAATTTATTAGGGCATCTGTTAACAAAATCCATAATAATATATAATTTATTGTTTCTTTTGAATAAAGATACTTTTTATTGTGTCTACTTATAATATCTATAAATTAAGGGGTAATTACACATAACCCACCTATGGTTTGGGCAAAAACATTTTGCCTACCCATGGTTTGAAAAGCATCACTTAACCCACCTATGGTATGTTTCCGTCAATTTCCATAACCCACCTCAAGCCCAGCCATTACAAATTTACAAAAGCACATCTTAACCCCAAAACACAACATAACGCGAATCAAAACACCCAAAACTCAGAAACTTTTCGAAAGAGAGACCTGTGGTGAGATCAACATGTTCTTCGTGATTTGGAGTGTCTGGAGGGAGAGAAAACACAAGTTGCGCAACATTGAAGCTAGGGAAGGTAGTTTCGGTAAAGAAAATCAAGGTATTTGTGTTTGTTCTTGATTTAGGGTTTCAGATTTTATTCAAGTGCCTAAACAAAAAATAGCACCAAAATGAAAGAGAAATAAGATCAAAAGAGAGGGTTTTGTGAAAATTAATATTTGAACCCTATATTTAATGTTAAGGACATATTTTATGTAGTTGGCTAATTCTTTGACAAAACACACTTTACTTGTATTTGGGTAGATCTAGGATGTGTTTAATACTTCAAAGAACATGTTGTTCAAGTCTAGTATTAAAGCCATCAAGATTGAATCAAGAAACAAGTGAAGAAAAAGTGTTCACTAAAGCTGGACAGATAGTTGGACACTTGCGGATAGCTGCTCAACAGATAGCTATCTATCGAGATTTAACGAGGCTCGACACCTGCTATCTATTGAGGTTACAGAAATCAGAATTTTCAGATCTGATTTTTGGCCTATGTTTTTGTATTTGTGTAGGGCTTCTTTTCTCACAATCCTAGACATATATAAAGCTTATTTTAAAAGTCATCACATAAGAGAATACAAGGAGAACACATGCAAAAAGTGACTAACGCCTTATTCTTTCTGAAAGAAGCTACTGCTTCTTTGCGCCTTAGGGTTTTGTAACCAAGTGCTTCTTGATCTTTATTGTTGATGAAGTGAAGAACTTTGCAGCCAATATTCTTCTTTCTCAAGTTGGTGAGTGAGTCACGTATTGGGATTCGTGCATCAAAGGGTGGCGTTCATATATTGAAGAGATTAGAGGTTTTGAAGCAGTAAAAGGTTTTTGCTGTAAGTTCATCTACGAGGATTGTAGAGTTTAGGGACAAAAGTTTTGTACTAGATCTAAAACTTCTCTTTACTATAGTGGATTGTTTTTTGGGAAGGTTTCCCCCCCAGGTTTTTTACTGTGAAATTAGTTGGTTTCATTGGTTTTCCTAGGTCATCATATCTTGTCTTATTTACTTTTTCTTGCACTTATATTTGACATGATATTGATGATTTTTTGTTTTAACAAGTTTTATACATAATAAATCTAATTAATAATTTAGATTTAAAACTTGTTAATTGCATCAATTAGGGTCTGAATTCCCCAACATTCAAAACTCCTAATTTCACCTCTTCTTGTATTCAAAAAACCTATATTTGGACCGTATATTCTAAAGACCCCCTTTGTTTTCACCTCTCCTTGTATTCAAAATCTCGATGGAGTAAACTACAATCGGCATAAGAGCTTTGAGCATTTGGATGAAGGAGATAGAGAGGTAGATGTAGGTGGAGTTAGAGAACCAGAGGGAAGGGAGTACAGAGTTCCAATGGGTACCACAGATTTGAGGTAAAGGTCAGGAGTCATGGTAGATGGGAGTTCCATGACCTTGAAACCTTTGATGAGAAGGTAAGTGAGGAAGGGATAGAAGGACATGTGGATCATGGTGAGTGAGATCAGGAATGGCCAGTTGTAGAGCTTGCGGTCGAGGATGTACTTGTTGTACACGATGACGGAGAAGCTGAGGAAGATCTAGATTGCTTCTATTTTGGTTTTGAATTTTCATTCTTCAAATTGTTATTATATGGGAGTGTTGTGTTCATAGATCTTTTGCTATTTTTGGATGTCAGATAGCTATGTGTATTAAAGCTTTGATTTTTAGGAACTGTTTTTTTTTTTGAAAAATATTCGTTTTTGTGAAATTAATTATAATGATGTATTTTTCGGTGATACCCATTTCCAGTCGTGGTCAGTTATAGTGATTTTGGAACAAAAGCAATTGTGGGTTTGGTTTATAAATTTGAGATCTTGTGAAGTTTTTTTTTTTTTTTTGGATTAGGGGTTATACTATCTATAAAAAGTGGTTAAAGATGATGTCCAGATCATATATCAATACCACTTTTTGATCTTGTTTCTCTTTCATTTTTGTGCTATTTTTTGTTTTGGGAGGAGAGAGATATAAAATTTGAGTAAAAATACCTATTTACCCCTAATTTTAACGGAGGTGGGTTATGTAAAACAAAATGGAACATACCACAGGTGAGTTAAGTGATACTTTTTAAACCACGGGTAGGTAAAATGATTTTCGCCTAAACCACAAGTAGGTTTAGTGTAATTACCCCATAAATTAATAAATTGAATAAAAAAATTGTGCGAAGCAAGGGGTAGCTCTAGATTATGTCTAGGGTGCTCACAGGACCACTCTGACTTGAAAAAAAAAATTATTATATATATAAATTTTAAAGATTTATAATTTTTTTATCATCGAAAATTTTTTTTGATCACCCTAAATTTTTTAGGCCCAACATAACTAAACTTTGGACAATGTTTGGCAAGAAACTTGATGTAGTCTTGTAGACTAAGGTTACAACTGTTAATTTTTTTATTTTTTAATTTTTTTTATTGATGTGAATTTTGACAAATCCAATATTTGATTACATTGTAAATTTCAAGTTTTTGTAGTATAAATTTTTATATTAAAAATGAGTTTATGTATCGAATAGTAAATAACGTCTGATTGGTATGAAATTTGATATGTGTTTCAAGAACATAAAAGCCATTTAATTTAATAGTCAAATTTTCAAAATAAAAAGCCATGTTAATTTTTTAGTGAGAGTTGTAACCTTATGCTACAACTAAGTTTGTAGCCAAATTTTGTTCTTAAACTTTGGTACCCTTAACAATATATAAGGTCTTTACAAACAAAAAGAAAGGCCCAAGAAAAATTTTATTTAACTAAAATTTTGAAAGAGATGTAGCTTATAGCATTCATAATGAGACTATCATTCAACGATTTCAAAATAAGAAAATTTGTAGAAGAAAATTGTAATACTTTATGTATTAATGTGTGTTTTTTGTTAATATATGAAGTTCCCTTTTTATCAAATATTGTATAATTTAAGTTTCTTAATGATCACCATAAAAAATATTCATAGAGCCATCACAGGACAATAACTAGTAAAGCTAAAATTTCGGTCCATAAACTATGTACCAGGACACAACCTATGTACCATTTTTCTTGTTCAATTGTCTCAGTCAATTAGTCTAATAGTAGTTCCTCAAAAAAAATTAGTCTAATAGTACTCTTTTTTGATAATTTGATGTCAAATAATGATGCTTGAATCAAAACAACCAATTAGGCAATTTAAAATCTGCTTGCTCCAAAAGCAACCCATGACATATTTTATGTCAAAGGTTAACGAATCTTTGACCTTTGGTCTTGTAACCTTTACAAAAAAAGAGTTCAAAACTGAAACTATCTTAACACTGGCAAATTATTTGAATGAAAGAGCGAGTTGATTAAGTGTTTGTTTGGGATGTGATGAAAAAAGTTCAACTAATTTGAGTTTTTAGCTTAATTTTGTATTATTTATTGGTCTCATTGTACCGTTCCATTAGTTTTTATTTATTTATTTATTTATTTTTACACTTTTAACAAAAAAATTTTATAAGAGTTTTAGACCCCTAGAAAACATAATATGTTTAACTTAATTTATTAGCCAAGTTGTTATTTAGGTTGGTTATTCAGATCTAGGTTAAACAATCATCACATGTGTCATCCACAGCGGAAAAGTAAATAATACAAGATGTGATGACTCAGAAAAACTAATGAAACAATCCAGTTTCAAGGTAAAAAATTTGGAGAGAATTACCTAAACGATCCACAAGGCAACAATTCACTAATAGAATAGAAGTTTGTACAATAAACTTAACTCTAAATCTACTGCTACCTCATATAATATTTACTTATGTGATCACGCATAACTTTGAATCCATAGACTCTTCTATTATGAATCTGTTGCATACAAACACTCCTATTTGTAACTTTGAGAACCCTGCCCAAAGATTTAGATCATCAACTGTAATTGATTTGATGCAACAAATTTAGTTCTACCAGTTCTAATGGTATGAAAATAATTTTTAGTAGTGACTTTTAATAGAGAAGGCACAACACCTTGTAGATCCAAATAGTGAAGCACCAAAAGTCTCTACAAAACGTGTCTTAGGGCTTCTTTTAAATACTTAATGAAATAGATCTGAAACCCTAATTACTTACGGGGCTTAATGGACTATTGGGCCTTACTTAAATTTTGAAGATTCGTATCTTAATCAGTTGAGCCTTATTCTCGATCAGTCGAACTTGGCATGTATTGAATTCCTGAACCTATAGCTTCCTTGTTCTTGCATTATAACTTGTAATAACTTGAGCATTGTCTAATCATACTCATAGATTTAAGAATCTATATGTAGACAAGTTTGTGCTCACCGTTTGCCGATTGTTCTAAACTTTTAGAACCTAACAGTTTTCTGTTTCAGCTAAATAAACTGGTCCCAAATAGACCCTAACACTCTATTTATGGAATATAATAGTTGAATAAATGTGTGAGTTATTTCTTTGCTAATGAAAAATTTATAAAAGAAAAGAAACGAAACGAAAGGAAATAGATATATACTCTATTTTATCGTTATATTAGAGACTAAAATATCCTTTTTCTATTATACCATTATATGTGTGAGTTATTTATTTTGATTTTGCTTTTACATTGGTTCATATTTCTGATAGTACTTTGAATGTTAAGTGCCTTTTATGTTTAAATATTTTATGACATATTAGCTCTAAAATGTTATGGAATGTAAAAGTTTTAGTATTATAAATAAAAAAAACATATTATGGATGGTCATATTAATAATAGTAAAAAATAAACAACCAGTAGGGCCAACATGAAAATGGAATCAAACATAAATGGTCAAAATAAAATATATTAATATACATTTTTTAGGGTGAAAAGTGTACTATAATCTATTTTATTTGTATTTTAAAGAATGGGGCTTCCATCATTTTTTTAATTGAACACACACATATATAGTAGTGAAGTAAGAAAAGAGTTTCAAGGTCTAAGTAAAAGTAGTAAGTACAACTAGGGTTACCAACAGAACAGAGTAGGCCGACCTATATATATAGTGCATGTGTGCAAATAATTTTGATGGAAGGGGTTGTAAACAATTTAGAGGTCGATAATGGCAGCAGTTACTTAGGCATGGATTAATGGGTTTTATTTATCATGCGTTTTACACACGCACATAAAGTCTAATTACCAAAGGTGTTAGCCAGTAAAGCTTATAATTTTCAAGCATCCAATACATGCATTTTTTGGTCTAACAACATTTGAGTTTCATATTATGTAAAGTAGCTTTTAACTCAATGCATATGTATGGATACATTTAAAGATATACAATAACATACATAATATAATTCCTATATATATAATTTAAATATTATTAATAGTAATTTTTATATTTTGTTAACTCTCTAAAAAAATTTGTATGAATATTATTAGGTATAAAATGTAAACTGCCAATGTTTTTTTTTTTTTTAAATTATTTAGAAACAATTTTTTTTTTTAAGATTAATTTATTTTAGACTCTTTGATTTTTATACTTAATAACTTACTTGGATGAATATCTACTTTGGAATTTTAATTTGAGTTTCTCTCAATTTCACCTATTATTATATATATAGATTGTACAATATGTACATAACAATGGACATAATATGAAACTCACATGTTGTTAGTTAGATACGTGGTACATATATTTAGGTACCGTACCACATATCTAAACATGCTTTCGCATATATTGTTGATATGTAATTATTTTTTATTAAAAATGAAAAACTAAGTCTCTATAATTGGGTTACACAACAAATGGAGGTCTGGATTTACAACATTTTGTTACTTTTTCATCGTTGCAAATTGCAATTACAGTTTGTATTAACAAATGGCTTAATTTTATTTATTCCTTTAATAGATATATGCAGGTCTGGATTCCCAACAGTTTCTTTTTTCCCACTTTTGTGATACTAAGGTTTGTTCTAACAAAGTTCCTAAATGGTTTTATCAATGTATATATAACCAAAACTTCATAATGAAAACCCAAACGATCGAATCAACCAAAGCTATCATGGATTCCCAAGCTTTTGCTCACCCGCTTCCTTCTCCTTCTCTTATATCAAACGTCACTACGACTAGTCTTGTACTTACGGCCTCATTCGCCATTGTAGCTTTCTGCTTCATCTGTACAATTATCATTGCCCTCATTCACACCACAGTTGGCATGTTACTTTCCTGGCTTCTATGCGATATGCACGACCGCCATATTGATCTTGAATCCGGACAAAGAAGACACCAGACACGGATTCTTTCTGCAATATCACAGCAAACTCCGTTTAGAAATAATATAGCATTCTTCCAAGCTCTGTTGGTGGAGGTATGGGATAGTGTTAACATTGATGAAGGAACAGAAGAGCAACAACGACAAGTAGCCTTGGAATCACTACCGCCACCCATAAGTTACAGAAACTTGGATGTTTCATCAAGTCCCCATGAATGTGTCATTTGCTTAGAGGATTTCGTAGATGGCGATTCATGTCGAGTTTTTTCGGTTTGCAAACACATGTTCCATTTGAATTGTGTGGACAACTGGTTGAGGAAAAACCTTACTTGCCCAATTTGTCGAAAATATGTAATAGATGTATGAGCACTAATTTCTAGGGACATCAATACAACATATAAACTTTGTCTCAAATATATAAACTTGTAAGAAGGAAACAGAATAAATAAATTATAGACCATTTTTCTTATTCTTAAAAAAAATAAAAATAAAAATAATACATCAACATCAGTAAATTTTATTTTATGGATGTATTTTAGTTTCTAATTCTCTTTAATATTAGTTTATGGACACGCATAATGATTGAAGAGTTTATCTATATATACTATCAAAAATGAAATTTTCCTCCGTTCATTTCATCTTTTCGATAGTCAAAACTAACGTTATAAAAAAAAAAAAAAAATCACCTATCTAATATGGAAAAAACATACAACTAATTAAGATTAAAATAGTAAACTAAATTTAAAAAAATGTCCATGATGAGGCAGAAAGCTTGTCAGTTGATAAATGACGGGTCTAGATGGAACCGAACCTATAACTCGCCTCTCTTAGAGTCAAGAAGATGACAATTAGACCTGCAAAGGTGGTCACCGGTGTGGTGCCTGCCAAAACACCTCCGATGTTTAAGTTAGTTTCTGGAAATTTAGAAAGACAATGATAAAAAATGGGTGCGCTATCATGTCTTTTTCTTACCCCTGGCTGGCGTTTTTGGAGGGTTTATATATGCCCCTTTTGCCTTCTAGCCGTTGTAGTAGTTATTGTGGTTTTAATGCTGTTTTAAGTAACGCCTTCCACTTAATGGCAAGGCTTCAATTTGTCTCCAACGGGATGCACAGCTGTTTTATACAGCCTGGGGTATTATTGGTGATATTAAATGTTCCTGCCGCTTTCGCCTGCTCTTGCACATCTTATCTTCGTCGTCACAGGTTATCTTCGTCTCTCATGATTTCTTCGTCTATAATGCTTTTGTCGTCAGTATTTATTTCGTCAGTCCTATCAGTTGCCCTCGGATTCCTTGGTCGTCATGACATGTCACGATGATCATGGAAGGTGAAAAGTTGGCAGGCGACTCTTGGAGTTTCGTGCCGCATGAAATGCATGGTGGTGGCACCGTACCGATCGTGGCCACGTGGCATGCTTCAGTTGATGAAATTAATGCCCCCATCATTTGGCCCTTCGTTTTTCCCGTTGTGTCTCTTCAGTTTCTGTGCTTTTTTGGTTTTTAACCTCTCTTCCTTTGTTCTTTGCTTTCTTTTAAAAGTACTTTTATTGCTCTGGGTCTCTCTTCTCCTTTTTTCTTTGCAAACATTTTTCCCGGCGACTTTTCCTTTTCGAACCGACGCAGCGTGTGGTGGTGCGGTGGTGCTTCTGCCCCTAAGGTATTTTCTTTCTCAACTTTTGGCTCTGACTTTCTTTTTCTCCTTTTCGCGATTTTTCTGATTTTTCGTTTCCTTCTTTTTTTTCTTTTTCCTTTTTTATGGGGGTTTCAGCTTGTGTCGTTCTGTTTACATTGTTTTTTAGATTTTGATGGTTAGTGGTTCTGAGGTTAGGATAGTTTGTCCTTCAATTTCTTTCTTGTTTGCATGCTTGGGGGGATTTTTAGGCAGCTCTCCGCGCCTAGAGGGTTTTGTTTGCGAGGGTACTTGCTTGGGGGTTGTATTGGCTGACTTGCCACCTTTGCTTCGTCAGTCTATAGACTGGTATAGGAATAGGGAAAGGGTGCCCGGAATCATGTCTGATGTCAGATCTAGCGAGTTGGAGACTGGGCTTTCGTCTAGTGACGATCCAGTGGGAGGAGACACTGCCGTTTCAAATCTTAGAGAAGTTGGGGCTTTTCACGCCCTTGGGGAGGAGTGTGGTCTTGATGCTGAAACACTAGGGAGGTTTAGGGATAGGTTTCAATTTCCGGAGCGGGTGAGGCTTCGTTTACCAGGAGGAGATGACCGGGCTTGTAATTTCTTCCCGAGGGAGGTCTGCTTCTACGAGGCGGCCTTTTTATGTGGGTTGAGGTTTCCCGTCCATCCCTTTTGACAGGCCACAAACGCGTTGACCCCTTGAGATAAATTAGATTGATTAATTACCCTAGTTATTAATTAATCAAATTAACATGCAATATTACGTGGTAGCATAAACAAATCACCAAAACTAAGTTATGAAGTGGAAAATAAATGACACAGTGATTTGTTTACGAATGGGGAAAACCTTACGGCAAAAACCCCACCTGGTGATTTAAGGTCACCACTCCCGAAACTCCACTATTATCACAACAAGCGGGTACAAGCAAGGAATCCCAAGTACCTTACCAACCTACAGTTGAACCCTTACTCCAATACCCAATTGGACTTGCTCTGTAGTGATAGTTCCTCCTTTCAATGCACGGCTCCCAAGTACGTGACTAACCAATTTGATGCACGGATCCTAGTACGCGGCTTACTCCTTTGCACGAATCCCAGTACTTGACTAACTCCACAGCAACCCTTTGATTGTTGTAGTTGATTTGCAGCAGCTTCACATAGAAACACCAATAAGATCTTCAATGTTGGTGCAAGAGACTTTGCTTGGTTACAAAACCCAAAGTCGTACAAGAAATGCAGCAAGAACTCTTTCTTCTGTAAGAGGAGGCTAGGGTTTTAAAAGAAAACCTTATGAAGCTCTTTAGGGTTAGGTTTTTCTTTTTCCACCTCCTTTAAATAGGAGCTTAATGGGCTCTCCTATTCCAAATAGGTTTACACAAACCTTAGGTTTTTCTAGTCCAATAAGAATTATACAAACCCATAAACAATTAGCCTTTTAGAGTAAAAACGTTGCTGGCTATAATCTGAAACCCGTAAGCTCGATCGATCGAAATATCTGTCGAGCTTTAATGAATCTCGACAGATTAAGATTCTGTCGAGGAGGTATCGAGACCTGCAGATTGCACTTTTCTTGAGCAGTTCTTGAGTAATCTTCATGTCTTCAATTTAACCACTTGTAATAATCATCTTGAACCTACTTAGATTTACCCAAATACAAGTAAAGTGCGTTTTGTCAAAGGATATGCCAATTACATAAAAATATGTCCTAAAAATCTCTCCCTTTGGCAATCCGTGACAAAACCACAAGAGTACATTGAATGTCCTAGAATACATTCTACTCAAGAATAAATAAGTCTAGTCTAAAAGATTTGAACCTTGGAAGTTGCTGCAAGAAGAAGGTTCGGAATCTTGACTTGGCTTTAACTTGTCTTTCCTGAAAGGCACTAAATAAAACACATCAAGGTACCATGTGGAAAATAATGACAAGTTGAATAAACAAGAAACATGTGTATAAATAGAGAAAAAAAACAACACATGTCAGATAAAGAGTGAAACACATACATCATTACATATACCACTGGATAAGCATCATGTATGTAAAAATAGTTACAAAACCAAAAGATACACAACACAAAAAATATATCAATATCAATGTGTATCAAACTAACTCTCCCCCTAAGTTAGTTACAACAAAAACTTTCTTCCCTTTAACATGAAGTTCTCCCCCTAAGTCTATTACTCCCCCTAAGGAATGACATACAAAACTCAAATTTCTCCCCCTTTTTGACACGATTAACAAAGGGTATAAAAAGCCAAAATAGTTGACTGAAGAAAGACAGAAAACACATATAGAGGGAACGAGGAGAACAAGGAACCATAGACCTACAAGAGAAAGAAAAACAAGATGCTATGGACACAAAGGGAAAACATGCAAAACAAAGAAAAATGAAATGCATGCAAGGGTATCTTGATCGATCGAGAGGTGTCGAGAAGCTATCGAGCATACCTCGATGGATCGAGAAAGTGTCGAGGATCTATCGAGTAGACAGAAACTTCCTCGATCGATCCACCTAGCTATCGAGAGGTGTCGAGATTGCGATAAGATGCTACTGAAGATCTCGATAGATAAGCCAGGTATCGAGAGGTGTCGAGATGGCTTAAAAGCAGTTTTTCAAGAGAGGAAAAACACAGACATGAATGCAATCATGCATGCAACTCAACCAAAGATCCAAGCAACACATTTAGCTCTCAAAATCATCTCTCAACAAGAATTTTAAAGCACATGTATCCCAAAACACGCACACACATACTAAATAAGTCTAACCAATTTTATATCTCAAAAATAAGTCTAGACAGTTTAGAGAGCATACATTAACGCATGTAAACCTTGTGATGACCAAATCACATTGTACTTGCACATGTATCAAGAATAGCAAAGAGTATTGCGTGTTGTGTGTGAAAACATCGCAAGATTGCATAAGTGTCTCAAAGTTATGACGATTTGAGATATGAGAAAATCACTTTGACTCACACATAATCATAACTGCTTGATGGGGACTATCACCTTCGAGGTACATCCTATAACTCCCACATCTCCTAGAAAACACGCTTGCAACCATATTTTAAAGCATTTTGATCTTTTTGCTTTTTATTTCTTTGCATATTTTCTTTTATTAAGCATATCATGCATGGGCATACAAGAGAGAGAAAAGAAATACCCAATTATGTTAAGTTTTTGACATTGCACTTTTGTTGTGCCGAAGCATACAGGTTTCATATTATGATTGGCGAGTAACAGTGGTGAGATGGTTATTTATGCCTTTCTTTTAGGATTTTCTAGTTCAACCCGTCAAAAAGAATGATACGAATGTTAAGAAGAAGAGATCACTTAACCTTACTCATCACAAACAAAGAGCTACAAAGCTCACTTGCTTAGTTGTGCAGAAGAATACTCATCTTAGTTACAAGTGATACAAAGTTTAAGCTACAAGTGATACAAAGTTTAGAAAACTCTGTTTCAATGGCCATTTTAAAAGTTCACATGAACCAATGTATACAAACACACACTGTTTTTGTATTTTTCAATTTTTCAATTTTTTTTTTATTTTGAAAAAAATAAAAACTAAACAACCAAATAAAAACAGACAAACAACATGAATGCATGAAAGAAAGATGCATATGCCTGAAAACATGATAGAAGGATGCAGATGCATAATAGCATGATTTCAAAAGCAGATAAGAAATCAAGCAAAGAGAGTCCTACTACAGATAGAAAGAATTAAAGCAGAGGACAAACAGAAGAGACAATCAAGTCTTAGGCTCCTTTCTCACCCACATAGCACGAGACTTTGGCCGTGAAGATGAAAAGGAACGTGTCCTAGTATGTCTACTAAAGGACATAGAAGAATTAAAATTATCCTAAAATTGAGTTAAAAAGCTCAAAGTTTTTAATAACTCTCCAAACAAAGGTGTAGGTCCTTGAGAAGAAACCTGTGACCGTTTGGACAATTGCTTATGAGGATACAACTTAAAGCAATTAGGACGAGTGTGTCCAGAAACACCACAATAGTGACAAACATGAGCAGTTTTAGAGCTACTCGGCTTCCTAGAAGGAGGTCTAACTTTAGAGGTTGACAGAGTCCTCAAATTAGGAAAATTTGGCCTAATATGACCAACAATGTGACAATGATGACAAGTGGGGACAAAAACAGATTTATCATTCAACCTAAGAGGAGTTTTAAACATAGGTTTAGAAACTTCAGCGTTAACATCAGTTTGTTTACCTTTGTCTATCCTAGCAATATTAACCTTCAACTCTTCATTATTCCTTTTGAATGGGGGAATATAAAAATCCTTTTCTTTTGAGTTAAGCTCAACAACAAGTTTGACACTAATTAATTTTTCAACTTTAGTTTTAAATTCAACTAGTTGCTCTTCCAAACTCTTAATTTTGTCCACCTAAGATGAAATTTGATTTTTAAAATTCTCATTCAAATTAGTGGCTTCATTCAATTTTGCAATCAAATCATCTTTTTCAAGCTTGACCTTTTTAAATTTAGCTTTTAATTTTGTAGAACACTCAAGAGATTTCATACAAAAATTATAAAACTTGCAATAGGCATCATGAATATCATCATCATCATTTAACACAAGATCATGCAAATCAAAACAATCAAGAGTTTTCATGACAACAGGGGTCAATGGATCACACATCAAAGATTAAACCCTAATCAGAGTGTGTTTGCTCTGATACCACTTGACAGGCCACAAACGCGTTGACCCCTTGAGATAAATTAGATTGATTAATTATTCTAGTTATTAATTAATCAAATTAACATGCAATATCACGTGGTAGCACAAACAAATCACCAAAACTAAGTTATGCAGCGGAAAATAAATGATACGGTGATTTGTTTACGAATGGAGAAAACCTTACGGCAAAAACCTCACCGGGTGATTTAAGGTCACCACTCCCGAAACTCCACTAATATCATAACAAGCGGTTACAAGTAAGGAATCCTAAGTACCTTACCAACCTACAGTTGAACCCTTACCCCAATACCCAATTGGACTTGCTCTGTAGTGATAGTTCCTCCTTTCAATGCACGGCTCCCAAGTACGTGACTAACCAATTTGATGCGCGGATCCCAGTACGCGGCTTACTCCTTTGCACGAATCCTAGTACGTGACTAACTCCGCAGCAACCCTTTGATTGTTGTAGTTGATTTGCAACAGCTTCACATAGAAACACCAATAAGATTTTCAATGTTGGTGCAAGAGACTTTGCTTGGTTACAAAACCCAAAGGCGTATAAGAAACGCAGCAAGAACTCTTTCTTCTGTAAGAGGAGGCTAGGGTTTTAAAAAGAAAACCTTATGAAGCTCTCTAGGGTTAGGTTTTTCTTTTTCCACCTCTTTTAAATAGGAGCTTAATGGGCTCTCTTATTCCAAATAGGTTTACACAAACCTTGGATTTTCCTAGTCCAATAAGAATTATACAAACCCATAAACAATTAGCCTTTTAGAGTAAAAACGTTGCTGGCTATAATCTGAAACCCGTAAGCTCGATCGATCGAAACATCTGTCGAGCTTTAATGAATCTCGACAGATCGAGATTCTGTCGAGGAGGTATCGAGACTTGCAGATTACACTTTTCTTGAGTAGTTCTTGAGTAATCTTCATGTCTTCAATTTAACCACTTGTAATGATCATCTTGAACCTACTTAGATTTATCCAAATACAAGTAAAGTGCGTTTTGTTAAAGGATATGCCAATTACATAAAAATATGTCCTAACACCTTTTTGATGGAGATGTTAGATTACTTTAGCATAGCTCTTGGACATCCTATGCCCAATTCTTGGAGAATAGTGGTTAGTTGTATGGGTATTTGGATGGCAGCTGTGGACGAGGACATGCTCAAGATTGACGAGCTTGTTCATTTGTACCATCTGAAAGCGTCCAGAGAATATGGGTACTATGAACTAGTGCCTTGGGAGAGAAAAAATAGGATTATCAAGGGGTTACCTTTGTCTTTCAGGTACTGGAAGTCCCGATTTTTCTTTGCGTTAGGGGACGAGTTTGAGACCCCCTCGGGCGAGACTTGGGGTGATCTCCCGAGATTACGCCATCGGTGGGGAACCCCAACTTTAGGTGCGTCAATATCTATCTCCGTCCATTTAGTTCTTTCGTGCTCATTGTCGTTATTGATGACGCTTTCATTATTTGTTTTTTGCAGTTACGAAGCGACCAAAACTAAAAAGCCGGTACAAGGAGAGAGTACGAAAAGCCGTTGATTACGCGCAGACGGTTGAGAATTGGGACGACATTGTGGATCCCCGGACCCTTGCTTTTTATTGTTTGGGTCCAGAACCTTCTTCTTTAGTTCTCCGTAACATTGAAATTGAAGAAAAGAAAAGTAAGTATCAGGTTCGTGTATAGTGATTGCCTTTCTTCGTCCCTGTTAACACAACTAACTTTTTTTTTTTTTTTTTTTTTGCGCAGAGATGATGACGAGATTTAATAAGGATTTGTACGCCAAGATGAGGTCGAAGAAAAATGAGCCCCTGTCCAATTTGGGGAGGAAGGGGGTTCGAGTGAAAGGCACCTCTACTTCCCCTTCCGTCCAGGTTACTCCCGTCACCTCTGGAGCGGAGGTGACGAGGATGGTCTCCCCCTTAACATCGATCGAGGAGCTCCCTACTCCTATTTCCAAGAGGCCACGATTGGACATGGAAAGGATAAGGCTGCTTCTTGTTCGTCCACTATTTGGGACGACGAGAGCCTGGCGGTTGAGAGGGCGCATGGGGCTGTGGCTGCGGAAGACCTGAAGGCTCTCTTTGGAGCGCCTTTTAACAGCATCGCGAGTCGCCATGTTCAGAAAATTGTTCAGGTAAGACCTTAAAGTGTGGTGATCTCGGGATTCTTTTTCAACCTTCACGTACTAACAACCTTGGTTTTTGTTTCAGGTATTGGGGGAAAGCTTGCACATCGCCTCGGAGTATCTAACCCAGGAAGCTAAGATGGTTTCTCTTGAATCGAGGGTAGAGGCTTTGGAGGCAGAGAACTCCGGCTTGAAGAAGGAATTGATTCAATCTATGGGGGAAGCCAACGAGTTGAAGGAGAAAATGAAGGGTCTGAATGACGATCTGAGGGCTGAGCGTCAGTTGACCCTCGAGAAGAACGAGCAGCTCTTAGCTTTTAAGGAAAAGTTGAAGACCATTGCGGCTAGGTCCGTCGAGGCTTTCCAGACCACCGACGAGTATAACACAGTTCTGCTCAGCTGGTACTTCAAAGGGTTCGAGCTCTTGAGGAGGTACCTTGCCAAGCACCCTTTGGGAGTGGATCTGGAAAACCTCGACCTCGAGGAGATCGACCAAGAGATGGCTGCCGACGAAGCTGCCCAATCTTCCTCTGCTCAGCCCGATGCTTCTGGGAATGCCTTAGCCGACGACCCTGCCCCCAATGACGCTGCTCCTCTTGCCGATTGTTGAACTAGATTCTCTTGATTGTTGTTGTTGTTGTGTTTTTTTTTTTTTTTTTAGTCCTACTTTTGAAACAGCTTTTCTTTCGTGAACAATTGGTTGTATAATGTTTTGGCCCAGTGTTTATGGGTCTAAAAACAATGGAATTTCCCTTTGTTTTTGGGCTTTAATTAGATACACTTGCTTTCTTCTTGCACATTCGTAACTTAGTCACTTTCAATGTTTTCTTTTTTATTCATCAGTTACTTACACCCGTCAAAGCTGGCCTTTGTTACTTAGTGATCTTTGAGATTCAATGTCTCTTGTAGTTGTCAATAACTTACATCCGTCAAAGCGGAATCTTGTTTCTTGGCTATGTTTGAGATTCAATGTCTCTTGTAGTCGTCAGTAACTTACATCCGTCAAAGCGGAATCTTGTTACTTAGTTATGTTTGAGATTCAATGTCTCTTGTAGTCGTCAGTAACTTATATCCGTCAAAGCGGAATCTTGTTACTTAGTTATTTTTGAGATTCAATGTCTCTTGTAGTCGTCAGTAACTTACATCCGTCAAAGCGGAATCTTGTTACTTAGTTATGTTTGAGATTCAATGTCTCTTGTAGTCGTCAGTAACTTACATCTGTCAAAGCGGAATCTTGTTACTTAGTTATTTTTGAGAGCGGAGAAGGCCGTTTGAAGTTTTTAACTAAGAAAACCTGTGGACGCAGAAGTATTAGCAAAAAAATCTCTTTATTAATTTTAAATGCACTTATTGGTTACATTCATTGGTGGTACTTCTTCAAATCCTCAATGTTCTATGGCCTTGGAAGTTTCTGGCCGTTCGCGATTTCCAGATGATAACTCCCTTGTCTGGAGTAGTAAGTAACTCGGTAGGGTTCTTCCCACGTAGGACCGAGCTTTCCCTGTGCTGAATCTCTCGTGGCTGTGCTGACCTTGCGTAAGATGAGGTCCCCTATTTCGAATCGTCTAAGCTTCACCCTCTTGTTATAATATTCTTCCATCTTCCGCTGGTACTTGGTCATTCTGGTGGAAGCTTGGTCCCTTACTTCGTCTAGGCAGTCAAGGTTGACCCTGAGTTGATCGTCGTTATCTCCTTCGTGGAATGCTTCGCGTCTGAAACTGGTGACTCCTACCTCGACTGGGATCACGGCTTCGGCGCCATAAGTGAGTCTAAAAGGTGTTTCTCCCGTCGGGATTCTTGTAGTGGTTTTGTAGGCCCACAACATATTGGGTAGTTCGTCTGGCCATGCGCCCTTCGCATCGTCGAGCTTGGTTTTTATGATCTTTAGCAACGTCTGGTTCATCACCTCTGTCTGACCGTTGGCTTGCGGGTGTCCCAGGAATGAGAACTTGTTCTTGATGCCCAAACTTGAACAGAAGTCTTTGAAGCCTTGACTGTCAAACTGTCGACCATTATCTGATATTATCGTCATTGGTATCCGAAATCTACACACTATATTCTTCCAGACGAAGCTTTGAATTCGTGATTCCGTGATGGTTGCTAGTGCTTCTGCTTCTACCCACTTGGTGAAGTAATCAATCGCAACCAATAAGAATCTTACCTGACCTTTACCTAGCGGTAGTGGGCCAACGATGTCAATTCCCCATTGTGCGAATGGCCAGGGAGAGGATATGGTCGTCAGTTGCTCAGCTGGAAGTCGTTGGACATTTTTGAACCTTTGACACTTGTCACATTTCCTAATAAGTTCAGCTGCGTCCACCTGCATGGTTGGCCAGAAATAACCTATTCGAATGATTTTGCTTACCAAGGATCTGGGTCCAGCGTGGTCCCCACAAACTCCTTCATGTATTTCCTTCAGGATATATCTGGCTTCCTCTTCATCAACACACTTCAGGTATGGCATAGAGAAACCTCTCTTGTATAAGGTGTCGTTTAGGATCGTGAACCTGGCTGCTCTCTTCCTGACCCTCTTGGCCTCGTTAGCATCTTGGGGGAGGTGTCCGTTCTACAAAAAAGACATAATAGGAGTGATCCAGCTATTTGTACCTTGGATCTGGAATGTTGATGCTTCTTCAATGTTGGGATGCTTCTGGACTTCAATTGCTAGCCCGCTTCCTGATGGCCTCTCTTCTGACAATGACATTTTTGATATTTCGTCTGCTATGGTGTTCTGGTCTCGAGGGATCTGTTTGAATCTGACTGTATCGAACTCCTGAATGAGACGCCTCGTCAACCTGAGATATTTTTGCATTCTATCTTCTTTTGCCTCGTACTCTCCCTTTATCTACTCGATCACCAGTTTTGAGTCACTTTGGACCAGTAGGTTTTTGGCTTCAAGGGCCTTTCCAAGCCTTAGTCCCGTCAATATCCCCTCGTATTCGGCCTCGTTGTTGGTAGCTGGAAACTGCAATTGGACCCCATATTTGAGTATTTCTCCGTCAGGGGTGGTTATGATGACCCCTACTCCACCCCTCTTTTGGGTTGACGAGCCATCAGTCTGTATTGTCCACTTATCGTCGTCTCCAGTTTTGCTATCTTCGCTTGCATAGGTGAATTCGGCTACAAAGTCTGCCAGAACTTGCACCTTGATGGCTATCTTGGGATGGTACTCGATATCAAACTAGCTAAGCTCGATTGCCTACTGGACCATTCTTCTAGTTGCTTCAGGTTTGTTCATGGACTTTTTGATGGGTTGGTCAGTCATAACCAGGATTGGATTCGCCTGGAAGTACTGCCTTAGTTTGCGTGAGGCCATTATCAGTGCGAACACAATCTTTTCGATCATCGGGTACTTAAACTCAGCTCCTTGGAAAGCCTAGCTGACGTAATAAACTGGGAGCTGTTTTTGCCTTCTTCGCGAATTAGGGCTGCGCTTATGGCGGTGACTGATACCCGCCAAGTATAACTGTAAAGTTTCCCCTTCTTTGGACGGGCTCAGAAGGGATGGATTACTCAGGTAACGTTTAAGCTCTTGGAAGGCTTCCTCACATTCGTCAGTCCATTCGAAATCCTTTTTCAAGGTCTTGAAAAAAGGTTGGCACTTGTCTGTTGCTCTGGAGACGAACCTGTTTAGTGCCGCGATCCTTCCTGTCAGCTTTTGGACTTCTTTAACCGTTCTTGGCAACTCCATATTGATTATGGCTAGTACCTTCTCCGGGTTAGCTTCTATCCCTCTATGGGACACCATGAATCCTAAGAATTTCCCCGAAGCTACACCAAAAATGCATTTGCTTGGGTTCAGCTTCATCTTGTATTGTCTGAGGGTAGCAAACGTCTCCTTCAAATCTTCAAGGTGAGAAAGATCTTCCTTACTCTTGACGAGCATGTCGTCCACGTACACTTCCATATTCCTGCCGATCTGGCTTTTGAACATCTTGTTCACTAACCTCTGATAAGTGGCTCCCGCGTTCTTTAACCCGAAGGGCATCACCTTGTAGCAGTAGAGTCCTTGGCTTGTGATGAAGGTAGTTTTCTCTTGATCTTCCTCAGCCATCCTTATCTGGTTGTACCCGGAATATGCGTCTATGAACGTCAGTAATTTATTTCCAGCCGTTGAGTCCACCAGCTGATCTATCCTTGGCAGCGGGAAGTTGTCCTTCGGGCATGCCTTGTTTAGATCCGTGAAGTCCACGCACATTCTCCATGTCCCGTTAGCTTTCTTCACTAGAACGACGATGGCAAGCCATTCCGGATAGTGTACTTCTCGAATGAAACCTACCGCCAAAAGCTTATTGACCTCGTTCGTCACTGCCTGGTCTCATTTTGGGGCGAAGGTTCTGCGTTTCTGGTGGACGGGCTTTCTCTCTGGGTTCACCCTTAACTCATGCTAGATAACTTCTAGGGATATACCAGGCATGTCCTCGTGACTCCATGCGAAGACATCTAAGTTCTCTCTGAGTAACCCGACAAGCTTGGCTTTCATCTCTGGACTCAGCATCCTCCCTATCTTCGTCGTTTTGGTCACTTCTCCGACAGCTAACTCAACCGTTTCTAATGCTTCCTCTTTCTCTTCTTCTTTCTCCTTTATCGTCCAAGTATGATTTTCTCGTGCAGCTAATACGGCCTGTTAGCATTCTCGAGCTAAAACTTGATCTCCTTTCACTTCACCGACCCCCTCGTCTGTTGGAAATTTCACTTTTAAATAATAAGTAGACGTCGCCGCCCTCCATTTATTGAGTGTTGGTCTTCCAATGATGGCATTGTAGGATGAAGGACAATCTACCACCAAGAAATCTAGCTGACGGGTTAGCTGCCTCGGGTAAGTCCCGATTGTAACCGTCAGCGTTACCATGCCCTTGGGATACACCCGATCTTCGCTGAAGCTGACAAGTTCGGAGTTAAAAGGGTGTAGCCTTTTTGGATCTAGTTTCAATTGCTGGAACGCGGGGAGGTAGATAATGTCTGCTGAGCTGCCATTGTCCACGAGGATCCTCCTGGTGTTGAATCCCTCTAGAGTTAACATTATTACTAGGGGATCATTGTGTGGTTGTTTCACCCCTCTAGCGTCTGCTTCACTGAAGGACATATCCTGGTTCGTCCTTCTTTACTTGACTAGAGGTACCATGTGGACGCTGTTTACCTGCCTCTAGCATGCCTTCCTGAGGGACCTAAAAGATCCCCCGGCGAAAGGTCCTCCTACGATTGTTGCTATCTCCCCGATCACATTCTGCGCTGGTTGAGCTTGACGATCGTCCTTCTTTGACGACGATTCTTGCTGGTTCCTGTTTTCGTCCCTTGGTTGGCCGTATTCCCCCTTCTTCACATACTTCTGCAGTTTCCCTTTTCGTATCAGCTCCTCAATTTGCTCCTTGAGATCCCGACAATCCTCCGTATAGTGACCGTGATCCTTATGGAATCAGCAGTACTTGCTTTTGTCACGAACGTTGGGTGACGAATGCAGGGGCCACGGCCATTTCAAGTGGTGCTCGTCCTTAATCTGCGACAGGATCTTGTCAACGGGCATAATTAAGGGGGTAAACCTTACCGTTCGGGGACTTTTATCATCTTTTCTTCTGTTACCGTCACTGGCTTGACGATCATGTCATTCACTCTTCTGTACTCTTCGTTCGATGTCCCTTATTCCAATGCCTCCCGGTCTTACCGTGTCCCCTATGGCTGCAAGTGCATCTTCGGCATTCATGTATTTTTGCGCTTTTAAGAGCATTTCTGCCATCATCTTTGGGGGATTCTTGGCAAGTGATGCTACAAGGTCCTGAGATCTTAACCCCGCCTTGAAAGCCGTCAACTGCACTTTATCGTCAGCTTCGTCCACCTCCAAAGTTTCTCGTCTGAAATGCTTTACATATGACCTCAATGTCTCCTTCTCTCCCTGTCTAACAGTAAGTAAATAGTCCGCTGGCCTCTTTGGACGTTGTCCCCCAATAAAGTGCCTCAAGAAAGCGCCGCTCAGTTGTTTGAAGTTATCTATTGACGAGGTTGGTAGCTTGGCAAACCATTCTCTAGCCGCTCCTTTGAGAGTGGTGGGGAAGGAATGACATAGTATCTCGTTAGGGGGTTGCTGGAGGCCCAGAGTTGTTTTGAACGTATTGAGGTGATCTTGAGGGTCTCTCAGCCCGTCGAACTGTTCGAGCTGAGGTAAACGGAATTTGGGCGGTACTGGATGCTCGAGGACTGTTGTAGTGAAGGGCAAGTCTGTAGCTCTTATCATCCTATCCACGCTCCGATCCGTTTTTTCTTTGATGGCATTTCGTAGCTCGTCCATCTCTTTCCTCATTTCTTTTATAACATCCGAATTTTGCTCATCAGGAGTGAGTGGCCTGTGAGTACTGACCCTTCTGTGACTATCCCCTTCATCTTCTGGGCCACCCCTGGACTGACTCTCTTCCTGTTGAATCTGCTAAAGTTGTATCTTCATTTCCTGATTCTGCCTGGTGAGTTCTTCAACAGTGGCCGCAAGGGCCTGAATTTGTTGGGTCAAGGAGGCGGGATCTTGATTGGATTCCATCTGACTGCAGAAATCGGTAGGAACCCCCTTTCCAAATATAAATATGGAAATGTTGAGATTTCCCACAGACGGCGCCAAACTGATGAGGCAGAAAGCTCGTCAGTTGATAAAGGACGGGTCTAGATGGAACCGAACCTGTATCTCGCCTCTCTTAGAGTCAAGAAGATGACAATTAGACCTGTAAAGGTGGTCACCAGTGTGGTGCCTGCCAAAACATCTCCGATGTTTAAGTTAGTTTCTGGAAATTTAGAAAGACAATGATAAAAAATGGGTGCGCTATCATGTCTTTTTCTTACCCCTGGCTGGCATTTTTGAAGGGTTTATATATGCCCCTTTTGCCTTCTAGTCGTTGTAGTAGTTATTGTGGTTTTAATGCTGTTTTAAGTAACGCCTTCCACTTAATGGCAAGGCTTCAATTCGTCTTCAATGGGATGCACAGCTGTTTTATACAGCCTGGGGTATTATTGGTGATATTAAATTTTCCTGCCGCTTTCGCCTGCTCTTGCACATCTTATCTTCGTCGTCACAGGTTATCTTCGTCTCTCATGATTTCTTCGTCTGTAATGCTTTTGTCGTCAGTATTTATTTCGTCAGTCCTGTCAGTCCACATAATAATTATTTCATATGCGAAAATCCTGATAGAATTGCAATTTGCAACACATAAAAACTTTCCCCACTTCTAAAATTGTATGTCCAACTATCAGTTCATATATTTTATCTCCTCCCTTTAAATTACGTAGTCATCTTTAATTGCGTTTAATTTCAACTTCGTGTAATTAAGTTTCTCAAAAAAAATTATTTAATTAATTTTGGGGTATATATATATTTAGAAGAAAAATCTCACCGATGCTTCACTCTATTTCGGAACCTCTCACAATGGACGTGAAGCTCTATGTATTTCAGCTTCAGCTCTCCCTCACTCTCTCTCTGGGACTAAGCTCTCTACAAAACTCTCATCCTTTATTTTCGGACTCTCTTACTTAGAACATTCCCACTAGTGTATGCATAAAAAATCGGAGTGTGCTATTGTTTGAGAGACAAATTGATTGAGATGGAAAGAATTTAAACAAAAAAAAGGGGGGGGGGGGTTGGGAAAGAATGAATGCATAAGATGTACAACTGCAACATCATCTAAAAGTAGATGATACTGTAACAATGTTTAAAATTTTCTACAAGAATGGACCGGATGTAAGCCTCCTTTGGTTGTTTTTTATGAAACATCTTAATTTTTTCCTTTGCATTTTATTCGGTTTTTAAATGACTAAATGAGTAATGGTATAAATGAACTCAGTTGTTCATAAACAGCTTTACCTTTTCATTATTTATATCTGTTTGTTTATAAACAAACCAATTTTGAGCTTAGTTTTACGCTTGATTAATAAAAATAACCCAAGCCCAAGTAAAAAAAAAAAAATTGTTTATGAACAGGCTTGTGAGTATTATGACTCGATACAAAACAAGCTTAGTCTAGAGTCATTTATGAGCTTGGTAATAAGCTTGACAATTAAACTCACATCTTACTATGACTTTAAGCAATTGGGAATTAAAACTACTCACCCAAACCAAATAAGTTTCATAATGAGTTTCATAATGTACTTGTGTTAGATCTTAAGTTCAAAACTAAATATTGAGCTCAAATTTGAGCTTGATATTGATCTAGAGCTCAGCTTGATTAATGAATTTAGTTAAAACAAGTCGAGCTCAAGCTTCTAGAATTTTTGATGAGCTTGAGTTTGTACATTATTTATAGGCTTGGTTCAAACTTGAGCTAGATCATTTTATTTTCAATGTCCAACCAAACTTAAACACTTATATTACTTGACAAAAATCGACTCATTTACTGCCTCACGAATGAGAATGCACTTATACCAAATATGGATCTCACTTTTGTCTACAATTTTTTTCACTTCTTTTTTTTCTCTATGCCATTTTCTCCCACCTACCTTCTTAAAAAAAAAGACTGACTTTGTTTTAACATAGGAGACAAGCTCCCAGGTCGGCTGGACCCACACGGGGTGCTGGCACCCAACAATTAAGAAATTCAACAATGAATTATTGCAAAAATTTTAACTTTTCTGATTTTTTTTAGGAGCCTCTTTAAAACACGCAACAACATGTGAAAAGGCTATCAGAAATAAATAGAATGGTAAATTTCACTAAACTATTTTGATATTTGAACTAATACCAACAAGCTTACAATTTTAAAATAGTGACTAACTCAGGGCCCGTTTGGTTTGCTCATAACCTATATCTCAAAACACATATCTCAAAACTCATAACTCAAAATCATAACTCATAACTCTATTCCCACTATAACTCAAATATCTCTAAAATTTGTGTTTGGTTCCAAATCTAAGTTATATCTCTCACTCTCTAACTCCATTTTTTGGCAAAATGGTGGAGCCCACCAACTGTCACTGTGACACAGAACGGTTATATGGGTACTGCATATACAAAACTCTCGGACAATTCAAATATTTTTTATTTTTGCGTGGAAAGAAGGACAATTCAAAACTTGAAACTGTCTATCTTTGGTGACGCTAGATAGCATGGTTTTTCTTCCATTAAGAGAAAAAAAAAAGTTTGTAGATTTTGGTTGACAACGTGATCCTGAGTTTTTTTTAATTTAAATTTTAAATGGTCTTTTTTTTCCTTTAAAAAGTCATCATTTTTTCTCATGATCTGCATTTTATTTTTTTTTTTGTGCTAAACACATAATCTGAATTTTTTATATTTATAAGATGGTGTCATGGTGATGCGTTTTTTTAATTACGATTAATTATTATTTTTATTATTTTACTAGTCACTTGAGTGCTAAGTAAAACTTTTTCAAAATCTTTTTTTTTTTTTAATAATTTATTTTCAGTCACTAAGACCAAAATAAAAGTTATTGAAAAACTCAAAAGCGAAAACAAAAGAACTTTTAAAAACACAAGTATCAAAGTGAAAATAACATGAGACCAAAAAGCATTTTTGACAAATATATATAAGAGGCTGCATAGGAAAACAGAAGTAATATTAGTACACAACGTCATAGAAATAGGACTTCGACAACAAGAAATAGGACTCTACCGTACATAGTAACAGAGCACATGGCGCCCTGTTACACAACCATTAATGTTAGCGGACGTTTTCGTTGTTTAAATAATACCGTATGTATTTTTATAAAAATTTTTTATTTATATTTTTTTATAATATTTAAACAATGTTAGTGGAATAATATTACCAAATAAACTCTTATTTTTTAAAAATGAAGAGATCCTAGTTGAAGGATCAACACCTTCTAGAATTTTCAATAAAGTAAAGTTCTTTAAATTCAAATATTTCCTTTATAATAAAGGGATAAAATTTTGTCACATACTAATATATAACTAGACTCATGATGCATAATCAAAAGCTTTTTTTTTTTTTTTTAAGTCATATTTTACATTCATTCCAATTTGAAGTTTATGTAACTTTCCAATGAAATATTTGTAATTGCTAATATCCAAAGAGCCAAGAGTGTGATGAAGCTTAGCACAAAAGAATGAACACACCGGCCCACACATGAAAAAATGATTTTAGAGACTATTCCAATGTTCATTTTGTTGTGCTAAGTCTTATCACACTTCAACTTACTTTGGTTATTAGCAAGTATGTAAATTTCATTGGATAAATAACCTTGAATTGGGATGAATAAAAAATTATGGCATTAAAAAAAAAAAAAATATGAGCACTCACATAGCATCTGATGAAACTAGTATATCATAATTGTCATATATATTTGAGAAAAATATCCACACACTCACTGAACTTTGAAGTAATGACCAAAACACCTCTTGAATTTTTTAATTGGCCAATTTGCTCCATAAACTTTACATACCTACCAAATAAGTACCTCAGCTAGTCTACCATTAAAAAAATAACGAAATGGTCATGTGTCCCTCACGTGAGTTTCAAAAAAAAAAAAAAAACTCAAACCCAACTTATATCTAGGCTGATAATCTATTTATTTCGTGGGCTTTTGGATTTCCTACAATGGGTTACTCTATACCTAGCAACCCAGATACACTTGTTCTCACTCCTCTCAAAATTGCTATCCTTCTCTTTTCCAGAATGACCACCCTTTCCTCTTAGTGTTTACCCCCCCAAATTCCAACCCCTGCATTGAATTTTCCTCTCTTATTTATAGCCTATGATTAGTGGAAAAACTATGATTATTTTCCTGGTGAGTGGCAAGAGAGGTCCAATATTGTTTCCTCTAAGTGGATGCTTAGTTATGAGTGAGAGGTGGTGAGAGTGGCATTGGAACTAATTCTATCATTAGAGGAACTGCCCAGCAGCGGCACTCCTTAGGTAATGGAAGGAAGGTCCAATACTACTACTCTTAAGTGGATGTTTAGTTCTAGGTGGGGGTGGTGTGAGTGGTATTTGAACTAGTTCCACCGTTAGAGGTACTACCCGGCAGTGGCACTCCCTAGGTGATGCCATACATTCCGAGATTCACCTGCCTGAGAAACGTATCCATTAAAGGTGATCACCTTTGCCGCTCACATCATAAACATTTTATCTTCTCGATCTCGGGCTTTAGATAGGCATCAAAGCTTGCCTGGAATGAGCTCATGGGTCCCATCAATGTAAGGTCTTACACGTGGCATCATTACAATGGGCTTTTATGAACAAATGGGTTTGAAGGAGGGTAGCACCCCGTACAATAGCCCCCCCTTGATTCATGCTCAGCTTTTAGTAATAAATCAAGGATTCTGAAAACCAAGTGTCATCCGATAAGCCCAACGGGTGGACTATTGATGACGAACCGATGGTGATCCAAGTCATGATGATGGTCTCCCAAGGACACCATATAGTTATGCACGACCAAGGTAATTATCGTAGTTCTCTTAAAAGTAGCGCCGTGCTAGGTTGTCATGTCAGTAATTATAACCTGTCGGTTGGTGAACCGTTTGACAGTTCGTGAACTGCGCCCACACGTGTGGGGAGGTTACCAAAAAAGAGTTTGTAGGGTTTTTGCTCGCTCCTTGCCTCATTAAATGCCTTAATCCCTATATATAGCCCTTTTTGGGTTCCCATTTCACCTTTTACATCCTTTCACTCTCAATCTTTTCTTTGCTGGGCTTCCTCTTCTGCATATATACACTCCTTCAGTTCCTTACTTTCTAGAGCCCAAAGTAAGTCTTCTCTACCTTTTTCTTTTTATGATTCTTTTTTTTTTCATACTTTAGGAATGTGGTTTTCTCATCTTCTCACCCCTGGGGCTGCCTTGGCTAGTTTTAGAGAGACCTTTGGGGTCCTAGGGGATGTTGACATTACATACTGCAATGTGGGAGATATTGCTCTCGAGAGGGTTGTTGGTCTGAACGTTGTGTTCTTTCCATTGATGTCCATACTTGAGGGTGGGTTTAGATTTCCCGTAGACCCTCTGATCATAAGCACCCTAGGTTTCTATGGCCTATGCCTCGACCAGCTTCCCCCTAATTTTTATAGAGTCATTAGTTGTGTCAATCGACTAAATCAAATGTTCGGGTTGCAAGTGAACCATCATGACATCAATTTCATGTATAAATTATTCGGCAATTTTTCAAGTGTCTATTACTTAAAGACTAGTGATATGTGGGCCTGGCTTATATCTTGCTTGCCTGACTCCAATAGAAACTCGGCAGGAGAGTTTGTTTGGGTGCGTGGCAACTGGCTCACCGATTGGCTACTTTGCCCGCTTTCGCCACGTGATGTTGGTCGGTATCGAGAATCTTCGCTTGTTTTAGTTTTGCATTTCTTTATTGTTTATGTATTGAGTTGATTGGTCCGTTTTATGGTTTGTTGTAGAATCAAAGAAGTTCCAGCCAGATCCTCGAGTTATACATGCGCGAGATCTCAATTTTGTTCTTAGGTCTGAGATTTTTGTGCACGACAACAAGTAACTCTGAGCATCCCATTTAATACTCGGCATTAACCTAGTGTATACTACTTGGCAATCCTTCATCCAGACGCTTTGAGTAGATAGTTCGCTCATATCATATATAGATGTTAGACACGCGAAATTCCTTCCTCCCACGATTACTATCGGCGAAGCTCGGAACCTCGGTCCTTGTTATATTACCGTGGACGATCTCGTGCCGGTAAGGGATGAGTCTACTGAGTGCATGTCCTAAAACCATAAGAGACACGTAGCCGTTGAACGGCCTGAAGCCCTTGCCTCAATAGCCGAAAAAGAAATAACTGAACCTATCGGTACTTTAGGCACCAATCTGACCACGCAGTGAAAATGGGGAAGCAGAGATCGATGACCTTTGCCTGGTTTTTGTCCGGAGCCAACCCCGCGACTCAACTTCGACTCCCTTAAGGGAAGGGTTAGACTCTTCCTGCTGGCGAAGGAAAAAAGAGGATGCGCACCACTGAGAATACCACTTCCATCCCTAGTGATGATTTACAGAAGACCCCTCCCCTCGCAAAAAGTGGGTTCAAGATCTGAGAGACAAGGGGTGTCTCTCAACCGGTGGCCCAAGTTGGGACCAACGTGGCATCATTCTCCTAGCCTGAGGTTGGTTGGCAGCTCGTCTTCAAATTGGGCGACGAGCCTTTGTCTGTGATTGCCAGCATACGGACATGGGCACAAGGCCAAAGGGGGCGGGTTGCTTAAAGTTTGGCGCAGGGCCTCATTCTGCCCAAGGATGAGCACTTCCTCTCAGAAGGCGACGATGAGTCGCTAGCCAAGCGGTTGCAATGGCACATTATTGCGGTAATCTTTTATCTTCTCTTGTCCTTTTATGCATTGCAATGCGTAGGTATCTTTCTCGTCTTATTATTCTATTGTTGTTATGTCATCAAGCTGCGCAGTTGGCTTGAATCATTGATGAGAGGTTAAAGGATGTAGACGAGATAATTGATCGGGAAAAGGTGCTGAAAACCGTTGCTAAGGCCACAACCAAGGAGAAGGGTGAAGCTGCTGAGGCGTCGGAAAGAAAAGCAATAGCTACCGTGAAAGCCTGGTTGGCGGTGAAGGGTAAGTAGACTGACATGGTGACCAGACTAAGAGAGACAGAGCTCCTCAAGTTGGCAACGGCAAATAGCTTGAATCTGTCCCAAGCTGACTAGATCATTGACTTGAAAGAATCCCTTGAAGCCTACGAGGACAAGTGGTACACTGCCGGCTTCATAGATGCTGAAAATTCTGTGGAGCCTATCATTCACAAGCTTAGAACCACAAGCTCGGGGAGGGGTGGTTAGCTACCCTTCAAGCAATGGGAGTGGCTAAGGACTCTCTACTATGGAGTCCTGAGCAAATCCCCTGTCCGGCCCCTCCCCCTCCCATTCAGAGTCAAGCTGATGCCATGGACGAGGAAGATACTCCGAGCATGAGGGATCTTGTATGGGCGATTGATGCTCATGTAGAAACGGTCGATTTGGAGGTTACGAGCAATGTTCGTACCAGAGCCGAAGATGCTCAAAATCAAGCCCCTACTACAACTTAAACAGCTAAGGTCGGATCCGGGCAACTTGTTGTTCTGCCTCAAACTACCGACCCTGCTGCATGATAATTTAGTTTTTAATAAATTTTTTTATGTTATATATTCAGTTAGGCTTAGTTCACTGGGCTGTGGCGATGAAACAATTTCTTTAACATCTGTTCCGACTGATCTTGTTTAAATGGAAGTTGTGTGCTTTTCCCATTTCTTCTACGCCTTACTTTTAAATATATCAAGGCTTGATGTTTGTTACTGTGTTTGCACATGATTATAGTTAATTTGCTCATCATACCTTACTTTCTCACTTATGGTGGCTGGGAGCAATTTCTCACTTATAGCTTAAAATTTCCACCTGCTCGATGATAGGATCGAAACAAGGACAGATCTCTATCCTTAGAAAATTATAGCTTCAGATTTCCTCTTGCTTGGTGATAAAATCGAACCAAGAACAAGTTTCTATCCTTTGCAAATTATAGCTTAAAGTTTCTTCCTGCTCGATGATAAGATCGAACCGGGGACATGTTTCTGTCCTTAGCAAATTATAGGTTAAGGTTTCTTCCTGCTTAGTGATAAGATCAAACCGAGGATTGGTCACTATCCTTAGAAAATTATAGCTTATGGTTTTCTTCTGCTTGGTGATAAGAATGAACCAAGTACAGGTTTCTGTCTTAGCAAATTATAGGTTAAGGTTTCTTCCTGCTCGGTGATAAGATCGAACCGAGAACAGGTATATGTCCTTAGCGTAGAACGAGTTGCCTTAGTCAACTCAACTTTCTCCATATTTATTGATCGGTAATAATAAATTAACAGCAATGGAGTCAAGAGTGTCTGCATGAATAAATACCATCGTATTAACATGTAAAATATATATGCACGATTACATTCAATTTGCACCCTGGTGTACAACCGGTTAGTGATAAAGCTTCATTAAATTGTGAATGTTCCATGGCCGAGGAAGCGGTCTTTCACCCAAATCCTCCAAGTAGTATGCTCTTACACCTGCAATGGTGGTTACTCTATAGTGCCCTTTTTAGGACGGGGCTAATTTTCCCGCATTGATGTCTCGTGTATTCCTAAAAACCTTACGAAGCACTAGATCCCCCGCGGTGAACTCCCTTCTCCTCACACTTCTGTTGTACCTTCGGGCACTACCAGTTGAATGGTCGCCGCTTTGCGGTGCTCCTTTAACAAATTTAACTATCTGAACTTCAATTCTTCATTCTTGGCTAGAGTAAATCCTGCAACTCGGGCATTGCATTGGTTAATCTCAATTAGAATGACCGCTTTTGCCCTGAAAGTTAGAGAAAAAGGTGTCTCTCCCTTGGATCTCCTCGGGGTTGTATGGTACGCCCATAGAACGCTTGGCAACTCCTTGGCTCGTTTTCCTTTGGCGCCTACCAACCTTTTCTTCTGATAGGCCACAAATGCGTTGACCCCTAGTGATGAATTAAGTTGATTAATTAGCCAAATTATTAATTAATCAAATTAACATGCAAATTGCGTGGTAGCACAAACAAATCACCAATAAACTAAAGTATGCAGCAGAAAATAAATTGATACGGTAATTTGTTTACGAATGGGGAAAACCTACACGGCAAAAACCCCACTAGGTGATTTTAAGGTCACCACTCCCGAAACTCCACTATTATCACAACAAGCGGTTACAAGTAAAGGAATCCCAAATACCATACCAACCTACAGTTGAACCCTTACCCCAATACCCAATTGGACTTGTTCTGTAGTGACAATTTCTCCTTTTGATGCACGGCTCCCAGTACGTGACTAACCAATTGCGCGGATCCCAATACGCGACTTCAATCACCAACTAGAGAGAGTTGTTGGCTGCAAAGTTCTTCAATTCATCCACATGATGAAGATCAAGAAGATACTTGGTTACAAAACCCTACGGTGCACATTACACAACAACTTCTTCACAAGAAAGATGAACTAGGGCATGAACTTTGTCTTAAGTCACAAATTGTTTGAACAAAGGTTTCTCAATGCTTGTGCAACTTGTGTACCATTTGACGGCCCTTAAAATAATCCTTTTATATGTCTAGGGTTAGAAAAAAAGAAGTCTCAAAGACACATGTACGGATTGAGATCAAAACAGAATTTAGAATCTGTTTTTTTTTTTTTTAAATCTCGACAGCTAGAGGTGTCGAGGTGTTGTCGAGCAGCTGTCAAGCCTCGGGGCTGAACAACTTCTTAAAGCTTGATAGATGTAGCCGTCGAGCCAGGTGTCGAGATTTAAAATCTGACACTTCTTCAACTTGAATCTTGGACAACTTGCATGGCTTTAACACTTGATCTTGAAACATTGTTTCTTGAAGTATTAAAATCATCCTAGAGCCGCCCAGATACAAGCTAAGTGCATTTTGTCAAAGGATAAGCCAATTACATAAAATAATGACATATGTTCAAAACAACTTAAAACACATATGTCCTAACAATCTCCATCTTTGGCAATTCGTGACAAAACCACAACAAACAAATGAACATATGAGAGAAGTCATAAATCACTCAACTCATATTCACTTGTTGAATACAATAAAATCTATCTTAACACAAACTCTTGGAAAAATTTGCAAGAAGAGAGTTTATGGCAAGTAGAATTTGACAGCCTGTATTTTTGAAACACTTTAAACAAAACACATCAAGACATTTTTGTGTGAAGCAGAAATGATAAATTGCATACAAATATAAAAAAGCATGTGTATAAAGAAAGAAAAGAAACAACACATGAAAAGGTAGGTAAAAGAAACATACATCAACATATATAGATACTATAAACATCATGTATGTAAAACTGGTCACAAGACCTAGGTACAAGAATAATGTATCTCCAATAAGAAAGAAAAGAAAAGATACATATAGTCCTCACTACATCCCTCAATGTAACAACACCCTCCCTATAAAAAATGCCCTATACAAGCTCTCCCCCTAAGAATGACTACTCTCATAACCCAAAACTACTCCCCCTTTTTGTCACGAGTGACAAAGGGCAGAGTGTTAAGTAGACATCTCATCGGTAGAGCTAGCATCTCCATCATTATCATCCGAAGCATCATCGCCATCACCATCATCATCCTCAGACTCAGAAGTCACATAAGGGGGTGAAGGAGAAGCCTCAGAAGCAAAACCGCCCATGGTCGCTTGTTGCCGAGCAATGCGACCAACACGAACATTTACCTAATACAACTCTGTAGAGAGTGTCGAGGCAAGCATCCATGCGCTGAAGTTGCACTATGATGTCTCCTAGTGACACATCGCTCGAGGAAGAGGAGGGAGCAGATGTGGCTTGGGCAAACCTAGATGGAGCTGGACGGGAGGAAAGAGCTGCTGAATCCGTCTATCACGACCTAAACTGCTCCTCACTACGTTTTACGGTAGAGGCATCTAACTCTTGACAAGTCCAAAATTACCATTAATTATATTTAGTACCCCTATATAAATATAATTGCACTCTAGGCCTTATTAATAAATTATATTCCAAGACTTTATTATGCATGCAACCCCTTTATAAATATTTGTAGTAATACAAAGTCATGAATGTAGACTGCCACTTTGAAGATTACTACATCTTAATCCATGAATACCCGATTTAAGCCTTTATGTTATTTATCATATATTTATGAAATTTAATTTCATAAATATATACTTTGTAACTACTTACTAAAGTCGTTAGGTCTAACACTCTAAATAACCAAACCCATTAAACTTATCTTAAGGGAATATTTTATATCTATGTTAAAAGATTATGAATTCCATCTTGAAAATATATGTTCCATCAACACAAAATGCGGTTGCCTAACTACTGAGATTTTGATCGTGACTTTAGATCTCACTCCTGATATATCAAAGCAACTCATACCTTATGATCTGGTCCATTTTTCTCTCAGGATTATGAGTTCATGTAAATAGAAGTTGTGAGATTTATTATTCATTTGACAATTGTTAGGAGAATAATAAATCTCACAGCGGTCCAATTCAATATATTTTAATTCTTAAAACATATTAACTAGAAGTCTCCAATTTCATGATCAAAACAAATTATCTTAGTTAATAATGTTATAGTCTTCGTAGATGAAATGTCCAATTTCATCACCGACTACGAGATATAATTATGAGTTTACAAAGGACTTGTAATCTATATCTTCTATGACTAGATTACATAAATCACATACTATGCATCTCATGGACAATATAATAATGTCCAAATATTCTTGTTACCATTATTTTAGATAATAATAAAAATAACTTTATTAATCACAATATAATGTCATACATAGCATCATACAATAGAATTTAAGAGTACTAATCCTAACAAATATGACCCTAACGATCTCCCTTTTTAGCAGTCTGTGACAAAACCACAAGCATAATTATGAGAGAAGTATAAAATAAAAATCTCCATAACTATTACATAAAGAACTACATAAGCCTAACTAATACAATGAGCTCTTAAAAAACTTTGCAAGAAAAAAGATCATAGCATGAAAGACTTGCAACCTGTCTTATATCAAACACCTAAACAAAATTCATCAAGGCATCAAGTATGAACCATAGACAAGTTGTATAGCACAAGAGTTGAGGTCAAGAAGCAAAGGGAATCCATTATTGAGGTACTTAAAAAAAAATTCACAAAAAGGGAAGAATGCGATGACTGGAGGGCTCCCATCAGGGACGCCCTATTAAAGGAAGAAAAGGTAAAGTAAAGAGCTAGGAAGGATTATGTTTTGGAAAAATGAAAATTGTACCATAGGATGCCCAGTGAGGTCTTGTCGAGATGTGTGGGGCGAGAAGAAGCCTAAAGAAAATTGGAATAAATATATAGCAGAACTTGTGGGTTCAGCAAAGAGGTTAGCTTGTATTAAAGATTGTAGAGAGTAGGCTTCTATTGGCCGGATATGAACAAGGAGGCAGATCATGTGCAAACCCAATGTGAAACTTGTCATATGGCTATGGATAGAGAAGAAAGCTATGCCATGCTTACCAAGGAGGATTGGAGAAGCCCATTTGTTGAGTATCTGGCAGAAGGGTTCCTATCGCAAAAGGACGCAAAATGATACAAACTCAGGAAGTTAGTGACCTGCTATTTTCTACACAAAGGAGTCTTGTTCAAAAAGGTACAACGGAGACCTATTGCAATGTTTTGCGCCGAGGGAGGCCAATGAAATGATGAAGGAAGTGCACTCATATGAGTGTGGAGAGCACCAAGGAAGGAAGAAGTTATACCGATGCATCTTGCAAATGGGCTATTATTGGCCCACTATGAGGAGAGACACAACAGGATTTGTCAAGAAGTGCCACGACTACCAAGTCCAAGCCAACATAATCTGCACTCACTTCCAAAGCTTGCAAAGCATGGTCACTCTGTGCCCGTTCTATACTTGGGTGCTTGACTTGGTAGGCCCAGTCAATTCGCCATCCAACGAGTATATGGATTCTTGTGGCTACAGAGTATTTCACAAAGTGGGTGGAGGCCATACCACTTCACAAAACCACTGGAGAAGCTATGGCATGTTAGGACATATATGGAACTTGTTATGAACATATGTCATTTAGAATTGACAAATCCTTTGACAAAATGCACTTTACTTGTAATTTGGTAGATTTAGGATGGTTTAAGTCTTCAAGCAACATATTGTTCAAGTCAAGAGTTAAAACTATGCAAATCTATTCGAGAAACAAGTGAAGAAGTGTTGTATTTTAAAGCTCGACAGATAGCTCGGTAGATTGTATCTATTGAGGTTTAAAAGGAAATTTTAGTCCGATGCTCGATAGTAGCTCAACAAATAACCTATCTATTGAGGTTTGTGAAAATTAGATTTCTAAATCTATTTTTCTTGCATATCCAAGCTATTTCTACAAGGTTTCTTTTTTCACAACCCTAGACATATATAAAGATTATTTTAAGGGCCGTCAAAGATGGCGCAACTTGATGCAAAGTAATTATTCACTCAAATTGTGACTGGAGACAATTTGTCTCAGTTCATCTTTCTCTTAAAGAAGATCTTGCGTTTGTACGGTGTAGGGTTTGTAATCAATGAGCTTCTTAATCTTCATCATGTGGATGAACTGAGGAACTTCACAGCCAACATCTTTCTTAAGTTAGTGTGTAAGCTGTGTACTAGGATCCGTGCATTGATTGGATAGTCATGTACTGAGAGCTGTGCATTGAAAGGAGAGGTTGTCACCACATTACAAGTCCAATTGTGTATTGGGGTAAAGATTCAACTGTAGGTTGGTATAAGGTACTGGGATTTCTTTACTTGTAATTGCTTATTTTGATAATAGTAAATTATTAAGAGTGGTGACCTAAAATTCACCCCGTGAGGTTTTGCCATGGTGGTTTTCTCCATTGGTAAACAAATCACCTGTGTCAAATTTAGTTTCTGCTGCATTTAGTTATTTGGTGATTTGTTTGTGCTATCACATATATTGCATGTTAAATTGACTTAATTATTCACTTGGCTAATTAATTGGTTAATTTACCCAAGGGGTCAATACGTTCTTGGCCTATCAAGTGGTATCAAAGTGGGCATACTTTGATTAGGATTAATCTTTGCTATGTAATCCATTGACCCATGTTTGTCATGGATAGAGGACTATCTTTAATTACACCTCCTTTGTTTAATGGTACTAACTATGCATATTGGAAAGTATACATGAGATCTTTCTTGCAGTCTTTAGATGAGAAGGTGTGGCAAGTTGTGGAGATAGACTGGACCAAACTAAAGGAAGTACCGACTGATTGGGATGATGCCAAGATTAAAGCGGCAAACTTCAACAGTAAAGTATTGAATGCCTTACTCAATGCAATTGCATATGAGGAGTTCAAGAAGATATCCTCTACTAAAACTGCTAGGGAAGCATGGACCATCCTCTAGACAACTTATGAAGGAACTAAGGCCGTTAAGGATTCAAAACTTCAAAGGCCTACCACGGGTTTTGAAGAGATTAAGATAGAGGAGGATGAGTCATTTAATGAGTTTTATGCCAAGCTGAAGCACATAGTGAACTATGCATTTAATCTTAGAGAAACCATTCCGAATTCCAAGATTGTTAGAAAGGCACTCAGATTTCTTCCAGAGAGATTCCATGCTAATATCACCGCCATTGAGGAATCAAAGGACATTGACCAAAATCCTTTGACAGAGCTAGTTGGCAACTTGCAAACCTATGAATTAGGTTTGTCTAGGATCGGGAAATCGAGCAAAAGCAAGAGCATGGCATTGAAGGCCAAAAGCAGTGACACCGATAAGTCTTCTAATGATGAAGATTCTAAGATTAAATCCTATATCACAAGGCATTTCAAAAATTTTAAGAAGAATGCCAATGGGAAAGGATTTGACAAAGAACGAAAGCAATCCAGTTCTTCACAGTTCAAGAGTCAAGATAAAGGGAAGAAGGATGTTAGGGATGGCGATCAGTATATTGTTCCCTCCAGACCAAACTGCTTCGGATGTCAAGACTTTGGACACATGGAATAAGAATGTCAAACTTATCTCAAAAGCATTAGGAAAAGCAAAGCCCTTACTGCCACGTTAAGTGACACCAAGCGTGAGGATGACGCAGATGATAATGATGATGAGGGAATCTTGAATGCCTTCACTACCATAGTAAATCCTACTGAGGGGATTCTTGAAGACGTAGATGAAGAAGAGGACTTGATGGAGTCTAAATTTGAGAAAATGGATAAACAGGATGACACTCATATAGCCTATGCTAAGTTGTACAAAGTCTCTGAAAAGCAGGAGAAATTGTATAGGTTGGCCACCAAGAAGTTAAGTGATGTGGATCTTGATCGAGAAGTGTTTTTCACAAAAGTTGATGAAGCTAATCAGACCATTGGAGCATTACAATATGAGAACAATTTATTGGCTGAGAGGACCAAGAAACTTGAAGCAGAGTTGTTTCAAGTTAGAGTTTGATAGGCCAAGAATGTATTGATCCTGTTAGGATATATGTGATTAGATGTTAGGAATATATGTCAACATTTTATGTATTGGCTAATCCTTTTACAAAACACACTTTACTTGTATTTTGGTAGATCTAGAATGGGTTTAGTACTTCAAAGAACAAGAGTTCAAGTCTAGTATTGAAGCTATGCAAATTTTTCCAAGAAACAAGTGAAGAAGTGTTGATTCACTTGTTTCTTGAACAGATTTGCATGGATTTAACTCTTGACTTAAACACAAAGTTACTTGAAGGCTTAAACTATCCTAGATCTACCCAATTACAAGTAAAGTGTGTTTTGTCAAAGGATTAGCCAATACTAAATGGCATATGTTTAGAGAGAATAAGGCTTCGGAAAGTTAGGGTTTTATAACTCAAGGCCTTAGGGTTTTGTAACTCAAGGCCTTAGGGTTTTGTAACTAACTGCTTTTAATAACTCAATTTTAGGAGAATCTTAATTCTTCTATGTCCTTTAGTAGACATACTAGGACACGTGTCTTTTAATCTTCACGGTCAAAGACTCGTGTTATGTGGGTGAGAAAAAGCCTAGAACTTAATTGTTCTTTTTGTTTGTCCTCTACTTTAATTCTTTCTATCTAAAGTAGGACTTTCTTTGCTTGATTTCTTATCTGTTTTTGGAATCATACTTTCAGGCATCTGCACCTTTCTATTATGCCTTCATGCATTTGCATATTTCATTCATGCTTTCATGTTGTTTGTCTGTTTTTGTTTGGTTGTTTAGTTTTTATTTTGTTTTGTTTTTAAAATTAAAAAAGTAAAAAAAAAAAAAAAAATACAAAAACAATATGTGTATGTGTACATTGGTTCTTATGAACCTTAAAATGGCTATTGAAACAAAGTTCTCTAAACTTTTAATCACTTGTAGCTTAGATAAGCATCTCTATGCACAACTAAGCAAGCAAGTTTTGTGAATTTTTGTTTGTGATGAGTAAGGTCAAGTAATTTCTTGTACTTAACGCTCGTATCACTCTTTTTGACGGGAAGGACTAGAAAATCCTGACGGGAAGGACTAGAAAATCCTAAGAGAAAGGCATAAATAACCATCTCACTACTGTTACCCGCTAATCATGAAATGAAATCCATATGCTCTAGCATAGCAAAAGTGTAATGTCAAAAAGTTTAATATAATTGGGTATTTCTTTTATCTCGTTTATATACCCATGCATGATATGCTTAATGAAAAGAAAAATACTTAAAAAAAATAAAAAGCAAAAAGAACAAAATGCTTTAAAATATCATTGCAAGCGTGTATTTTAGGAGATGTGGAAGTTATAGGATGTACCTCAAAGGTGATAGTCCCCATCGAGCAGTTATTATCCTGTGTGAGTTAAATTGATTTACTCATATCTCAAATTGTCATAACATAGATACATTTATGCAATCTTGCGATATTTTTCATACATAACATGCAATATTCTTTGCTACTTTTGATATATGTGCAGGTACAATGTGATTTAGTCATTACAAGGTTTACATGTGTTAATGTGTGCTCACTAAACTGTCTTGACTTGTTTTTGAAATATAAATGTGCTTAACAATTTTTGTTGAGAGATGTTTTTGAGAGATTAAAATGTTGTTTGGATCTTTGGTTAAGTTGCATGTTTGATTGCATTCATATCTGTGTTTTTCTCTTCTTGAAAATTTGTCTTTTAAGCAATCTTGACAGCTCCTCAACACCTCTCAACAGCTAGGCTATTGATCGAGCTTTTCAGCTCTTTCTTATCGCAATCTCGATAGCTCCTCGATAGCTTCTCGATACATGGAGAAAGTTTCTGTCTACTTGATAGATCCTAGACACCTTCTAGATCCATCGAGGTTGGCTCAATAGTTGCTCGACACCTCTCAATCAATCGAGATTCTCTTGCATGCATTGTTTTTTACATGTTTTTCATCTTTCTTTTATAGTGTCATCCATAGAACATTGTTTCATTACATTTATATTTCTCGAGTGAAGCTTTCTAGCTTCATATACCCTTTGTCAATCATGACAAAAATAGGGAGAAATTTTGGAGAATATGTAGTTTCTTTTTAAGATTCTACATGTTAGAGGGAGAAATACATGTCCTTGTAAGGGAGAGATGTGTTTGATCTTATTAGGGGAAGTGTTTACCTCCTTGTTGTTGTAGGAGCTTCTTTTAGCTTTTTCTTGTACACCCGTCTTGTGACTATTTTACATATATTGTGCTTATCTTTGATATATATATATATATATATATAATGTATGTTTTCTTCACCTACCTCTACATGTGTTGTTTCTTTTCTCTCTTTATACACATGTTTCTTTATTTGTATGCAATCTTTTATTTTTGTTTCATACTAAGATGCCTTGATGAGTTTTGTTTAAGTGTTTCAGAAATACAGGTTATCAAAGTCTTCCTTGCTATGAACTTTCTTCTTGTAAAAATTTTCAAGAGTTTGTGTTAGGATAGATTTTATTGTACTTAACAAGTGAGTATGAGTTAAGTGATTTATGACTCCTTTCATATGTTCATTTCTTGTTGCGGTTTTGTCACAGATTTCCAAAGGTGGAGATTGTTAGGACATATGTGATTGGATGTTAGGAACATATGTCAACATTTTATGTATTAGCTGATCTTTTGACAAAACACACTTTACTTGTATTTGGGTAGATCTAGGATGAGTTCAGTACTTCAAAGAACAACAATACAAGTCGAGTAATGAAGCTATGCAAATCTATCTAAGAAACAAGTGAAGAAGTGCTGATTCATTAAAGCTTGATAGCTGCTTGACAGATAACTATCTATCAAGGTTTAATGAAACTCGACAGATGCTGTCTATCAAAGTATCTATCGAGAATTATGAAAATCAATTTTTTATATCTGACTTTTAGCCCATGCTTATGTATTTGTATAAGGTTTCTTTTCTCACAACCCTAAACATATATAAGACTTATTTTAGAGGTCGTCACACATGAAAATACAATAAAAATACATGCAAAAGGTGACCAAAGCCATACTCTATCTAAAAGAAGCTATACATCTTTGCGCCTTAGGGTTTTGTAACCAACTGCATCTTGATCTTCATTGTTGATGAAGTAAAAAACTTTGCAGCCAACATTCTTCTTCCTCAAGTTAGTGAGTGAGTCACATACTGGGATTTGTGCAAAGGAGTTAGTTACGTATAGGGATTCGTGCATCAAAAGGGTGACATTCATATATTGAAGTATTCAAAGGTTCTGAAGCGGTAGGACATATGTGATTGGATGTTAGGAATATATGTCAACATTTTATGTAATGATTAATCTTTTAACAAAACGCACTTTATTTGTATTTGAGTAGATCTAGGATGAGTTTAGTACTTCAAAAAACAAGAGTTCAAGTCTAGTATTGAAGCCATGCAAATTTGTCAAAGAAACAAGTGAAGAAGTGTTGATTCATTAAAACTCGATAGCTACTTGACAGATAGCTATCTATCGAGGTTTAATGAAGCTTGGCAGATACTATCTATCGAAGTATCTAACGAGAATTACGAAAATCAAATTTTCAGATATGATTTTCAGCCCATGCTTATGTATTTGTGTAAAGTTTCTTTTCTCACAACCCTAGACATATATAAGGCTTATTTTAGAGGTCGTCACACATGAGAATACAAGAAAAACACATGCAAAAGGTGACCGAAACCTTATTCTCTCTAAAAGAAGCTATGAATCTTTGTGCCTTAGGGTTTTGTAACTAACTGCTTCTTGATCTTCATTGTTGATGAAGTAAAGAACTTTACAACCAACATTCTTCTTCCTCAAGTTAGTGAATGAGTCACATACTGGGATTTATGCAAAGGAGTTAGTCACGTACTGGAATTTGGACATCAAAAGGGTGGCATTCATATATTGAAGAGTTCAAAGGCTCTGAAGCGGTAGGACATATGTGATTGGATGTTAGGAACATATGTCAGCATTTTATGTATTGGCTAATCTTTTGACAAAATGCACTTTACTTGTATTTCGGTAGATCTAGGATGAGTTTAGTACTTCAAAGAACAAGAGTTCAAGTCTAGTATTGAAGTCATACAATTCTGTCTAAGAAACAAGTGAAGAAGTGCTAATTCACTTGTTTCTTGAACAGATTTGCATGGATTTAACTCTTGACTTAAACACAAAGTTACTTGAAGGCTTAAACTATCCTAGATCTACCAAATTACAAGTAAAGTGTGTTTTGTCAAAGGATTAGCCAATACTAAATGGCATATGTTTATAACTATTTTCGCATATGTCCTAAAAGAGTCCAATTGGAGAGGACTTCTAGTGCAAAGCTTGATGAGATGCTTGACATTCAGAAATTTGCTTATGATAGATCCAGTTTAGGGTATGATTTCTCTTCTCCTAATATTGCTTCTTCTAGTAATAATGTGTTTGTTTCACCAACTAATAACGTTGATTCTAAGAATCATGATATTAAAATTGTTTTAACTAATGAGAACATATACAAGGGTAAATCTATCTTTGGAGCATCCCCTAAGCTTGAAAAGAAAGAGACTAAAAACCCTATGACTAAAAAGGGTAATAATAAAAAATCTAAACAAAAGAAGCAGCATCTATCATCACTGTGGAGCTACAGGACATATTTAATCTAATTGCTACAAGTGGTTAGCCACTCAATAGAGCAACAGTATTATCTAATTTGGAAACCAAAATCAATTTCCATCCTCTTTTGATCCTCTTGGAGATCTTCTCAAAGCCCTCATGTTCTTTTTGAACTTAAACGACTTCAATTCTTTCCCCTCACCTCTGGTTCAAGGGTTCGCATAAAGGAAAGGTTCTTCCAAGGTGTAGAAGGAAAAAGGTTGAAAGTGATTTAGTCACTTTTTTTCTCTCCACATGTTTTTGTTTGTTTGCTTTCAATTTTGCTTTATTTTGTTTTCTTAAAAAAAAAAATGAAAAATCAGAAAAATACAAAAATAGTGTGTTTTGTGTACATTGGTACTTGTGTACCTTAGATGGCCATTGAAACAAAGTCTTCTAAATTTTGTATCTCATGTGGCTTAGATGAGCATTTCGATGCACAACTAAGGAAGTGAGCTTTGTAGTTTGTATGTGTGATGAGTAAGATTAAGTAATGTCTTGCACTTGACACTCATATCACTCTTTTTGACAGGAAGGACTAGAAAATCCTAAGAGAACGGCACAAATGACCATCTCACCACTAAAACCCGCCAATCATTTATACATCTGTATGCTTCGGCATAGAAAAATTGTGATGTTTAAAGCTTATAATTGGGTATTCTCTTCTCTTTCTTATATGCCCATGCATGATATGCTTAAAAGAAAAATATGCAAAGAAAATCAAAAGCAAAAAGAATCAAAATGCTTTTAATATATGGTTGTAAGCATGTTTCTAGGTGATGTGAGAGTTATAGGATGTACCTCAAAGGTGATAGTCCACATCAAGCAGTTATGATTATGTGTGAGTTAAATTAATTTTCTCATATCTCAAATCGTCATAACATAAGATACTTGTCTAATTTTGCGATGTTTTCACACACAACATGCAAATTTCTTTGCTACTTTTGATACATGTGTAGGTATAATGTGGTTTGGCCATCACAAGAGATACATGTGTAAACATATGCTCACTAAATGGTCTTAACTTGTTTTTAAAACATAAAATTTGTTAGATTTGTTTTGTGTGTGTGTGTGTCTATATGGATCTTAAATGATTTATATTTTTCTTGTTGAGAAGTGTTTTTGAGAGCTTAAAATGTTCATTGGATCTTTAGTTGAGTCACTTTCTTGATTGAATTCATTTCTGTGTTTTTCTCTTCTTTGAAAAATATATTTTTATCAAGCACGACAGGTTCTTGATAGCTCTTAACAAATAGCTATCCATCGAGAACCTTAGACTTCTTCTTCTCGACAGACCTTACCGCATCTTCTATCCCCTATTTAGAATTTGTCTCGATAGTTCTTGACAGATTCTCGATCCATCGAGAAAGTTTCTGTCTGGCCAATAGCTTCTCGATAGCTTTTTGATCCATCAAGGTCCTTCTGCCATAGGGAGATTCTTGATAGCACCTCGACAGATTTATTTGTCAAGAATTAGTGCTCGACAGATTCTCGATAGGTCTCGATCCATTGAGATGCATTTTCTATAAATAGATCCAACGTGATTTCAGATCTCATTTTCTTCGATCTCTCTCGACTGGAACCTGCCCTTTAACCTCCCAAACACTTTTCTCTCTCTTTAAACCTCAAACCCATATGATTTTTGGCCTAGAGTGATCATTTCTTCTCTGGCATAATCCTTCTTTCTCTCATTCTACATGCATTTATATTTTTGGGTTTTTGAACATTTTTTGGGGTTTTTGAAAATTGACGAGTATTTTGTGAAATTTTTTGGGTTGGGTTTTGCTTATATGATGTTATATGTTCATGCATTGCATTACATTTTCATTTTCACAATGTTTCATGCATTTAGATGTGTGTTTTATATGTTTGAACCTTGCGTGCTAGTAGGATTGGATTGGGCTGAGCCCATTACTTTTTTTTTTTTTTTTTTTTGTTGCACGTCACATGATTTTTTTTGTTGCCATCAAATAAAGGAGGAATCAAAAGAGATTTTCCATGATCCATGACAACAGGAGTCAAGGATCACGCTCAGGAAATTAATCCAATCATAGTGTACTCGATCTGATAGCACTTGTTGAAAAATTTAGACCCCGGTTGATAAAATTAACAAGTTTTAAACCCAAGTTGTTAATTAGATTTATTATGAATAAAAATTGTTAAAACAAACAAACATCAATATTATGTCAAAATCATGCAGCAGAAAATAAATGAGACAAGATGTGATGACCCAGGATACCCAATGAAACAACCTAGTTTCATATTAAAAAACCTCGAGGGAAACCTTCCCGAAAAGCAATCCACCATTGTAAAGAGAAGTTTCAAATCTAGTACAAAACCTTTGTCCTTAGAATCTACAATCCTCGTAGATAAACTTACAATAGAAACCTTCTACCGCTTCAAAACTTAGGAACTCTTCAATATATGAATGCCACCCTTTTGATGCATGGATCACAATACGTGACTCGCTCACCAACTTGAGGAAGAAGAATATTGGTCACAAAGTTCTTCACTTCATCAACAATGAAGATCAAGAAGCACTTAGTTACAAAATCCTAAGACGCAAAGACATAGTAGCTTCTTTTTTAGAGAATAAGGCATCGGTCACCTTTTGCATGTGTTCTCCTTGTATTCTCTTATGTGACGGCCTTTAAAATAAACCCTATATATGTTTAGGGTTATGAGAGAAGAAACCCTACACATACATGTCAGCTGACAGGCCACAAATGCGTTGACCCCTTGTGATAACTTAGATTAATTAATTAGCCCAGTTTTTAATTAATCAAATTAACATGTAATATCACGTGGCAGCACAAACAAATCACCGAAACTAAGTTATGCAGCGGAAAATAAATAACACGGTGATTTGTTCACGAATGGGGAAAACCCTTACGGCAAAAACCCCACCGGGTGATTTAAGGTCACCACTCCCGAAACTCCACTATTATCACAACAAGCAGTTACAAGTAAGGAATCCTAGTACCTCACCAACCTACAGTTGAACTCTTACCCCAATACCCAATTGGACTTGTTCTGTAGTGACAGTTTCTCCTTTCAATGCACGGCTCCAAGTACATGACTAACCAGATGCGCGGATCCCAGTACACGACTTCAAATACCAACTAGAGAGAGAGAGAGTTGGCTGCAAAGTTCTTCAAATCATCAGAGATGAACTAGGGCACGAACTTTGTCTTTCTGATCACAAATTGCATGAACAACAAGTTCTCAAAGAATATGCAACTTGTATCTTCTGCAACATCTTGACGGCCCTTAAAATAATCATTTTATATGTCTAGGGTTAGGAGAAAAGAAGTCCCAAAGACACACTCACGAATTAGACTTGAAACAGACTTGGAAATCTGTTTTCTTTAATTCTCGACAGATAGAGGTGTCGAGAGGTGTCGAGAAGCTGTCGAGGCTCAGGCAAAACAGCTTCTTTAAAGCTCGATAGATGCATCTGTCGAGGTATGTGTCGAGCTTTAATAACTTGCACTTCCTTGCTTGTTTCTTGGACAGACTTTGACGGCTTCAACACTTAATCTTGAACCACTGTTTCTTGAAGTGTTAAACTCATCCTAAATCTACCCAATTACAAGTAAAGTGCGTTTTGTCTAAGGATAAGCCAATTACATAAAATAGCAACATATGTTCACAGACTTGAACTACATATGTCCTAACAATCTCCCCATTTGGCAATCCGTGACAAAACCACAACATACAAATGAAGATATGAGAGAAATCATAAATCACTCAACTCATATTCACTTGTTACATACAGTAAAATCTATCCTAACACAAACTCTTGAAAAACTTTGCAAGAAGAGAGTTTATGGCAAGAAGACTTTGACAACCTGTATTTCTGAAACACTTATAAACAAAACACATCAAGGCATCTTTGTGTGAAACAGAAATAATAGATTGCGTACAAGTAAAGAAACATGTGTATAAAGATAGAAAAGAAACAACACATGAAAGGTAGGTGAAAGAAAAACATACTTCATCATATATAAGAAGAGAATAAATCCAATGTATGTCAATACATGATCAAAGTATCTCTAAACAGATGAGAAAAGAAAAAAATAAATATGATCACCTCACTACATCCCTCAATCCACACTTCCCCTAACAAAAATGTCCTATGCTAACACTCCCCCTAAGTATGACTACTCTCGTACAAAACTACTCCCCCTTTTTGTCACGAGTGATAAAAAGTAGAGTGTCAAGTAGACATCTCATCCGAAGAGCTTGCATCTCCATCATCATCATCGTCGGAAGCATCATCATCATCGCCATCATCATCAGCCTCGGTCTCAGTCGACACATGAGGTGGCAGAGGAGAAGCCTCTAGAGCAAAGCCGCCCATGGTCGCCTGTCGCCTGGCGATGCGACCAACACGGACGTTCACCTGATACAACTCCGTGGAGAGTGTATCTAGGCGAGCATCCATGCGCTGTAGCTGCGCCATGATGTCTCCTAACGTGACGTCGCTTGAGGAGGAAGAAGCAGACGCACGAGCTGATCTGGAGGTGGCCGAACGAGTGGAAGGAGTGGCACCATCTGTCTGTCGCGATCGGAACTGTGCCTCACTACGTTTTACGGTAGCGGCGTCTATGGCAGACATGATGTGGTAAGGATCGGACGAGGGGAAAGGGATGGAAAAACGGCTCAGGATCCTCGTGATAGCGGAAGGGAAAATGAGCTTATCACGGGTGACCGTATCTCTATAGACATCTATAATGGAAAAGATAAAGTGCGAAGGAAAGTCTATAGAGAGATCCTCTAAGAGGGACGGCAAAAATCGAGCGCGAGGCTCTGTGATAGAGTTATAGTGAGAGAGTGGGTGCAAAACAAAAGTCATCACTATGTTAAGAAAACGAGGACCTTTAGCAAAAGGTCGACATGGTGTGTACATATGATCTCCTCAAGAGGACGGACGCTCATAGAACGCCGAGATCATCTTGTCTTTGGACACAGTCTAGAGACGCTCACAGCTAGGGTAATCAGGATGATCCACACTAGGGACATGAAGAACCTCAGAGACTAACTCTGGGGTGACACAAAAGCGCGTACCTCGGACGCAAGAGTAGAAAAGAGGTACTGAAGAATCTATCCCGTGGATGTTGGAGTAAAACTCCTGTATCAACACGAGAGGAGATGTGACCGGGACGTCAGACAGTGACTCCCATCCCCAAGTGTGAATGACATCGGGAAGGTCGGTGTCGGCAAAGTCTGCCAGGACAACGTGGCGTTCCGAATGAACACCTCGTTTAGAAAAGTTCTCCAAAAAGTCCTTATGGGCTTTCTCATCACGGAACCGGACAGAAAGAGGAGTAGAATCTGAGGAAGACTGTCCCTTAGAACGCAAAGGGTTCTAGGACGGAATGGACTTACGCTTAGGTGCCATAGACACTACTAAGGCAACCATAGAGAGGGGGAAAGAGAAAGAGACACATAGAAAAGTTCCAAACAGTTCAATATAGGAAGAATATACTGAAAAGAAAGAACGTATGCATGAAAAATGCATGAACATGTGACATGCAACATAAGAACATCATGGGCTCAGCCCAATCCAAACCTAACAGCACACAATCGATAGGCACACATCTAAATGCATGAAAATACAATTAGAATGCAAATGTGATGCAATGCATGTGGTTTTGAAGATCAAAACTATCAAACCAACCCAAGAATTTCATAAAAACCCCAACAATTTTGAAAACTCCCAAAAATTTTCAAAAACACAAAACCTAGGGCTTTAAAACAATGAAATGCATGAATATGAGGGATAAGACGCTTACCAAGAGATGAAGATCGCAAAGAACACTTGAAAACGCCTTGGGAAGGGGTTTGGAGGGAAAAGGAGAAATTTTGAGAGAGAGTATAGAAGTTTCGAGCGAGAGAGATCGAGCAAGTGAAAAGAAAAATCACGAAAGCTCTATATATAGCCTCTCAGTAATTCTCGACAGATGATGCTATCGGGAGGTGTTGAGACTGCTATCGAGGTCATGTGTTGAGAAATACACGTGGACAGATGAAGCTATCGAGATCAGGTATCGAGGAAGAAGAAACAAACAAGAAGTAACCTCGATCGATCCAGCAGCTATCGAGAAGCTATCGAGCAGACAGAAAGTTTCTCGATCGATCCAGCAAGTGTCGAGGTATCTGTCGAGACTGCGATAAGAAAGAGTCTGAGAAGCTCGACAGATAGCCTATGTGTCGAGAGGTATCGAGGAGGTGTCGAGATGCCTTTAAAAACTGTTTTTCAAAAGAGGAAAAACACAGACATGAATGCAATCATACATGCAACTCAACCAAAGATCCAATCAACACATTAAGCTCTCAAAATCATCTCCCAACAAGAATATTGATGCACATGTATCTCAAAACACGCACACACACACTAAACAAGTCTAACCAATTTTATATTTCAAAAACAAGTCCAGATAGTTTAGTGAGCATACATTAAAGCATGTAAACCTTGTGATGGCCAAATCACATTGTACCTGCACATGTATCAAGAATAGCAAAGAGTATTGCGTGTTGTGTGTGAAAACATCGCAAGATTGCATAAGTGTCTCAATGTTATGACGATTTGAGATATGAGAAAATCACTTTAACTCACACACAATCATAACTGATTGATGGGGACTATCACCTTCGAGGTACATCCTATAACTCCCACATCTCCTAGAAAACACGCTTGTAATCATATTTTAAAGCATTTTTGATCTTTTTGCTTTTTATATCTTTGCATATTTTCTTTTAACAAGCATATCATGCATGGGCATACAAGAGAAAGAAAAGAAATACCCAATTATGTTAAGCTTTTGACATTGCACTTTTGCTATGCCGAAGCATACAGGTGTCATTGATATTGCACTTTTGCTATGCCGAAGCATACAGATGTCATATTATGATTGGCGAGTAACAGTGGTGAGATGGTTATTTATGCCTTTCTCTTGGGATTTTCTAGTTCAACCCGTCAAAAAGAGTGATATGAGTGTAAAGAAGGAGAGATCACTTAACCTTACTCATCACAAACAAAGAGCTACAAAGCTCACTTGCTTAGTTGTGCAGAAGAATGCTCATTTAAGCAATAGGTGATACAAAGTTTAGAAAACTCTATTTCAATGGCCATTTCAAAAGTTCACATGAACTAATGCACACTAACTCACACTGTTTTTGTATTTTTCAATTTTTCAATTTTTTTTATTTCTTTTTATTAGAGAAGCAAAAATAAAACACAAAACTAAAAACACACAAACAAAAACATGTAAAGCAAAACAATGCATAAAACTAGACTGACTCAAAACAGTAAAGAAACACACAAGTAATGCAACACACACAAAAAAACGGGAGAGAGAAGAAGAAGTGACTGAGATCACTTAGATCCCTTTGCCTTCCACACCTTGGAAAAACCTTTCCTTTTGGTCGACTCTTGAACCGGTGATAAGGGAGAAGAGTTTAAACCGTTCAAGTTCGAAAGGAATATGAGGGCTTTAAGAATGTCTCCAATTGGAGCGAGAGAAGACTGAAGCTGATTCTGGCTCCCAGATGCTATTGTGCCATTGCTCTGTTGAGTGGCACGCCACTTGTAGCAATTAGGTCTTGTGTGACCGGCAACACCACAATGATAACAGAGATGCGGTTTCTTCTGTTTGGCCTTTTGAGAGTTAGTCTTCTTAGTCCTAGGGTTTCTAGATTCCCTTTTCTCAATTTTAGGGGGTGCTCCTAGGATGGACTTGCCCTTGTCTACGTTCTCACTAGCTAATTCAGTTTTAACATTCTTTTCTTCATTTTCAATGTTATTAGCAGGTGGAACAAACACAGTAGTACTAGAAGTAGGAGTATTAGAGAGAGAGAATTCATACCCCAATCCAGTACGATTTGAAGAATGTTTCTGAGCACTCAGCATCTCGTCCAGCTTTGCACTTGACGTCCTCTCCAATTGTGCTCTGACTTGAAATAGCTCCGCTTCAAGCTTCTTGGTCCTTTCAACCAAGAAATTGTTTTCGAACCTCAGTGCTCCAATGGTTTGATTTGCTTCATCAACCTTTGTGGACAGCTCCTCATGGTTAAGTTCCACTTCACTGAGCTTCTTGGTGGCCAGCCTATAGAGTTTCTCATGCTTCTCAGAAAGCTTGTATAGCTTCTCATAGGCGGTATGGATATCATCTTGATCATCCATAATTTCACACTTGGAATCCACCAATTCTTCTTCTTCATCCACTTTTTCAGTAACCCCATCAGTAGGATTAACAGTGGCAGTGAAGGCATTCAAGATTCTGTCGTCTTCATCTTCGGAATCGTCCTCGGGCTCTGTGTCGCTTAAGGTAACAGCAAGTGCCTTGCTCTTCCCTATGCTCTTGAGGTACGTGGGATACTCTTGTTTCATGTGTCCAAAGCCTTGACACCCAAAGCATTTTGGTCCAGTGGGAACAGTGTTTTGACCACCATCTTTGACATCCTTCTTCGCTTTATCTGAATTCTTAAATTGTGAAGAACTGGATTGTCTACGGTCTTTGTTGAAGCCCTTTCCATTTGCATTTTTCATAAACTTCTTGAATTGCCTTGTAATATAGGACTTCATCTTGGAGTCTTCATCATCTGAAGAATCGTCCGTATCACTACTCTTGGTCTTAAGTGCCAAACTCTTGCCCTTACTTGACTTGCCTAACCTAGTCAACCCTAACTCATAGGTTTGCAAGTTTCCAACCAGCTCAGTCAGAGGAATTCTGTCAATATCCTTTGACTCTTCAATCGCCGTGATCTTAGCATGGAATCTTTCGGGCAGTGATTTGAGCACCTTCCTTACTATCTTGGGTTCAGGGATGGTTTCCCCAAGATTAAAGGCTGAGTTTACTATGTCCTTGAGCTTGGCATAGAACTCATCAAACGACTCATCCTCTTCCATCTTAATTTCTTCAAAGCGTGTGGTGAGCCTTTCCATGTTTGAATCTTTGACAGCCTTGGTGCCCTCATAGGTTGTCTGGAGGATGGTCCATGCTTCCTTAGCAGTTTCGGTTGAGGAAATTTTCTTGAACTCCTCATTGGTGACTGCACTGAATAGGGCATTCAATGCTCTGCTATTGAAGTTTGCCGCCTTGATCTTGGCATCATCCCAGTCGGCCGGCGCTTATGTAGGCTTGGTCCAGCCTATCTCCACAGCTTGCCACACTTTCTTATCTAAAGACTGCAAGAAATCTCTCATGCGTACTTTCCAGTATGCATAGTTAGTGCCATCAAATAAAGGAGGTATAATAAGAGATTGTCCTCTATCCATGACAGCAGGGGTCAAATGGATCACACACAATGGATTAAACCCTAATCAGAGTGTGCTTGCTCTGATACCACTTGACAGGCCACAAATGCATTGACCCCTTGTGATAACTTAGATTAATTAATTAGCCCAGTTTTTAATTAATCAAATTAACATGAAATATCACGTGGCAGCACAAACAAATCACCGAAACTAAGTTATGCAGCGGAAAATAAATAACACGGTGATTTGTTCACGAATGGGGAAAACCCTTACGGCAAAAACCCCACCGGGTGATTTAAGGTCACCACTCCCGAAACTCCACTATTATCACAACAAGCAGTTACAAGTAAGGAATCCCAGTACCTCACCAACCTACAGTTGAACTCTTACCCCAATACCCAATTGGACTTGTTCTATAGTGACAGTTTCTCCTTTTAATGCACGGCTCCAAGTACGTGACTAACCAGATGCGCGGATCCCAGTACGCGACTTCAAATACCAACTAGAGAGAGAGAGAGTTGGCTGCAAAGTTCTTCAAAACATTAGAGATGAACTAGGGCACGAACTTTGTCTTTCTAATCACAAATTGCATGAACAACAAGTTCTCAAAGAATATGCAACTTGTATCTTCTGCAACATCTTGACGGCCCTTAAAATAATCCTTTTATATGTCTAGGGTTAGGAGAAAAGAAGTCCCAAAGACACACTCACGGATTAGACTTGAAACAAACTTGGAAATCTATTTTCTTTAATTCTCGATAGATAGAGGTGTCGAGAGGTGTCGAGAAGCTGTCGAGACTCGGGCAAAATAGCTTCTTTAAAGCTCGATAGATGCATCTGTCAAGGTATGTGTCGAGCTTTAATAACTTGCACTTCCTTGCTTGTTTCTTGGACAGACTTTGACGACTTCAACACTTAATCTTGAACCACTGTTTCTTGAAGTGTTAAACTCATCCTAAATCTACCCAATTACAAGTAAAGTGTGTTTTGTATAAGGATAAGCCAATTACATAAAATAGCGACATATGTTCACAGACTTGAACTACATATGTCTTAACATCAGCATAGGCCAAAAATCAGATCTAGAAATTTGAATTTTGTAAAGCTCGATAGATGCAGCTATCAAGACCTCGATAGATAGCTATCTGTCAAGAAGCTGTCAAGATTTAATGAATTAGCACTTCTTCACTTATTTCTTGGACAGATTTGCATGACTTCAATACTAGACTTGAACTCTTGTTCTTTGAAGTATTAAAAACATCTTAGATCTACCCAAATACAAATAAAGTACGTTTTGTCAAAGGATTAGCCAATTACATAAAAATGACATATGTTCCTAATATGATTCACATATGTCCTAACAATATATATATATATATATGATGATGATGATTTTGTTATCACTTTCACCTATCTCTTCATGTGTTGATTCTTTTCTTTCTTTATATGCATGTTTCTTATGTATGCACTCAATCTTTTATTTTTGTTTCACACTAAGATGTCTTAATGAGTTTTGTTTAAAGTGTTTAAGAAATATAGTTGTCAAAATCTATCATGCCATAAACTCTCTTTTTGCAAAGTTTTTTGAGAGTTTGTGTTAGGGTTAGATTTTATTGTATTCAACAAGTGAGTATAGTTGAGTGATTTATGACTTCTGTTATATTTCAATTATTTGTTGTGATTTTGTCACAGATTGCCAAAGGAGGTAATTGTTAGGATATATGCATAATTTTTTATGAACATATGTCATTTAGAATTGGCAAATCCTTGACAAAATGCACTTTACTTGTAATTGGGTAGACCTAGAATGGTTTAAGTCTTTAAGCAACATACTGTTCAAGTCAAGAGTTAAAGCCATGCAAATCTATTCAAGAAATAAGTGAAGAATTGCTGTATTTTGAAGCTCAACAAATAGCTTGACAGGCTATATCTATCAACATTTAAAAGGGAATTTTAGCCCGATGCTTGACAGTAGCTCGATATATAACCTATCGAGGTTTATGAAAATCATATTTCCAAATCTATTTTTCACACATATCCAAGCTATTTGTGTAGAGTTTCTTTTCTCACAACCCCAAACATATATAAGGATTATCTTAAGGACCGTCAAAGATAACGCAACTTAATGCAAAGTGATTTTTCACTCAAATTGTGACCGGATAAAATTTGCCCTAGTTCGTCTTTCTCTTGAAGAAGTTACTGCGTTTGTACACTATAGGTTTTTATAACCAATGAGCTTCTTGATCTTCATCGTGTAGATGAACTAAATAACTATGTAGCCAACATCTTTCTTAAGTTGGTATGTAAGCCGCGTACTGGAATCCATGTATCGATTGGTTAGTCACGTATTGGGAGCCCTGCATTGAAAGGAGAGATTTTCACAACATTATAAGTCCAATTGTATATTGGAGTAAGGGTTCAATTGTAGGTTGGTATAAGGTACTGGTATTTCTTTACTTGTAACTACTTGTTTTGATAATAGTGAATTTTATGGAGTGGTGACTTTAAATTCACCCGATGGGATTTTGCCTCAGTGGTTTTCCCCATTTGTAAAAAAATCACTCGTGTCAAATTTAATTTCCACTGCATTCAGTTATTTGGTGATTTGTTTGTGCTATCACGCGTATTGCATATTAAATTGACTTAATTATTCACTTGGCTAATTAATTGGTTAATTTACTTAAAGGGTCAATATATTCTTGACCTATCATGGAAAACTTCATCAAGGAGAATATCATTGTGCATTTCGGGGTACCTCACAGAATCATTAGCGACAATGGCACGCCCTTTATGAACAAAGAAGTGAGAAGGATGTTGGAGTCCTATCAAGTGAAGCATCGTTGATCATCACCTTACTACCCACAAGGAAATGGGCAAGTAGAAGCAACAAACAAGACCCTCATCAAGATGATCGGGAATATACGCCAATAATACAGTGCAGGCTGGGTAACGCACCTAGCTAACACACTATAGGAATATCGAAGTTCACCAAAATTTGCCACAAGATTCTTTCCTTTTTCCTCAATATATGAGACAGAAGTTATCAGCCCAACAGAATTGATGATACCCTCCCTGAGGGTTATGCAGATGCAAAAGAAGGACTTGGAAAGGTTGGATGAAAGAAGGGAAGAAGCCCAAGAGCACAGCCGCAAATATAGGTAGAAGATGAGTGAAGCTTATGGTAAAACCATTAGAGAAAGAGTATTTGCAAAAGGAAAATTGGTACTAAGAACAGTTGACCACGTCAGGCGAGGTTTGATAAGACCTTCTAAGTTCTCGTCAAAGTGGGAAGGACCTTTTGTGCTAAGGGAAGCCAATGCAAGTGGATATTATTGCTTGGCCCAAGTGGATGGAAAAGACCTAATGGACCCCATTAATGGCAAATGGCTTAAGCGTTATTTTGTGTAAGGAATGCTTTGTAGTTTTTCTTAATTTCTCTTTTTTCTTTTCCTCCAAGTGACCACCCTTGCAAGGGATGCAGTGTCACAAGAAAGTAATTTAGTTCTTTCTCCCTTGTAATTATGTTGAAAGACTAAAAGTAGAAAGTACTGAAAATCTTGAGGTATTATCAGAACATATTGTATCATAAAACATAGAAGGAATTGTAGGAGATGTAGCATAACAGATTATAAGCCAGAAAGTATAAGTCATACTAGACTTATCGAATAAGTTATAAGTGCCAAGAAAATAAGTGTATTAGGGAAGGAAAAAAGAAAAGAGATAGACAAAAATAAAAAATAAAAAATAAAATAAACTACTACAACGGTAATAAGCGGCTAAACATCAATAGTGTCAATAGCAAGCTGGATCTTCCTTACAAAGAAAACTCGAGCAATCTCTTGTAAATGCTCCAGCAGAAACTCCATAGCAAACTCGACACGAATCAACTCCTGGACTGCAGCCCTCCACTACAAGATCCTCTCAACAGAAACAGTGTCGATAAAGTTATACTCAATATTGTTCATTACACACCCCAGAAGCTTAAGAAAGTGCTCCCTAGTAGAACGACCAATGGGAAACTTTTGCATGAAGTCCCCACGGCTACGGTAAACTGCCTCCAGATGTCCAATACAATCTTAAGGTACTCGATACCCATGGAAGTCCACATAAGGAAACCCAGTGCCCCAAAAAGGTAGCGTCCTCGCCTATGTAGTCAGGAGCAACAGCAGAACTGCTCCCAATCTCAAACTTGGTGCTCAGAATCCCCTCTATAGTTGATGGACTAAACACCATATAAGCTTTCGACAAGAAAAGTAAAGAAAGGAAGCAACTGCAACAAAAATAAAAAGGGAACTCAAATGGAGAAAAGAAGAAAGGTAGTTACTAATACCAGCAAGAATAGGGGCTGTGGTCTCCGCTGAAACTATTGTAGCCTTGGGCTTCTCAGGTGTATCTGTAACTGCACATCAAGGATAGCATGCATAGTAGATAAAGGAATGGAAAAAGAGATGATAGGAAGAGAAGAAAAAGAAGGCATAGCAAGAAGTAAAGACACTAACCCATGGCAACGACCATTTGCTTTTCATCAGAAGCATCGTCTAGGTCGGAGACCTTTGTCTTCACAGGTAGCTCATCATTGGAATCTTCAAAAACCTCCTTAAATTCCTCATTAGGAGGCAATTTCTCCTTAGGCCCACGAGTGGCAGAATTGGGAAAGAAAGATATGGTGACCACTAATGAGGACCCATCCTTGACAACCGGTGAAAGAGTAGCAAAAGGATCATTGGTAGGAATGACAGGCATACGGGTAGTAGAAGAAGTGCTCTTGGCCTAGGATGCTACTATGGGGGTGGCTTCCTTTTGAGGAGTAGAAAGAATGGTAGAAATAGGGTCGGACTCGTCAACGACAACTCCCTTAACTGGGGTACCCTCCTTGGCAGGAACAGGCTTTGATGGAGGAACTGTTGTTTTAGTAGAAGCCTCCCCAATGGTGCAGTAAAGGTCGTGGTACCAACAAACACATCAACTCCATCAAAGAAGCCCTTCATAGGTATGGGTGCAGTAGTAGGAGTCTCGCTTTCCTTAGGTGTAGTACTCTCGACGAAGGCCATACTAACACTTGCATTGGCCTCAACAGGAGCCTCTTCAATTATGAGATGGTAGATAGAAATGGGCTTCAACGTCAATTTGAAGAGGAAGCAATGAAATGGGAGAAGAGTGAGTAGGCCGAAAGAAATGATGAATGCATGCATAAGAAAAAGCAAGTTGAATAATAATGATAAAAAAAGAAGTTAAAGAGCATATCTCAGCCCCGGGTTCATCGAGCAATATGGGGCAGGCAACAGAAGTATCCTCCTTGTGTTTATACCTTTCAAACAAAAGAAAGGCACGTGCATATGGTTAGCTGCAAGAAAGCACACCAAACAACTAAAGTAAAGAAGATAGAAAGATTAGAGATAACATACTCTCCTCTTGACAGTGGTAGATGGGGCTGAATGGGATGTCTTCCTCTTGCTGTCACGGGTCTTGCAGGAAGGTGGGGCGTTTTCAGTGAGCCTTGGTGTAGGAGGCTTAGACTTGGTCGTGGTAGAATGCCTGGTAAAACAAGTCTTGGAAAAAGGAGGAGGGGAACCCTCAAGGATAATGTTGCTAAATAAGGGGGAGGTCTCACTTATATGGGACAATCTTTGAATAGGTCTTAGAGGAATCGTCACCTTTCTTAGCAAACTTGGGCTTGGAAGATCGAGATACCGAGCCATTCTTTGTTCGCGAAGAAAGGTTCACAACTTTCACCTTTTTCTCCTAACCAAGAAGGAACTCACTAGCATACAAGAACCATCCCTGCTCCTTCTCCTTTCATTTAAATATAACAAACCTACTCTTCTTCTTGGCATAGGCAATCACGGACTTGGTAAGAAGTAATAACCATGGGTGTGCAGAGATAGTGGCATGCGAACCCTCAGGAAGAATAAGAGAGAACCCACAGCTACCCAGCAAACTTTCCCCAAGTTAAGTCATCACTACCTATCAATAGCCATACATCTATGTAATACAAAGGCCCACTCTCTAGGAATTCGAAATAGTGACTGCAGTAAAAACCTTACTCCAAAACTTAATGGCACTAGGCCACAGGAAGGGACAAACTGAGGTAGTGGTATCCAAAATCAAGGTGAAATTGTTGGGTATGTCGTGGTTAAGCACAAATTGTCTCCTCACCCTGTATGCACGTCTTGAACACCCTCATCAGCCAAGTACAGTAGCCACCCAGCGTTGGTGGTTACCAAGTAAGTAACACCCCTTTCGTCAAAGCCTATCAAAGGGGTAGTAGTCCCATCTGTAGCCATGAAGGGGCCCATTGTAAAATCTGCACAATTATATCCGGTGCCCAAATTCCTGTAAGTCTTCCATGAAAAACCCACCTCCTTATCAAAGAACTCTATGGCAAGATGGTCAAACGGCTTCAACCTAACCCAATGGTATGCCAAAGGAAACTTAGTAACGCAATGGCCACAAAAAGTAGCAATCACCTTAGGACAAGGCTGCTACTTCTCCTTAACATGGAAAATTGGCTTGCATTTGGCCATATACCTAACATAACGCTCTCGAGAAGATGCTATAGTATGGTGCAGTGAATAGAAGAAGTCACTCTGTGGCAAGAGCCCTCCTGCCTTTTATCCTTCTATAGAATATCCAACTGAACATACAAGTGTCCCAGAAACAAAAGGGGCCAGCGGTAGATTCACCCCAACAAAAATTTTCATGGCTAACTTGAAATAATCAAGCTTTATAGCATAATGAGGGTGTGAACTAAAGACAAACTTACAGAGCTAGAAGATAACAAAAGCAACACGACAAGCAGCAGTAGAAGCCTTTGAGAAAGCACCAACCCTATGAGAAAGTTTAGTATTCCCTCCTAACCCTCTCCTTAATTCGGCCTCCAAGGCCACCTCCTCGGCAAAAGGTTTGATGTCATTTGGGTTCATGTCACCAAGGATGGTAAGTAGTAGTTGATTGGCCATGTCCTCCAATGTCACTGTAGACAGTTGATTTTGTACCCATAATTTAATATTGAGAGATTACTAGAGTGACCCTTCATATACCCAAAATTTAAAGTTGCATTACATGTATTAATTCATTTATTTCATATCATAAAATGATCTTGAGATTCTAACGATCACGACGGTATATCTGATTCCCAAATAGGACCATCGGATAGAAAGATATCACAAGATCAAGTTTTCATAGTCTGCATGCATTTTGTTTAGGTGGAACCATCACGCGTGATTAATTTAAATTAATTTTGATTCGTTAAACAATTAAAATTAATTAAATAAATTTTTGATTGGTTGTTAGTTAGTGTCAAAAATAGCCTTGCTTGCATAGAAATAAAGTGGATAATCAGATAACAAAGAAGCTGTCGACAATCAAGTCTTTTTGGAATATTTATATACAAGATAATTATCACTTTAGAGACCTAAATATCAAGAAAAATGGATTAATTTTTAGAATACGTAGTAAAAATGCGTCTAGCTAAATTTTCAGCTTAAAAATCCTCAAAAAATGAGTCCAAATTGGACCAAAACTCAAACGCAGAACTAGCACCCAAGAAGGTCATTCAGCACTCTTTGATTTCAAAATCTGCTAAAAACTATCAAAACTTCTTTTTTTTTTTTTTTTTTTTTTTTTTTATAAAAACTCAAAATTGATCTATATTTTCATTAAATACATATTTGGTTTTTGTTTTTTTTAATCTCAAAACAAATCTGTATTTTCATTAAATACAGATCTAATTTTTTTCTGGAAAGTTTTCTTTGTTATAAAATTGTAGGTATTGAAATTTCAAAGAAAGGATTGAAAGCAAGGTTAAAGTCTTTTCTTCTTTTTAATATGTGATGCATGCATAACAAATTTGTCTCATGAATTTGAATCCTCTTTCAAAAGGTTTTTTTTTTTTTTTTTTTTTTTTTTTTTTTTTGTCTCTAACAATAGATCTAATTTTTTTACAAACCAAAAATCTTTTTTTTTTTTTTTTAACTTTTCAAAATAGATCTGATTCTTTTTAACAAAATCTCTTTTTTTTTTTTTCATTTTTTTCATTTTTTTTTACAAAAACAGATCTAATTTTTACAAATCAAATATTTTTTTTAACTTTACACAAAACATGTTTGATTTTTATTGATAAAATCTTTCTTTTTACCCTTTATAAAAACAGATCTGATTTTTTTTTTTTTTTACAAATGAAGTCTTATTTTTTTAATTTTCAAAACAAATTTGAATTTTCTTTAAAAAGAGGATATTATTCATAAGGAAAATTTATTTAAATTAATTTTGTCAAATGTTTATCATGTGCATTATAAAATATCATTCAAAATCATGCAAAAATGGCATATTGGTCATTAGAATCTAGAAAACCAGACTCTGTCTAGGCGAAATAGGTACCTAACACATTCCCATTTCGTAACCTAAGATTAGTGTTTTGTCTTTTAATTTTGATAGATTGTAACTAAGACCAAAGTTTTGTATTCTTTTGCATATATTGTAATTAGGACCAAAGCCTTGTAAGGTTAATTTATCAAAATTGTTCGTTTTTTTTTTCTTTATTCAATCAATGACATTTGAAGTGTTTTGAATATGTAATTTGTATTTGTTTTTTCTCATACAAAAAATAAGTGACGACTCCACAACACTACCCAAAAGAGAGGTGCCTTACAAGTACCCAAATCTCTTTTTGAGAGCACCCCTTCCCTTCCAAGAGAAGCGTGGTCTCTCAAAGTAGCAACTCCATTGGGGATGTCGAGGGCTAAGCTTCATGTTAGACTTTAAGTGACCAACTATATGCCCTTGTCCTTTGCATGACGTTGTTGTTTGTTTTTGTCTTGTGGTGTTTGTATGATATATATATATATATATATATGTTGTATTGCTATGTTAATTGCTATGAGCTTTCCCTTACTGTCATAGTATGTGCCATCAAAACAACAAATATGTATGCACCCATCGCAACATATGGTGGTAGTAACCATTGATTACCAGTCTTCATTAGATTTGGGTACCCAGTGGGGAACTCACCAAGTCATAGCCCAAAGTCACTAGATCATTTCTTGTTGACTATAAAGGATATACAATGTCATTCAGACCAACACAATGTTCATTACATTACAAGTTGGGAGGTGTATCGTCTTAGCTATGGGAAACAATAAAACAACAAATCCACCCTACAATGTAATGAATTAGAACCTATCCTTAGGCCAGTCCATGTTAAAATTGCATTGCATGTTGTGTGTGTTTGTTTGGTTGGTTAATTAATGTAAATGGGGACCTAGCTTTGATTGACCTAAACAAGCATTTTCTTAGGGGAGAATTTGGTCAACATCAGAGGGAAAAGTGGCCAAGAGGAGAACAAAACTGACCATAATCCCCCAACTATAGAGGGTAAGAAGAAGATCAACGAGAGGATAAATAAGGTGGAAGAGATGATCAAGAAAGCTCGCAAGATGGAAGAACTCATGGATTACCAATCACTCTCACTTTTCCCTAATGTGAGATTGCCTCCTAAGTTCAAGATGCCAACCTTGGACAAGTTCGATGGGACTGGCTGCCCAAAGTCTCATTTGAAGATGTATATGAGGGCCATATAGCCCCTAGGAGAAAATGAAGTATTCCTTTCTCAAATGTTCCAAAATACCTTGATTGGATTCGCTCTTAGGTGGTTACTCAACCTAAATGATGCTAGAGTAAGAAGTTGGGAGGACATTTACCACGAGTTTCACAATCAATACAAGTACAACATAGAGGTGGATGTGATAAGGAGAGATTTGGAGACCACTAAGCAAGAGTCGAAAGAATCTTTCTTTATCTTCATTACCAAGTGGAGATCCAAAGCTGCACAGATGATGAATAAGCCAAGTAAAGAAAAACAATTTACCATGGTTGTAAAAAACTTATTACCTATATACCATAAGTATTTGTTTGCTCAATATTTTCCTAATTTTAAATCATTGATTCCTGCTGGAACCCGATTGAGGATGTAATAAATAATGGCACTATAAAGAATGAGAACCCACCAAGGTTTAAAAAGAATCTAGGATCTAGTTCTTAAGTAATAGAAGTTTCAAATATATACAAAAATGATCCTTACCAACTTATTGCCCCTATTGCCCCCCGTGCAAATATCACAAGGGCCACCTCTAAGACCTAGGAGGAATTTCATGAGTTATATATACCCGTTAGTCAAGTGTTTGAAAAACTAAAAACAAAGGGGTTACGAAAATCTCTTAGAACCAAGACCAATCCCAAACCCATTGCCTGCAAGATTTGATGTGAGTAACAGATATGCTTACCATCAAAGCCCTAGACACGATACTAACAAGTGTTTTGGCCTTCGTCATGTGATTTAAGATCTAATAGAAAATAAGGTGATTGCACCTCCTACAAGGCTTAGCATCACTAATAATCCCTTGCCCATCAACATTTTTGGAAGAGGACTGAGGATTAATTGCTTGATGACTAAAGAGGAAAGTGAAGAGAACCCGTATGAGTTAATTTATGACCTACCTGAGTGCTTTATGATGACATGGGAAAAGTTGATGGGTATGACGTCCATTGCAGGGTATGATATATGGAGTGAAGATGAAACAGAAACCACAAATTACCCAACATCCACAAATGGGGCGAGACACTTTAAACCCCAATAAAACTACCTAACATCCACAAATAGGGGGAGACACTTCAAACCCCAATTAAATTACCAAACACCCACATATGAGGGGAGACACTTCGAACCCTAATCAAACAACCCAATACCTACATACGGGGGGAGACACTTTGAACCCCAATCAAATGACCTAACATTCACATATGGGAGAAAACACTTCAAACCCCAAGATACCGATCTAAATGACCTAACAAAATTTGCCTACATCACAAGGGGAGGGAGACACTTCAAACCCCCACATTTGGAGATAGTCAACCCAATAGAAGCCTTGAATAAATCTACCTAACAAACACCTATTGAAGAGGATGAGGTCCTTAAGCAACTGCAGATGACACAAGTCAGTATATCTATATGGGTTTTACTCAAGGCCTCAAACAAGAACCATCAAAATCTAGTAGATCTTCTCAATCAAATCCAAGTCTCTACAACCACTACTTCTCAAGATCTGAATGCTATGATTAGGTTTATAAGTAAGGAACTCATTATTTCCTACTTTGAAAAAGATTTGATGAAGAAGGCGAAGCACCATAGTGACCCATTGCACATTATTGTAGATGCCAAATGCAAGAGAATTCTAGTGGTTCTAATTGATGATGTAAGTGCCCTAAATGTGTGTATTTTAAAGACTGTAAGTTGCTTTGGCCTAAGTATTGAAGATTTTGTGCTGACTGATTAGCATGTGAAGGCATATGACAATAGTAGAAAGGAGGTCTTGGGAACTGTGACACTAGAACTCACTATAGGGCTAATGATTAAGAAGGTGAAGTTTTGAGTCTTGAACAAAACATCATGCTTCAACATGCTCCTTGGGCGACCATGGATCCATGACATAGAGGTCGTTTGATTTCTGCATGAAGGAGACATAGTTACCATACATGGCTATACTTTGACCATACCAAAGCCCATTTTTGGTATTGATTTTGAGAATGAGCCATTGACCTTGGATGGCTTTGAAATTGAGAAGCTTTGTTTTGGAAGAAGAGAAGAAGAAGTAGAGAAGATCCCCATGGACTTTGTTCCATACAGCAATAACAACGTGGTGACAATGATGAGGAGAATGAATTACTTTCTGGGGATGAACTTGGGGAAGACTGTGAAGAAGGTAACTACTCAAGTCCCAATAATTTCTACTGCCACACCATCCCATTGATGATGACTTGTTAGAGATGGAGGTGAGACGAATGACATATACCAAGGCTAAAGCTAAGGGACTTCCATGTCCTCCGAAACCCTAAAAGCCCTATACTCCTTTATTGAATGGAAAGCTTGTCAAAACTGGAGATAGTCAAAACTATTAGGGATTCCTTGATCTGAGATTCGATCCTAAGTCAAGAACAATTGTGCCCAAGTTTGAGCTATCATTTGATTGCAACAACAAGCTTCCAGAGCTAAAGAAGGAAGACACAAATTAGGTCTCGACTAATTGGGTTGATTACATGGACCCTGATGCAATGACTACGCTTCTGGGAGATGCCATTTGCAATACAAAAGAAGAAGAGTACTTGAAGGCTTGCCAACATGAATTGAAGAGCTAGTATGAAGCAAGAATAGGTGATAAAGATGAGGAAGGGGGAGAAGCCCCTAATGATGATGATGAGAGTAGCAACAGCAAGAGTAATAGTAGTAGTAACAGCAACAACAATAACAATGGAGATGGTGAGGATGATAGCAACAATGATAGTGAAAGCAACAATAGTGAAGACTATGATAGCCAATATAGTGGACATGATTGGGGTGAACAACCTAATGATAGAGAGGATGAAACTGTAGGACTTTTCTATGAAGATCACTTTGATAATGACATAGACTACTATGATGGAGATATAGAGGATGATGCTAAAGTTGAACCTATAGACATGAAGAATGGCACTAAACGTGAAGAATATGAGCTATAAAATGTGCTTGAAGCTGTAGGAGATGAGGTTGAAGAGACTGTGATGATTACCCCTATGGGTGTCCCTTGGATTGGAGCTACATAACTGAAGTTAGTTCAAAGTCAAGTCCTCAATATGACAAGCATGGTATAGAAATTCTTGAGTTAGGGCCATTCCACAATTCAGAACTTGGCTCACTGACCCCATACACTGAAGAAGAAGAAGATAACATAGATGCTAGATTGGCCATTCTAGATAGAAAGTTGATGATCCACAGTCTTAGAAACTTAACACTGGAGATTCTTGAAGGTGAACATGAGAACATGGAAGGGAATGAATCAAAATACCTCCCCTAATACATCCACCCAAGCAACAAAGGAAAGCAAGATCTTTTTGGTGAGTGGATGGATAGTATAGAGCGCATGGATGCTTATGTGACTGACAAGCCCACAAATATGGAGATTGATGGTGAAGACACGGATTATATGGATTAAGACTGCATGGTATTGATGCTAAGGGAAGAAGGAACTCACTGGGAGCCACCCGCCATCGTTGAAGCCGTAATCAAGTTAAAGAATTAGGCATGAGAGGGAGTCACCCAGCCCATGGAAGACTTTGTGAAGAAGATCAAGGCCATCAAGCCAATCACCCCTACCAAGAAGATCAAGATCGTCGAGCCGATCACTCCTGCCAAAAACATTGTTTTATCCCTATTGAGTTTGTTTCTACTAGTATTATTGTTCCTATTGAGTATGTTTGTGATTGTATTCCTATAAAATCTATTTTTGTTGAGTTTGTTAAGAACTCTTTTTCTTATGACGTGATTTTTTATTTTGCTTATTTGTTGGCTTTGAATTTTTTAATTCTGAAATTGGTAAAGAAACTCTTAATAATAAGGAATTAAAACAAGGGCATGTAGAACCTATAAAAGAAGAAACCCAACTGATTAACTTGGGAACCGATGATAAAGTAGGCAATACCATAATCTCCACTGAGAAGGATGCATTAGTGGCGTTGCTGAAAGAATTCAAAGAGGTATTTGCATGGTCATACAAAGACATGACTAGGATTGATGCAGATACAGTGTAGCACTGCATTCCAACAAATCCAACCATGAAGTCGGTCAAGCGGAAGTTAAGAAGGATGAAGCTAGAATGGACTCTCAAGATCAAGGAAGAAGTCGAGAAATAGTACAATGCAAGATTTTTGAGTGGTCAACTACCTAGAATGGTTAGCTAATATGGTTCCGATACCAAAGAAGGATGGGAATCTAAGAATGTGTGTAGATTTTCGAGATCACAATAAGGCTAGCTCGAAAGATGATTTTCCCTTGCCTCACATCAACATTCTAGTTAATAGCACAATAGGACATGCCTTGCTATCATTTATGGATTGTTTTTCAAGATATAATTAGATAAAGATGGCTCCGGAAGATATGGAGAAAACCTCCTTCATTACACCATGGGGGACGTATTACTACAAGGTGATGCCAATGCTGGTGCTACTTACCAACGTGCAGCCACTACTCTATTACATGAATTGACCCATAAAGAAATAGAAATTTATGTTGATGACATGATAGTGAAGTCCAAAGACTGTAAAGGGCATATGCCAGCTTTACAGAAATTCTTTGAAAGAATTTAATTCTATAAGTTACGATTGGATCCAAAGAAGTGAACTTTTGGCGTCACATCCTGAAAGCTATTAGGGTTTATGGTAAGTCAAAGGGAAATTGAAGTTGATCCTGAAAAAATCAAGGCAATTGTAGAGATGAAGCCTCTAAGGACTAAAAAGGAGATCTGAGGATTTTTAGGAAGGATACAGTACATTAGCAGATTCATAGCCCAACTCACCATGACATGAGAGCCACTTTTCTAACTGCTCAAGAAAGAAGTTCCCACAGTATGGAATGAAAAATGCCAAGAAGTTTTTGAGAAGATTAAGAATTATTTGATGAAGCCACCAATACTTGTTCCACCGATACTTAAAAAGCCATTATTGATCTATCTCACAACTACATATATAACAGTGGGGGCTTTTCTAGCTCAGTACCTAGAGGAGTCTAGGAAAAAGAATGTGATCTACTACATTAGCAAGAAGATGTTGGCTTATGAAGAGAAGTATTCGCCACTAGAAAAGACATGTGTAGCACTTGTATGGGCAACTCGAAAACTTAAACATTACATGCTTGCTTTCAAGGTCTTATTGGTTGCAAGAATGGACCTTTTGAAATATCTAATGGAAAAGTCTGTGCAAGATGGGAAGACAGCTAAATGGGTTTTGCTTCTGTCAAACTTTGATATTAATATGTGACTCAGAAGTCTGTGAAGAGCAATTGCTGATCACTTTGTCCACTAATCACTTAAAGAAGCTAAAGAGATCTAAGGAGACTTTCCAGATGAGGATACTATAGTGATCAAGGTAGAATCATGGAAGATGTATCTTGATGGATAAACCTTGTACACACAACTTTCCTCCCACTAATAATGCCACTGAATATGAAGCTTGTATTATGGGGTTACAGATACCCTTAGGCCTTGAAGTGAAAGACTTGGAAGTATATGATGATTCAACCTTAATAGTCTCTCAAATTTAGAATAGATGGAAGATCAAGGAAGAAAGGCTAATGCCTTATCATGAATGTCTCTAGAAGTAGGCCTTAAAATTCAATAAGATCCAGTACCAATATGTGCAAAGAATGCAAAACTAGATTGTAAATGCTTTAGCAACAATGGTATTCATGATGGATGGACCTAAGGGAGACGAAGCTTGACCAATAGTGGTGGAACAAAAAGAAGAGCCAGCATATTTCATGTCAATAGAAGAAGATGAGGAAAAGAATGGTGAAGGTGAATGATATTCAAACATTTTATAGTACCTCAAGGATGGGACATACCAAAGTCTGTAGAAAAGAATGACCAATTGACCATTAGACGGTTGTCCATTAATTATATTATTTGTGGCAAAAGGCTTTACAGAAGATCATATGACGGAATTCATCCCCTTTGTGTAATTGCAAAGGAAGTACAGCAAATAATTGAAGAGGTTCATGAGTCAAATTATGGCCACATATGAATGCACACATACTGTCCCAAAAGATAATGAGACAAGGATATTATTGGACTACTATGGAAGCAGACTGTGCAACTCATGTTCGAAAGTGCCATCAATGCCAAGTCCAAGGAGATCTGAAGCACATGCCACCTATGCCATTACATACCATGACTTCACCCTGGCCATTTTCTACATGGGGAATAGATATTATTAGGAAGATTCACCCAACAGCATCTAATGACCATGAATTCATACTTGTTACTATTTATTATTTCACTAAATAGGTAGAAGTTGCCTCATACAAGGTTTTGAAATTGAAGAAAGTTGCTCAATTTATTCAGACCAATATCATTTGCAGATATGGGATACCACATGAAATTATCTCTGACAATGGGCTGCATTTCAAGAGAGAAACAGAGAAGCTACTTCAACAGTTCAATATTCAGCACCATAAATCCTCACCCTACCATCCTCAGAATAAAGGAATAGTTAAGGCTATTAACAAGAATATAGGGAGAATCTTGAAGAAGAGTTTGAAAATCTATAAGGATTGGCATCTACAATTATCTTATGCACTTTAGGGGCATAGGACATCAATTTGGTCTTCCCATTGAAATAGGTGTTCGTTCATTTAGAATAGTATTGGAGAGTGAAATCCCTAAAGTAAATTGGTTGCAAAGTAGATATGATCAATTATTGATGATGGATGAGAAAAGACTCAAGGTCTTGTACCACATTCAAGGTTACCAAAGGAGGCTTATGAAAAATTTTGACAAGAAAGTAAGAACTAGAGATTTGAAGTTAGGAGATTTGGTGCTAAAAGAGATCTAATCTCCGATTCAAGAGACAAATGGGAAGTTCAAGCAAAATTGGGCAAGTCCATATATTATGAAGCAGATATACTCTAGAGGAGCAGTATGGTTGATGGACTTAGATGCAAACTCTTTTACTAAGCCAACCAATATGGATTAAATGAAGAAATACAACGTCTGAGGTGCTAATTTGAAAGCACCAAGTCTAAAGTTGTTGTAAATTATGTTATTTCCTTTCCTAGGTTTGGTTTAAAAAAATAAAAATAAAAAAAAATAAAAAAAAAAGGTAGGTTGAAAACCCGAAAAGGCGATCTACGTAAAAGGAGAATGAAAAAAAAAAGAGTGAGAGAGCCTGCTAGGTTGAAAACTCGAAAGGGTGGCCCGGGCAAAAGTTAAGGTAAATAAAAATGAACTACGTCATGACCTGATGCTTCTACCAAGGAGGTACATAGGCAACCATATATTGGTCCGGTCACAACTTCCCTAAACCCACCATTTATTTAAAAAAAAAATCAAAATTTAACCATTCTTTTAAACCATGCTAGTACATAGAATTTAAAACCCAAACCCTAAAAAAAAAAAATTAAAAAAAAAAAAAAAAAAAAAAAACGGAACCCTAAAAATCTAAACCCTGAACAAAACCTTTAACCTAAAAGTCCTAAATAATTCCTAAACCTAAGAGTTTCACATCAACTTTTAAAATATAAATGGCCAAAGAAAAAAAATAAGAGAAACATTTTTTCTTTAGTCTTTTCTCTTTTGGTTGTTCATTGATTCCATCTGTGCTAGGTACTTTGTCATCTTTGTCCCTCCTTCTAAACTCACAGTTGTTAGCCTCATGTCTTTCTCGGTTGTCTCTAAGAAATTATTTTCTCATAGCAACCATATCAGCTTCCTTATCCACAATTTTGTTCACTAACCAGTTAGAACAGTCTGTGGTCATCCTATGAAAGTGAAGTTTGACAAAAGATTGACCCACTCAATCAGCCATCTCCAAGCCCCAACGAAATGTTCCTTATAGAAGTAGGATTTGTGTCCAGAAGAGTTAAAGGTTTTCTTCCTCTTCCACCAGGCATTCCCTGCTTATATTGGAATTGCCTCAAGAGTCTATTTGCCTTATTGGACTTGTCTCAAGAGTCTATCTGCCTCACATTGGATTTCTTGTTCAGAAATTTCACCCAGTCGCTTTCAGTTTGACACTTGGTTTTAAGGATAGTCCTACTGAGAAAATTTCCAAGACCATAATCAGCAACAGTAGGCGTGGCAATCATGTCCAGTCTTTCCATCAACCATATCTGTAAAGTCAAGGGACTCCCAAAAAAGTTTTGTGACTTTCCACCAAGAAATACAGAGTCCAATCCTAAAAGAGTTTCTGCCAAGATCAGAGAAGCATGGTTATCACCATCCTTAACTTGACTTTCAATGTCTATGGCTTAAGCATCCACAAAACCAGGCCTTCCAGAGCAAAGCAAAAATTCTCCCATGAAGCAAAGAGCTAAGCCAAAGTTTTTCTGCATGTTGTCAGTCACTCTATGGGTACGCTTGTTAATCAGTCTTGAAACAATTGCATGAAGATTCACAGTGTGGCCTTCAATCACGCTACTGGTAACTAAAGTAGGAAGTCCTAGAGCACTAGATAAAATCTCCCTATGTCTAGGATCACAAGAAACTGCTACGGATATCTTGCTAGGATCGTAACCCAGAATAGCTGAAAATTCTTGAATTGTGGGATAAAGTTCAGCAGTTTTAAACCAAAATACATGATCTTCAGTATCCCAGAACTTCACAGCAGCATAGAGGAAATCCCACTTGATCTTGACATTCCTCAAGGCCTTGATTCCCTCTAGCTTGTAGGCTGTAAAATTGGTCTTGGTACAAACCCATCTATTGATACAATGAATGGTTGAATGAGGAAAATTTTGACTGTCAGCCATGGATAACTCTTGCATGTGATTATTGTTTCCTAATAACTTTGATGCAGAGATTTGTTTTCAAGTTAGATGCTAAAATAAGCTACCTCAGTCCTTAGCCAGGATTAAATAAGTTTCAAGAGTTTGTAGCTGACTAGGAGAATGTTTCATGGGCTTAAACAGAGTAAATATTTTTCAAAAAAACACAAGAAATTCTTCAGAAAAGTGCAAGGAATTGGCCCAAAATTGGGTGCTCTTGTTGGCACCTTAAAGTGCTTGTTGGCACCTTAAAGTGCCAGTCAGCATTGTAAAAGTGTCGATTGGCACCTAGCTCAACTAAGGCCCATTTACCTTATTTCGTGTTTTTAGGCAATTCTTGGCTCTGTTTGTCACTCAAAAAAAAAAAAAAAAAAACGATTGTACAATAAATTTTCTCAAAAATTTGCATGAATTGTCAAACTAGGGCATTTAGACATGCCTTGTCTATTTATTTATTTATTTTTTTAAAAAAAAATCACTTGCTTAGCTGTTTTCAGAAAAAGAAGGGGAAGAGAAAATTAATCAAATCAAGATTTTCCAAAATCATGCATTCATCTCTTAAACTAGGGACATTCGGCTATGCCATATCCCCTCTCTCTTTAACAAGTAAAATCCACTCACTCCTTCTCAAAAGAGAGAGACAGAGACAGAGATTCTTTTCAAAAATAAAAGGTCATCATACACAAGTTTTCAGACTAGGGGCATTCGGCCACGCCTAATTCATTTTCAAAAAAAAAAAAAAAAAAAAAAAAAAAAAAAAGAGAAGATCATCATCATCATCTTTTCAAAAAAAAAAAAATTAAAATCAATCAAGATTTCCAAAAATCATGCATATATTTCTAAACTAGGAGCATACAGCCATGCCTCATCCATTTTGGGAAAAAAAAAATCATCTTTTCCTCAAAAGTCAAGGTTTACAAAATAATGCCTCAATTTGCAGACTAAGGGCATTCAACCATGCCTCATTCAAGTAAGATCACCCATGTCAAAACCTGTCCGGTAAATTCAAACTTTTGCACCACAAACTGCCATCAGGTAAACTCTAAACTTTTCTAAATCAAGCTCTTACAAGAATAAGTCCATAAATATCAAAGTCATTAAACACAAAGATCAAAGAGTGGTAGTTCATGAGTTATACAAATTAACTTACTAGAAATCAACTCTCGTTTTTCTTGCAAGAAATTAAAAGAGGAAAAATCTCCTGAGCCTCGATTTTCAAAGGACAAATCTCCTAACAAAATCTACAAAAAAGGAATTCCAGACTTTCAGATTGAGCCATATATAGCTCTTGGTTACCTCTCATTCAAATCAAAGATAGAGAAGTCCCTTAGTTGTTATAATTCAAGATTAAGATAAAGAAGCCTCTCAATCGCCCCAGGTTCCAAGATAGAGAAGCCTCTTGGTTACCCTCCATTTAGATCAAGGTAAAAAAGCCCTTTGGTCACCACAATTCAAGATTGAGATAAAGAAACCTTTCAATCTCCTCAAGTTCCAAGATAGAGAAACCTCTTGGTTACCTTCCATTCAGATTGAAGTAGAGAAGCCCTTTGATCATCATAATTCAAGATTGAGATAAAGAAGCCTCTCAATCGCCCCAGGTTACAAGATGGAGAAGCCTTTTGGTTACCTTCCATTCAAATGGAGGTAGAGAAGCCCCTTAGTCACCACAATTTAAGATTGAGATAAAGAAGCCTCTCAATCGCCCCAAGTTCCAAAATAGAAAAGCCTTTTGGTTACCTTCCATTCAGATCGAGGTAGAAAAGCCCCTTGGTTGCCACAATTCAAGATTAAGATAGATAAGCCTCTCAATTACCCCAGGTTCCAAGGTAGAGAAGTCCCTTGGTCGCCATAATTCAAGATTGAGATAGAGAAGCTTCTCAATCGCCCCAGGTTCCAAGGTAGAGAAACCCCATGGATACCTCCCAGTCAAATCAAGGTAAAGAAGCCCTTGATCTCCTCTTACATGCGGATTGAGATAAAGAAGCCTCTCAATCCACCCCAGATTCTAACTGAGATAGAGAAGCCTCTCACCCCAAATTTCAAGATTTAATTCAATTTTATCAGTTGTCAAGTAGGCCAAGTATTCACAATATTCATTTCTCAAAACAGTAAAACACTAGTTCTATATTCCAAGGTTTTAGGTTCTATGGCTAGGTAATCTTTGAAAAGTCAACCTCAATTAAATCATAGCTGCTAAAATTAGTGTCTTTGTTTTACATTGACATTCGCTTTGCGAGCTTTATCAATGAGGGGCATTTTGTAGACACTCGATTTTGTACCCATAATTTAATCATGAGAGATGACTAGAGTGACCATTCATATACCCAAAATTTAGAGTTGTTTTATATGCATTAATTCATTCATTACATATCATAAAATGATATTGAGATTCTAACGATCATGACAGTATGTCCGATTCCTAAATCGGACCATCGGATTGAAAAATATCACAAGATCAAGTTTTCACAATCTGCATACATTTTGTTTGGGTGGAACCGATCATGCATGATTAATTTAAATTAATTCTGATTAGTTAAACAATTATAATTAATTAAATAATTTTGTGATTGGTTGTTAGTTAATGTCAAAAATTGACCTGCTTGCATAGGAATAAAGTGGATAATCAGATAACAAAGAAGTTGTGGATAATCAAGTCTTTTTGAAATATTTATCTACAAGATAAGTGTCACTTCAAAGACATAAATATCAAGAAAAATGGATTAACTTTTAGAATACGGATTAAAAATGCATCTAGGTGCAATTTCCAGCTCAAAATTCCTCAAAAAAGGAGTTCAAATTGGCCCAAAACTCAAATACGAACTTGGCACCCAAGAGGGCCATTCAGCACTCTTGGAGTGCTAATCAGTACATGGCAAGTGTCGATTGGCAAAAGTTTTAGCTAGGCTTGGGGACCTCTTGATTGAGATAAAACCTATCTTTTTTTTACTTTTTAGAGATAAAGATGTGTTCCAATTTGTATCTGATCTCATTCAGCTTATTTTTTAAGCATCCCAACCTTTATAAATAGAGGAAAAAAATCAGAATTAAGGGCTCTTCTTTTCTGACTTTTCTACTCCCCGTACATTAAAGACATTCTGGAGGCTTTTGCTTTAGGAACTTCTTTTTTGGTAAGTAAAGTATTTTAGACTTCAAAGAGGTGAACAAACTTCTTTGATTTCTAAAATTTTCTTTCATTTGAAGAGCACGCTCATGCAAAAGGTATTTTGTTTTCTTTTCTTCTTTCATTAATTAATATGTTGTTGTTTGTTGCATGAATGTGATTAGTATGTTTTATTATGCCTTGTTCTTTATACATAGTTGTCATGCTTAGATACTTTGTTTTCTTTAGATAATTGTTTATTTTAATTCTTTCTCTTTGATCTCAAAATCTACTAATGACTATCAAAACTTAAAAAAAAATAAAAAATAAAAAAAAAACTCAAAAAAATTAATTTGTATTTTCATTAAATACAGATTTGATTCTTTTCAAAACTCAAAACTGATCTATATTTTCATTAATTACAGATTTGATTTTTCTAAAAATCTAAACTGATCTGTATTTTTGTTAAATAAAGATATGATTTTTTATGAGTTCAAAATAGATCTGTATTTTCATCAAGTACAGACCTAATTTTTTTTTTTTTTTAAAGAAGTTTTCACAATAGTGTTCTTACAATTCTTCTTCTGAAAATTTTGTATGTTTCTCCCTTTGTATTTAACTGATTATCTAATTAGGCTGGCTTTTTAGGTCTTTCCAACTGGGCTTAAGAGTGTGGCTTGGAGTGAGACCAAAAAGAGACCAATAAGACACTAGCTCCAATGGGCTTTAGGCTTTTCTGTCAACTCTTGACAAGTCCAAAGTTACTATTAACTATATTTAATACCACTATATAAATATTGTTACACTTTATACCTTATTTATAAATTATATCCCAAGACTTTATTGTACATGCAACCCCTTCATAAAATATTCGTAATAATACAAAGTTATGAAAGAAGACTGCCACTTTATAGATTACTCCATCTTTGAGTACCTGGTTTAATCCTTTAAAGTTATTCATCATACATTTATGAAATCTAATTCCATAAATATATACTTTAGTAACTTCTTACTAAAGTAGTTAGGCCTAACTCTCTGAATAACCAAACCTATTAAATTTATTTCAATGGAATATTTTGTATCTCCGTAAGAAACTATGAATTCCATCTTGAGAATATATGTTCTATCGACACTAAATGTGGTTGCTCAACATACTAAGGTTTTGACCGTAACTATAGATCTCACTCCTGATATATCAAAGCAACCTACACTTCATGATTAGGTCTATTATCCTCTTAGGATTAAGAGTTCAAGTAAATATAAGTCGTGAGTTTATTATTCATTTGACAATTGTTAGGAAAATAATAAATCTCACAACGGTTCAGTTTAATATGTCTTAACTCTTAAAACATATTAACATACCAACTAGAAATCTCCATTTCCATGATCAAGACAAATCATCTTAGTTGATATGTTATAGTTTTCGCAGATGAAATGCCTAACTTCATCACCGACTACGAACTAAAATTTTGAGTTTACAAAGAACTTGTGATTTATATCTTTTGTGACTAAAACACATAAATCACATGCTATGCATCTCATGGACTATATAATAATGTCCCAATATTCATGTTACCATTATTTTAGATAATAATAATAATAAAAAACTTTATTAAACACAACATTAAGTCATACAAAATATCATACATAGTATCATACAATAGGATTCAAGGGCACTAATCCTAACATATTATTCATAAGGAAAATTTATTTAAATTAGTTTTGTCAAGTGTTTGTCATGTGCATTATACCATATCATTCAACAACATGCAAAAATGGTATATTGGTCATTAGAGTCTAGAAGACTAGACTCTATTTGGGTGGAATAGGTGCATAACAATTTCCCATTCCATAACCTAGCCCCCGAGCTTAAGATTTTTGGATAGGTAGATAATTGTTTTGTCTTTAAATTTTGGTAGATTGTAATTAGGACCAAAGTTTTGTATTCTTTTGCATAGATTGTAACTAGGATCAAAGCCTTGTAATGTTAATTTACCAAAATTGTATTTTTTTTTTCTTTATTCAATCAATGACATTCAAAGTATTGACATTCAAAGTATTTTGAAAATGTAATTTGTATTTATTTATTCTTATTCTTTTGTATAAAACATAAGTAGCGACTCCACACCATTACTTAAAAAAGAGGTACATTTAAGAGCACCCCTTCCCTTCCAAGAGAAGCGTAGTCTCTCACCATCACAGTGACCTCACCATAAGAAAAGAAGAAGGTATAAGTGGCGCTACACCACCAGCAGAGTAAGTGGCGGAGATTGAACAAGTCACGGTAGTTAGAAAAACACCGTGAAGAAACTATAGCCTTCAACACACTGGCCCGCTAAAGCGCCTCCATGAAACCCACATCGAAAAGTTCCTTATTCACCCATGTCTTCCAATCCGATGATGTGCCGAACCCAAATTTGAAGTGGATGGGCACGGGTAATATATCCCCTTGACAAATGGCAAGATTAAGGATGGTGGAAGTTAACGGAGTTCGATAAACGTCAGTATCACACTGCTCTAAGGCTAGCCACATAGCCTGGTGGAGGAGGAAAGTAATCACCAGGTACCACCAGAAAATGAAAGTGAGTGTCATACCATGGGTCAATGAGAGGAAGGCACTCGCTCAGTAGTGACCCACTTCCTCCTCCTTGGAACGATCTGAATTGGAATGGGGAGCCTCCTCACCCTTTGTGACCTCCACAGGTGGGTAATTAGCGGCGACTTCTTTCCCTTTATGGCAAGATGAGCATTCACCTTTTGGCGGAGACATGATCGACGGATTGTAAAGGCAAATGCGATGGGAAATAAATTTAGGAAAGGTGGAACGGTGAAGAAGGTAGGGGAAGAGAAAGAAGGGTTTGTGGGAAGAGTAAGATAGGGGTAGCATGAAGAAAAGAAAATAAAGGGGTTGAGTTAAATAAAAACAATAGGAAGAGAGGTGACGAATTAGCCATCAAAATAGGTGTCACATTAAATGAAGCAGAAAGGGTGTTTCAAAATAACTGCTAAACTAGAAAATTTGAAAAGACAAGCCTGTTCACAGCAGAAAAGTGAACAAGATAGGGGTAATGTGGGGACAACTATTTCTAAAAGCTTGCGAAAGAAAAGTGAAAGAGTATTCACATATGAATTGTAAGAGTAATTTATATTCTCAGGGGGCTGAATATTGATGGCCACTTTTTGACAAGAGGCCTAGTGGCAAAAGAAGCCCAACAATAAGTGAAATGAGAGGATGATAAAGGGCAAAACAGATAAAAAAAAAATAAGGTAACAAGCCCAATGGGTTGACATGACAGGAATGATGGCCAGTAACCTATAAAAGTAAAAGAGGTAAAAAAGAAAAAGAAAAGGTAAGTGGGCTAAGGAAGCCCAAGGAATAAAGAATAAAGTGGTAAGCCCATGAGAACAGTGAGAGGTAAAGAAGTAAATGGGCCGAGGAAGCCCATGGAATAAAGTGGTAAACTCAATGGACTGACATGGCAAGAATAATGGCCAACAAGCCTATAAGAGTAATAAGAGGAAAGATGTAGTAAATGGGTCAAGAAAACCCAAGAAATAAGGCAATAAACCCATTTGAGTAATAAGAGGTAAAGAAGAAGTAAATAGGTCAAGGAAGCCCAAATGAGAGAGGTAATAGGCCAATGGGTTGACACAGCAGGAACATTAGCCAATAGGCCCACAGAGGTAATAAGAAGTAAAAGCAAAGTAAGGCAGTCTAGGAGGCCTAAACAGAGAGGTAGCAAACAAAATGAAGCAATATGGCATGATTAATGGCTAAAAGGCTCACGACCATGAAGAGGAAAGATATAAACACTGGCCAATGAGCTATAGAGGCAAAAGCCCTCGCCTAGACAATGCTCAACCCTCACCTGAACAATGCCTAGCATAAGAAGGGATAAAGGAAGAAAACACAAGCTCAAAAGCCGATGCATCCTTAATGCCACAAAGGATAAGCACAAACCAGAATATGCAGCAAAACCAGAAAATGCAAAAGCAGCAAAAATGGCATGAAAAACAGAATGAGACAAATACAGACAAAGTGAAACTTGCACAAAGGACTAGGGCACCACTTACTTATACCTGGCCAATACATGACAGGCGAGCTATGGGTCAAGGAATTCAGAGGGTGTGGTTTAGCGGTGGGGAGAAAGAAGGTTCATTTTGGGGTGTTCGCCTAAGCATCTTTGGGAGAATGACTTACTAAGATGGCATTTCACCCAAAAGAGGTAAGTATGGGCTAGGACCACTTGATGCAAACCATAGGAGTAGGTGTAGAGAAAGTCTTAAATCCTTATCCATTGAGGTAAAACATAAACAGAAAGAGGTCAGAAACAAGAAAAGTAGTTTTGTTTGGATATAGAGTGTGGTGCAACCAGCACACTCTGGGCAGAGGTAACGGCTGACTACTAGCAGGGTAGTGGGCAATCTTGGAGAGATGCTCACAAGAAGCCAAAAATGGCTAAGGGTAAAGGGGTAAATCCCATAATGGTAGACGATATAAAATGGGGTAGCCATGAACAGTAAAGGGGGAGAAGGAGGAGAGGTAGGAAAGAATAGAGAGGAGAAAACATGGAGAGGAAAAGAAAAGATAAAAAGACTAAGTGGTAAAAATAAAACCAAAGAGAAAGTAATGTGGTAGAAACAAAGGCATGCATCAATAGACCACCATTTCTCTTCCTCTCAACATTCCCACTCTTTGAAGGATGTAAATCGAAGCTCAAACCATTTAGGTCATTTCTCCAAAACGAGTAACTTCTATGGCAGAAGCCTTTGTTGAAGTTACTCGTATTGGAGATTGGTTCCCTTATTGTGTTCGTTCTTGCTGAACAACTTAACCCATAATATAGAAAACAAGTTATTTTCATTATACTTACTTACTGGGACAATTTCTTACTATTTAATTAAAAGTTACCAAGTTGTTTACCTTTTTTTTGTTGTAATGTTATTTCTACTTGCTACATTACTTTGCTGTAAGTCTGTTAATTTTGTTCACGGTGTTAGCTTTATTGAGCATGTTTTATTATTATTAGTTATCCAAATATAGTATATTCCCGCCGTAAAATCTGTAACAATGACTCCTGCTATGACCACACCTAGTGTCCAACCCACAACACTTACATCAGGACGGGTCTACCTTGAGTAAGCCTGACTTGTGCACAAGTTGGCCAAAACCGCAGTCTTAGCAAGGTTGCTTTAGGCCTAGCAAGGCCAATCCCAACTCTCTTACTCCAGACTAATGAGCCACAGTGTAGCAGAATGGGTTAGGGTCCAACAATACAAAAAGGCACCCACACCTTTAAGTGATAGATGGAAAATACTGACGTGGTTAACAGTCAAAATAAAATATTATTTTCATGCCACATAGATTGTCACTTGTATTGCCACATCATTGTAAGCTTTAAAAAGAAAAAAACAAATAGTGAGGACTAAAAACTTAGAATTTTCTTTTCCTTTGCTTTCTCAAGGACCATTTTGGGGTTAAAAACCCAAAACTGAAGACTCAACTTCATTCATTTTCCCATATTTTCCTTGCAACCAAACGTGGAAAAAAAATAGAACTTCAAAGCTCATGGAACCATTCTTAAATCCCTATTTCCAGGTTAAACAATAAAACTTAGCATATGGTGGAGTGGAGAGTAGTGACGAGATTTCTCTACTTAGTTCCTTCTATCTTTATTCAATGGCTAGAAACTCATGTGGAGGAATTTTATTGGATCTACGGCTTTTAATTGATATTTGTGTGGGTTCACTTGCCAATGAGAACTATGGTTTCCTCCTAGCTAATAATTCATATACAAAATACAAACTATGTATAGGACCCAAAACCAAAACACCAAAAATTTCATTTTCGATTCTTCGATGCAGCAAAAACGAAAGCCAAAACCATGTTTTCAATTCTTTAAGAATTCACCTCCCCGAACGCCCTCACAATCCTAGTGCCAATTTTCTCAACAACAAGACTTTCCCACAAATAGAAAAACAACATCAATGAGGCCCCATCCCACCATCCAAACATGCTGAGTTTTTGCTGTTTTTATTTGGGGATGGGGATATCATTAGCTTCAAAGATTGGTTTTTTTTTTTTTTTTTTTTTTACATGTTTGGTTGCTAGGAAAATATGGGAAAATGAAGCAAGTTTAGTTTTAAGTTCTAACCCCCAATTTGGTTCCTCAGAATTCAAAAGGAAAAGAAAATTCTGGGTTTTTAGTCCCTAACTTTTTTATGTAAATATTTTATAATGACATGGCAGTATATGTAGCATAAAAATATAATTTTATTTTGATTGTTAGCCACGTTAGTATTTTCCATCAATAACTTAACAACAGAGATCATTTTGGCATAATACCAAAAGGTTAGAGACTAAATTGATACATGTGAAACATTAGGAAACAAATTAACATTGAACCTAAAGGATAGGGACCAAAATTCTAATTTATCCTATAATATATAATATAATATTAGGTTTTATTGTATGCGCTACGTGCATGCTCAAAGACTTTTGTTTTTAAAGTCATATTTTACATTCATTACAATTTAAAGTTTATGTATTTATCCAATGAAATTTATGTACTTGATAACATCCAAAATAACCAAGAGTGCAATGAAACCTAGCACAAAAGAATGAACAGGCCGACCCACACATGAATAGTGATTTTAGAAACTATTTAAGTGTTCATTTTGTTGTGCTAGGTCTTGACACACTTCCAATTATTTCGGTAATCAGCAACTATGTAAATCTCATTGGAAAAAATACATAAACCTTGAATTGGGATTAACAAAAAATTATGACATTTAATAAAATAAAATAAAAAAGCATTTGTGCATGCCTCATCACGCATTCGATGAGGCTAGTATACCATAATTATCAATTTTTCTTTTTTTTTTTTTGGCTGAACTTCCCTACAAGCAATGAGAGTGGAAAATTCATATACCACTAATTAATAGAGCATACGTATAAACATAATTAAACACATCAGACAACATGATTTTATATTTGAACACTCCATAAACAATTTTTAAAATTTCACATGCATTTTCTACACTTTTATTGATGTCAACATTTAAAACATGAAAATAGGTGATGTGTATGAATGATGTATACTAAAGAGTTTGAGAGTCAATGCATATAAATTTTACACATCTTTAGGCATATACTTTAACGACCCTCTTGCAATGTAATTGTCAGTCCATTGTTTGAAGTTGAACATCCTTCTTGCTTCCTTTGTGAAAAATCCACTCTTGGTACATACCTTTCATTCAGAAAACCAGGCTCTTTAGGCTGAGGCAGAACAGTGTCACTGCTTAACATCAAAACTACAGTACACATGGTAGGCCTATGTTCTGGACTTTTCTGCACACATAACAGGCCCACATGAATAGATCGTAACATTTCAGTTGGATTGAACGATTCCCTAAATGATCCATCAATCAGTTCCAATGGTCTGTCCTCCTTATATAATCTCCACGCCTGAAAGGATTTAGATCATTTGTAAAAGTTTAGGGACAAAAGAGCATATATTGAAGCCTAAAAGACGGCACAATAGGACCAAACTCACTCAGCCGAAGAATGAGAAATGAAGAAACCATAGTTGTATTTCTTGACATCACTTACATGCCCAAAAAGGTTAAGCATGTGGTCTGGATGATAGAATCTCCTGTTCCTCTTCCCACTCAATATCTCCAATACCAAAACACCAAAGTTGGACACATCAGATTTTATTGAAAACAGCCCATCAATTACATACTCCGGAGGCATATAACCGCTGCAGAAAATGATTGATTTTATCAACATATTTGTGGATAGTGATTGCAACTTGGAATTACAATATGTATTCTTACTATGTTCCAGCCACTCTGTTTGTCTGTGCTTCAGTTTCGTCTCCTCCAAATATTTTAGCCATGCCAAAGTCTGAAATGTTTGGATTCATTTCTTTATCCAGTAAAACATTGCCGGCCTTTAGATCTCTATGGATAATTATAAGCCTAGAATCATAATGAAGATATTGTAGTCCCCTAGCAATTCCGTTGATAATGAGGAAGCGCTTAGGCCAATCTACTAATATGCTTCGTTCTGGATCTGCATGTTTACGCCCAAGTTATTCATCCTGGGGTTGTCAATTATATAAATAGTCATATAAGTTCAATCAATAAGGATGGAACTGTGGACTTCTGATACAAGTGAGTTCAAGTGGCAGCAAAGGTGACAATGATAGAAAATATTTGGGCTGTTTTCGTAGAAATATTGGTTTAAATGAAACAGTAAAGAAAATGCTAGTTGGTAAATTTACTATCCAAATTATCTACAAAAGTGTGATCAGTCAAAACATCAATTCAACAAGAAGTTGGCGAAGTCTAAAGCACAATGCAGAGAAAATCTTCTATATGCTAAGTTAATGAGAGAGCCAAACCAAAAATAAAGTTGTCCAAGCACTTGTTGGGCATTTATTCATATATCAGGATCCTCTCTTCATCATGAATGCAACACCTCGATGCTGAAGTTTGGCAATGCAAAAAACTTCATTCATGAACTCATCAATTCCTTGTGTGGAATATGCTGATAGCCTCTTAACAGCTATTTCTTGTCCCTCTTCTAATATACCCTGAATTTCATTTGCTTGTATCAGTCACAAATATGTTCAGTTACTTGTATATAGTGTTAGTAAGTATGCATTCGTGTTTATAAATGACTGAAAAAGTTGTGTCTGCAGAAAAGACTTATCCCTTCAGCCTTGATGACTTTATGAACTACATAATAAAATATAGTCTTTGCAAACATTGAATTCGTATTTCTCCCAAAAAAAGAAAAGAAAAAAATATCACTCCTTTTGATTAATTACCAATATATATGTACACGCACAGTTCAGTTTCTTATAAATTACATGTGAATAAGTCCAGCGCTTGATACTTTCTTCAAAGAGTAAAATGCTATTGAAAACTCAGGTCAGTGCAAAAATTGGATATAATATAACATATGGCCTAATTAATTGGGGATTAGACTACACGAAGTAGAGGCAGTGGCGGAGCTTTTTTTTTTTTTTTTTAGGAGAGTCAAGCCAAATATATAAATTATTTGAATACACAAAATAACACACACATATTTTATATATATATATATATATATATATATTATATTTAGAGCATATATTTAACATGATTTAATTTATACACACATATTAGGTTTTTGTACACAAGAAAATAATTTCATCAAGTCATTTTTATATAATTCAGACATATTTCTTTAACTAAGTAACGTGTAGTTAATACTTTAAAAGAAAATTTAAAATAATAAATTTCACTTTTATATGCATTACCATATACATGTGGCAATATAATAGAAGTACAATACTAACAATGCTAAATCAAAACTTTATTTTTCGGTAGATTCCAGTTAATTAGCTCAATTGATAAAATTTTTAATAATTGAATAAGAAATTTGGAGTTTAATCCCCGCCTACAACAAAAATCGACTAATGTCTTAGTCTAATAATAAAAAGAGCGATCATAAAAAACAGACATCATAGATTGAAATTCTATCAAAAAAAAAAAAAAAAAAAAAAAACTGTCTCTCTCTTTTTCCTTTTTCTTTTTAATTTTTTATCGATGAAAAAGTAGAATACAACCCAGGCTTTTAAAGATAAAAAGCATATCAACTTTTATTCTAATAGGAAAAAACAAACAGTTTAGTTCCAAAAATGAAAAAGAGACTTTACTAAAGAAATTTATGTTCATATTTTTGGAAATTTCTGTTTAAAATACTGATAAAAATTTGATGAGTTATATATGGGAAAATAATTCATTCTAAATGAAGAACAAAGTTTAGCCAAAAAATGAAGGGTCCATTGACTACTATAATTTACCTATAATTTAAAATTTTTATCAAATTTGAAGAAGAGTTTCTAGCTAAATACCTTGTAAACTGGTCCAAAGCCTCATCGTCCAAGCATATTATTAATTGAAAAGTTATCTGTGGCATAATTTATTGTAGCAAAATCAAATAATGGTAGCTCTAAATCTCCATTCTCTCGTCTATTGATGAAGGATTGTTTTGGGGTGTGCAAGATCTTTCCTGCAAAGTATTGAGCACATTTGATTATTTGAACTATCCGTACATATTTAGAGAATACATATTGAAGTCTTAAACTACCATGGAACTCTTTATTTGCTGGATTCTGCCAACCAACGTTTATCGAAGTGGTACTCTAAAAGGAAAATGCAAAATTAATGCAGATTTTACAAAATAGTTTTTACAACTTATATCAATAATACTGTGATTGGTGGATTTAAAAAAATAACAAATAAATATTAGAATTAATTTTTCGTGATTAGTGACACGTTAATTTGTAAAGATTATGGCATAAAGTTGTAGCATTCATAACACTCCTAAAATTCATATTGTTATATTCCAATTTTTTTTTGTGCCTGGGGGGGGGGCGGGGGGCGTCCACTTAAGAATTTACATGCATGATTTTCAGAAAAGTAATGAATTTGAGTGGAGCATTTATAAAATTGTATATTATATTTGTGGTGTACCTTTATGTTAAAATCCCTTCTCTATCCCTTGTGTGTGTATTTTTGTTTCTATATTAAAAGGTAATTGTCTCACATTACTTAATAAAGTGTTGTGTATAATATAACTTGCCCCACCTCTCTTCCTTAAAAGTTACCATGACTCTTAAGTGAAGTTTATGATGTTTATTTATGTTAGAACTCTATTTTCTCTCTTATGTGTGTTTGTTTCTAAAAAAATGCTATTTTTTTTATGAGATCCTACAATGGATTTAGCTTATCTCCAATACTTTTTTAACTGGAATCTCTTTTACTTTAATAAGAAATTTTCTTGAGTGTTTTACACTCGAGATTCATACTTGAGAGTGAAATACTCAAGTACTATATTTAAACGAGCAAGGCAGAAACTCATGCAACAACAAAGATCCCACAAACCCAGAGCAAGGCGAAAACAAACTTCCTACACGAATCCATCCCTCGCCTTGCTCTAAACCCAAATCTTCCAACAGCGGCAAACCCACGCCCTTTGATCTTTAGCAAAAACAACAAATCCAAACCCAAGCGAATCCAAAGGGACACCATATTTCTGAGAGTTGAGAGAACATTTTTCGGTTTGTGAAGGTTCAAAGAAGTGGCAACAAGGGCTACTTCCTCGTGCGTTTGGTTTTCGTGTTTGGTTTCCTCCATCTTTATGTTTTTTAACGTGCAAAGCAAGAAATTGAGTGTTTCATACTCGAGTTCATTTAGATTCCACCTGAAACTCGATGGGTACAAGCTCGATTTCAATGAGCAAAATTGAGTCTCTTAGATTCGATTTGTTAGATTGCTAAGTAGTTTCAAAACCTTACTAACAAAATTATTTGAGGGATTTGGATGTTTAGAAAAAAAATCTCATTCATTGTTTGGAAACAAGTCACCACGAGGGGCTATGTCCAATTGCAACACTTGGGTAAAATCTTTTTCTTCTGCAAATGAATTATAGAAGAACATTCCTCTGATGACAGAATGACACACCTCTTACCAGTTCTAAACAAGAATGGGAGGATGCCTTTATTTACTATTTAGATTACTGCACTAGAATTGAACCATCTTTGCCAGAGTTGAAGCAACATTTTGAAACCCAATCTTCACTTCCTAGTAATCCTAATAATCAAAATATGCTTACAGATCAAAAAGATGGTCAAATGGTCAGGTGATCCATGTACCCCAAAATCACTACATCTAAAAAAGAATACACAACAAGAGAACCCAAAACTGAAACACATTTCAATCAAATCCATTATCCATGTACCCATTTTGCAGATCACGCGGTGACGGCAACAGAGAATACGAGAGAGAGAAGCTTTGGCCTCCCAACAACGCTCATTGCCGCCACTACCGCCGCCACCACAGCACAAGCATCTGCCTCTCTTTGTCCGCTAATCTACATGGATCTTGCCACTACCAAAGCTCCTTTTTCATTTTTTTAATCTCTCTTTCTATAAGCCCTCTTTGTCTCTCTTGACCAACCACCATGGTTAGATCTGCACTGCTACCACCACTAACATCAATGGCTTCTATCTGTTCCCTTTTCCTCAAATAAACCCTCAATTCTCACAATCAAACTTAAATCTAACCCTTTATCACTTATTCTAATTCTCTCTAAACACAAGGCTCCTACTCTCTGTCTCTCACATCGGTTTCCTAGATTTGTGATGGAGGAGATTTTTAGGTGCTACGGAGGACTTGGTTGTCAAAGATTGGTGGTCGCAAATAGAAGTTGTAATAAAATTAAAAAAAAAAAAAAATAAAGATAGGAACAAAACTGGTAAAGAAAAGAAAATTATTTTAAGAAAAGCTAATGTGGAGTTTTCTTGCCATCTAAGCACTAGCCAGTAAAATTCTGCCACATCAACATTTTATTTAATATTTAAATATTAGACATGCCAACAATGCAACTGTTTACCATGTAGTTATTTTTGGTAGTGAATTAATGGTAGGGATCAAATTGACTACAAATTAAAATAACAAGGACCAAATTGACTACTATCAAAATATAAGCACTAAATTGACTATGACTCTAAAATGTAGAGACTAAAATAATTTTTTCATTTGAAAAATAAAATACCCATCAAGGTCAGTCACGATGCCATTCTCTCTGGATCTAAAGCAGCACCATCAAGGTCAGTCACGCCGGATCTGAATCACCATCACCAACCTCCAATTTCACCACAACCACAAGACATTACTATCATTCTATCTCTTTAATCTCAACCACCGAGCAAAACAGTAACAACCATAGCCAGCAAAAATTCAACCAAAATAAATCCGAGAGGAGTGAATGAGAGAAACAGAGGGTGAAAGCAAATATGCTACATGTTGTTTGGTTAGAGCTCAGGAATATATATATATATATATATATATATATATGTATGTATATAAGCTTTCTTAAAATTTCCAGTTTCTTTAATGGCTATGAGTTACTGGTGGTTGAGGGTGGTGATGATGTTTGTTCCGGTAGAAGAATGTCCATGTTGGTGGCGGTAGAGTTCGGTGGTGGTGCTAAGATGTGTGAGGATTTTTATTTGAGAGAACCTTCAGTCAGGTCCTGGTGTAAAGAAGTCATTTTACACCACCAATGATGTGCCGTTATGTCATATTTCCATTGATCTTACAATAAACTCTTGCTAGCAAGTATAACTCAAAATTCTCAAACACCTATGAGAGGCGTTGGAGCTTCTCAGGTCTAATAGGTGTTTGAGAATTTTGTGTTTAATTGAGTTATACTTGTGTGTGCTAGAGTGTATTGTAAGATCAATGGAAATATGACGTGGCGGCACATTATTGGTGGCGTAAAATGCCTTCTTACGCCAGGACCTGATTGAAGGTTTTCTCTTTTTATTTTTATTATTTTAGGTAAGTGAAATAAGAAAAAGCATAAAATAGGGAGTTAATTAAATTGGTAGACACATGACAAATTTTTATTTGTGGTATAGAAAATGGTATAGAGAAAGTGGTATAGAAGATTTAGACTCTTAAATAAAAAGTAGAGATTAAAACTCACTACCACTTACTATTGTGCACTTATAACAAAAGAACGCCGTTAGTTAAAAAAATCACAGAAAGTAAGCCAAACCCTCTTAAAATTATGTTAAAAGCTTATTTCCTTTTTAATGCTCTTTAAAAGACTACTATATTTTTTAGGGGCCAATATATTAATCTATCCCACACCTAAACTTAAACCAAATTTTACAACAAGCTTTGTTATTACCTTATAATTGCATTACAGCACTTACATGTGAGACTACCAAGGTTCCAAGGATCTAAGTGTACTTGCTGAAAAATTAAATTTATGTCTACCAATCAAAAGGCAACACTTAAGTATATCGTGGATTTGTACGAGCATTTGGGTGTCTCTAGAGTTTTTCAGTAAAGAGTCACATCTACTTGAGAGTTTCAGCCAATCCTCCGATTGATTGGTGCAACCATGCTGGACATTGGAAAAGAAATAGAATGCCTAATTGGTAAAAGACATGGTAAGAGAAACAGAAGCATCCTATAATCATTGACAACGTGCCATAGGAAAAGAAATTTGAACTAGAAATATGGACCAGAATTGATCTGTGATGGTTGTTGTAAGATCAGTCATGCTTCATTTTACCATAATTATTCAGGTGTTAAGGGTTGAAGTTCAAGTTTTCAAGAGTGAGTTTTATGCACATAAATTAGATTAAAGGAAAATTTTTATCTCATAAAATAATAAAAAATAAAAAAGAGTTACCTCCTCGATTCAACTGCTTCACATATGTCATCAAGCACAGGCAGAGGAGAGCAATCCCAATAGATAATACAGAGATAACTTTTATCCTCACTCGTTTCTTCAATTTCGGTCTTACATAAACCGCTGCATGCATAGATTTAATGTAAAAAATTAGCATTATCAGTATAATAAATAATTTATTACTATTATTTCCTCATGTTTTATTTAAACATATTCCAAATCACTCCCTATGGTTCCATGATGGTTCTAATTTAAATTTTGAATCAGACAATTTTTTAGGCCTAAGACAAATGAATCTTACGCAATTCGGAGGCAGCCATCCTTATGAAAATGTCTTGCCCATTTTCATTGAACTCTCCGATATCAATCAGTTCTCCAAACCAAAGTATGCACCCACTTCCTCCTCCTCTGATATCCAAAGTTGCATAAGTTGTACAACTGCAGTTTTTCAAGCACATATTATTGCATTCCTCAAGGTCCAAGGTCCTGTTGTACCAGGAGTGCCGTGTGTCCGGCAATTTGATGCCAGAGTATTTTAGAAAGCCCTCTCCATTTCGACAACACAAAGGCGTCTTTCGTACACATCCATTTGACCAATCAGCTGCATTCCAATCTTGTGGAGATTTTGGCACAAATCCTCTTAAGCACCCACAAACTGGGGAATTGCTAATGTTGCAACTACCGAATGCACCACACAAATGCCTATGTTTCACAGCCATCAACCGGTATTGTTGCATAGACAGTCCAACTTTGGTCTCGATCAATCCAAATGAAGCGTTGGAGTTTGCCATCAGGAGTTAAAACCAATGTTGTAACCACTGAGTGGTTAACAAGCTGATAAAAATAGTCTGTCTCCACCGGATTAGAAACAAAACCATTTTTATAAAATGGATTCGGTTTTAAATTAGGCAATCCACTGAAATAGAGACCATTCCAATGTCCCGTCCGGTATATCACTGCTGGACCCTTCCTCATAAAAAATTGTGGCAATCCATTAATATCTAGATAAATAGTACAATCAGCACTTGAAGGGTCGTCATTGCTCTTCGATGCAGTTAGAAACAGATTCAAGCCTGTTACCCAGTTTTTTCCGAACTTCATACCGGGCAGAGCCGTATCACTTGGATGATCAAAACTCTGCCAGAGGAAGCTTTGGGAGTCATTGTCATTTCCATCTCTCACAACAAAGTTTCCTGTATCCAGAAGCTGTGCAATGGGATTGGTTGCCGATCTGGATGAATTGGAAGACCAAATGGTGTTGTTAGCATCATCCGAAAGTGCAAGAATTCCCTGGTCAGAAAGTTTCAAAGCCCCTGATGTATGTTGAAGTGGCGTATCTCTATTGGCAACCCATACCACTGTCCTCGTAGACAACTTTTTGTACCATATTCCAATATACTGACTACTGGAATTTCCTGGGTTAAAGAATCCCAGCTCGAAATTCTCACCGGATGAAACTACGGTCTCACTATTGCTAATTGACTGAGTTGCAAGAAGGGTGTCTAATGCAGTGGAGATTATAAAAATGGTGAATATAGAGTTGAGTACAATAAATGCCTGCATGGGTTCCCTCATGCTTCTCATCCAGGTGAACCTATTCAACTAACACTCAGGACTGGCATAGAGAAAGTGAAATGCAGGGGCCACAAAGGCATTCCAGCTTCCAAGTCATTCATTATTGGAACATTGCATGAAAATATCGAAGGGTAAAATAAAGCATCTCCTATGAAATTGCAAGTAGTACTTCATTATTCATACATTGAAGAGTAAATGATGCCAGAATTCGTTCCATTTTTTTTTTTTTTTTTGTTTTAAATAAAGCAGTCACCATTATTATAATCTGAATTGGTAAACATAACAGGAAATTTCGTTCTACTAGCACAGGGGACGCTGGGTGACCGAGGTAAACAAATATATATTAGTACTGCACAACTACGGCTTGAATTGTGCATTCCAGCAGAATCTGAACTAGATCAATACACTCATGACTCATGAAAGACTTTGACCAGTAGAAAGCTCGAAGACTCTGCAATACACGGAGCACAAGGGAAAAATGTCCTAGGTTTCCGAAACATACGTCCTTTCCTTCACGTGAGCGCTGGCCCACGCTAAAACATAATAATACTTCCTCAAGCACAAGGCTAGGGTGGACTTGTTTTTGAAAAAACAAGAGTAGGTTCAACAGGCATGTGGTGTACCTACTCCAGGGTTATTTTATATGACACTTGGGATTCACAAAAAAGACCAGGGCTCTCATTAGTATTTTACATAGGCAGTGGTAGCCAGGATGCTGTGTCGACTTTTAAGTACTTTACAAGTTTATATAAATTAATATTATTTAAATTGTCTATTAATTTATATTTTTAAAATTAAATTATATATTATTAAGTATCATTATTAAGATTAAAAAATAATTAATAGATAAAGTGTCTATTTGATTAACTTATTTTTTTACCACTTATCTTACTATTTATTTTATTTTTGTTACTATTTGTGTGTTTCACTGTAGTTCTTAATACTATTTATTGGTCTCACTGTACTATTTCAATTAATATTTACTTTTATTTATAGTACTTTCACCAAAAAAATTTTTAATTTCAACGAAATAAGTGGATCTCAAACAAACTCAAAAGATGTTTAAAATTACAAAAACGATAGGTGAATGCCGAAAAATAAATTAAATAACCAATCAAATATTATGTTCTATTTTTATATGATGAGCAATGCTACAAAAATAATAATTTTTACAAATTATCTCATAACATTGAGTTGGTAAACTCTTACTAATTTTTATCTAAACCAACCACTAATATTATTTTATTACTAATAGTTAATAGTTTGCCATTTAGGGACATGTCAATTCTCTTTTTTTTTTTTTAAATTATTTGTGTACATAGACTTATGGTTATATACTTATATGATATACTAGGTAATTTATATGTTATATTATAGAATACATACAATTAAACAAAACCAAACAAAACAGAAAAAGGATCTTAGTAAAAAAATAAAAAAAATAAAAAGAATTGAAGAGCTTTCACATCACACACATAGGAAGTAGATAAAATAATGTTTACCTTTTTGTAGCGAATATTGTTTTCACCACACACATGGAAGTCATTCTCTTAGAGTATCTCTAACAGCTTCTCTAAATTTTTATATTGTTTAAAGGGTGAACAGCTACATTTACTTTTTACTTACTTTTCATATACACTTTCTAATAGACTCTCAATCATTTTTCTGTTTCATTTAAATATTAGTTCTTCATTTTTTTTTTCTTTATCTTCATTCTTTCTTTTATTCTTCCTCCATTCATTCCAAACAACTATATTTTACAAATTCTTAATTGCTATATTTTAACTTATCAATTATGCTTTCAATTTATTTGATGAGAAACTCATCTAATCTTAGTTTAATTGATTTTTATTCTTATTATTCATTAACTTATAATTAATTTCCTTAAAAAAAAAAAAAAAAAAAACTTAACGTACTTTCCCTTAAAAAAGTCCACCACACATTTAAACCATTCCTTCCCGCCCACCCCCTTACTATTCACTAACTTATAATTAATTTCTTAAAAATAATTACCATACTTATCAAGGAAGGCCTGCCTCACTCAAGCTAAAAACATTTGTGAAGACCAGTGGAGATCAACCAAATCCTGAGAGAGAGAAGAGTTGCTAATTAGCCAACTTAGATCAACTTTCACCATCCACCATCACCTCTTCAACATCGCTTGTCCTCCTCTTCACTGCCGAGTGCATGTAATTGGGATTGGGTCATATCAGCTTCTATATGTTTTTTTTTTTTTCCTTTTCAATTCTTGCTCTAATGTTGTTATGATTTTAGATTTATTGTTCTAATTAAATTGGTTTTATAATATTGTTAGGACGTATGTGAACCATGTTAGGAGGAAAAATTTTAACCCAATCAGAAAATGCCACATCAAAATTTAGTAGCAATTCTAAATTAATGTCATTAAATTAATTAAATTAGATGATGACATGAGTTATCCAAATTCACATCACATTGGCATATAAAAATTTTCCAAGTGTCATTTGGCTCATAGGGTAAAGATAAATTTTCTATTCAAAATTGATAGATAATTATCTTTATTAAAATAAATTATATAGAGATAATTATTTATCTTTGGTGATTATTATCTTTTTCAAAATATGATCTTTATCAAAATAGATAAATAGAGATAATTATCTCTAAGAAGAATTTGGGCCAATCATGAGTCTACTGCATCTTTTCAAGCAAATCAATTCAAAGTGAAGTTTATCCTCTAAAACCATTGTAAATAGAGAATAGCCCCTCTCATTTTAGGGGACAAAGTTTTCAAGAGGCCCAAGCTCTAGAAGAAATTCTGTCTCAAGAATCTTTGAAGAACTTGAAGCATCTTTGAAGAACTTGAAGAACATTCAAAGGGCTTGAAGAACTTGAAGAACAACAAATCTCTAACAAGCTCAAGGCTAGAGATTCATTGTAAAGACCGTTCAATCCATTTTCCTACCAAAGTTAAGAAGATCTCTTGTTCGAGTTCTTTGAAGTTCTATTGGAATTAAGCTAAAAAAACCTCCATAAACCTCAACAAACCCAAATCTTTGAAGCTCAATGGATCAAGCCTCAAAAGCCCCGAAGAACTTCAACCTAAGAGTCTTCACATTCGAAGACTTGAAGAACAATAAATCTCTAATAAGCTCAAAGCTAGAGATTTGTTGTGAAGACTATCCAATCCATCTTCCAACCAGAGTCAAGAAGATCTCTTGTTCAAGTCAAGTTCAAAGAAGATAGAATCAAAGGGTATTCTTTTGTAAAAGAATTGAAATAGAGACTGTACTCATTATTCATCAATACAAATTTATATTTGCAAACTATATTTCTTTTCAATTGTTTGATTTTCTACAATTGAAAAAATTTGTGTTTACACTTGTCATCTAGAATTGGCAAATCTTTTGACAAAACACACTATACTTATAATTGGGTAAATCTAAGATATATTTAATACTTCAAGAAACAAGAGTTCAAGTCCAAGTGTTAAAGTCATGTGAATATGTCCAAGAAACAAGTGAAGAAGTGCTGGATTTTAAATCTTAACAGCTAGCTTGACAGATAACATCTATCAAGGCTTAAAAAGGACTTTCAGCCCGATGCTTGACAGTTTCTCGACATATAACCTATCTATCGAGATTTACGAAAATCAGTTTTTTAGATTTGATTTCACACATATCCATGTGTATGTGTTTAGGTTTTCTTTTCTCACAACGCTAAACATATATAAGGATTATTTTAAGGGCCGTCAAAGGTGGCGCAAGTGTGAGGTAAAGTTTTTGTTCATGCAAATTGTAACTGGAGATAGAATTTGCCCTAATTCATCTTTCTCTTGAAGAAGCTGCTGTGTTTGTACGCCGTATGGTTTTTCAACCAAGGAGTTTTGTGATCTTCATCGTGTTGATAAACTGAAAAACTTTGCAGCCAACATCCTTCTTAAGTTAGTGGTTGGTCACGTACTTGGATCCGTGCATCGATTGGTTAGTCACGTACTAGGAGCCGTGCATTGAAAATGAGATATTGTCACTACAAAACAAGTCCAATTTTGTATTGAGGTAAAGGTTCAACTGTAGTTTGGTATAAGGTACCGAGGTTCCTTTACTTGTAACCGCTTGTTGTGATAATAGTGGATTCTCGAAAGTGATGACCTTAAATTCACCCAATGGGGTTTTGCCTCAGTGGTTTTCCCCATTCATAAACAAATCATCGTGTCATCTTTATTTTTTGTTGCATATTAACTTAGTTGGTGAATTGTTTGTGCTGCCACACGTATTGCATATTAATTGGATAAATTAATTAAATTAGCTAATTAATTGGTTAATTTATCACAAAATGTCAATACATTCTTGGTTTATCAAGTGGTATTAGAGCAGACACACTTTGATTAGGGTTAATCTTTGTTGTGTGATCCATTGACCCCTGTTGTCATGGATAGAGGGCAATCGTTGATTATACCTCCTTTATTTGATAGCACTAATAGTGCATACTAAAAGCACACATGAGAGCTTTCTTGCAGTCATTAGATGAAAAAGTGTGGCAAGTTGTGGAGATAGGCTAGACCAAGCCAAAGGAAGCACTGGCCGATTGGGATGATGCTAAGATCAAGGCGACTAACTTCAACAGTAGTGCATTGAATGCTTTATTCAGTACGATCACAAATGAGGAGTTTAAGAAGTATCCTTTACCGAAACTGCCAAGGAAGTATGGACCACTCTCCAAACATCCTATGAAGGAACCAAGGCTGTTAAGGATTCGAAACTTCAGAGATGTACTACAAGCTTTGAAAAGATCAAGATTTAGGAGGATGCGTCATTCGATGAGTTCTATGCCAAACTCAAGGACATAATGAACTCAACCTTTAATCTTGGAGAAACTATTCCCGAACTCAAGATTATTAGAAAGGTGCTCAGATCTCTACGGAGAGATTTCATGTCAAGATTACCGCAATTGAGAAATCAAAGGATATTAATAAAATTCCTTTTATAGGGCTAGTTGGAAATTTGTAGACCTATGAGTTAGGTTTGACAAAGATCGAAAAATTGAGTAAGGGAAAGAGCATGGCACTGAAGGCCAAAACCAGTGACACTGATGAATCTTCTAATGATGAAGATTCTAAAATGAAATCCTACATTACAAGGTAGTTCAAAAAGTTTATGAAGAATGCAAATGCTAAAGAATTTGACGAAAACCCCAAGCAGTCCAGTTCGTCTCGATTCAAGAGCCAAGACAAAGGGAAGAAGGATGCTAGGGATGGTGGTCAGTACACCGTTCCCTTAGGACCTAAGTGTTTCAGGTGTCAAGGTTTTGGACACATGAAACAAGAGTGACCTACATATCTCAAGACCATTGGGAAAAGCAAGGCACTTGTTGCTACATTGAGTGACACCAAACTTGAGGATAATTCGAAAAATGAGGATAATGGAATCCTAAATACCTTCACTGCCACTATAAATCCTATTGAGGGGATTATTGAAGATGTTGATGAAGATGAGAACTTGGTGGAGTCTAAGTTTGAAAAGATGAATGAACAATATGACATCCACACAGCTTACGCAAAATTACACAAAGTCTTGGAAAAGCATGATAAGTTGCATAGGTTGGTTACCAAGAAACTCAGTGATGTGGAACTTGAACGTGAAGAAATCTCCACAAAGTTTGTTGAAGCCAATCAGGCCATTGGAGCACTAAGATTTGGGAATAATTTCTTGGCTGAGAAAACCAAGAAGCTTAAGTCAGAGATTAGTTGGAGAGGACTTCAAGTGTAAAGCTTGATGAGATGCTCAGCTTTCAGAAATCTGCTTCTGATCGAATCGGTTTAGGGTATGATTCCTCTTTCTTAATATTGCTTCCTCTAACACTACTATCTTTGTTTCTCTTACTAATAATGTTGAATCTGAGAACACTGATGTCAAAACTGTTTTAGCTAGTGAGAACATAGACAAGGGTAAATCTATCCTAAGAACACCCCCTTAAGATTGATAAGAAAAAGACTAAAAACTTTAGGGCTAAGAAGGGTAATACTTAAATGTCTAACAGAAGAAGTAGCATCTTTACCATCACTGTGGAGAACCGGACATACTCAACCTACTTGCTATAAGTGGTTAACCACTCAACAGAGCAACAATATGATCTCATCAGGAAATCAAAATCAGTTTCCATCCTGTTTTGCTTCTCTTGGATATCTACTCAAAGCCCTTATGTTCCTTTTGAACTTGAACCGTTTCAATTCTTCCCCCTCACCACCAGATCAAGGGTTCGCTAAACAGAAAGGTTAATCTAATGTGTGGAAGGAAGAAGGCTCGAAGTTATTTTGTTACTTTTCTCTCTCTCCCTCTATTTTCTTGATTGCATTACTTGTGTGTTTTGCTTTCTTGTTTTAAGTCAGACTAGTTTTATGCGATACTTTGTTTAACTTGTTTTTGTTTGTTTGTATTTAGTTTTACTTTATTTTGTTTTTCATAATATTAAAAAAAATTGAAAAATACAAAAATAGTGTGTTTGTGTACATTGGTACTTGTGTACCTTGGATGGTGATTAAAACGAAGTATTCTAAACTTTGTATCTTTTGTAGCTTAGATAAACATCTCTATACATAACTAAGCAAGTGAGCTTTATGGCTCGTGTTTGTAATGAGTAAGATTAAGCAATCTCTTGTACTTAACACTCGTATCACTCTCCTTTTGATGAGAAGGACTAGAAAATCCTAAGAGAAAGACATAAAAAACGATATTACCACTGTTGCCTGCCAATCATGAAATGACATCTGTATATTTCGGCACAGCAAAAGTGCAATGTCAAAAGCTAAACATAATTGAGTATTTCTTTTCTCTCTCTTATATGCGCATGATATGCTTAACAAAAGAAAATATGTAAAGAAAAATGAAAGCAAAAAGAATTAAAATGCTTTATATATGATTGCAAGTGTGTCTTCTAGGAGATGTGAGAGTTATAAGATGTACCTCGAAGTTGATAGTCTCCATTAAGCAGTTATGATTGTGTATGACTTAAAGTGATTTTCTCATATCTCAAATCGCCATAACATGTAAACACTTATGTAATCTTGCAATGTTTTTCACACACAACACGCAATATTCTTTACTATTCTTGATACATGTGCAGGTATAATGTGATTTGGCCATCACAAAGAATATATGCCTTAATGTGTGCTCACTAAACTATCTTGACTTATTTTTGAAATATAAAATTGGTTAGACTTGTTTAGTGTGTGTGTGTGTGTGTTTTGGATCTATATGCTTGATTTTTTATTGTTGAGAGATGATTTTGACAGCTTAAAATGTTGATTGGGTCTTTGGTTGATTAGCATGTTTGATGGCATTCATGTTTGTGTTTTTCTCTTCTTTGAAAAACTGTTTTTGAGCAATCTCGATAGCTTTTCGATAGCTTTTCGATACCTCTCAACAGCTAGGCTATCTATCAAGGCTCTTGATCTTCCTTTCGCGACAGCTATTATAGCATTTTCGATCCATTGAAGTTTTTGAGATTTTGTCTCGATAGCTTCTTGACAGCTTCTCAATCCATTGAGGAAGTTTCTGTATGCTCAATAGCTTCTCGATCTATCGAGGTCACTTTGCTGTGGACACCTTTCAATAGCCCCTTGATAGCTCCATTGTCGAAAACTAAATCTCGACACCTCTCGATCCATCGAGCTTTATGTTTTCTATATATAAGCTTCAATGCGATTTTCTTTCATTTCTCTCCAATCTCTCTCGACGGAAAATCACTTCTCTATCTTTCTCTAACACTTCTCTCTCAAACTCTTCATCTTCCCCACTCATTCTTCGGTCCAATCCTTGCATTTGTTTCTAGTATGATCTCTTTTCTATCTTTTTATCATATATTTCATGCATTCTGACCAAACTTTTGAGGTTTTTGAAAATTTTTGGGATTTTTCAAAATTGATGAAGTTTTTGTAAAATTTTTGGGTTGGGTTTTATTTAAATGATCTTAAATGTTCATGCATTGCATCACATTTGTATTTTAACAATGATTCATGCATTTTAGATATGTGTTTACTATATTGAAATGATGTGTGCTGGTAGGATTGGATTAGGCTGTGCCTATGATATTTTTATTGTTGCACGTCACATGCTCATGCATTTTTCATGTATAAGTACCATTTTTTTCTATCTTATTGATCTTGATTTTTGTTGGTACTTTTATATTTCTCTCTCTCTCTCTCTCTCTCTCTCTCTCTCTCTCTCTCGGTTTGTTGCTCTATGGCACCTAAACGTAAGTCTACTCTGTCCTAGAACCCTCTTCATTTCGGGGCATCTACTTTTGATTCTACCCCCTCTTAAGTTCGATTCTGTGATGAGAAGGCTTGTACGGACTTCTTGGAGAACTTTTCTCGACAAGGCATTGATTTAGAACGCCAAGTCATCCTATCAGACTTTTTCGATACTGACCTTCCCACTGTTATCTACAGTAAGGGTTGGGAATCACTTTGTGGCATCACGATCACTTGTCCCTCAATGATCATACAGGAGTTTTACTCCAATATGCATAAATTTGATTACTCTGTACCTCAATTTATCACTCGCATTCGAGGTACGTGTATTGTAGTCACTTCAGATCTTATATTTGAGGTGCCACACGTACCAAGGGTAGCCCATCCTGACTACCCCAGCTGTGATCGTCTTTGGACTGTGTCTAAAGACAAACTCTTATCTCTCTTCTGTGAGACACCTTCATTTTGGGGTAACCGTCAAAACACCCCTTGCTTGGGATTGGCAAAAGGTCTGAGCTTCCTTGATATGGTGATGACATTTGTTTTACATCCTTTGTCTCACTATAACTCCATTACTGAGTCCCGTGCTCGATTTTTTCTATCCCTCATTGAGCAGCATACCATAGACTTTCTCTCTCACTTTATACTTTCCCTTATAGATGTCTATAAGGATATGGCTACCCATGATAAGCTCATTTTTCTATGATAAGCTCATTTTTCTTTTAGCTCTCATGCGGATTCTCCGCCATGCATTTGTCTCCTATCCTAAGTCTACACACTTCTCTGTCAAGTGTGCCATAGATGCAGCGATCGTTTGACAGAGTAAGGCCCAACTTCGACCAAAGCGGCCACAGACCGAGACGGCGACTCCTTCAACTTCTTCCATTCCATCCACCTCAGCTCTTTCTTCTTTTGTGGGTAGAGTGACTCTCGAGGCTATCATGGCACAGCTTGTGTGCATGGATGCTCTCCTTGACATTTAGTGATGAGTTATGTCAGGTGAACACCCATGTTGTTCGTGTTGCACAACGACAAGCTGTCAGGGGTGGTTTCACTGCTCCTTCCTCTCCATCTTCATAGGCTTTAAAGGATGAGAGTGATGATGGCACTAGTAGTGATGATGCTGAAAAGGATGATGGTGCTAACTCTTTCGGTGACGAGAAGATGACTGCTTCTCAGTGACTTACATTTTATTTGTGACAAAAACGGGGAGTAGTTTTGGGGTATGGAGTAATCATGTACTTAGGGGGAGAGTTAGTATAGGAGATTTTTGTTAAGGGGAGTGTCTTTTTCTTTTGAGGGATGTAGTGAGAACTTTTTGTATCTTTTTCTTTTCTTTCCTTTTAGATACATTGTTCTTAATTTGTGATAGCAAACCTTGTATTCATATTGATATATATATATATATATATATTGAGGTTGTTATTACATTCTTTCTCCTATCTCTTCATGTGTTGTTTCTTTTCTCTCTTTATGCATGTGCTTCTTATTCATTGTATGCAATCTCTTATTTTCGGTTCACAATAAGATGCCGTGATGAGTTTTATTTAGAAGTGTTTCAGAAATATAGGTTGTTAAAGTCTTTCTTGCCATGAGCTCTCTTCTTGCAAAATTTTTTGAGAGTTTGTGTTAGGACAAATTTTATTGTATTCAACAAGTGAGTATGGGTTAAGTGATTTATGACTTCTCTCATATCTTCATTTGTTTGTTGTGGTTTTATCATGGATTGCCAAAGGGGGAGATTGTTAGGACATATGTGAATTATTTTAGGAACATATTTCATCTAGAATTGGCTAATCATTTGATAAAACACACTTTACTTGTAATTTGGTAGATTTAGAATGTGTTTAATACTTCAAGGAACAAGAGTTCAAGTCTAAGTGTTAAAGCCATGCAAATCTATCCAAGAAACAAGTGAAGAGGTGCTAGATTTTAAATCTCGACAGATAGCATATATCAAGGCTTAAAAGGGACTTTCTGCCCGAATCTAGATAGCTTCTCGACAGATAACCTATTTATCGAGATTTATGAAAATTAGTTTTTCAGATCTGATTTTACACATATTCATGTGTATGTATTTAGACTTTCTTTTTTCACAACTCTAAACATATATAAGGATTATTTTAAGGGCCGTCAAAGGTGATGCAAGTGTGAGGCAAAGTTTTTTTTCATGCAAATTATGATTGGAGATAGAATTTTCCCTAGTTCATCTTTCTCTTGAAGAAGCTGCTGCGTTTATACGCCGTAGGGTTTTTTAACCAAGGAGTTTCGTGATCTTCATCGTGTTGATGAACTGAAGAACTTTACAGCCAACATCCTTCTCAAGTTAGTGGTTAGTTATGTACTTTGATTCGTACACTGATTAGTTAGTCACGCACTAGGAGCCGTGCATTGAAAAGGGGATATTGTCACTACAAAACAAGTCCAATTGTGTATTGAGGTAAAGGTTCAACTGTAGTTTGGTATAAGGTACCGAGATTCCTTTACTTGTAACCGTTTGTTATGATAATAGTGGATTCTCAAGAATGGTGACCTTAAATTCACTCAATAGGGTTTTGCCTTGGTGGTTTTCCCCATTCTTAAACAAATCACCGTGTCATCTTTATTTTCTCTTGCATATTAACTTAGTTGGTGATTTGTTTATGCTACCACACGTATTGCATGTTAATTAGATTAATCACTTAACTTGGCTAATTAATTGGTTAATTTATCACAAAGGGTCAATACAATCTTAGCCTATCAGATAAACAATTAGCTGTTCGAATTTTTTAATAGAAGAAATTCAATTACTAATCTATAATAATCCATTAGGGTTGGAAAGGTATTGTATAAGAGATTTTTTTTTTTTTTTTTGAGGTTTAGAGAGACTATTGGATCAGTGTTCTGTGGTTTCACTCTCTAAAATAGGGAGTATTTTATGTTTAGCTCTTCTGTTGGAGAGTCTCTTAGAGTTGCAAAGAAAAAGGCCAAAGCTTAGCTATTTGTACTAAGAAACTAGTAAAAAAACAACTTAAGGAAAGAAGAAAAAACTAATAAGAGAGAAAGAGAGAGAAAGGAGATAAAATGAAAAGATTTTAAAGACCTACCTATCAGCCCAAATGCAAATCAACTGGTGTTGTTTTTTGAAGTTGAAGAAGACAAGTGCACGAAACATAGCCTCCTTCCAATTAATTACAAAGTAAGCCAAATAAAATTTTTGTTATCGAGGAAGAGCAATTTTTTTTTTTTTTAGAAGAAGGAAGAGCAAAATTTGAAACCCCTTTTTGTCTCCTTTATTTTATGAGATAATTGTAAAAATAAATATGTTTTTTAATTGTATAGATGTCCAAATAATTACTGTATTTGTGTTTTTTAATTTATTTATAGGAGGAAGTCCAGTTGATTGGCTCCATCATTGGCTCATAGCATGCCTTATACGCATTTACTTTGTAGCAACCATTTACATGTTTTTCAACTTCTTCTCTATTGAAAATAATGCTTGAAATGTTTTTCAACCCCATTTTTTACCTCAAACTTGGCATGACCAGCCCAACAAGCTTGGCACTTGCTGCTTCCAAGATTCTCCTTGTACAACCTCTTCCCAACCTCAGGACACAACTCCAACTCAACTTTCAAAATTGTTTCCTTGTTTTCTTGAAATCGTCTCTTAAAATACAACCTAATGTCTACAAGCTAAACAAACAAACAAATGGACAAATAAATTATCAAACTATTGAATTACTTTAAAGTGAGAATTTATAGAAGAATGTAGATAGATTACCACGCGAATTATAACTTCCCTCTAAATTTCAAGATCCTGCTATTGAAACTTTCGCACATATTGTTCAGTATTGTATCACTCATTGCATCCCCATGGAACATATGTCTAGACCAGATTATTGTTGAATGGTCTTGTAACCAGTTGTATGACCCTTCATCAATATCTTTAGTTCATTCATGACCCTCTCATATTCTTGGAGATATATTGCTTTTGTAGCTTTCCAAAAAAACTCTCTAATAAGAACACCACAGTGATTCTTCCTCAAATTATTGTAAAAATGTTTGCAACAAATCCTTTGATCATATTGTGGCCAGTGTTCAACAAATGTTTGCACCAAGCCCTAGCAACAAAAGGTGTCAACAAACACGCAAAATTAGAGAGAGAGGGTGCACATCTTCTGACCAAATATAAAGTTACCCACAAAAAATGGTAAATTGGACATTTTTGGGATAAATATGAGAGAAATAGAGTGACCTAGAATGTGAAAGCACCAGTTTTGTTGTTGATGTTTGGGTTCTCTATTTCTTCATCTTTTTGAGGGTCGAGAGCTCAAATGGGAATTGGCAATGGAGTTGGCGAGATAAGGGTGGAACGGCAAGATGAGAGGAGATTTAATCGTGGGGATTAGGTGAGAAGAGACATGGTTGTGAAGAAGGAGTTCATGTTCATTGTGGGTTAGGGGTTTGGAATTTTAATTTGGGGACTTTGAATTCAATCGTGTTTGACAATGAGGTTGTTAGTAAGTAGGTCATGTGAGATTCACGTAGGATTAATATTAGTGGGAGTTGATGTGGAAGGGCTGACGTGGAAGCACCATTTAAGAAACGTAGGATGACTATTTATATTTTAATTTAACCCATGCCATGTGTGCATTTTGTATGCCACCTAAGCAGATTTCGTTAGTCATCTAATGATAGGGACTAAATTTACTGTGACTTGAAAATAGCAAGGATCAAATTGACCGCTTCTAAAATATAAGAACCAAATTGATTGTGACACTAAAATGTAGGGACCAAAATAGTGTTTTCAACTTAATTTTATCCCATGCATTTTGGTAATAGTTAATTTGATCCATGTTATTTTCAACTTGCAATCATATTGATATATTAATATATTAATAAAATAATTGTTATGGTCATATTGATAAATTTATTTGTTAAAATAACCTAATTAATTATCTTGGATTGATTGTGGGTTAAATAGGTCAACACAAAATTGACTTATTTAATAATCAAGTTAAGCGTGTCAACCCATTTTTGATATTAACCCAGTTAAACTAAACACTAACCCACAAAAAAAAATTCATGTTTTGTGGGTCGTTTTAAATATTGACACCCCAACTAACAATCAAATTTAATTAATTTTTCCACTAGATTTTTAGTGCGGTGGCAATTGGGTGGGTTGTAATTGGATTGGGTGCTTAAACATACATTTATCATCTATTGGCCATTTAACCTAGTTACAACCCATACCCAATCCAATTATTTAAGGTAAAACCAACTCATCCACTTACAAAATAATGTATGAATATTTATAACAAAAAATACCTTAAAGCCTCCTAAATAGCCAAAATACCCTTCGATATCAAAAACAACCAAAATACCCCATAAAAATTAAAAATTATAAAAATATTCCTAAAACCTCAACAAAAATACCTAAAATCCTTTAAAATGACTAAAATACGCCTTAATCTAAATGACTAAAATATACCCTGAAAATCCATAAAATGATCAAAATACTATCAAAACCTCCAAAATGACTAAAATACCTTAAAACCTAAAAATTACCAACATACCTACCTAAAACCTCCAATGTTCGAAATACTCCAAATCATAAAATGATTAAATTATCCCTAAAACCTAAAAAATGACCAAGATACCCTCTAAAATGCCTAACATACTCTATAAACCTAAAAAGTGACCAGAGCACACTGAAAGCCTAAAAATTGACTAAAATACATTTGAAACTTCCAAAATTCATTAAAAAAAAATACATTAATGCCTTTTCTTTTCTTTTATTATTATTATTATTATTTTTTTTTTTTTTTTTTTTTTTTTTGACTTCTTACCATTTTCTTTTCCTATTACAGTGGTCTTGAATCCATGGGAGAAAAACACTACATGTCATTCGAACTATCAATATTAACAAATAGTGGGTCACTGGATGGCCTATGGTATGGAAGTAGATCTCTTGAGAAGGGAAGAGTTCTATTTGCTCTATTTGCATCCCTTTGTCCCAAAGACCTAGGATCCAAAACTTTTCTGTTGACAGTACTATAAACAATCGCAAATTTAGTATAAGTTCAAGGATATTGGATTATGTTCATAAGAGTAGTGTCACACACACTAATCCACACAAACGCACAATTATGACTTCAAGTTACCATTTTAGTTTTCAGCGTGTACAGATGTGGATTAACTTGTGTAACTGTCGAAGGCTATTACAAGACACACCCATATTTCTACATGACAGTGTATACTGGCATGCTTGAGCAACTACTAGCAAGAAGCAATTGAAGCTTCAATACAGATGCATTGATTCAGCCAATCTGGAAGTAACCACATGGCATATAGGACAGCCTCATCAGTTCAGCTAAGATGGTGTTGCGCTTCCAAATGAAAAATAAGACGATGAATAGTTCCTAATTTCAAATTATACATCTATTTGATTGCTTACACAAAAAGATTGGATCATCTGATGTGACTCATCAGCCTCATCAGTTCATCAAAAAAAGATTGGATCATCTGATGTGATTCATCAGCTAAATATATGTGAAATGGATTGGTGTTTAGAAGCACTCTCCCAAACAAATTGAATCATGGGTAGTTGAACTATGCCAATTACTGATTGGGGTCATTCCCCAAGATAATTCTATCAACATACATGTCAAAGGTTTGGTTCAAAAACTGAAAAATTACATAGCTCAGCATGACATCATGTTCTAAAATTATAAATATAGCTTCCTAGCTAGAAAGTGAAATCCATTACAAAAAGCAGTCCAACCAGCTTAAGGAGAAGCAAATTGTTTTCATCTTCTGGATACAATCTTGAAACTAATTTGTAGCATTCACCTGTTGAGTGCATCATAAAAAATCTACTATCGACAACTTTTACACGGAACTCTAGAAATAATCTGAGACTGTACATTGAGTACATTGCTCACCTAGGCATTTAATTGAAGCGGGTGCTAATTGGAGAGTAGGTAATGGGCAGCATGTTAGAATTTTCATCGATAAATGGCTTCCAAATGGGGAGGGAATTTTGTCTTCTTCCTCGGGTGAGCTTCATCCAGAGGCTACTGTTTCCAAGCTTATTAATCGGACCTCAGGGTGGTGGAATGTGCAGTTGATTTTGATCATTGTTTTCATCCCCCGGATGCAACTCGAATAAAAGCCCTTCCTTTTTGCTCATTTACTTAGCCCGATGTGCTGATTTGGCATCTTGAGGAATCCGGTAAGTACTCTGTTAAAACTGGATTCCGTCTGTTATGTGAGGGCTGGGACTCCGTTGAAAATTTGCCTCAAGCTAGTATTGATGATAGATATAAAGAAATCTCAAACCCTCTCTCTAAATAGAATGAATGATATTATTGATTAAGAAAAGAGTACAATACAATGAATCTAGACACTATGCTACCTATATATATATATATATATATATATACAATCTGTGGAGGCAAGGAGAATAACTAACTCCATGAAAGAAGGAAAATTCGTTACAGAGCAGTTAAGTGCAACAATAATAACTGCTGCTTGCGTCATGCTTCTACCCACGTGGCAAAGTCCCTTCCCACATGTGGATAAATTGCTCGTGATAAGGGACCGATTCTATTACTTCTAATAGCTCTGAACTGATCCAATTTCTTTGGGTTTCAATACCTTTAGTGCTGCCCTATTCTTCATCTCTGTTTTTATATCTACTAATAGTTTGAGTGCTTTCATCTTTATCAAAAGCATAAGTCCAAGCCATTAAATGATCAAGCAGCACTTATAGAAGACAAATGTACAGAAAACAGAGGAAGTCAAAATTTAGAAGAACAGAGCACACGACCACCACGACTTGTAGCTGATTAATGTATACGACATGTAGTTTCTTGTTTAATTAATAGTGTGTGTGTTAATCACGTGCAAGGCTGAAGTTAGTAATACACGTGGCAAATGTGTTAAGAGCTGTTAGTAGTTAAAATTCTGTTAGCACAGTTAGTTAGAGTTAGTTATCTCTCTCTCTCTCTCTCTCTCTCTCAACTTGTATATAAATAGTCAAGTGATGTAATTCATTTTAGCAATACAATCATTTTCCCAAATTAGTTTTTATATGGTATCAGAGCGCAAAACCTAGGGTTTTCTCTTTTTCCTCTCTTTCTCTCTTCGAGAATCTTCTTCTTCTTCACGAAGCTTCGAAGCTCCTTCCATGGCTGCCACTAATACAGCTACTGCTTCAGTTTTTGGAAATCAATCTTCCACACAGGATTCATCAAATGTGAATGATCCTTTGTTCCTACACCATGGAGAAAATCCTAGTGTTGTCCTTGTTTCTCAGCCTCTAATTGGTGGAGAAAACTATCCTGCTTGGGCAAGGTCTGTTAGGAAATCTCTCATTGCCAAGAATAAACTTGGTTTCATAGATGGCTCTATCACTTTGTCATCTCCAATTGTGGATTCTCCATCTGCAATTTAATCTTGGATTCGTGCAGATAATATGGTAGGGACTTGGATAATCAATTCAGTCTCTCCAAGACTTCAGGCAAGCATTGTTTGCAGAGAAACTGCCTTGGAAATTTGGAATGATTTAAGGGATACCTTATGTCACAAAAATGGACCAAGATTTTCAATTTGCAGAAGCAAATCTCAGAGCTTCGTCAAGGTGAAGTTTCAATCACTGATTTCTTCACACAATTGAAGATTCTATGGGATCAGTTGCAAAGTTTCAGCCCTTTTCCCTTATGCACTTGTGGTAAATGTCAGTGCAATGTGAATCAAAGGCTCACTGCTCTTCAAGCCAAAGAATCAGTGATGAAATTCCTCATGGGGCTCAATGACTCTTTCTCTCAGGTTAGAACTCAGATTCTACTCATGGATCCTTTACCTTCTGTTAACAAGGTGCATTCTTTATTAATTCAAGAAGAAATGCAAAGGAGTGTTAGCACGGGCACAAGAGTTGAATCTACTGCTTTGGCCACCAAGACTCAAAACTTCACTAATGGGGGTTCTAATGGCAGAGGAAAAGACAGACCAATGTGTACTCATTGTGGCAAACTAGGCCATACCATTGACAAATGTTACAAGCTTCACGGATTTCCACCAGGCTACAAAACCAAAAACAAGTCTATGGCTCATTTGGTCTCTTTTCCTAATCCAGATCAGCCTCATAATTATATGGCAATGACTCATCAAGAAGGCACACTTGGTCATGTAACTGCCAATACCACTACTCCATTCACCACAGATCAGTACCAACAGTTGTTGGCCTTGATTGGTGGATTAACACGGCCATCTCAGCAACATACTACAGGGCAAGAGTATCACATGGCCAATAATGTAGGTCTCCCTAACAACACAGTGGCAGGTATGTCATTGAACTTCAAACATTCAGTTTTCTCTGCTCAAATTGTTAAATAGAAAAGCCTATAATATGGAGACTTGGGTTATTGATACTGGGGCTACTGATCACATAATCTGTTCTGTGAATTTATTAACTTCAATTACTGTTATTTCACATTCTATGGTCCAATTGCCTAATGGGGAATCAGCTATTGTCACACATGTGGGCACTATCTAACTTTCTTCACATATAACCCTCACTAATGTCCTGTGTGTACCATCTTTTTTTTTTTAACCTTTTATCTGTAAGTTCCATGACTAAAACACAACCTCTTTGTCTGGTTTTTCTCTCTGCTCACTGCTTTATACAGGACCTTACCAATTGGAGCACAATTGGGGTGGGCCAAATGTCTGATGGTTTGTACTTGCTGCAACAGTCAAGCTTACTTTCTGCTTCTAGCTCTTTTGTTGATTTCTTGTCCAAGCACAATATCAGTTCTTTTACTGCCTTTTCTTCTAATAATGCTCACAATAATTTGTACTCTTTGTGGCATTCTAGGCTAGGCCATCCATCTGATGTTAAGCTTCAATCATTGAGCAACATTTTTCCTTTCTTACAAAACTGTTGTACTAAACAGTGTAATGTTTGTCCTTTGGCAAAACAAAAACAATTGCCCTTTCCTTTTAACAATAAAATGTGTGATTCTCCTTTTGATTTGGTGCATATGGATGTATAGGGTCCCTTTTCTGTTCCTACCTCAGCTGGTCATAAATACTTTCTCACTTTGGTTGATGATGCCACCAGGGCAACTTGGCTTTTTCTCATGAAAGCAAAGTCTGATGTCAAAGCCTTAATTGTTTCTTTCTATAACATGGTTTTCACTCAATTCAATGTCAAGATCAAATGTTTTAGGTCTGATAATGCACTTGAATTCAAACTTTCTGATTTTTGTTCAGCCAAAGGTATAATTCATCAAACTAGTTGTGTTTATACTCCACAACAAAATTCTGTTGTGGAGAGAAAACATCAACACATTCTATCTACTGCTAGAGCTTTACAAATTCAATCAAATTTGCCTCTTTCATTTTGGGGCGATTGTGTACTCACTGTTGTTTATTTGATTAACAGATTTCCTTCCCCTTTATTAAAACACAAAACCCCTTATGAATTGCTGTTTAGACAGATTCCATCTTATTCCCATCTTAGGGCTTTTGGTTGCCTATGTTTTGCTTCCACCAGTGGCCCTAAGCTTTCTAAGTTCTCTCCTAGAGCCAGAAAATGTGTTTTTGTTGGCTATCCTTATAATATCAAAGGTTATAAGCTTTTTGATCTTTCATCTCACACTGTTCTTGTCTCTAGAGATGTAATATTTCATGAGACAGTTTTCCCTTTCTCTAAACATGCAGCTGTGCCTTCCATTCCCTCTCCCATTCCACTTCCTGCTATGCCTCCCATCCCATCTTCATTTCATGACACTTCTCATTCCATATCTAATGACACCATCATTGATGTTCATCATGATGTTGATGAGGATCTTCCTCAAGATTTGCCTGAAGCTCCGGATGAGCTTATGGTTCATGATCAAGCTCTTAGGAAGTCTTCTAGAACTTCTAAGCCTCCATCATATCTTCAAGCTTACCATTGCAGTCAGGTAACCTCAGTTCCTGCTCTCAATCTGCTTCAGTCAGGTACTTCTCACCCCCTTTCTTCTTTTCTCTCTTATGATCACTTATCTCCTTCCTATAAGTCATTTTGTTGTTCCATATCTTCAATTGTTGAACCTCAATTTTATTCTCAAGCTGTTTCTAATCCCAAATGGCAAGCTGCTATGGATGCTGAAATTGCAGCTTTGGAGGCTAATAACACTTGGACTCTTACTCCACTTCCCCCAAGCAAAAAGGCCATTGGGTGTAAGTGGGTTTATAGGATCAAATATAAATCTGATGGCTTTATTGAAAGATACAAAGCTCGGTTGGTTGCTAAGGGTTTTAATAAAAAAGAGGGCTTGGATTATATTGAGACTTCAGCCCTGTTGCCAAGATGGTTTCTGTGAAATGTTTGTTGGCAGTGGCTGTTGTGAAATGATGGTTTTTGAGCCAACTTGATGTAAACAATGCATTTCTTCATGGAGATTTGCTTGAAGATGTTTACATGGCTCTCCCACCTGGCTTTCACAGCAAGGGGGAGGTTGTTTGCAAATTGAACAAATCCCTTTATGGGTTGAAACAAGCATCTCGGCAATGGTTCTCCAAATTTTCTGAAGCTTTGATTCAATTAGGATTTGTGCAGTCCAAAGCAGACTACTCATTGTTTACTAGACAGCAGGGGGAGTCTTTCATGGCTTTATTGGTCTATGTAGATGATATGCTAATTGCTAGCAATGACAAGGACAAGGTTGATCAATTCAAGATCTTATTGGATCAAAGATTCAAGCTCAAGGACTTAGGAGATTTAAAATTTTTCCTTGGTCTAGAAGTTGCAAGGACTGATAAAGGCATAGCCCTCTGTCAAAGAAAATATGCATTGGAAGTTCTAAATGATGCTGGTAGGCTTGGTTGCAAGCCTTCTAAAATTCCAATGGAGCAGAATCTTAAGTTGAGCAAGCATGATGGGGAGTTGCTAAATGATCCCAGCAAGTATAGAAGATTAGTTGGAAGGCAACTCTATCTAACAATCACCAGACCTGACATCACTTATGTTGTTCATAAGTTGAGTCAATTTATGTCCAAGCCAAGAAAACCACATTTGGAAGTAGCTTATAGAGTCTTACAGTATTTGAAAAATGAACCAGGGAAGGGAATATTCTTTTCAGCTGCATCAGAGTTACATGTGAAGGGCTTCACTGATTCGGATTGGGCTTCATGTCCAGACACAAGAAGATCAGTGACTGGATATTGTATTTTCATTGGAGACTCTTTGATTTCTTGGAAATCTAAGAAACAATCCACTGTCTCACGATCCTCAGCAGAAGCTGAATATAGAGCAATGGCAGTAACCACATGTGAAATGATCTGGATTCTTTATCTTCTAAAGGACATTCAAGTAAGACATGAAAGGGAAGCTTTGCTCTTTTGTGACAGTCAATCTGCTCTCCATATTGGTTCCAATCCAGTGTTTCATGAAAGAACTAAACACATAGAGATTGACTGCCATGTGGTCAGGGATAAAGTAATGGCTAAGGTAATTAAGTTGATACATGTAAGGACTCAATATCAATTGGCTGATGTGTTAACTAAAGCCTTGGGTTTCAATCAATTCTCAGAACTCACTTCCAAGATGGGACTGATCAATATTCATCTGCCCTTAGTCCATCTTGAGGGGGAGTATCAAAAGCATAAGTCCAAGCCATTAAATGATCAAGCAGCACTCATAGAAGACAAATATACAGAAAACAGAGGAAGTCAAAATTTAGAAGAACAGAGCACACGACCACCACGACTTGTAGCTGATTAATGTATACGACATGTAGTTTCTTGTTTAATTAATAGTGTGTGTGTCAATCACGTGCAAGGCTGAAGTTAGTAATACACGTGGCAAATGTGTTAAGAGCTGTTAGTAGTTAAAATTCTGTTAGCACAGTTAGTTAGAGTTAGTTATCTCTCTCTCTCTCTCTCTCTCTCTCTAAACTTGTATATAAATAGTCAAGTGATGTAATTCATTTTAGCAATACAATCATTTTCCCAAATCAGTTTTTATAATCTTCACTTTTAACAATAGAGGTTTTTGGAAAAAGTTATGGAAAATTCAGGTCCCTGGAAAAATTAAACACTTTCTCTGGCGGGCTTGCACAAATTCTCTAGCTACTAAAGAAAATTTGGTGAAACGAAAAATCCTGTTGGATGTGGCCTGTTCACGCTGTTCAGTTGCCCATGAAGATAATCTTCATTCTCTGTGGAGTTGCAGTGGTCTCAAGGAGGTTTGGTTGAAGGACTTTGGCTAGATTTTTGGTTCTGGGGTGGTCTTCACCTCCTTTAAGGAGTTGGTAAATCTGGTCTTCACCACGTCAGAGTTGGTTCCTCTGTTTGCTACGACTGCATGGTCTGTATGGTTTCACAGAAATAAGATCAGACTTGGTGAAAATGCTAGGCCATTGGGTTAGATTGTGGGTTTTGCACAGGACTACATGCGTGATTTTAAGTCCCTGAAGAGATGCACTCCCACAGCACGTGCTCCTGCTCCTAAGGTCTGGAGTCCATCCGGCCTGTAATGTTTGGAAGATAAACTTCGACAGGGCTATGCATGGTGAATCTGATGATGCTGGGGCTGGGGTGGTTGTCCGTAACTCTCTCGACGAGGTAAAGGCTGCTTTGACAGAGAAGATTAGGAAGCCACCATCAATGGATGCGCTGGAGTTGCTGGCTGCCAGACGTGCTGCCCTCTTCTTTGAAGAACTTGGTCTTGATAGGGTGATTTTCGAAGGAGATTCGGAACAGGTTATGAAGGCCCTTCAATGGTGTGGCTGGGATTTCGCTTCGAGTGGTCATCTCATTCGAGATATCCTATGTATTGTAAACTCCTTTGTAAATACCTCTTTCTCTCATGTTCGTAGGCAGGGCAATACTGTAGCTCATGCTCTGGCCTAGAGAGCTAAACATTGTTCCCCTATCTTAGTTTGGTTGGACTCCTATCCAACAGATATTTCATCTTTTGTATTAGCTGATTTTCAGCCTTGATTTATTAAAGTTGCTGGTCTCTTTCTCAAAAAAAAAAAAAAAAGTACATTGCTCACCTATGGTACCAAAAAAAAAAAAAAAAAAAAATAGCAGGATGTAGAGAATTGAATTCTAAAGGATCGCCATCCACATAGCTAGGGATGACTCAGGCATATGCATTGTAGGGGGGACGTGATCAAGTAATGTGTAACCTGGGAATAACAACCATGGATCCTGTTGAAATAGATTGCAGGTTTGCAACCGGGCTTAATGTGAAATAATATCCCACCTCGCAAAGTACAGAAATAAGTTGTATTTATACTTGCTGCCAATGCTAAATCTAATTGCACCAATATAGAGCAATCATCAATGACTAGGACCCCTAAAACATTCATCTTGGGAGTAAAGATACAACACATTTTCTAACAATACATGATCACGGCCGGCCCTAGGCTAGGCCAATTAGGCTATTGCCTAGGGCCCCCTTACTAGAGAAGGCACCAAATTTGAGGGCAAATTTCTTTTTGTTTTTTATTTTTTATATATAAATATTTTTCAGAGATATTAAAATATTTTAGTTTACATTTTTTTTTTCACTATTAAGAAGGCTCAAAGAATTAAGTAATGCTAAAGATAAAGAAAAGACAAATTTAAATAAATTTGTCTTACAAATAGACGTGTTACTAATTACAAGTAATTCAAATAGGAAAATGTTAAAAATATTATCAATTTTACTACATAAATTTTATTTATTTAATTTTTTTTATACAAGATAAAAATTCTACTCTAGCCTAATCTAAATGTATATGTATGCAAAACTCTCTTCTAGAGACTTAGGGTCTGTTTGGTAATGTTGTTTTAGTAACATTATTTGTATTTTTTAGAAATATGTGTAGATGAAAAAGTGTATGAAAATACGTGTAATATTGTTTAAATACTGAAAACTGTTGTTCAAAATGCACTACCAAATAGCCCCTTAAATCTCAATCATTGCCCCTCACACCCCACAAGAACTTATATTTGTGGAATAATCACTACACCAACAGTGCATGGTGGTCTCCATAACTTTTATAACTTGACCTGACAATGAATATGATAGGTGGATTTCAACAAACTATTAAATGCGTTTTTAAATGAATATTTGTGATTGGTGATATATCTTTGTAATTCTCATGTTGTAAATTTTATAATATTTCTAGTATTTTTGTAAGTCTTATGGCATTGATCACATTTATTACAATACCAGTTTGTAGTAAATTTGAGCAAAAATACGATGTTAGACCCTAAAGTTTACCTGCTGAGCGCTTTTGGTTCTTGAAGTTTCAAGTAAGCGTTATTGATCCCTAGAATTTATAAAATAGGCATTATTAGTCCCTCCTTCAACTTCCATTAGTGGAGTGGTGATGTGTCGATTTTTTAAATGATGTGGCAACAATTTTATTATTAACAAATTACATGTCAACAATCTCACCACGCTCTCTGTCATCCCAAGTTTTTCTTTTCCGCCCTCAAGTCTGCCATTGTCTCAAACGCCACAGATGGCTCCGGTTAGTACTTCACTCCCTCCTCTTGGTTCTACTCCTAACCCCTCCTCCTCATCACCAACATCAGTGACGACCTCAAACAAACTCAACGGCCATGAAAAGCAACCAAATGAATACCCTAGATTCCAATTTAGTCCATATTTTAAATCGCCCCTTGTGTTTTTGAGGTTTTGTGAGCATAAACTTGTTCTCTAACAAGCCCAAATTTTTATTATGGCTGAGCTTGTTTCCAAAGAGACCCACTTCAAGATTTAAAGCCAGATTTAATTTGTCGTAGCTAGGGTTATTGGTTTTCATAAGAGATGTTTTGTAATGGGTTGCGTAATTCAAGCTTAGATCTTGGGTTGATCTTCGTCTAATATGGATTTGTTGCTCTTTATGGAAGTTCAGTTTGTTTCATGTAGGTTGAATTTGTTGCACTGGTGAATGGCGAACATGAGGCACTGGTCACTAGGATTGGAAGAGAGAACTTGGGATGGGTTGTGGGTTTGCCACATCAAGTAATTTGTTAATAATAAAAATCGTTGCCATGTCATAAAAAAAATAACACATCACTATTTGATAGACACATGAGCAATAAAATTTAACTGAAGTTGATGGAAGGACCAATTGAGGTCATTTTTTAAACTTCAGTGACTAATAACGCTCATTTGAAACTTTAGGGACTAAAAACACTTACTAAGTAAACTTTAGGAACTTATAATATATTTTTGCCCAAAATTTGTTATAACTTTAGCATTTTCTCAAAAAAAAAAAGTAAAAAAAAAAAAAAAAAAAAGGATTAAAAAAATTATTATATAAAATGCTATAACATAAAGGCCCTATTTGAAGATTTTGCCATAGGCCTCCAAAATCCTTGGGTGGCCCTGTGTACATACTTTGGGGTAGGAAGGTACTTAACATGCTTAATGGCATTCTAATATGCTATAATCTTGTTCAATTTTCAAGTTATTTTTTTACTCTGATGATTCAAGGGGACTATTAATTGCTTCACCAGTAATGCTTTTCCATTGGCACTACCCAAAAGTGGAGCTAAATAGCTATATAGCTATTTTAGCTCCACCAAAACACAAAAAATCTCCTTGCAGCAGTGGAGGTATAGCTAAATTTTTTAGCTTAATTGCTACAGTGCACATGTATAGATACATGAGCACTGTAGCTGAGAGCTATAAAAAAGTAATAATTCTTTATTCCTCAACCATATTAGAATAATATTTGTTCCTTTTTTTTTTTTTTTTCTTCTTCTCAGAACTCTCACAATCTCTCAACTCTCTCAACTTTCAGACCCTCACGCCGCCGCCCCCTAATCCACGCCGCCGACACACGCCGCCACAGACCCAGCTCCGACCACAGCAACCCCCACCACCACATCAATCACAAATCCAACCATACCCACACTCGTCAAACCCACCACCACCAATATCAATCACGACCTCCACCACCACGGCAACCCCCACCACCACCACTACCACTACCACTACCACATTAGCCACAAACCCAACCACACCCACACTCATCAAACCCACCAATACAAGGAAAAAAAAAAGAAAAAAAGAAGAAGAAGCAAACATTAGCAAAACCCACGGCAAAACCAATTTTTCTTTTGATGGTCTCACTTACATGGGAGAAGTAAAAACCAGTATTGAAATTATATTGCCTGCAAATACAGAAACAAATTTATGGCATTAATAATTTTTTTTTTTCTTGAAGAGAGTTAATAAAATAAGTAGAGAACAAAGGACTAATAAATAACCATGGAACAAACTTAAAGAAATTGTGTGTGAGATAGCATAGACTAACCAATAATGCCAATGATGAAGCTCAAGCTAACCATGAAAAGAAAAGTACAGAAGATTGAAGAAATGAAGCGGTGGAGATGGGAGGTTATTGAATACTGGAGAAGGCGTTCAGCACAAAAAAGAATACTGGAGAAGGAGATGAGAAAAAGTAACAAAAGATAAAACAATGAAAAATAAGAAAGGGTTGAAAGTCAAGAAGTGTGGTTGGGGGTGGAAGAGATAAGAGGATAAGTGTGTGGAGGAGAAAAACAAAGAGGGAAAAAAAAAAAAAAAGGCAAGAAACGTGTAAAATAAAGGCAAAAAATAAAATAAAGAATAATAAGAAATTAAAATTAAGAAATGTTACCATAATATTTTTTTAATAAATTTTAAGTGGTAAGTTATTACTATATAATATTGGTGAGAAAAAAATAATTTTTTTGATGGTGGCAGTTGCGGTGGTAGTGGTGGTGGCGGTAGTGACAGTGGTGGTGGCAGTGGCTGTGATTATTATTTATTGTAGAGAATATATTATTTTATCATGCGGCGGCGGGTGGTGGTGGAAGAGTTGGTGGCGGCGGTAGTCGTCGTGGAAGAGTTGGTGGTGGCGGTAGCAGTTACAGGTGATTGTGATTGTTGTTTATTGTAATAGATATATTATTTTATTATAGTAGATATATTATTTTATTGTGATGTTTATATTATTTTATTGTGTTAAAAGCTAAAATAGATTCACTGCTGCAGCATATTTTGTAAAGTAAGTAAGTAAAATAAATAAAGTAACTTTTTACGGAGCTAAAAAATTAAACTTTTAACCCCACTGCTGTAGATACTCTTAACATGCTTAATGGCATTCTAATATGCTATAATCTTGTTCAATTTTCAAGTTATTTTTTTACTCTGATGATTCAAGGGGACTATTAATTGCTTCACCAGTAATGCATTTCCATTGGCACTACCCAAAAGTGTAAGAAGGTTAAAGCACTTTACCATTATCTACACACAATGCAACCAACAATCAAAAACAAAATAAATCTGAATAAAACTAGAAAGGAACAAGGAGACATTCAGAGATAAAAAGACATGAACACATATTCAAACACTCAAATTAACCATACATCAATCACCATCTTGCGAATGTATTTTTCATCACTGTGTATGTGGGAGTGAGTGTGACCACTCAATCAAGGAAAGAAGTTCCTCAAAACTTGGCTTGGGCTTGGGTTTGTTTTCATGACCAAAGTCATTATCGTCATCAACGCCACTCCTGCTTTTAGAATCCTGGTTTGCAAAGTCATTAACTTCTTCACTCACATCATCAGAATCTCCGTTGACAAGGTCATCTTCAACTCTAGCCTCTCTGTGTTGAGGATCACCGCGCACCAGTTCATTGAAACGGGGCTCAGGGACTGCATAGTAGTCATCATAACCATCACCACCACCACGGTTTTGTTCAAGGGGTTTTTCTTCAAGGTAGCGACAGTCCACATCCCGTCGGTTCTTGAACTTATCCTCCAAAAGGCTACCGAGAAAACCAGTTACGAGAGATTTGGAAGAAAGCGAGGGATGAACTGCACGAGCTCCAACAGCAAGAACTGATTTGTAAAACGGAGAAGCGCTGTTTGTATAGGATATGCAGTTGGGTTTGGATGCAAAAAGACGAGGGGTGTGATTCTTTGGAGCAAAAGTAGGGAAAGGAAGAGGATTCAGAATCGGATGTTGAAAGGTTAGCGCTCCTTGCATCATCGTTGGTTTGACTGCCGCATACGAGTTCAACATATTCCTTGTCTGTGTGGTGGTGACCGCAGAGAGGTAAGGAAGGGTTTAGGGTTTGTTGGAAAGGTTTTAAATTAAATTCCCTTTTAACGGGGATGTTAGTTCGAAAAATATGAAAAATAAAATATCTTCCTACTTATTGGTCAGCACCTAAAGATATGATCCCGTTTGGTATAGCAATTTATTTTCAGTTTTAAACAACGTTACACATATTTTTACATACTTTTTCATCCGCATATATTTTTTAAAAATAAAAACAATTTTACTAAAACAACGTTACTAAACGGCCCTTGTATTACATCCTCTTGGGGAGTCCTCTACTCTCCCATTTCAAGCCCTACTCACTGGTTACTACTAATTCATTGGCTTATATATTTCCGGATAAGTTGAAAACTAAGCAACAGGAGTTTTGTAAAATATTCTAATATATTAATAGGTAAAAATATTTCATAGGAAACAATATATCATGTATCTTCCCCATAAGTCCTCCCTCATATGAGAAAATAGACCCCCGGCTAAGGCCACAACTTTAATGTATGATGGAAGACTCATGTATCTAATACATGATCCTGCTTATTGGAAATGTTTTTCACTTATTGAATTTTGATACTGCTTACCTTGTATCATTTAGTATCAAATACTTTTTCTAAGTTCTAGTTCACAACATACTCTTCCTAAGGCTTTTGATTTAAATATATTAGATGAGAAAGATTATGCGGATTGCCAATCTTGTAAAGACGATGTTCATGTGTTAATGAGCATGAAGATCATGGATAAATAAATTATAAAAATGCATGCAATCGATTGCTCTTTTAGGCATAAATATCATTACATAACATTCTAGTATCTTTTGGGCTATGCCTTTTGGGTATATTAATATTTTGATCCATCCATGTACTTCACATCTTCATTTTAATCGTGGATATCAAATATCATTCTCTATATTCTTGTAAAACTCAAGAGAATTATATAATTCTATCTTTTTGAAGAGAGAGAGAGAGAGAGAGAGAGAGAGAGAGAGAGAGAGAGAGAGAGAGAGAGAGAGAGAGAGAGAGAGAGTTAAAAAAAATGTTATATCTTTGTAGATGTCCAATTCACCAATTGTTTCTTCTTATTTCATACTTGACAGTTTACTAGAACACACAAGCAGCCCACCCTAACAGAAAAATTAAAATATAGAATGCATATCAACCACTTACCCTCCATTCTTTTTAAATTAAGTGGGAAAAAGTAGAGATTGACAATAATTTCATGAAATCAAAATGTTCAACTTGATTGTGGAACCTACTTCCACTATACTCAACGCTGCCAGTTACAGAATCCTAAATGTTTTCAGTGGAGATTCTTTTCACATCCAAAACTCATGGAGATAGAAATTATAGTATCCTACCATTCAGCTTCCAAACCAAGTATCAAGGCTAAGCTGGTTTTCATAGCTGATAGAGTATGGGCAGTTCCAGCTGGTATTTCCCCCACCAACAAAGTTTATTGGCCTTCAACTCAACAATGGAAAGGGTACTTCCAATTAACCAGACCACAGCCATCTCATCCTCAACCTAATTGAACAAACTCTAATGCAAGATCTAGCCCAAGACACCACATTGTAAGGACACAAAGTAGGTTTGGGCCCAAATAGATGACTGGGCCGGCCCAAGTGGCCTTTACAATAGAATTTGTAGAGGATGGGTTTTAAGCCCTGACTTCCCGGTACTATGGAAGGGTGCAATGTAAGATCCAAATGCACTACTGAAACGTGGCTGGCTGGTGGAGTGGACTAACTCCCTTCCCAGACGTGCGCCGAGGAGATTCCGTGGTGGTTTTCGTTCTGTTCTTCAAGGGAGAGGACCTTCTTCTTTTTCTTGGTCAAAAGTCCGGATCCCTTTCTCGTTGTATCCTCCCTTCTCTTTATACTCCCCACTCCTGACTCTCACCTGTCTTTCCCTGAAAACGCTCCCCAACGCCCTTGGGGCCATTCCCCGTCCCTTCAGAAGTCATTTCCCCATTAATGCGGCCAGACGGGTAGGTGGGAAGCCTTTAATGCGGTGGCAGAAACACTGTGTAGTGCATGTCCCCCTTGTTTCCCCCCTCGGCATATCGTTGGGGGTGTGGGATGGCTCGCCGAGCTCCGGAGGCGCTTTCCCAGGTGCTCTGCTGCAGCGTTCTGCTCTCAATTCTGCGTCCGAGGAGACGTTCTCCTCGGCTCGTCTCTGATGGCTGGGTAGGCTGACCCTTGGGCCCCGGTGTTAGAGGGCCTTGCTCCCGTCGCGCGGCCCACTTAGCGGAATTCGCGCCCTCGGACTAGGCCCAGAGCCCACAAGGTGCCTGGTCGCCTTCACCCCCCACAATAGCCCCTCAAGAACTCGTTTGACTCTGATCCGGGGAGGCAAATGGGTTGTCGACCCATAAACTTTCGATCCATGTGTCATATAGGTTACCGCACGTGCGGAGTATGCCCGCGCCCTTTGGATGCCTCTTTGGCGCTTCGTAACGCGCAACGCCTGCATTTAATGCGCTGGGTGACTCCCTGTCGCGCACGTTCTACGGTGAGATGAAGATCTAACGGCCTGGATTTGCCCCGAAGATTTGAGCGGGATATTTCCCCCAAACCGCTATTTCCCGATCATTTAGATCACCTTGGTAGACGCGATACGCATCATTTGCTCCAGAGAACAAACTCGCTGCAGCGCCTCACAACTCCTTTCTTTCTCCCAACAAGCTCCCCAAGTGCGCGCGTCTCTTCCCTTGTGTAAGTTTCTCCTAGGCTGTCAACTCCTCTCTCATTCCTTTACGAGTCTACTTCCCTAGTTTCGATTCCATGGGTAGATTTAAGTGCTTAGTGGATACGCCCTCCGGCATGGAAGGGTTCCGGGCCAAGTATCACATTCCTGACGATGTGGGCCTGGAATATTGTGCCCCTGGGGCCGTGGCGGGCTCCAGGCAACCGGAGCAGGTCGTCATTCCCATTATTGCCTTTTTAGAGGGCGGGATGACCCTCCCTATGAAGGAGGTGACCAGGGAGTACCTCCGCAACCATAGGCTATGTCCAGACCAGTGCGCGCCCAATGTGTTTAGAATCCTAGGTTGCGTCGACGCTCTTAACGAGCAAATGGGCCTTCACCTTACATGGCACGACGTCGTCTACATGTATGAGTGCCACCGGCTGAAAGATGCAGGCTTCTACCTCAAGTCGAGGTCTAGCGCGGTCCGGCTGGTCTCCTGTCTGCCAAAGTCCAACAAGGGCATGAAGGACGACTATCTCCTTGTCACTGGGAGGTGGTACGACGGCCTCCATTGCCCAGTGAGGGCGGGGCAACCAGGTGTGACTCCCTAGGGTTTAAGGGCTTTAGCTTGCGTGACCTTCCCCCATTTTAGTTCCCTTCGTAGCTTTGTTGTCACTTGTTGCCATTCTTTTCATTTCCGCCGGGCATGTCTAACTCCGTTTGCATTCTCTCCTTCTTTCTTGCAGATAAGCGACATACGTCTCCCAACTTGGGCAACGTCAACGTCCAAGATCTCAACAGAGTCCTGAGATCCGAGGTCTTTGTGAACAGCGATCTCCAAGTCAGAGCTGCTCACATGATTTTGGGGTACGATCCCCTCTCCAAAGCCTTTGGCGAGGTCGAGGACGCCATTCTCGCCGGCCACAAAAGGCGAGCTCGGATAGACGTCCGCTACGAGGGCTTTCTCGCTCCCCGAGCCCTACCAGACGAGCCTTCCACCATCTTGTACGGCCGGCCTGTTCAGGCCATCCTTTAGCCGCTCATCACGAAGTCCAGCCAGTCCGAGAAGACTCCGTAACTTCAACCTCATCTCTTGGCGACGAGATCGATAGGTTCAACCTAGAGGGAGCCGAGAGACCGTTGGCGGGACACGTGGTCAATATCTCCGACGAAGAAGAGACCGCCTCGGACAGGCACTCGGGTATTCCGGGATTGATAGTTGCAAGACCGGAGGTGTCCTCCGACGAAGAGGAAGAAATGTCAAGATTGAAGGAGCTTTTTGCCAAGAAGAGGGGGATAAAAGCCCCCGAGACGATGCTTCCGGGTCCCAACCGGCGATACTCCCGCCTCCGCCTCCCCCTCCCTCCGACCCCCTCGTTCCTCCTCCCAATGGTCAAAAGAAAAGAAGGAATGAGAGCGAGGAGGCGGACAGAGAGAGAGAGAAAAAACAGAAGCACCATAGGCAGCTGCAGCAGCAACAACAGCAGCAGCAACAGCTAGTCGCCAAGGGAGGGGGCAGAGGCTCTTCTATAGAAAGTGGGGAAATCCGGGGGCAAGCTGAGGTCCGCCGAGGTGAGCCCAGCTGGTTTCCCCCTTGGAGGTGGACGGGGCTCCAATCTCGGCCCAGGCGAGCCTCCGAGACTACCAGAGAGGTTACGCCCTTCACCTGGCCAATTCGCTGGAGAAGCCTCTACTCCTACCAAGGGATATGGAGGAGCTGGGAAGGACGGGCCGCACGCGTCTCTTCTCTCTCTCAAGAGGAATTTAGGCCTGGTAAGCTTCAAATATCTCCGCTCCGCACTGTTGCCTATGTCCTTTAACAAATTCCTGGGATAACCTGCATCTAACAAACTTCCACTGATGCCTTTTACACAGGCTATACAGGAGGCCTTTGCTGCCGATGCTCTGGTCGAGCATTACCAGACGCAGGTCGGGGCCGAGCAGGCGGCAAGGGCAGAGGTAGAGAAGGACCTTGGCCGAGTCACGGCGGAGAAGGCCGACCTGGGTGCCAAGCTGGTCTCGGAGCAGACGGAGAGGAAAAGCCTGGATGCTGGCCTTAAGAACGCCACAGCGCAGGCGGAGACCCAGCGCAAGCTCCTGCAACAGAAGGAGGAGGCCCTGGCCAAGGCGGTGCAGGAGGTCTCCAGCTTGAAAAGGGAGCTTGCGCAGGCCGAAGAGGCGGCTCGCACTGTCAGGGAAACGGTGGAGGCCGCGACCAAGGCTGCCTTCAACGAGGGGGTCGAAGCGACCGAGAATCGCCTGACCGAGGAGTTAGGCGAGCTGTGCAGGGAGTACTGCCAGCAGGTTTGGGCTGAGGCCTTAAACCGCGGGACTCCCTGCCGGCTCCGAGTTGAGGGCATCTGAGAAGATCTGGTATCCAGAGGATATCAGGTTTGTTGAGGACGTTGCTCCAACTCCGGTCGGCGCTGAGATCATTGCCCCGGAGCAGCCCCCCTCCTCCCGGGTGCAAGCCCAGCCCCACGATGTACTCGCCGACCCAGGGGGGGTCCCGGACGAGCATGCCGACTTAGCCCCTCCTCCGCCTGAGCCAAAGGACAAGGGGAAGCAGGTCCTAGATTCATCCGTGGCCGAGGCAAGCGTAGAAGAAGGCCAAATCGTCGAGGATCGCGCCAAGCTGCCGAAGGAACCTCCATTGAAGATTAAGGGGTAGGCGGGCTTAGCCTCCTCCATCACTCCGCTCCAGGCGGCTATTTTTGTGCAGCTGTTCCATTCCGCTTTGTTTTATTTCTTTTGTTTTTAGGGTGTATTTCCCTTTCTCTGTAATATTTCGGACAGCTTATCATGTATGGATTTTGCCCTTTTTATCGCTATCGTGTAACTGTTTAATCTTTAGTGCATTATGCTTAGTTGTTCTATTGTTGCTTTGTTTGCGGTGTGGGGATGCTGTGTAGCTTGACACCCGCGAGGGGGTTGAACCGTGCGTAAATTTCTGAGGCAAAGGATCCTCGGACCTGACCCATCCGCGGCCGGCTTTAACACGCGATCCCAATGATAAATTGTGAACGTGTTAGAACTTTCTTAAGGCAGGAGGTCTGAGGACTTGGCTCAGCCCCAATCTATATTTGACACTCAAGACGGGATAACACTTAATTAACACTTATTCGGGATGAGCCGTGTTAAAATTTGAACACTTAACTAAAAATTGAACAGCGCTGACCTCTCCCAAGGCAGAAGGTCAGAGGACCTGGCGTAATCGAGGTTGACATCAATACTTAATTAAAATTTAGATGGTGTTAAATTTTCCCAAGGCAGAAGGTCCGAGGACCTGGCGTAGCCAAGGTTGACATTAACGCTTAATTAAAATTAGAGAGTGTTAAATTTTCCCAAGGCAGAAGGTCCGAGGACCTGGCGTAGCCAAGGTTGACATTAACACTTAATTAAAATTTAGAGAGTGTTAAATTTTCCCAAGGCAGAAGGTCCGAGGACCTGGCGTAGCCAAGGTTGACATTAACACTTAATTAAAATTTAGAGTGTTAAATTTTCCCAGGGCAGAAGGTCCGAGGACCTGGCGTAGCCAAGGTTGACATTAACACTTAATTAAAATTTAGAGAGTGTTAAATTTTCCCAGGGCAGAAGAGTCAGAGGACCTGGCGTAGCCAAGGTTGACATTAACACTTAATTAAAATTTAGAGAGTGTTAAATTTTCCCAAGGCAGAAGGTCCAAAGACCTGGCGTAGCCAAGGTTGACATTAACACTTAATTAAAATTTAGAGTGTTAAATTTTCCCAGGGCAGAAGGTCCGAGGACCTGGCGTAGCCAAGGTTGACATTAACACTTAATTAAAATTTAGAGAGTGTTAAATTTTCCCAAGGCAGAAGGTCCGAGGAGACTGGCGTAGCCAAGGTTGACATTAACACTTAATTAAAATTTAGAGTGTTAAATTTTCCCAGGGCAGAAGGTCCGAAGAGGACTGGCGTAGCCAAGGTTGACATTAACACTTAATTAAAATTTAGAGAGTGTTAAATTTTCCCAGGGCAGAAGGTCCAAAGGACCTGGCGTAGCCAAGGTTGACATTAACACTTAATTAAAATTTAGAGAGTGTTAAATTTTCCCAAGGCAGAAGGTCCGAGGACCTGGCGTAGCCAAGGTTGACATTAACACTTAATTAAAATTTAGAGTGTTAAATTTTCCCAGGGCAGAAGGTCCGAGGACCTGGCGTAGCCAAGGTTGACATTAACACTTAATTAAAATTTAGAGAGTGTTAAATTTTCCCAGGGCAGAAGGTCAAAGGACCTGGCGTAGCCAAGGTTGACATTAACACTTAATTAAAATTTAGACAGTGTTAAATTTTCCCAGGGCAGAAGGTCCGAGGACCTGGCGTAGCCAAGGTTGACATTAACACTTAATTAAAATTCAGACAGTGTTAAATTTTCCCACGGCAGAAGGTCCGAGGACCTGGCGTAGCCAAGGTTGACATTAACACTTAATTAAAATTTAGACAGTGTTAAATTTTCCCAGGGCAGAAGGTCCGAGGACCTGGCGTAGCCAAGGTTGACATTAACACTTAATTAAAATTTAGACAGTGTTAAATTTTCCCAGGGCAGAAGGTCCGAGGACCTGGCGTAGCCAAGGTTGACATTAACACTTAGCTAAAATTTAGACAGTGTTAAATTTTCCCAGGGCAGAAGGTCCGAGGACCTGGCGTAGCCAAGGTTGACATTAACACTTAGCTAAAATTTGGTGGGAGGGACAGGGATAATAGTATTCGACAATTGGCGTGATACAATCATATCTAAATACATGGCGGCCACACTTTTCATTAGTAGTAGTATCTTCGAAGATTATTTACATTGAAAGGTCGCTTTACATGCTTGTTATCCAGGTCGGCTAGGTAATATGCTCCCAGACCGGCCACTGAGGTTATCCGGTAGGGACCCTCCCAATTCGGCCCTAACTTCCCCCACGATGGGTCCTTTGCCGTCCCTACGACCTTTTTTAAGACCAAGTCTCCCGGGGCGAGAGGTCTGGAACGTACGTGAGAGTCGTACCCCCGTTGAGCTGCTGCTGGTAACTGGCTAGTCGGACCATGGCGTTTTCCCGCCTTTCTTCCACCAAGTCCAGCCCTTCCAGCAGCATGTTGTCGTTGGCTTCTGGGGCGAAGGATTGGGTCCTCATCGTTGGGAACCCCATCTCCACAGGAATCACAGCCTCGGCGCCGTACGTCATTGCGAAAGGAGTCTCGCCGGTGGATCTCCGTGGCGTGGTTCGGTAAGTCCATAAAACGTGCGGTGCCTCGTCCACCCATCGGCCCTTAGCGTCATCCAGCCTTTTCTTGAGCCCATTGACTATCGACTTGTTCGTGGCTTCAGCCTGGCCGTTTCCCTGCGGGTACGCTGGGGTGGAGTACCTATTCGCGATGCCGAAGTCTCCACAGTACTTCCTGAAGGCTTTGCTGTCAAACTGCAGCCCATTGTCCGAGATGAGGGTGCGGGGAATCCCAAATCTGGTGATGATATTCTTCCAGACGAACCTCTTCGCGTCTACGTCCCGGATATTCGAAAGCGGCTCGGCCTCAACCCACTTAGTGAAGTAGTCCGTCCCGACAAGCAGCCATCGCTTATTGCCCGCTGCCCTTGGAAACGGACCCACGATGTCCAGGCCCCATTGTGCGAACGGCCGAGGGCTGACCAGAGGATCGAGAACGCCACCAGGCTGGTGGATGTTCGGCGCATACCTCTGACACTGGTCGCACTTCCTCGCGTACTCCTGTGCTCTCTCTGCATGTTTGGCCACCAGTACCCCTGCGTAAGGGCCCTGTGGGCTAGTGACCTTCCGCCAGTGTGGCTTCCGCAAGTCCCCTCGTGCAACTCTTCCAAGAACTGCTCTGTCTCGTCCGGGTGCACACATAGCAAGTATGGCCCCGAAAACGAGCGTTTGTAGAGCTTACCGTCCTCGGACAGCCAGAACCGAGGAGCCTTTCTACGGATCTTGTCGGCCTCTGTCTTGTCCTCGGGCAGCGTGTCGTGTTTCAGGAACAACGCTATGGGGTCCATCCAACTGGGCCCTGTTCTGATTTGCTGGACCCGCATGGCCGGGCAGCCCGTTCCGGCTGGCTTAAGAAGGTCTTCAACGAGAATGACCCGAGGGAGCTCACGTGCCAATGAGGTTGCGAGAGTCGCCAGGGAGTCTGCGTGAGTGTTCCCGCTTCTGGAAATATGCGACAGTGAGAAGGACTCGAACTGGGCCCGTAGACGCAAGGCGCGCGCTAAATATTCCTGCATCCTCGGCTCCCTCGCCTCTAATTTCCCTTCCACCTGGCCGACCACCAGCTGTGAGTCCGAGAACACACGGACCGCCTTTCCTCCCATCTTCCAGATCATGTCCATTCCTATCAGCAAGGCTTCGTACTCGGCCTCGTTGTTGGTTGCCGGGAACGCTATCCTCAGAGACTTCTCGATGATGATCCCATCTGGCGATACCAGGACTACTCCAGCGCCCGAACCTCTTTGGTTTGAGGCTCCGTCCACGTAAGCTTCCCACACCGGTTGTTTCTCGCATGAGGCTACGCCGACTAGCTTCTGTCTAAGCCGCTTGCCGCTAGGCTTTCTTCCAGGGAGGGCTCAGTGAACTCCGCAACCAGGTCGGCTAGGACTTGCCCCTTTACAGACGTGCGAGGGAAGTACTTGATGTCGAAGGCCCCTAAAAAGGTCCCCCATTTGGCGATTCTGCTGGAGTAGTCTGCGCTTCGCAGGATGGACTTAAGTGGGAGTTGGGTCAGGACGACGACCGTATGAGATTGGAAGTAGTGCGGGAGCCGACGAGTGGCGTGCACCACAGCTAGCACCGCCTTTTCCAGCGGCAAATGCCGAATTTCGGCCTCCTGCAGGGACTTGCTCACGTAGTAAACCGGTCTTTGTATACCGGCGTCCTCCCTTACCAGGACCAGGCTGACGGCGTGGGCAGCCACCGCTAGATACGCAAACAGGACTTCATCTGGATCGGGGCGGGACATAACTGGCGGCTGAGAGAGGTATTCCTTCAGCTGCTGGAACGCCAGGGGACACTCCTCGGTCCATTCGAATCCCCTCCACTTGTTTAGTAGTTGGAAGAAGGGTCGGCACCTGTCCGCGGAGCGGGAGATGAACCTGCTGAGGGCGGCCGTCATCCCTGCCAGCTTTTGGACTTCCTTCGGGTTTCGAGGTGGTTGCAGGTTACAGATTGCGGTGATCTGCTCGGGGTTGGCCTCTATACCCCTGTGAGTGAGCATGTAGCCTAGGAATTTACCAGAACTTACGCCGAAGGAGCACTTAGAGGCATTCAGTCGCAACTTATGTTCCCGCAGGGTCTGGAACGTGCTGTCCAGGTCGGCCACATGGTTTACGGCTTTGCTCTTCACGACCATGTCGTCTACGTATACTTCGACGGTCTTTCCTAGCTGTGGCTCGAACATCCGAGTCATCATCCTTTGATAGGTAGCCCCTGCGTTCTTAAGGCCGAATGGCATAACCTTGTAATGGTAATTGCCAGTGGGGGTCACAAAGGCAGTTTTCTCCTGGTCCTCAGTGCTAGTGGTATCTGATGATACCCCTGAAAGGCGTCCAAGAAACTCATGCGGGGGTGGCCGACCGTCGCGTCCACCAGTTGATCTATGCGCGGCATCGGGAACGGGTCCTTGGGGCAGGCCTTGTTGAGGTCCGTGAAGTCCACACACACTCTCCATTTCCCGTTTTTCTTCTTTACCACGACTGTGTGCGCCAACCACTCAGGGTAGAATACTTCCTTGATAGCCCCAGCCCTCTTGAGCTTGATGACCTCCTCCTTCACTGCTTCGGAGTGTTCCGCCGAGGACCGCCGAGGGGGTTGTTTCTTGGGTACTGCCGCCGGGTTTACATTTAGATGGTGGCATATGAAGCCTGGGTCGATTCCGGGCATCTCGTGTCGTCCATGCGAATACGTCGAGGTTCCTCCTCAAGAACGTAACCAACTCCTCCTTTTCTTCGGTCGGGAGACGAGCCCCAATCTGGAAGAACCTCTCCGGGTCACCGTCCACGGGGACCCTGTCTAGTCCTTCGCACGCCGGCTCCCCCACCACTGCTGCTCCGGCGGTGGCAGAGGAGGCTAATTGCTATGAGGCCTGAGCCGCCTGAGCCGCCGGGGCCGCGGCTTCGTTGTCCGGCCTGCGTAGTATTGCGGTGGTCAGGCATTGCCTCGCCGCAGACTGGCTCCCGATGATTTCCTCGACTCTACTGCCGAATGGGAACTTCACCTTCAAGTGGAGGGTGGAGGGGACAGCCCCAGGGCGTGCAGCCAAGGTCTCCCCACAATGGCCGTATACGGGGAGTAGGCATCCACCACGATGAAGTCTATCTCTACCACTGCCGGCCCCGACTGCACTGACAATCTGATCTGCCCCTTAGGGATCACCATCCTTCCCTTGAAGCTCATCAGGGGCGAGTCGTAGGCAGAGAGATCCTCTTCCCTCAGGTTCAGCCCCTTGTACAGGTCGGGGTACATGATGTCTGCGCCGCTTCCCTGGTCTACCATCACCCTCTTCACATCATAGCCTCCAATCCTTAGCATTATGACCAGGGCGTCGTCGTGGGGTTGGATCGTCCCCTCCTTGTCGGCGTCCGAGAAGGCCAGCGTGGGCGGCTCATTGCCCTTGATCTTCTTTGACTCGGGGCCAGAGCCTCCGGTATGGGCTCGTACCACGTTCATCACCCTTGAAGGACGCGAGCCCGTCCTCCCAGGGGCTGCGAGGATGGTGTTGATGGTTCCCAGAGGAGGCCTTGGTGCGTGGTGGCCCCGGCCTGTCGGACCATGATGTTCCCCCGCCCTCCCCTGGTCGTGTACAAACTGACTCAACTTTCCCTCTTTCGCCAACTGTTCGAGGTAGTAGCGTAGGTTCTTGCAGTTCTCGGTTGTATGGCCGTGCTCTTGATGGTACTGGCAGTGAAGGTTCTGGTTTCGCTTTGAGGGATCTCCTATCATCTTGCTGGGCCATCTAAAGTAAGGTTCGTGACGGATTTTTTCAAACACCCGCTGCATGGGTTCGCGGAACACGATGCCGACCGCCTGCGTTGGTATCCGACGTGGCTGTCCGACAAACTCTCTCCTAGCCCTACCGTTGCTGTACCCGTCCGACCTGAAATCCCTCTTCTCCTGAGGGATTACCTTCACCCTCGCCTTCACTTGCAGTTGATCCTCCTCCACCCGTGTGTACTCATCGATGCGGTCCATAAGACGTCGTACACTCTTGACAGGCCTCCTGGTCAGTGACTTCCTCAGGTCATGTTCGCTTGGCAGGCCGACCTTGAAGGTGCTTATGGCCACCTCGTCGAAGTCCCCATCGATCTCGTTGTACATCTCCCAATACCTGTCAGTGTATGCCCTGAGGGTTTCTCCCTCCCTCATGGCCATGGACAACAGCGAATCCAGGGGCCGCGGGATGCTGCTGCAGGTGATAAACCGCTCGCCAAATGCCCTGGTGAGCTCTGTGAAGGAATCGACAGAGCTCGCCTTCAGGCCGTTGAACCATCTCATCGCTACGGGCCCCAAGCTGGAGGGGAAGACCTTGCACATCAGGGTCTCATTCTTCGAATGCACCGCCATCCTCTGGCTGAAGTGGCTCACGTGCTCTACTGGGTCCGTCCTCCCGTTGTAAATTGTGAAGGTTGGCTGGGTGAACTTTCTTGGGAGCTTTCCCTTCTCAATCCTCCGAGTGAAGGGCGATTTGGAAATTTGGTGGAGCGCCCTGCTCAGTGCATTGTTGGCCAGGCCTCTGGAGGACGCCCCCTGTCTCTGGGTGGACGACGGCGTTCATCCCCCTGGGAAGAAGACTCGCTAAGGGGAGTCCTGGACCTAGAGCTGTCGGAGCCACTACTGGCGTCCACTGAGGATCGGTCTGAAGGGGTAGGCGTACGCCTCCGCTTTTCCCGGCGTAGCTTCCTTCTCAAATGATCAACCTCTCTTTGCAGGGTCTCGACACTTTTCTCGCGGGAGGTTCTACTACCACTGTGTGCATGGCTCCTCCCACGCGTGTGTTCCGTGTGGACGCTGTTTTCGTGCTCTCCTTCCAACCGCGCAAGATGGTCCTCTGGCTGGGACCCCCTAGACTCCGCATGACGTGAACCTGAACCTTGCATGGCACTTCCAGTCCCTTTCCGTCAAAGCCTTCCCACAGACGGCGCCAATTGTAAGGACACAAAGTAGGTTTGGGCCCAAATAGATGACTGGGCCGGCCCAAGTGGCCTTTACAATAGAATTTGTAGAGGATGGGTTTTAAGCCCTGACTTCCCGGTACTATGGAAGGGTGCAATGTAAGATCCAAATGCACTACTGAAACGTGGCTGGCTGGTGGAGTGGACTAACTCCCTTCCCAGACGTGCGCCGAGGAGATTCCGTGGTGGTTTTCGTTCTGTTCTTCAAGGGAGAGGACCTTCTTCTTTTTCTTGGTCAAAAGTCCGGATCCCTTTCTCGTTGTATCCTCCCTTCTCTTTATACTCCCCACTCCTGACTCTCACCTGTCTTTCCCTGAAAACGCTCCCCAACGCCCTTGGGGCCATTCCCCGTCCCTTCAGAAGTCATTTCCCCATTAATGCGGCCAGACGGGTAGGTGGGAAGCCTTTAATGCGGTGGCAGAAACACTGTGTAGTGCATGTCCCCCTTGTTTCCCCCCTCGGCATATCGTTGGGGGTGTGGGATGGCTCGCCGAGCTCCGGAGGCGCTTTCCCAGGTGCTCTGCTGCAGCGTTCTGCTCTCAATTCTGCGTCCGAGGAGACGTTCTCCTCGGCTCGTCTCTGATGGCTGGGTAGGCTGACCCTTGGGCCCCGGTGTTAGAGGGCCTTGCTCCCGTCGCGCGGCCCACTTAGCGGAATTCGCGCCCTCGGACTAGGCCCAGAGCCCACAAGGTGCCTGGTCGCCTTCACCCCCCACAGTTCCATTGCCTAAAAGCAACAGCTCATGATATAAATCAACTTCCCAACCCTCTACTGTTCCCCAACTCACCTTGTCTTTAGATGGTAGCACCCAATAGCAACTTTGAGTAAGCTGCTAAAAGTTATAAAGATTTATCAGTGAAATGTGTACAAGGGCTTGTCTTGAGGAAACAACCCATACCTTCTCCAAATAATTGAAAGAGTCTTTAGAATCAATCATTTGCAAACTTTAATTTAAAACCATCAATAGGTTTTAACAGCGAAAATAGCCAAATAGCACCTTTTTGCAAAATATGTTGCAATCTACCACTGTTTCAAAATATATAGGGGTCTACTACTTTTAGGGTACTCAAGTGTAGCGAAATCGAGTTTTCCACGGTACTCAAGTTTATGGAACTCAAATACCATGGAAAAATTTTGAAAAATTTACATTTTTTCAAAGAACTCGAGCTTTTGGAACTCGATTTCCACAAACTCGAGTTTCAAAAAGATGGTAAATCCCTACATATTTTCAAAACAATGAAATATTGCTAATTTTTTCAGGAAACAGTGGTAGTGGGCCATTTTCACCAGGTTTTAACAGTTTCAAAACTATACTGTTCATATCTCAGCTGTATACTATGCCAGAGATTCTTCAGAATATTAACTTCACAAGGGTACTTAATATCAAAGTCTTCCAACACCACAGTCAAGCTGTAATTAACTTGAGTAAAGAACCAATAGTTAAATTGGTTTGGTAAGGTTAGTATAATAAGTAGGACTCGTGACCTCTAAAAAGTAACACCGTTCAAACTGGTCACAGAATTTCTAGTACCCAAATCCTCACCATATTGAGAATAAGAACAACAGCAATATAAAGAAATTCACCTTCTTACAAGCAATTGCAACCAGATACAACCGTGCATAGCTCATAGTTAATTTTAAACAGAACCCATGTAATCTAAAACTCCATCACCCATTCAAGGGCTCTGAAGTGCCATGTACCATTTTACTTGATCGGATCAGGTGTCATCGTTCCTCTTCAGTTTATGTCCATATAAACTGTCCAATTTCTAAAGGGGGTTGTTGGACTCTTAAAGCAACAGCTACTTGCAAACCTTGATTTAGGATTTCATTAAAAAAATAAGTTACAACCTTTTAAATTCATAGTGCTGCTTTAGCATATGGATTCATAATAGAAATCAGAGCATACAGACATATAACACAATTTAGGCAACTGTGGATGAAGTTGTGAATTAGGACTTACGAACAAAATGAGAAACAAAAAAAGAAACAGAGGCTTGGCAATTTGGCTTGTATCGTATCCAACCAGACAAATAAGCTTATACAACAAACTCATTCAACATATATGTTTGCATTGATTCAGAAACAGGGCCAAAATTCTAAGTTAAATTCTAGACAAAAACAAGATGGCTAATATCTGATGCACCAACTTAGTTGCATAAATCATTATTTAATATAATTTCTCAGCACTCTGCAGCTTTTATTTATCAATCTCTATACACCTAAAACGATTTCCAAATTTAGATTTTGACTTCATTCATTTTGCACTGGAAATACATTCCCAATAGAGGAAAAGTTATGTTGCATCAATACATCTTATAAACAAACACAAGCTAATATTGAGTGTCTACTCTAACATCACCAAGAACTTCATCAACTAATACTTTTCCAGTGATTAAAACCCTATGTCAGCAAGAACTCAGATTGTCAAATTGATCATTTTAAATTGTTGATTCCTCAGTATTTTCTCCAAAATTCAAAATATAGCCCCATGTAACATCCACAATTAGAACACAACAGCAATGCAATGCACACTCAATTCCATCCCTACACTTTAAACAGCTAAAAAGGTATAATAAATATACATAAAAACGTTTACCCAGTACACAAAACTCCCACTTTTGTGGAGTAGAATCAGACTCACCTGCAATTTGTTGTTTTGGGTTGTCAGGGTGGAAGGCTCTTGTCAGCGCACCGAGGCCCAACCTCTTATAATAAATATACATAATTGATAGTACAAAATTCAGAGATACCGCAAAATACTGATAACATTGAAAAGAAAAAAAAAACATTGTTGACATAACAAAAGCGAGAAATTCCAATTGCGGATATAAATAAATACAAAGTAAAATAAGAAAATAAGTAAGAAAGAAAAGAAAACCCAGAAAAGAGGAAGAAGAAGAATCTTATTCTTTGGGCTTGCGAATTCTATAGGTGATGCGGCCTTTGGTGGAGTCATAGCGACTGACTTCAACTTTCACTCTATCCCCAGGTAGTATACGAATGAAATTCTTTCGGATGCTACCAGAAATGTAACCGAGGATTAAGTCTTGGTTGTCCAACCGAACCCTGAACATGCCGTTGGGGAGTGACTCGGTGATTGAGCCTTCGTGGGTCCATTTCTGTTCCTCCGCCTTTTTTGGGGCTCGGTCTGAGTTGGGAGATTTGGCTAGAAGAAGCAGATGTGGGTGGCTCCTGTTGTTGGGGATGAAAAGTGGGTTTGAGAATTTGTGGGTTTGGGATTGAGGCAGTGAGAGTGAGAGTGGGAAGAAGAGGAGAGTGCGGTTTGTTGGGAGAAGAAGATGGGGTTGGAATGAAGGTGAGAGTGAGCTCAACATGGTGATGGTGTGCTTTTTTTTTCTTTTTTCTGTTTTTGTGGTTTGATTGTTTGGTTTGATTTGGTTTGGTTTTTCTGTGGCTAGTAGAGAAGGAAGTGGAGAACAGGAGAAGAAGGGTAGGGGTTTTTACTTTTTATAAGGTTCTAGGATTTTCATTTCTAAAGGAAGATTAGGGGAAAGGGTTCCCAAGTTGTTACAAAATAATTTACAGGAAGGGTGTGGGGAATTAAGAAGGTCATAGGCCCAAAATTACAACAAAGAGTAGCCCAGCCCACGGGGGAGAAATTATGAGGGTCCAATTAGCAGCGGTAAAGGTGGACAACAAGATTGCGTACAAATGTGGGTGTTACGCTCATGGTGCTAGTCTACAATCAAATTTCAGATTAGAAATGGGTAAAGAAGTTAATAACAAGTAAGAAAAAAGACCCATTAGAAAAAAATAAATATAAAAAGGAAGGAAGTAAGACAATTAAACAAAACTACACAACGAAAGGGTTTTAAGTTTTAATCATGATTCATGAATACATCCATGGCTATTCATGATTTTTTCTCCTGGGTGTTACACTCCATGTAGTAATATATATAAGACATTTTCAACCTCAAGCAAACAAAACATCTCTCTCTCTCACCCAAAACCTTTCTTCTTTCTCAAGAGAACATAATCCGAAAAATTTAGTAAATGACAAAAATGTCCCAAGAACTCCTAAATAATTTAGGTTTGCTCAATTGCCCATCCAATAATTTCTCATAATTTCTTCTTCATTTGCTACTCTTAGTCTTGCGCTACACAAAATGTCCCAAGAACTCAATATGCATCACCATTACAATCGTTCACCCTTTGATCACCACCAATCAGGGCTAAGTAGCTAGCCTCTTTTGGCAAAGCAAATTGGCAGTGATGGCTTCTAATAAGGTCAGCAACGATGGCAAGTAGCAAATATTTCAAAACCAATGTGGTCAATGTAATGGTCAGCAATAGGTTTTGAAAATCACCTTGAAAACTGTTTAATTGACCCTTTCTCTCAAATTAGATATTTCATTGCCCCTCCCCTCTCAAGAGTTAGATCGAAGGAAAATCAATTTTCAAACAAAGTGACACATTTCAAAACCTTCATTGCATTTCCAAACCAAAATTTTTTTTAGCCCTAATTTGTGTTCTCTACACATCTTCATAAGTGGAAGGCTCGTGTAACACAACAATGTTATTGTCAATGGCGTAGATCTTCTCCCCACCCTTGGTTATGATTGTCACACTTTGGTTCTCTCTCTCTCTCTCTCTCTCTCTCTCTCAAAATAGTTTTTCTTTTTCTCTTTCTAATACCTTCAAGAAATTTTGTTTGATATTTCTATTTTTTTAATAAATATGATAGAATTTCAATTGTATAGTGTTTGTTCCATGATAATTGTTCTTTATCATCAAGACAAAAGCACCAATTGATTTGATAGATTCGATAGAATTCCAACTTCTAGCATCTATTCCATGATGATCATTCTTCATTATTATACCAAAATGCAAATTTTATTTTATTTTTTTAAATTTCGAAGCTTGAAGAAATTGAATCTTAACCCAAAGTAGCCATTAATGAGTCTCCCTTAGAATTCTTCCCACTTATTGAGGCTTTTTTTTTTTTTTTTTAAGTGAAAAAAAAGAGCTCTAAATAGTAAATACATAAAAGAAAAAATTGTCATTATTCAGCTCGTTTTTTTCATTCTTTATTTTATTTTGAAATTTTCCAAAATAATGTCTATATAAAAAAGTCAATGGACACAAATAATTACTTTCCCGAATTTTTATTTAATATATTTGATTTATTTTTATATTAAGAAGAGGAGCAAGAAATTGTTTAGTAGTTATTTCAAAAATAATTGATAAATTATGTATTTGGTCCTTAACTTTTATGCTGTCTATCAATTTAGTCTTTGACCTTTTAAGTGTATCAATTTGGTCTTTATTGTAAAATGATAAATGGAAAATGCTGACGTGGCTTAAAGGCCAAAATATAATATTATAAACACACATTATTTTATAACATTTTTATAAATAGTTGATATGACAAATTTTTATCAATTCTTATTTTGGCCACCACTAACGTCAACGCAATACACTGGAAGCAGTAGCCTTCAAAATATATATATTGAAGAACCAATCATTATATCACAAATAATAATAATAATAATATGATGATGATGATGATGAATTAATCATCATCCTTTATGAAGGGTTCTCTTCAGCCAATAATTCAATGTTTTATGTTATGAAATATTTGGGTAAGAGAGATGCTACGTCCACCACATTTTTACAACATTTTCACAACAAATCATAAGTGGTTAGTTGTTATTGGTTCAAATTTGAACCTAACACTAAGATTACTATTTTGCCCTAACAATAACAACCACTAACAACCTGCCACTTAGGATTTATTGTAAAAATATTATAAAAATGTTGTGGACATATCATTTCTCTTTGGGTAATGCCCCTTTAGGTCCCAGAAGGCAGAAACAGATGTATCCAGAGGCAGAGGCCTCCTAGCTCTTTAAAATTATTAATTACAGTGCTATTATTATTACAAATTATCATAAAATTACCTGCATTCATCATACATGTACTTACCGGCCCCCTAGGATTTTGAGGAAAAAATACTTGTATTCTCTTGAAATTCATTTGGACCTAGAATTTTGATTCAGAAAAACCCAAAGACAAAATGATACAGGAAACCCAACCCAAAAAAAATAAAAGCATCTAGCCCATTGCCCATAACCCCTCCCAATAGATGCAAACAACAAAACAAATTTCACCCAAAAAAAAAAAAAACTCTTTCACAAAACAAAAATCCATTATAAGGAATACTCTTATAAATACAAAATAATTAAAGAAAATAAAGAAAATAACATCAATGTGGTTTAGCAAGAAAACCCAAATCTAACTAGAGAAAAATTCCTTACGCCGCCATGCTACTACCATGCATTGCCTCCATCCTCACAGCTCGAACCTTAGCTTCATGCGGTCTCTCTCTCTGGGTTTGAGCAGAGAGAGGGATCTTGTTGTCCAGTTTGTGCTTCCTTCTTGCCTTCTAAATAATCCCAAGTTAAGTTTAGCTCAGTCTTTCCTGGTCCTTTTTCTTTTTCCTTTTTAATGAATTTTGAGCAATGTTAGAGATACAAACTTTTTATAAACTGCTGATGTAGTAAGTAGTTATTAGTAATTGAAAAAGTGATGTTAATGATAAGTCTATATGAATACCAATGAGAAATTTGCCACATCTACCGTTTGTAGAAATTTTATAAAATAGTTTATGTCAGTAGCAGTACTCATTAATTTTTTGAAAAAAACTTTATTCTGGTTGAGTAGCTAAAATGAATAGACATGATAATTCATCAATTGGGCAGTTGGTTGGGACTAGTGGTATAAGATTGTAGGTAGTATAAATTAAAGGATCAAAAATAAAAATAAAAAGGTTTAATGAAGCTGTTGATTGCATCATTATTGTGTATATATAATAAAAGTAGAGGGGTCAAAGGGACACCAATGTGGGGGCGAGTCAAAGGCTCTTTATATGGGAATAAACTTAAGTATTTTTTTTATTAAGAGTCATAAACTTAGAGAATTTAAATACTCAAAATGTTACCTTCATTGTAGTATGATTTTTTTATTTTTTTTTTGAGAAGAATTTTAGTTTGAAGTTGGGTTTATAATGAATCTTGGCATCATATTATTTTAGAGTCCATTACTTAATTTTTAGTTATTAAATTTTTCTTTGTTCAGATAACTATTAAAATTGCAGGGCATTCTATAGGGCAGAGCAGCATGAGACAAGCTACAAGTGAGGTAGGTGATGCAGCTGTTGCTAAGATGAAGTGCACTAGTCGAGCCATAAGAATGGTAAGGAGTGCAGAACTTGTTGATAAGCAGTGCAATGATCAAGCCGCATAGCGTGCATCAACACCTGACCTAATTAGCACTGAAGTCTTGGAAGCCATTGAGGCAATGCTACATCATGATTTCTTCACTCAAGAGCATTGAGGACTTAGGCTCCGAGATATTAGGAAGCAGTTAGTCACAGTTGACACGTGTTTATTCTAGAAGTTTCAATAACTGTTTTTGGCGCCATTTTTTGGATGTTAGTTATTCACACTGTGTATATAAACAGAGCATGATGTATTTTATTCATTCACTTCCATTCTTGTAATCATTCTTCTAATTAATGAAATTCTCCAATTCTATTTAGATTTCTCTCAATTTTTTTCATGTTATTAGAGCTGCTAGCACAGACTACACTGATTTCCTAGCTTTAGTTTGGTTCCAGAAGTTTTTCTTTCGTTCCAAATAGGAATTTTCTCACAAAAATTTCTTTGATTTTTTCTTTACTGAGAATTCTTTCAAAGAATTTATTTCTTTCTCTTCTTTATCATTGAATTTTCATTCAAGCTTTGAAAATCATTCATGGCTGCTGCTGAAGGGAGTGATCACTCTAATCCAACACACACTCAATCCACGCGACCAGTCTCAAATTACAATACAAAGACTAATTCGCCCAATCCTTTTCTGCTAAGTGCAAGTGAAAATCCAGGTAATATCTTGGTCACTCAACCATTGTTGGGAATGAAGAACTATCAATCTTGGTCTAGGGCTATAGTTCTAGCACTCACAGCCAAGAAAAATATAGGCTTCGTGAATGGGAAGATTGAGAAACCTAAAATTAATTCTCCATTGTGTGAAGATTGGGAAAGTTGTAACACAATGGTGCTTTCTTGGTTGATCAATTCTATGCATGTTGATGTTTCAAGTAGCATCATGAATTGTAAGACTGCGAGGGAGATGTGGCTTGAGTTGCAACGTGTGTTTTCTTTGGGAAATGGACCAAAAATTTATAATCTTCAACAAGAAATCTCACAGATAACTCAAGGTCAATTGACAGTGATTAAGTATTATTCTAGTTCAAGAAGTTTTGGGATCAATTGCTTCGTTATGAGCCTTTACCAACTTGTACTTGTGGTGCAATGAAAATACTCAGTATTGCTCATGAAAAGTCCTATGTGATGCGGCTTTTAATGGGGCTCAATGACAATTTTGAGACTGTAAGGAGTCATATTCTCATGCTTGAGCCATTTACATCAATGAGGAAGGTGTATGCTTTGATTCTTCAAAAGGAATCTCACAAAGGCATTGGTCATGGCCATGGTTCTGCCTTCACACCTAAACCAGATTCAGTGGCAATGTATGTCAGTACCAAAGGGAATTTTGGCAGCAAAGGTGTACCTAAGAAGGAAAGACCTTTGTGCACCCATTGTAACATGCTTGGACACACTGTGGACAAGTGTTATATGCTTCATGGCTATCCACCAGGCTACAAGCACAAAGGGAAGTTCAATGCCAATGCTAATCAAGTCTCTTATCCACAAGGGGCTGCTGTTGAGTTTTCTTCCAATGCTTCTACTCAGTGTCCTATTACCAAGGCACAGTGTGAGCAGCTACTTGCCTTTTTCAATTCTGGAACTGATAAAGGTCAAAATCATCATGTTGCATCTGTTAATACAAGTGGAGGTGTCTTTGGTTTGACTAATGAGGCCTGTGGTCTTCCTGTTGCAACTGGTGTGCCTTCCCTATCAGCTCATGACAATTCCAATTTCATTGACACTGTGTCAGGTACTACTTCAAGCCTTTTCTTCAAACCTACTTTGCAACACTTTATATTTTCTGCCAAAGTAGTGGACATAGAGTGTTTTCACTGAGTGGGTTATAAATACAAGGGGCTACTGACCATATAGTGCATTCTGTCACTTGCTTTATTTCCATCACCACTTCTTTAAATACTTATGTTAATTTGCCTAATGATGAAATAGCTTTAGGATTCGTTTGCATACAGCTGAAAACTGAAAACACTATAGCAAAATAATTTTTAAATATGTGAATAGTGCCCCTATGGGACCTATTTTTAATGAAAAAGTGGCTGAAAAATGCGTGAACAGTACGTGAACAGTGCGTGAACAGTAACTGCACAGTGTGAACAGTAACTTTTGTCCCCTACGCTGAAATGCGTGCAAAGGAAAAAAAAATAAAAATAAAAAGGAGGCTGAAACGTGTCCCTCCCAAAACGTAGATGCAATCATCTTTATCCAAACAATCAATTAGTCACACACATTGTTACTCTTTACTTAGTTAGTCAAGTCCACTTCTTGTTGTCTTATCTTCTTTGGGACCTTGTGCTTTATCCAGGACCTTGCTCATTGGAGCACACTTGGTCTGAGTAAGGAATACAATGGACTCTACTTGCTGGAAAGTAGCAATTCCACTTCACATTCCATATCTGCTTCCATTTCTGCTGCAATACCCTTAGTTCATAGCACTCATATATGGCATTCTAAATTAGTCCATTTGTCTAATGCCAAATTAGTTTCAATTAGGAATAATGGTGAACCAATTTGTACTTTAGTTGAGGACTTTGCTTGTGAAATATGCCCGCTTGCAAAACAAAAATGTTTACCTTTCAATAAAAGTTCTCAAACTTCTACTGCTTGTTTTGATTTGATACATTGTGACTTGTGGAGACCTTTCTTAGTTTCTACCATTGATAATTGCAAGTATTTCTTGGCAATTGTAGATGACTGCTCAAGGTGTACTTAGGTTTACTTGTTAAAACATAAGTCCCAAACCCAATCTACTTTAGAAGGATTTTGTACCATGGTGGAGACTCAATTTTCTAAAAAGGTTAAGACCATTAGGTCTGATAATGGTACAAAATTTTTCATGAGGGATTACTTGGCTAAGCAAGGTATTTGTCATCAATTGAGCTGTGTTGAAACCCCTTAACAAAGTGGTGTTATTAAGATGAAACATCAGCACATCTTGAATGTAGCTAGGGCTCTCATGTTTCAATCACATTTACCTTTATATCTATGGGGTCATGCTGTTATTGCTGCTGTTTACTTGATCAATAGAACTCCCTCCTCAGTTTTATCAAATTAAAACCCTTTTGAAATTTTGTTTGGTCATCCACCCACCTATTCACATTTAAGAGTTTTTGGGTGCTTGTGTTTTTCCTCTACCCTCTCTAACCATAGAACAAAGTTTGCTCCTAGGGCAAAGAAATGTGTCTTCTTCGGGTATCATTTTGGGGTCAAGGGTTATAAGGTTCTTGACTTGGCAACTAACAATGTGTTTCTCTCTAGGGATGTTACTCTTCATGAACATTCATTCCCTAATTTGATGAATTCGGATGGTGTCATTGTTCATCCCAATAGGTTTACAAAGATCTTCAATAAGGATGACCTAAGGTAAGCCTTGTGTCGAGGACGTTGCAAGGGTGGCCAAGGTTAGCCACAGCAATGTATGCGAACAGGACTTCATCCACCTCTAGCTGAGACATAATAAGTGGTCATGAAAGATATTCTTTAAGTTGCTGAAAGGCTAAAGCACACTTCTCCGTCCATTCAAATCCCTTCCACTTATTCAACAACTGGAAGAAAGGCCTGCATCTGTCTGCGGACCGAGAAATAAACAGGTTGAGGGCAACAGTCATCCCTGTCAACTTCTAAACCTCTTTAGGATTCCAAGGTGGCTGTAAACTATTGATTGCCCTAACTTGCACAGGATTAACTTCAATTCCACGATGGTTACCATGAAACTTAGAAATTTACTTGACCCTACACCAAAAGAACACTTAGAAGCATTAAGGCGCAACTTATATTTCCTCAGCGTCTGAAAAGTGTCACTTAGGTCTTTCACATGCATGGACGCCACTTTACTTTTCACAACCATGTCATCCACATACACCTCAATAGTCTTTCCCAACTGTGGCTCAAACATCCTAGTCATCATCCTCTGACAAGTAGCCCCCGCATTTTTCAAATCGAAAGGCATAACCTTGTAATGATAATTCCCTGTTAGAATGATAAAGGTATCTGGTGATAACCTTGAAAAGCATCCAAAAAACTCATCTAAGGATGCCCAACAGTGGCATCCACCGGTTGATCTATACGAGGCATGGGGAAAGAATCCTTGGGGCAAGCCCTATTCAAATCCGTAAAGTCTATACATACTCTCCACTTTTCATTCTTTTTCTTTACTACCACTGCATGAGCAAACCATTCAAGGTAGAAAACTTTCTTGATAGCACCAGCCTTCTTGAGCTTGATTACCTCTTCATTGACGGCTTTAGAATGTTTTTTGGACAAACACTGATGTGGATGTTTCCTTGGTACCGCAACCTAATTGACATTTAAATGATGACGAATGAAACTTGGATCTACCCCAGGGGCTTCAAAAGCATTCCATGCGAATACGTCAATATTTTTCCTCAAGAACATAATCAGCTATTCCCTTTCCCAAGAAGGTAACTAAGCTCCCACCTGAAAGAATTTTTTTGGATCGTCATCTATAATAACTTCCTCTAACTCCTCACACGCAATTTATTCTACTGCTGCCACCATGGGCATGGCCAGATTCCTTGATTGCTATGATCCCTCCTTAGTAAAGGTTGAGGCTTCCACTTCAGGCTAATGCAGAATTGCAACCACCATACACTGTCTAGCCACAGATTGACTCCCAATCAGTTCCTCGATCTAGTCCCTAGATGGAAATTTCACCTTTAAATGTAGAGTTGAGGAAACTACACCTAGGGCATGAAGCCAAGGTCTTGCTACGATGGCTATGTAGGGAGAATAGGCATCTACCACAATAAAATTCACCTCTACCACCTCAGAGCCTGATTGCACAGGCAATCTAATTTGGCCCTTCGGTATGACAGCCTTCCCCCCAAAACTTATCAACGGTGAATCATAAGTCGTGAAATCCTCAAGTTTTAAGTTTAGCCCTCTGTACAAGTCAGGGTACATAATATCTGCACCATTGCCCTAGTCTACCATCACCTTCTTCACATCGTACCCCCTATCCTCAGCGTAACCACCAAAGCATCATCATGTGGTTGCACAGTCTCAATTTTGTCCTCTTCTAAGAAACTCAATGCTGGTAGGATATTTCTCCTAGCCCTCTTCATCTCAGAATTGGAGTCCTCATTGAGAGTACGTGCTACAGACACCACCCTGGAAAGACGAGTACCAGTCCTCCTAGGAGCAGCAAAAATGACATTGATTGTACCCAAAGGAGGCCATGAAGAAGTGTTTCCTTGATGTACCGAGCCTGAATGGTCTCCTTACCCATTGGGCTAATACAAAAACTACTTTAACCTTCCCTTCTTAACTAGCTGCTCCAAGTAATTCCACAGGGTCCTACAATCCTCAATGGTATGACCCTTTTCTCGATGATACTGACAATGAAGATTTTGATTACACCTCATGGGATTCGTGCCATCTTGTTGGGCCATTTGAAGTATGGCTCATTCTGGATTTTCTCCAACAGCTGATGTACCAATTTTCGAAATACAGTATTAACCACCTGAGCAGTGGTAGGACAGGATTGCCTGGTAAAATCTCTTCGGGGCTTGTTGTCGTTGTATCTGTCCGGCCTAAAATCCCTCCTCTTTTGGGGGATAACCTTCGTCTTTCCCTTACCTTCTTGCTAATCTTTCTCAACTCGTTTATATTCCTCAATGTGGTCCATGAGTTGGCGTACACTCCTTACAGGCTTTGTGGTCAAAGACTTCCTTAAGTCATGCTCGGAAAGTTGGCCAACCTTGAAAGTCCTTATTGCTACATCATCAAAATCTCCATCGATCTCATTGAACATCTCCCAGTACCTGTCGGAATACATTTTCAAGGTTTCCCCTTCTCGCACGGCCATGGACAGTAACGAATCCAAGGGCCGAGGAACTCTACTACATATAATGAAGCGAGACCCAAATGCCCAGGTAAGTACCATGAAGGAATCAATAGAACCTGCACTCAAGTCATTAAACCACCTCATTGCCACTGGTCCTAAGTTGGATGGGAAGACCTTGCACATTAAAGTCTCATTCTTAGAGTGCACTGCCATCCTTTAATTGAAATGGATCACATGTTCCACAGGGCCTGTTCAGCCATTATATATGGTGAATGTTAGCTGGGTGAACCACTGAGGAAGCTTCCCTCTTTCCACCCTATGTGTGAAGGGTGACTTGGAAATTTGGTTTAACGCACTATTCATAGCATCATTTCCTAAGCCTCTGTAAGATGAGTTCCTACCCTTACGACCATGAAGATTATCCTCCTCGTAGGAGAAAGACTTACTAGGAGGATTTCTTGACCTGGGCCTGTAACTACTACTCTTGGTATCCTCAAAATAAGGGTCAGAAAATGAGGGAGTTGGCCTTCGCCTTTTGTGGCGCAACTTCCTCATCAGGTGGTCAATCTCTAGCTTCATGGCCCTAGCATTTTCCTTGTGAGAAACTCTGCTTCCACCTCGCGATTGACTCCTACTAGTGTAGGTTGTATGTACACTGCTTTCCCAATCTCTTTCCCTTTCAAGATGCAGGAAGTGATTCTGACGCTGAGACCCCATAGGCTCTGCATGGCATGGACTTGAGCCAACCATAATGCTAAACCTCCTAAAACACAATATTTCCCACAGACGATGCCAATTTTAAGGTTATAATTTGCACCTAAACCCAAAATTAAGGTTGGGATAGGCCAAAAAAGCCCAAAACAAAAAATTTGTAAAGGGTAGACTTGAAATCTAGGTTCTAGTGATTTTAAATAACAAAGATGATGGGCTAGATCATAACATCATACACATGGAACAGTTTATATAACGAAAATTATTCTCGAACTCAAGTCGAGGAGATTAGATATTATATTTCACTTCTCAAAAACAGATTATACTTATTGATCTTAATGTCTACAATGTTTTTTTTCCTCTTTTTTCTCTCAATCCCCATCTTCTCCAGGACCTCCTTCCTTCTTATACCTCCTTTCCCCTTCATTCCTGCTCTCCACATGTAGCTCTAGGCAGCTCATCTGGACACTTGTCCCATCAGCATCTTCTTGAAGTCTTTAGATAGCAGTTGTAAGGCTGACGATTGCTGTTCAGATACCGCTTCATACACAAAACCTTCGAAGATGTCATTCTAGTCAACGTCGCGTACCATCTGATCTTGACTTAGCTTAGCTGAGGAGATACCCCTCCTTGGACTACTTCCACTAACCTATTTCACGATAATCTATTAATGGGCTTTTAAGCTTGACATCCTTATTACCATCAATCTGTCCTCGGACAAGTAAGCATCCTTAGATCAAGCTCATGGCCTAAAAACATGCATTGAACCTTTTATCCTCACAGGTACTATTCATGAATCACACTGTACTATTTCAGTTAAGTACTTTTAACAAATTTTTTTTCAATTTCAGTAAAATAAACGAATCCTAGACAAAATTTTCTATGTCATAGATAAAAATACTTGTCACGTTACTCGTCAACTTGATGAGCAATTCTAAATACAAATGTTTTTAGTGTCAGATCTACAACTTATATTGAGTTTATTATAGATTTCTTTTTTTAATCTAATGTATTATATTTTATTTTTAATGATGTATATAATGTATGCGTTTTGGATCAATATTTTTCTTTTGACTTTTTAACTTATTTGCTTTTATGCAACTGTATAAATGCATCAAATTTTTTGTTTAAGTACAACTATAATTTTGCCAAATTTCAGCCAAAAAAACAACTTTAAAAGCATACCTATTTTATAGATGATTTAACTATATTTCATGTATTATTTATAATATGTATACACATTTTATTTCATTTTATTTTTTAGAATTATTAGACTACTAGACTATTATAATTAATTGTTACACTTGAAACTAAAAGTTTGGCTATAACTTCACTCGATATCTTTTTATTAAACATGAATTTTGACAAATCTACAACTAGATTTCATTGTCTTCTTATATCCTGCATGTTCAGTTGCGGCTCCAAGAATTTTTTCCAGAGTGGTCATTAAGAAATTTAAATTAAAAAAAATAAAAATAAAACTTAAATATATTGACATAAAAAAAAGGCTCAAATACATCAAGTTTTAAACTTTCCTTCAATGAGTTTTTCATATTTTGAAATTATTGTATAATAACTTCTTTATTAATACTATCAGCTATTACTGGTTATTCAAACAAGAATTCAAAAGGGGAAAAGAATTAAGTATTTATTTTTTTTTCTTTTGGAGAATTAAGCATTAATAATATCAAAAAGCTAAGGAAATTTCTACCAGACTAATAAAATCATAGGAAAATGTGAACAGATTTTTTTTTTTTTTTTGGATTGACTTGGGTTTATTTCAGGAAGTAAACAAGGCAAAGCAGTGTGCCAGTACTAGTAGCTGTAAAATAAGCAAATCAATGTTCCCTTTGATTTCCATTACCATTACCTTTTGTAGTCCAAGAAAATTTTCCCAATTACACAAACCCATTTGCTAAAGCTTTCATTTGGGCTTCGTTTGATGGACTTGAACTAGGACCCGAATGGAAAATACATGTATAAGCTATTTATATCTTCTGTTACAAGCCAGACATTGAAGTACATGGAATTACAGATCGAATACAACTTATTTATTCACTAGTGACACTGACGTTTCAAGGCTTTATTTATTTACAGAGCCTGTTAGATGGACGCAAGTTGTTTTTTCATACTGAAGTGTCCTAATTAATTTTTTTTTTTGATACAGAAGTGTCCTAATTAATTGAATCACAAATGCGTGTGAAGGAGTAGTATAAAGAGGCAGAGTAAACTGCAAAATGTTTGGTTCTTTAATTGTCATACTCAGATTCATGGACTCTGATCCTTATAGATATATGAAACAAAGCACCACCAAATAGAGATAACATCAGCTAGGACAGGTATTAACACAGCCATAAACTCAATTACAAGAAAGATAACCTAAAGAGATCATACAGATAACTTACAAAACATACAACATGCTCAATATATGTAAAAAGCCATAGATGGGGAACGTAAGATTCCTCTGGAAATTATGCGTCTCTAACCACAGGCACCTTTTCATACCCTTCCAACTCTCTAAACCTCCGAGGAAGGATGAATCGACCACCAAACCGCTGCTGCAAGAATATGATCAAAGCAAAAACCAAAACCCCAAGAGGGATAACCACATCCCAAGCAGTGGAATAAAAATCTGCACCAGGATTTGCATATATGTATGACCCATCATACTGGTGGAAATAATTGTGAGCCCTGTAAAGATCATGTGCATGAGGTAGCGATCTGACTATAGTGTTCCCCATGTAGAATGCACAAGAGAGAGCTCTCTCTCTGGTGTTCAAAAACAGGTTGAGCAGTATTTGAGGCAAAAGAAACCCATCCAAGACCAAACTAGCAAAAGATTTTAAATCACGCCAAAAAGAACGTGCATTGGTTCTTAAGGTACTGTTCACCATCGCAACATTTTCATTATTCAACCAGTTGGCTATCATAGCTACTAAAGCCCCCGCTGCACATAATGGTAAAACCACAAAGAGAACCCTCTTCTCAGCAACCCACAAAGCCTTCTGATTTCCTTCACACCTTCTTGCGGACCATGTTCTATGCAGAAGACGGAATTGAAACAAGAAAACTACCATTCCAACCATCCTTACGTTAGGATATATGCCCTTAAATCCTATTGTATGATGCTATGTATGACATTATGTATGACTTAATGTTGTGTTTAATAAAGTTGTTTATTTTTATCTAAAATAATGGTAACATGAATATTTGGACATTATCATATAGTCCATGAGATGCATAGTATGTGATTTATGTGAAAAATCACAGAAGATATAAATCACAAGTTCTTTGTAAACTCAGAATTTATAGTTCGTAGTCGGTGATGAAATTGAGCATTTCATATGCGAAGATTATAACGTATCAACTAAGATGATTTGTCTTGATCATAGAAGTGGAGACTTCTAGTTGATATGTTGATATGTTTTAAGAGTTAAGACATATTGAACTGGACCGCTGTGAGATTTATTATTCTCCTAACGACTGTCAAATGAATAATAAATTTCACGACTTCTATTTGCATGAACTCTTAATCCTGAGAGAATAATGGACATGATCATGACGTGTAGGTTGCTTTGATATATCAGGAGTGAGATCTAATGTAACGGTCAAAACCTCAGTATGTTGGGCAGCCACATTTAGTGTTGATGGAACATATATTCTCAAGATGGAATTCATAGTCTCTTAACGGAGATATAAAATATTCCCTTGAGATAAGTTTAATGGGTTTGGTTATTCAGAGAGTTAGGCTTAACCACTTTGGTAAGAAATTACTAAAGTATATATTTATGAAATTTGATTTCATAAATATATGATGGATAACTTTAAAGGATTAAACCGGGTACTCAAGGATAAGATGTAGTAATTTACAAAGTGGCAGTCTATATTTATGACTTTGTATTACTACGAATATTTTATGAAGGGGTTGCGTGTAAAATAAAGTCTTGGGATATAATTTATTAATAAGGCCTAGAGTGCAATTATATTTATATAGTGGTATTAAATATAATTAATGGTAACTTTGGACTTGTCAAGAGTTGACGGAAAAGCCCAAGGCCTATTGGAGCTAGTATCTTATTGGTCCCTTTTGGTCCCATTCCAAGCCACACATTAAAGCCCAATTGGAAAGGCCTAATAGGCCGGCCCAATTAGATAATCAGTTAGTTATAAAGGGAGAAACATACAGAATTTTTTAATAATGTGATTTTTCGAAAAGAAAAATAAAGAGTGTGAGACATACTTTCATTCTCGCTTTGGAAACTAATTGAGAGACCACATATCTTGGGCGTAAAGTGGAATTGGAGTGAAGATTAAAATTTTTCCCAAGTGCTTCTAATCTTGTTTTGAATTTCTCCACACTAAGGTACGCTATCTTGTTCTTAAATTCTGAAATTTACAGAGTGCATGTTGTCAATCATGAATGAAATAGATCCTTATTTGTTGCTTCCGCTGTGTGTTTTGTATGAGATACAAAACCAAATTTTTAACCAACAATTGGTATCAGAGCCAGGTTTTCATATCATGATTGTATAATGTGTGATTGAATTTTAGAATTTAAGAAAACTATTATTTTAGTGTAGACATGATTTGATAATTATTGTTTTATGAATTAACGTTGTTAGCATTGAAATTCATATAAAATGATTTATATATATATATATATATATAGCCATTACTGTACTGTGCGGTGTTTCATGGCCTACGGACTGCAAAGTTTCTTTTGGTAGTTATTTTTTTTGATGTAACTGCCATATGATTTCTCATGATGATAGTACCGTCTGGCCATCATGCATGATAACTTAATTCCTGCATGGTTTGAACGTGATTTCACCAAGGCATTGCATGGATTGCATGGCAAACATAAATTGACTATTGAAGTACCTTTTGTCTTGCAAGTATTAATGCCATCAAAGTGTGAATCCGTACCTTTTGGTTTTCAATGTCCTGAAGGTTTTATATATATATATATATATTTATATATATATATATATATATATATATATATTTTATAACGTAATATATATATTATATTATATATATAATATAATATTATTTTACGTTACGTTATATATATTTATATATATATATATTAATGCTAGTTTAGTGAAATTTATTCCTAATGAGATTAGGATTATATTTTTCACGTGTCTAGCATTATTATGGTCCTTGACCTTAAAAATCTTATTTTTTAAAATATCTAGTGGGAGAGAGATTCAAGGGTTGGATCTCACGGCCGCCATTGTTGGTTCATAGTAGTGTGAAATATATACTTTGTCTTTGCCTCGAGCTTAGCATTCCATGCGGAGAGTATATATTTCATGGTCCTACAAGATTGAATTTCTTAGTTTATAGTGGTTTGATAAAACACCTTGTCTTAGCCTCGAGCTTTGCATTCCATGCGGAGGGCGTTTTTATCATGGTACCACAAAATAAGCTTGTTAAAGGGATGAAATGTGGCTACACATGATTCTAGACAATGGTATACACTAGACTAAATATTTTAGTATCCTCTATGCTGAGTTCTTGCTATTATTACTTAGAGGCTAAATGCAAAACGGCATATTATTAGTGTTTGATAAGAGATATCATGATAGCACTAATAATGAGAATAGTTCTCAATCAATCATAGTATTTAATGTTCACTCTATGCTGAGGGATATTGAATATGGGATTGGGTTGTCGTTGCATATATTATTTTATGGTTTTATTAAGGTTCCATATTATATGCTTATATGCTAAATTTGATAATGTCCAGTTTACTTATTGTATTCATGTTTATTATTTTCAGATTTAAATCATGGCATCATTTAGCCCACTTGTTGCTATTCTTAACCAAAACAAACTGACTGGATCCAACTATGTTGACTGGAAAAGGAATTTAGATATTGTTCTTACTGTTGAAGAGCACAAATATGTGCTTACTCAACCATGTCCTAGCTTTCCTTCATTAGATGCTCCTATTGAGGAAAAACAGCGATATGATCGTTGGCAGAAATCTAATGAGATGGCCAAGTGCTATATCCTAGCATCTATTTCAAATGTTCTACAGCATCAAATGCGAGATGTAGAACATGCTTCAGACATCATGCTAAGTCTGAAGGAGATGTTTGGTGAGCAAGGCCGGTCTGTAAGGCAAGAAACCATGAGGCAAATTTATAATACCAAAATGGCTGCAGGAAGTTCAGTGAGGGAGCATTGTCTTAGGATGATTGCTAATCTGAACACATTAGAAGTTTTAGGTGCCGACATTGATGGAGAATCCCAAATGGATATGATACTCCAGTCACTACTAGAATCATTCTAGGAATTCAGACTGAATTATAATATGAACAAAAAGATTTACTCTTTGTCTGAATTAATGAATAAGCTAGTGGCGGCGGAAGGCATCCTTGGTACTTCTAGTGTTGAAGCCAATGTGGGTGAAGCTTCTACTTCTCAACCTAAGTTGAAAGGCAAGGGTAAGAAGAAGAAGAAGGACTTCACTAAGAAAATTAGTAAACAAATTGCTTTAGGGGTTGCCGATAAACGAAAGAAAAGCAAAGGAAAGTGTTTCCATTATGGTGAGAAAGGACATTAGAAGAGGAATTGTCCAATATTCAAGGCTGCCAAGAATAAGGGTATGAAAAGTTCATTTCTTCTTGAAATATGTTTGGTACAGAATCCAACAGATTCCTGGTGTGTGGATTCAGGTTGTACTAATCATATCTGCAATTCTTTGCAGGGGTTCCAGGAGACCAGAAAGTTGAATGAGGGAGAACTATTTCTTACTTTGGCTAATGGGAGCAGGATTTCGGTTGTAGCTGTTAGAGTGTATAATTTGTGTTTTAAGTCTAAAGTGTTAATATTGGAAAACTGTTTGTTTGTACCTAATGTTCGTAGGAATTTAATTTCTGCAACTTATTTAGGTAAGCATGGATATTGTGTTATCCTGAAAGACAATGTTATAATAAAGAAGGATAAAATGTTTATCTGTTCTGGCAATATTGTGGATGGTCTTTATATTTTAACTCCTGACATGCATGAATTATACAATTCTGAAATAGATAATAGCTCTCATGTAAAATCATTAAAGAGAAAGTTTCCTTCTACTAGTGAAGCATATCTTTGGCACTTGCGTTTAGGTCATATTAATTCAAGTAGGATTCAAAGACTAATTAAAGATGGACTTTTACAGCCCATGGACTTTGATGGTTTTCCAGTTTGCGAATCTTGTTTGGAAAGTAAAATGACCAAACGGCCTTTTAATGCAAAAGGTAGAACAGCCCAAGATTTGCTAGAACTAGTGCATTCAAATGTATGTGGTCCTATGTCAATCCAAGCAAGAGGTGGCTATGAGTATTTCATTACTTTTACTGATGATTATTCTAGATTTGGTTATGTGTACCTAATAAAACGGAAGTCCGAAGCCTTTGAAAAGTTCAAAGAGTTTAGGGCTGAAGTTGAGAATCAATTAGGTAAACGTATAAAGGCCATTCGATCTGATCGAGGTGGCAAATACCTTCTTGGTGACTTCAAGGATTACTTGACTGAAAATGGGATTATATCCCAGTTGACTACACCTGGAACTCCACAACAAAATGGTGTAGCAGAAAGAAGGAATAGGACTCTTTTGGATATGGTTAGATCTATGTTGAGTTATTCGACTCTACCAATTTCCTTTTGGGTATATGCCTTAAATACTGCAATGTATCTTCTGAATTTAGTACCTTCGAAGTCTGTTCCTAAAACACCTGTAGAGTTGTGGAATGGGCGTAAGCCTAGTATGAGACATCTCCACATTTGGGGTTGTCCAGCACATGTGTTGAAAGGAAAGTCTGACAAGTTACAGTCTAAAACAGAAGTGGTTTTCTTTGTAGGGTATCCAAAAGGAACTGTTGGAGGTTTATTCTATAGTCATAAGGATAATAAAGTGTTTGTTAGCACAAATGCCAAATTCTTGGAAAATGACTATATGAATGATTATACTCCTAGAAGTAGAGTTGTCTTGGCTGAAATGAATGAACCTGTAGTTGAACAACCAATGGATGAAATTAGGGATGATGTGGTTGTATTAGATACACCACAAGATATTACTTATGAGATGTCTAGTACACAGGCGCCTCGTCGTAGTGGGAGAATTGTTCGGCCTCCTATAAGATTTATAGGTTTGGGAGAAACCTATGAAGCTATCTCAGAAGAGGCTGAATCGGATCCTTACACTTATGATGAAGCCATGAATGATATAGATGCACATCATTGGATCCAAGCTATGAAATCTGAATTGGATTCTATGTATTCCAATCATGTATGGGATCTTGTAAAGGCGCCTAACGGCATTAAACCTGTTGGTTGCAAATGGGTTTACAAGAGGAAGAGAGGGATAGATGGAAATGTTGAAGCCTTTAAAGCTAGACTAGTGGCGAAAGGGTATACACAAAAAGAAGGTATTGATTATGATGAAACTTTTTCACCAGTAGCCATGCTTAAATCTATCAGAATTCTCTTATCCATTGCTGCTTATTATGATTATGAGATTTGGCAAATGGATGTCAAGACTGCATTTCTTAATGGCAATCTTGAAGAAGAAATATACATGATGCAACCAGAAGGATTCATAGCAAAGAACCAAGAGCATATAGTATGCAAGTTGAATAGGTCCATTTATGGACTTAAGCAAGCATCTAGGTCATGGAACATCAGATTTGATCAAGCAATCAAGTCATTTGGTTTTGAACAAAATCTTGATGAACCATGTGTGTACAAGAGACATCGAGACAAAGTAGTAATGTTCCTAGTGCTTTATGTTGATGATATTCTACTCATTGGGAATGATGTAAGGGTAATGTCATCGGTTAAAGTTTGGTTGTCTAGCCAATTTGATATGAAGGACTTGAGTGAAGCTAACTTTATTCTAGGGATAAAGCTTTGGCGAGATCGCAAGAATAAGATGTTAGGCTTATCACAAGCTGGATATATAGATAAGGTTCTAGAATGGTTTAGCATGCAAAAATCCAAGAAAGGATTGCTTCCTTTTAGACATGGAGTTCCTCTGTCTGATGACCAAAGGCCTAAGACTCAAGAGGAAGAAAATTTGATGAGACAAGTTCCTTATGCTTCTGCAGTAGGAAGTCTCATGTATGCCATGCTTTGTACTAGACCAGACATTTGTTATTCAGTTGGCATGGTCAGCCGATATCAATCAAATCCAAGACCAAAACATTGGCAAGCTGTAAAGCATATTCTCAAGTATCTTAGGAAAACGAGAAATTATATGCTTGTTTACCATTGTGAGGATTTGATTCCCATTGGCTATACAGATTCAAATTTTCAATCGGATCTAGATTTCAAAAAATCCACTTCAGGATGTGTTTTCACCTTGGGAGGTGGAGCCATAAGTTGGAAGAGTGTTAAGCAATCTTGCATTGCGGACTCCACCATGGAAGCCGAGTACGTTGCTGCTTGTGAAGCAGCAAAGGAGGCTGTTTGGCTCAAGAAATTCCTTTCTGATCTTGGTATTATAAGAATGGAGCAAGTTCCCATCACATTGTTTTGTGATGATATTGGAGCGGTTGCACAATCCAAAGATCCAAGAAATTACAAGAAAGGAAAGCACATTGAGAGGAAGTACCATATCATTCGAGACATTGTTGCTCGTGGAGATGTTGTGGTGGCAAAGATTGAAAGTGCAAATAATCTAGCAAATCCTTTTACCAAATCCTTGCCTCAAAGGACCTTTGAGTCACATTTGGAGGGAATGAGAGTTAGATTAGTGCACAATAGTCTTTAGGGCAAGTGAGAGATTGTTAGGATATATGCCCTTAAATCCTATTGTATGATGCTATGTATAACATTATGTATGACTTAATGTTGTGTTTAATAAAGTTGTTTATTTTTATCTAAAATAATGGTAACATGAATATTTGGACATTATCATATAGTCCATGAGATGCATAGTATGTGATTTATGTGAAAAATCACAGAAGATATAAATTACAAGTTCTTTGTAAACTCAGAATTTATAGTTCGTAGTCGGTGATGAAATTGAGCATTTTATCTGCGAAGACTATAACGTATCAACTAAGATGATTTGTCTTGATCATAGAAGTGGAGACTTCTAGTTGATATGTTGATATGTTTTAAGAGTTAAGACATATTGAACTGGACCGCTGTGAGATTTATTATTCTCCTAACGACTGTCAAATGAATAATAAATTTCACGACTTCTATTTGCATGAACTCTTAATCCTGAGAGAATAATGGACCTGATCATGACGTGTAGGTTGCTTTGATATATCAGGAGTGAGATCTAATGTAACGGTCAAAACCTCAGTATGTTGGGCAGCCACATTTAGTGTTGATGGAACATATATTCTCAAGATGGAATTCATAGTCTCTTAACGGAGATATAAAATATTCCCTTGAGATAAGTTTAATGGGTTTGGTTATTCAGAGAGTTAGGCCTAACCACTTTGGTAAGAAATTACTAAAGTATATATTTATGAAATTTGATTTCATAAATATATGATGGATAACTTTAAAGGATTAAACCGGGTACTCAAGGATAAGATGTAGTAATTTACAAAGTGGCAGTCTATATTTATGACTTTGTATTACTACGAATATTTTATGAAGGGGTTGAGTGTAAAATAAAGTCTTGGGATATAATTTATTAATAAGGCCTAGAGTGCAATTATATTTATATAGTTGTATTAAATATAATTAATGGTAATTTTGGACTTGTCAAGAGTTGACGGAAAAGCCCAAGGCCCATTGGAGCTAGTATCTTATTGGTCCCTTTTGGTCCCATTCCAAGCCACACATTAAAGCCCAATTGGAAAGGCCCAATAGGCCGGTCCAATTAGATAATCAGTTAGTTATAAAGGGAGAAACATACAGAATTTTTTAATAATGTGATTTTTCGAAAAGAAAAATAAAGAGTGTGAGACATACTTTTATTCTCCCTTTGGAAATTGATTGAGAGACCACACATCTTGGGCGTAAAGTGGAATTGGAGTGAAGATTAAAAGTTTTCCCAAGTGCTTCTAATCTTGTTTTGAATTTCTCCACACTAAGGTACGCTATCTTGTTCTTAAATTTTGAAATTTACAGAGTGCATGTTGTCAATCATGAATGAAATAGATCCTTGTTTGTTGCTTCCGCTGTGTGTTTTGTATGAGATACAAAACCAGATTTTTAACCAACAACAATTACCTTATTTGCTTCAATCCATCCACCACTGTTAAGGAATATTCTTTGCTGACGATAATTTCCCAGGAAAAAGGCTTCAAAGTTGAGCACAAGAGGTATCATGTAACCCAAAGTGAGAATTGACAGCATGACAAGTGAGGTGAAGGGAAGCACATGAGAGTGCCTTTTCACATGAAAGAGTTGGAGTCCCACAAAAACACATGAAAGTGTTGTGGAGATAAGTACCATGATGATTTCTGCATCCATCCTCCGAATGGATGTTTGATCCCTGTAATAAGCATTTGCAGTCGAGTTTAAAACTTCAAAGTAAAGATTATCAAATTTTTCCCGTGTGCTTTGAATGGTTCCCTTGATCCGACCTGAATTTCTTTTATTTGTTGAAGGGAACTCAAAATTGAGAAGAATCTCACAATCCAAATAATCATTTGAGTCAAAAGTTCTGCACCCTACCATACACAAAATTCCTGTTTCAGCATCATACAACCCTTCAGCTAAAATCTCAAAGCTCTCTTGCAATTTTGAAGATGTGTTGAATGGAGAGCTCGTCAAGTTACTCGAGTACGTTGTGAGGCCTATGTGGTAGCTGATATTGACTGGACCACTGCTGTTGAAATTCGATGGCTCTTCAGACTCTATATAGCTTGAGTACTGATAGAGCTGATTCTCAACAGAGATGGGGGTAGCATAACCCCAACCCATTTTTCCTTTCGAAATTTTCACTGACATGCGAAATCTCATTTCATTAGAAAACGCATTTGGGTACACCTTTGGTTTTAGCAGGATTTGAGCATGACTTCCTCGCTATGTCAATCTTGGAATACTCATACTTCGCACTAGACAGAGCGGCACCCCCTCGCATATGATTGCTACCACTTTGAAACATGATACTATCGAAGTAACCTGGTTCATTCACAGACCTTTCGCTCCAAAGTTGTCCCACAATGCTACTAACACCTCTGATTGACCAGACTGCAGGGAACCTCAAGCTCAATATGGTTGAACAATCACCAAGATGAGCATCATAAAAAGATTGAACCATGCCCATAAATCGGCAAGCAACAATACAGAGCTGATTCTTACTCTCATCCCATGATCCTTCCCCAACCAGAGCCATGTTGGGACTGAAATGCCGGTAATAATCAATATAGCTCCCGTTAGCAAACTCCACCAGGACTTGCATCCTTTCTTTATCCTCAGAACATTCAATTTCACTCAAAGACATAAGATTTGGCACATATCCGATGCTCTTATCCAAAGGATTGCTGCAATTCTTTGCAGAAACGCAACCCCCTGAATATTTCAAATTGAATTGATTGACTGCCCTTGCGACTATTGAACAGAAACTGCGTGTTGGCAGAGAACTAAGTGACAAGCCTTTTCGAAGATGGTCACTTCCACCAGAGCAACGATCTTTGGAATCATCAGAAACATATGAGTACTTGTAATTCATTTGAGGAAACAACAACATGGAAATTGGATCAAAGTAGGTATCTTTATTACCAGAACTCAGACTCTCTAAAGTCCCAGTAATCAAACTAGTAATATTAGTTGACTTTGTGAGATTAGAGAGCTTCAGAACAGCAGAAAGCTTGAGCAAATGATCTTCTTTGGAGTAAGTAAAACCTGTTCCAACCGCACAAAGGTTCCCCTCTGGTTCTGACCAGTAACCTTGTAGTTTAAAAGTTACTGAATTCCTTCGAGGCCTATCTTCGTAGTAGATATTTGAGACTTGAAATGTCAAACTCAGATCAACCTTGAATAAGCCTGGGTTATCAGTTTCATGAACAGCTTTGGTGCGAATTGAAATGGAGTTTGAGAAAGAGGGATAGTAAGGATACGAGTGTTGGTTGTGAAGTTTATCACCACCGGTGTAGTAACCATTATGTGTTCGAGGAAGTGGCAATTTTGGGAGTGGAATTTGATTGGGTTTGGAGTCAGCGACAGTTGAAGAACAGTGTTCATCATAAATATCTTGAGAGGCAGAGGAAGTGACAAAGAAGAATGGGAAGGTGGTGGACAGAAAGAAAAGGATGAAAAACCATGGCAGTGAGTGCCATCTTGGTGAAGAGTTGGTCATTGCAAAGGAGTTCATGGCCTTGCAGAGAAAAGAAAGATGAGCAAGAACAACACTGGCGTTTGAAGACTGGACTACACATGCTCATTTATAAGTTGAGTAATACTTGGGACAAAATTCCCCACAACTTTGTGCCACAACTCGCCACGTGACGAGTTGTGATTGGCAAAGATGTGTCCCCACATGACCCACCATCACATCTTTGCAAATCACAACCCGTCACGTGGCATATTATGGCACAAAGTTGTGGGGAATTATGTGGTCTTAGCATTACTCTTATAAGTTATAACACAACCCTTTTCTTTCTTGACTAATTATTTGTTCACACTCTAGTTAGGGTCAAGAAATGTTTCACACAATATTCACACTAAACACTTGCCCCTAAATTGTAAAAATACGCACTTACCACCCTAAACTATTTCCCATGTAACATATGCTTTCTAAATTATGGGAATGTACTTACTTTCCTAAACTATTAGTTATTGAATAGTACAGATACCCCCATAAACTCTTACTTGTGTAACATTTTGCACTCTATCTCATAAGTTATAGTTCAGAGAAGTAAGTATGCATTCTCATAATTTAGGTGGTAAATATGAAAGGAGTATAGTTTAATTATGTAAAGTGTGCATTCTCATAGTTTAGGTGCTAAGTGTAAAAATGGCATAATTTAAGAGGTAAGTGTTTGTTCTCATAATTTAGAAAGATAATTGTAAAATAATATTAAGTTCAAGGGTACCGGTGTAATTAGCCCAAAGAAAAAAGTGTCATTATTTAGCTAGCAGCATTAATGCATTATACTATTATTCATTCTTTATTTTGAAATTTTTCAAAATAATGTTTATATAGAAAAGTCACTGGACACAAATAACTAGTTTCCTAGTTTGTTATTTAGAAAAGTCAATGGACACAAATGGTTACTCTCCTAATTTGTTATCAAATATATCTGAAAAGTTGATACTCAATTTTTATTTGATTTATATTTATTTTAATATTAAGAAGAGTGGTTGAAAATTGTTAGCCAATTATTTCAAAAAATAATATATTAGATGGTATGTCATTAAAAATATGAATTTTCTAAATGAGGCAAAGAGTATGAGAGGAAGAGAAGACAACAAGTGCTCATTCGAATTTGTCTAAAGGTCGATATTTCTTTTTGAATACCAAGTATTTTAACACACACACACACAGGAGGAGGAAGGAATATCTTAAAGAAACTGATAATGATATATATTTAAAAAGGCTTTTAGACTAAGCCACAGATAAAAGACATATATATATATATTTATAAACTTCAATCTATTAAAAAAGAGGGGAAAACACTAGTGGAAATCTTCCTTATAAATAGCTATTCTATTCTTATAAAGTAACTTACATCTTATCCCACGTTTTAACCCATTTCACCACTAGTGTTTTGCTTTGCTTTTTTCTTTTTCTTTTTTTCTTTTCACTATTTATATTACCTTTCTTGTTGAGTAATGTTAAGAATATTACAAATTTTACTGCATTAGTCTTACAAGACAATGTATCACCATCACAGAGAAATCAATTCTTATAATTTTTTCTATTATTTTGTCTAATAACACTAATCACATTCTTACCACATCAATTTTGTTATTATTATCAATTAATATTTTTTAGATTAATTTTGTTTTAATATTGCCTTTGAGTCTTGGCCCCCTGAATTGAAATTCTGGCTCTGCCACGGACAAAAGACCTACAATTCTTTGATAATCACATGGAATAGTAATCTGTTATGGAATATACGTTTATGTAATCATCAAAAATAGGAACATTCATGCCACGCATGAAAATTGACATCTTTTTGCAGTTGATCGATTAAAGGTTCCCGTAGAATAAGAAAAATTTTCCACCCAACTCCTTAGCACTAAATAACTTGAAAAAATTTCTTTAGATTCATGCCTTGCAAGGAGCAGGGACGGAACCAGGATTTAAACCTGGAGGGGGGGGGGGGGGGGGCAAAGCTTAGAACATTTTTTTTTTTTTTTTTTTTTATGAAATGTCAACAAAGTATAACATATAAAATAAGTGTTTCTCAAACATTTCAACATATTTATCAAAATAGAACTCGACGCTATTTAAGAGAAGATCCAAAAATATAAATATATATATATATATATATTTAAGGGCAAATCTTTTTTTTTATCCTATTTTAGAGGAGCTCTTAAATATATATTTATATCCGGGTTTTTTTTTTTTTTTTTTTTTTTTTTTCTGAATTATCTCTTTAAAAAGTCACTTCATTTTAAATGCTATCTGACTCATCATTTTACAACATAGTTTATTAAAAGGATGAATTCAAGAGTTCTTCTCCTACTTTAACATATTTTGCATTTTTTCATCACATATATACACAAGCTTTTTTTTTGGGGGGGGGGGGGGGGGGCAATGGCCCCCCGCCCAAGCGTGGGTCCGTCCGTGGCAAGGAGGATTAGTTACAAACCTTTCGGGTTGATTATGATTTATGAAGCTTCATTTATTTTTATTTTTTAAAATTCAGGGCTGAGTAGAGTAGTTAGAACGAATAGACATGATATCATTAATTGGGCAGTTGGTCGGGAATGGTGGATTGTAGGTGGTATAAATGAAAAGCATTTTATGGAAAGAAAAAAAAAAGAAAAGGCTTTTATCTTAAGGATCAAAAAATAAAAATAAAAAGGATTTTTGAAGCTGTTGTTCATTGCACAATTGATGCGGATATTTAATAAAATAAGGGAGGCAAAGGACACCAATATGGCGTTAAAGGTTGTTAATGCCTCTAATGCTTTAGTTTAAAAGGCTCTTTAGATAGGAATAAACTTAAGTTTTTATTTATTTATTTTATTTATAGAATCATAAACTGAGAATTTAAATACTCAATGCGTTACCTTCATTGTAGTATGAATTTTTATTTTTTGAGAAATGATGTCTATAACATTTTCACAATATTTTTACAACAAATCTTAAGTGGCAGGTTGTTATTGGTTGTTGTTGTTGGAGCAAAAAAGTAATCTTGGTGATAGGTTCAAATTTAAACCAATAACAATTAACCATTTATGATCTGATGTGAAAATGTTGTGGACGTAAAATCTTTTTTTTTTTTTTTTTTAGAAGAAGTGTTGTGTGAAGTTGGGTTTATAATGATGAATCTTGCTATCATATTATTACCTAATTTTTAGTTATTCTAGTGTAGAAATTTTTGAGTTGAGGTAACAGTCCTAAACAGTGAACATTAAGAGGTAACAATTAACTCACAAGGCTCCGTAAAAATCATATATTTAGACAATATTCATGGGGGCACATTTATTATTCCCCACGTTTGCATTTCAAGAGTTGCTGAGCTTAGCACCTACTCAACAATCTTGTATTTCATAGACCTAGGCAGAATTCTATTTCTATCCAACTGGATGATAGACCTGAGCAAAGGTTCTAAGTTGGATATGTCATATGTATTGTAAGCTAGCTGAGTGTGTCTTTTTGTTCGAATCAAAGATCAAACCTGGTAAAACAATAATTAATTCTTTGTCCAACAAAATTTATGCGGGCTATTATTCTTAATCTCTCATTAGGCTAAAGAAGAATTGTCATGGCTATAACCATCTTTGAATAGTGAGGCCGTTTGTAAGCTTTGCTAGTTAATAAAATAAGAAACTGAAAGCGAAAGGGGAAAAAATAGTGGGACAATTTCTAAAGGCGAGGAAATTGCCACCATAGACCAATAAATTTACCAGAAAAGAGCAATTGAAAGAATCATTATAATGTTCCTTTCTTCACTTTATTATAAACTAGAAAGCCTAGACACAGACAAGGGTATTAGTATTGGTACAGATACAGGTATCAATCAGCGAGACAAGCAATTTTTAAAAAATTATAACAGAACATGGCAGATATGGGTACGTTCCTTTCTTCACTTTATTATAAACTAGGAAGCTCAAGCACAAACACGAGTATAGGTATTGGTACAGATACAGGTATGAGTCAGCGCTACAAGCAATTTTTTAAAAATTATAACAAGACATGGTGAGTAAGACTCAAATATAACAGAGGTATGACACGAGTACGACAACCAAATAAGGTGTCTGTGCTTCCTAGATTATAAATGAGTGTAAAGGAGCAAGGTAAAGAGTTAGGGAATCTTGATTAATCTTAGAAGCCAATAAATTTCGCAAGAAAGAACAATTGAAACAATCATTATATTTTTCTTTTGTTCACTGTAATATAAATTAGTGTAAAGGAGAAAAGAACAATTGAAACAATCATTACGTTGCTCTTTTGTTCACTGTGATATAAATTAGTGTAAAGGAGAAAGGTAAAAATCTTGATTCATCTTAGAGACCAAAGGGAAAATATGAGAACTTGAGAAGGGTTGTAGTTATCACTCATCGCAGTAACTATGATTGAAAAAAATAAAAACCCGATTTGGCATTGTAATATAAAAGAACGGTTGAATAGAGGTCTAGGAAATGCGAAATGGAAACTATGTTTTCCTAAGACAGAAGTACATCATCTTCCCAGGATTAAATCTGAACATTATCCCATTTTGCTAAATACTGACTCACTAGAATGCAAATCACAAAAGCCTTTTAGGTTCGGGCAGATGTGGCTCATAGACCCTTCCTTCCCCAACTTAGCGGAAACAAGCTGGAAGTCCTTGGAAACTATTCCTTCATCCTCCTCTTCCCTCTCCAAATTTCAACAACGCCTAGATTTCTTAACAGATAGGATCATAGATTGGAATAAAAACCACTTTGGAAATTTATTCCAGTGAAAGAATCGACTTTTAGCTTGGCTTCGTGGTTTCAAGATTGCTCTAACTAGAAAACCATCAGGTTTCCTATACTTACTGGAACAACAGCTTATCCAAGAATACAACACCACCTTGCACCAAGAGTACTTATATTGGCAACTCAAATCTAGAATCATATGGCTAAATTATGGCGATGCTAACACAAAATACTTTCATCTAAAAACCTTACAACATCGTAGCCAATCTCGTTTTGTGACCCTCAAACATGGGACGGGGCTATGGGCTCTCTGGGGACGCTTTAACCACCCATATTATTGACACGTTTAAAATTTAGTTTACAGTCACTTCGTCTCAAATAAGGTCAAAAACCAGTTTAGGGCAGCAACATAGTCAAAATAGCCCCTTTTTGGAACATTACCAATGGCTCTCGAGTTTTCCCCAACAGGAGGAGATTTCTAGGAATGTCCTCTCTCTTCCTCCCTTGAAGGCCTGAGGCCGGATGGGTATCATGCAATTTTTTTCCAAAAGAATTGGCACATTCTCAGGCCAAGTGTGATTAAAGAGATTTTTGAAAAGTTAACTATTCCGCCTGATTGGGGCATAACCAATCTTGTCCTTATCCCGAAAATGGCTCACCCAGAGATGATCAATTGATTTCAATCAATTAGTCTATGTAATACTCTATATAAATTGGTATCCCGAATTATCTTGCAACGTCTCAAACCCTATATTGCAAATATTATTAATCCTTGTCAAGCAGGGATTGTTCTGGGGTGCTGGACAAGTGATAATATTATTCTTGTTTAGGAGATTATTCGTAAGCTAATGCATAAAAGGGGTAAAAATGGTTATGTAGCATTAAAATTAGACCTTGATAAAGCCTATGATCACCTAGAATGGTCGTTTATTAAGAAATCACTTAAATTGTTTCAAGTCCAGCCAAATCTGATCACGCTCATTATGAACATGATATCATCAACCTGCTACCATCTACAATGGAATGGGGTTCCTCTTCCGGAAGTGATCCCAAGTAGGGGAGTGCATCAAGAGACCCACTATCAACATATCTCTTTATTCTGTGTTTGGAATGCCTCTCCATTCTGTTGGAGAAAGCGATTCGAGACAGAACGATCCACCCTATAGGGTTCAAGGGCTAGATTTGAATCTCCCATTTATTTTTCGCAGATGATATTTTTCTGTTCACAAAAGCCAAGGTAATGGTCTACCAGAATCTTAGTAGAATTTTATAGAAGTTTTGCCATTGTTCAGGCCAAATCATTAGTACCCACAAATCTTGAATATGGTTTTCGCCTAACACCCCTCAAAGAACAAAAAATTAGGTTTCAAGAATATTTGACATACCTACCACGATGCAAATAGGCACATATTAGGAACCCCCATTTTCACCACCCACCGAACGGCCTATGCATACTAATATTTAGTTGAGAAAATTCAAAAGAGAATTGAAGGATGGCAGGTCAAATATCTTTCAATGGCTGGTTATGTCACGTTAGTCAAATCTTCAGCAGCTTCCATCCCCATCTATGCCATGCAAACAACTCTGCCTCCCCAGAAAGTTAGTCAGTAATTAGGAAAATTCAGTTGCCAGTCCTTATGGGGAGACACGAATTAGCAGCAGAGCTGTCATATGGTTAGTTAGAAAACTAAAACACTTCCGAAAGTCACAAGGGGTTTGGGAATACAATCGATCTGATATAGGAATAGGGCAATACTTATGAACCAAGCTTGGAGACTATATCATCAGCCCAATATGCTCTAGGGCCAAGTCTTAAAAAAAATATTTCACACACGAACCTGTTTGATAGTGCTAGAACTCCTAGAGGGTCCCATATTTGGAAAGCCCTGTATGAAGGGATGCAATGGTTACGAAATGGTATGAAATGGATATTAGGGGACGGGCAAACTATCAGGGTGTAGGATGACCACTAGATCCCTAGGGCACCCTCTAGAGTCGCATTGAAGGACTGCTAATTCAAAATGAAGAAAACCGCCTAATTAGCTCGTTGTAAAATAATCATACTTGGACTTTGAACTCTCTTCAAGTTTCTCTCCCAACACAAATTGAGCAACTTATTAGAGGTATTTTGGTGGCACGACTTTTTAGGCTCCTAGATTCCTTTGTATGGCCACATAACAATGGTATTTGCTCGGTTAGTTTGGCAACAAAATTTTTATAAAAACAAAAACATGTGCCTCTATATAAACCGTTATGGAATTAGATACGGAAATTACAATGCCCCAAAAACATCCAACTATTCCTTTGGAAAGCCATACGCAATCGGGTTCCCACAAGGCAGTATTTAGCATTTTCTCGCTCAAACATTAATGATCAATGTCCTAAATGCAACAATCTGAAAACAACAGTTCATATCTTACATGATTGCCCCTAGGCTAAGGAGGTTTGGTGTCAATCCCTAGGTATCCTGCCACTTAATTTTTTTCACACACCCTTACAAGCTTGGCTGTAGAGCAATGCTACTGTTGATAATGTTATTCTACACCAGCAACTCCTGTGGAAAATATATTTTCCCTTCCTATGTTTGCATTTATGGTTAGCTAGAAATAAACGTATTTTTTAGATACTAGGATTTTCTCTAAATATGGGTATAGCCACTAATAATATGGCAGAGTTGGGAGCAGTTAGGCATGGCCTCTTCGTTGGCATGGAATTTGGGGTTCAAATTTATCCAGCTTGAGATTGATTCTGTAACAGTTTTGTCCTAATTAACTGACAAAAATTCTACTTACCCTCCTGATGTGTTTCCTTTGATATGTGATTGAAGGAGCCTTATGGAGCGGGCATGGGAGGTTCAAGTGCACCATATATATCGTGAAGCAAATGAATGCGCGGATGCCCTAGCGAAACAGGGAAACCACCAATAGCATCTCTTGACTATCTACAATACTTGTCCCAGTTTTGTATACCACTGTTCAGTAAGGAATTTAGTTGGCCTTAGGAGTAGTAGACTATGTACTCGAAGGTCGAACAATGATGTTGTTGTATAAAAATCTATTATAATTATATAAGACTTCCCGTTTCTACCACACACACACACACTCTCTCAAAAAAAAAAAAAAAAAAAAAAAAAAAAAAAACCATGATTGAAAAATTATATGGATTGGCTGATTTCAGTTTCCAGATTCATGGAATCTAATCCTTATTTGAAACAAAGCACCAACTAGATAGAGGCAACATCAGTTTAGAATCACATAGGACATGCATTAAGAAAGTGAAACTTTACAAGAATTATAAGTTTGAACATCATACTGCTAATAATCACAAACTTATAGCATGCAAAAAATATGTTAAAAGTCACTATACTGTGTTGGCAAACCAAGATCAAAACATGTCTAGTCTAGGTGTTTAGACAATGCTTAAATAAGGATGATTCAAGTTTTGAGGTCCAGCTGTTTGCAGAAAAGAAAAGTGAGGTTCTGCCGTTCTCGATCGATTAGGAATTAAGCTCGACCAATCGAAATTTGCAGATCCAGTTTTTTCTGCAGAATTTTATATAGGCCCAAGCCTGTGAAAATGTTTAGGGTTTCACTTAAACCTCTCTACATATATAAAAAACCCCTAGTCATGTTTAGGTTGGTGAAGAAGACTTGTGTGTTATTGTGAGATTTGAGAGGTTCTGTACCTTCTAACTACACAAGAATCTACCGGAGTAAGAACTACAATCAATGATTGGTAGAACTAGTTGCTGCATCAAGATCAACAAGAAAATGTGATATGAAACCTTTGAGTGGGATCTCAAAGTCACAAGCAAGGCGGCTTGTGTTGCTGTAAATCCAAGAAGATAAGGAGTTTGTGAATTTAGAGTTTGCACGTGTAGTGTTAGGAAGTTACTACTGAAGGTAGCATTAGATTTAGGATTAAATCTTTTGTAAAACTTCGATTCTCTTATAGTGGCTAGGTCAAATTCTCCTCAAGTTTTTACCTTGAAACGGTTAGTTTTATTAGTTTTCTTGGGTCATCATATCGTGGTATTATTTACTTTTCCGCATCTTTACACGATATGATTTATTTGTGTTTAACCTATATCTAAAAATAATTTAAGTAATCACTTGGTTAATAAATTAGGTTAAATAATCTCTTTTAAGTGGTCTAAACGAACTTTCAGATTCCATTTTATCTCTTATCAGCAAGGAGCAAAGAGTACTCAATAACATAGGGGCGTCATTTTATGCGTAAGATTTGTCATGTAGTTATGCATTAGTAATCACGGGCACCTTTTCATCTGCTTCCAACTTTCTAAACCTCTGAGGAAAGATTACATGACCACCAAACTGCTGCTGCAAGTAAATGATCAATGCAAAAAGCAATCCCCTAGGGGGATAACAAAATCCCAAGCAGTGGAATACAAATTCATACCAGGATTTGCATATATATATATATATATATATATGACTCATCATAGTTGCAAAAATATTTGTGAGAGCTTATCTCCTATTGTTTACCATACAATTTACGCAATATATAACGCAATTGATCCAACCAAAAGTCGTCTCATCAATTACAAAAAGCCTAATTGACCACAACTAATAAACCGCAAATTCGTCCTATGAGAGGGTATTGTCGACCCATTTTTTTGTTTATGTCAACAATCTATTTAATAATTATTATGCCTTTTGAGTTTTTACCATATAATAATCATTGTGACTCCTCAAATATGTCAACTTTTGAAACTTTTTTTTTTTTTTGGCACTCATTGCTTTAGCATTCTTTATAGTCCAAATAATAATATTTTTTTTTTCTTTCTTGTTCTTGCATGTTAAATCTACGTTTTTTTTCTAATATATATAATCACAAAAGTAAATTAATTTTATGCAATATATACTAAAGTTTTTCTTAATTTATTTTTGTGATTCTATGAAAAGTTTCATAAATCGTTAACCTGATTTAAGTGGATTTACTATTTGTGTTAATCAATGTAAGTGCTAAAGTTGATTTAATTGAATGCGTTGTACTATGTGTGCTATTAAATAATTTTGTATATGAGTTACAGAAGGCGCAATTCCATTCATGACGGTTACGAGCCTTACGGCTACCGCATCGGAAATATTCCCAAAATTGTTGTAGTGTTGTGATTAGGTTTCAGTGAAACAACATGTTCATTGCAAAGTTATAATTTTGGAATCCACATTTGGAGAAATTATAAGGTATTCATGGTGGACAATAAGGATAATAATTTTGCTCCGCCCCTTCCCGTTCAGGTTTTCCTCGCCCCACAGGACAGGGAGGGGATGAATTTAGACTTTTTAGACCCGCTCCGCCTCTCCCCGTCCCCGTCCACTCATGTTTCTAAGGGTTATAATTGTAAATTTTTCATACCCTAAAACCCTACTATTTAAACAAACATATCAATATTAGGTTATTTTATTCTACACAATATGATTCTCTGTCTTTATTTTGTTATGTGTTATACTATGATATATATATATATATATATATATATATATTGTCTTGTTAAACGCTTGGATATATTATTCTTTTTTTAAAAAAAAATTGATTTGATTTGATGGGATAAATATAATTGTAATTTCATGTATATTTTATTAATGAAATAGGCTTCATTAATAAAAATTGTATTAATTGTAGAGCAAATTAACAAAAAGTAGAGTTTTACGAGGTGGGGCAGGGCTTCGCAGGGCCCTAAGGGGCGGGGATGAGGTGAAAAAGTTTTTCCTATCATGCGAAACGGGATGGGGATAGGGCAAGACAAAACTATGCGGGGCGAGAAAGAAGACCACATCCTTCGGCCCCGCCCCACCGCATTGCCATCTCTAATGGATAAGTGACGTGGTCCACAATTCCACTAAAATACTCTCACCTATTTAAAATTACTAAGTCAAAAAAATTTTTAAACAAAAATTAATTACTAACTCAACATTTTAAACTAGTGGAACTCTCTTAGTGGAATGATGGACAAGGGACGTGGTTCGCCATGAGGACTGTATAATTTCTCCCACATGTGATTGGTTCAAAAATACAAAAAATTATTAAATACTCCGGATGGCAATACCATAAATGTGTACTCTCCCTTCTCACGTAAATTCTCACATAAATTATGAGTCTCACCATAAATTTAATTAGTGGGACCCACAATTATGTGAGAGATGGGGAGTATGTATTTATGGTACACCAAGAGTACTCAATACCTCAAAAATACCTTTACATTCCTAGGTTTAAGTAGAGACAAAATTGAAAGACAATCTATTAAAAATACATCTCTGAATCCCACATTTCTAATTTCCACGTAAAACAATGACTATAAAATATGATGGGTTTGGCTTACCTCCAGTACTTTTTTCACTGAATATGTCTTTTTATTTTAAATACACAATGACAAGTGGTTGTGGGTTTTAATCCTCATCTTTTATTTTGTTAATGGATAATGTGACAGTCTCTCATTAAAATAAAAAGAGATTTCATTTTAAAAAGTACTGGAAGTAAGCCAAACTCAAATAAGACCACACTCTAGTTGGTTTTCAAACTCAAACAAATACCGTTTGGTAATAATGTTTAAGTATTGTTCTTCAATTTTCTATGTTGTAAAAATACGTGTTTAATTGTTATAAAAATACGTGTTAGAAGTGTTATTATTATTTAAACACTAAAAACTGGTGTTTAAACAATAATGCCAAACATCCCTAATTTCCCACAAATAACTTCCAGAAGTTCATGATCACTACATAGGAGCACATTTAACTAGACATGGCAAAACGGGCGGGTCAGGTCGGGTTCGGGTCGGGTCAATCGGGTTGCAGGTCAAACGGGTCACGGGTCAAAAACGGGTCATCTTAAGCGGGTTAAAAACGGGTTCGGGTCAATCGGGTTGCGGGTCGGGTCGGGTTGACCCGTATTGACCCGTATTTTTTACATGATTTTTTTTAAATTTTTTTAATTTTTAATTTTAATTTTTTTATAAATAAAACAACATGTATTTGTCATTTGAAAAGTTATGCAACAAATTATTTTATGTAAAATACATTATTTTGACTTTACCACTTATATCAAGAATGAATTCAGTTAAACTTATTAATACTTATTCAATAATTTCAAAATTATACAAATCCTAACATTGCTATTTAAAACAAAATAACACAAATATAAGTAAAACAAATACACATGTTTTATTTCTACACAATATTAACATTCCAAAATATAAAACAAAATTACAAATGACTTATTGGATAACTCATTTGATAAAGAATAAAAACATATAAGAAATTTACAATCTTGAAAATTAATTTTATATTCTATTATCAATTGTGGTTGGCGCTCTATTTCAATTTGAGATATACATTAAAATTGGATTGCTTACTTATTTATACATAGTCTCTTTTATGAATATCATATCATTATTAAGCAACACACACTATAGGAAATATCATAGTTTATTTTGAAAAGCCATTTATTTTGGACATAAATTGTTAAAAAATGAGTCTAAGCATTCATAATTTATGCTAATTTGATACTTTGGCTTTACTATTTTTACACTTGTAAATGTTTCTCACACATGTCTACAATTTTAAATCTATATTTTTAACTCTACTGTAATCATATTACCTTCGCATGTACTTTGTTATTTAATATTAAATTTTTTTTACTCATTACAGAATGCTCAACCTTTTATCTTTCAATTAATTTGCATATGTAAATGTATCAATTGTTTCTTTAAAATTCATAATAAACAATTAAACTACTATTGTCTTAATTTTAATTTTTTTTTACCCAAAAAAAAAAAAAGTTTTAAAAAAGTGATTCGGGTTCGGGTCGGGTTGCGGGTCGGGTCGGGTTGACCCGCAAAAAAATACGAAAAACTCGGGTCGGGTCACGGGTCAACCCGTTTTTGTTTCGGGTCAAAAAAATCGGGTTCGGGTCGAGTATTTTTCGGGTCGGGTCGGGTCGGGTCAGAAAATTTTGACCCGTTTTGCCATGTCTACATTTAACTAGGCAAAAATACAGAGCATAATCTTGTAACAGAGGAAGATTCCAACATCATTGATTTTAATCCTACAGGCAATCTCTTTTTTTGAGTCGGTTAGTTCCAATGAATTTTATATAAAAATTAACTTTTTTTTTCTTTGTTTTGTGCTTAGATTTTGATATCGATACAGATGGAAAGTGTTTTATGTGGCAGGTTTGTTTGCTTATGTTTCTAATCTTTTTCACATGGCTATTGTCCTCAAAATTTTATGATTTTATTTGGTAACACGTCCTAAAACGGCACTTCTCCATTTTTTTCCAATTATCAAATTCAAATTTTTTTTTTTTTCACAAAATATTAGAAAACCAAATTCAAGTATTTAAAGAGAGAAACGGTAGTTTAGTATTGCAAAATGAATCAAATTCTGTCTTTGGATTTTTTTTTTTTCTTTGTACTATTTATTTCATTGGGTTTACAAATAAAAGTTTTTTTTTTTTTTTTTTTCCTTCCTTTAGTTTATTGTGTTAACAATTTTGAGTTTCTTTTCCTTCTTTTATTTTTTTTTTAATTTAATTTTTATGAATAGATTGTGACTGGGATTGCATTGTCATTGGAGTCTGATACCTTATACAGGCAGAAACATGAGACTCTGAGGGTTTGGGGTACATATATTTGGACATGTTGTTATCTTCTTTTTTATTTTATTATTATATTTCATTTTATTACTTGATTTGGTTTGAAAGTGTACATTTCCCTTTTACATTGATGGTTCTAAAGTCAAATGTAGAAGAGGAATCATTACCTCCAATGTGATTTGATTTATATTTAAGTACATGTTGATTTGGTTTTTTTTATTCATTTATTTCGTTTTCAAGAACTCAGTCAATTAAAAAAAAATGTTATTTTTGCAGTAAATTAAAATGAAAGAATGGAAAATTATGACATTAAACCTAAAATAAATAAGTAAAAAGAGTCTTGTTGCACACGCAAATATATAAATGATTTTTTTGATTCATTGGAAAAGAGCCTCATCGCACCAAGAATATATAAATGGTTTGTTTGCTTAATTGGTTGAATAATATATATATATTGGTCACTGCGATATTGAACAATCGAATCAAACGTTATAATATTTAGATTTAGATTGTTCGAATCGTTGACCGTTTAATTACTCCCAGTATTATATTAAGCTTGCGATTATGATCTTGTATATTCATCTGATGGCTTTGAAAGGGTACTGCATAAAGGTGATCTGCGGAGCGAATGGTGCAAATGCAAACCAGCGGAAAAAATTAAGCTCTAACCTTCTAACCATCACATCTAACCTTCTAACCTCCACTCCCTAACCTTTACAAAAATTACTAAAATTAATATTACATATATACTAATTTAAGATATAATTATATAAATAAATAAATAGGAGGGTCCATTGCCCCCCAAAGCCAATTATTGGCTCCGTCCCTCGGCGGCAAGGGAGTGTTAAGTTCTTCCCTATGCTAGAGATGTTACTATTTATTAATGAAGTTTAAGGGACATGTATACCTACATGATTGTAGCGTATAGCCTTTTAAATTATTTGAGCATGTATTGTCTTACTTTATATTTATATATAAATCATAGAGATTGTTCGGGGGAAGGGGGATGCTATTTTTTCACTAAGTCTGTTTGGTAAGGAAATTCAAACAATAATTTTCAGTGTTTAAAAAGTGAAAACTGTGGGTCCCAAAAAAAATAACGTGTTTGGTAAGAAGTGTTTGAGTTACGTTTCTTATTTTAAGTTGTTTAAATACTGAATTTAGAAAACTCCTCTTCCCAGTTTTCAGTTTTCAAGTAACACTGTTCAATGAAACTTTTATAAATAAGTAAAAAACTATAGGTCCCACTAATTAGACTACATGTCATCACTTTTTAAAAAAAAACACACACACATACCATACACAAAGCTATGTTTTTTCACTTTTGAAAAGATGTTATTAGAAATATAATACCAAACACATTTTTTGCATTATGAGTACTTTAAATACGTGTTTTCACAACACTTTTTAAATCACAATTTTCACATCATTTTGAACAATAATACTCAAACAACTCTACCAAATAGGTATTTAAAAAAAAAAAAAAAAACGAAAAAGAAAACAAACAAACAAGATACCTCAAAAGAAAACCACTAAGACACTTTGTGAATTATGGAAATAGTGACTGTCTTACTATAAATTCTTTAAATGTGAGAATTTCTGGTAAAGGTGGTGGTTTCTATTCATAAATGATAAAAAAAAAAACCATCGATTGTGTTTTTAGTGGTTATTTTTATTCGAATAATTCATATTAATATCTAATTCATGAATTTATTATTTCTTATATGCATATTTATTACTTAGAATATATTTTTACTTGTAAGTCTTGTACAAGTGATAAATTTATTTTTTAAAAGAAAGTTTGAGTATACATCTAGTACCTCCTATGATCAAGAGTTGATGGAAGAAAGGAATGACATTGACTTGGATGTAGTAAAAGGAAAAAAATGTCATATTCATTTGGTCCAAAGTTTCTAAGACTAAAGAAGCAATATTCACACCTAAGGCTTGAAAAAAAAAGTATCAAGAATGAATTAATTCCATCTTTGAAATCCATGTGTACATTACACCAACCAAGGCATGGGAGAATATCTATGTGGTTGGATCTAGACCCTACACGTGGAGTGGCTGTGAGCAAAGGAAGAGAAAACGTTGGCTACAAAGTTCTATCCTTAGCCCATGCCAAACGCATGATTGCCTTGGGAAGGAAGTAAGATATGCATTTGACATGGTACTCAAGCACTCAAAAAAGGGATATGATGACCTTCTAAGGTCAGTAACTATAGAAACACCCCTTATTGGTTGAGTACATATTGGACTATTTTAGGAACACGTGTAGTACTTCTGATGTCCCTCTTATTGAAGAAAGGAATAACATTGACTTGGATGTAGTAAAAGGGGGGGAAAAAGTCATATTCATTTGGTCCAAAAGTTTCTAAGACTTCAAAGAAGCAATACTCACACCAAAGGTGATTTCTTGAAAAAGAGAGTATCAAGAATGAATTAAATCCATCTTTGAAAAGACATGGGAGAATGTCTGTATGGTTGGATCTGGACCCTACATGTGGAGTGGTTGTGAGCAAAGGAAGAGGAAATGTTGGCTACAAAGTTCTATCCTTAGCCCATGCTACGGGTGTGACAGCCTTGGAAAAAAAATAAGATATGCATCTAACATAGTACTCAAGTACTCACAAAAAGGAGATAGTGACCTTTTAAGGTCAGTAACTATAAAAACACTCTTTATTGGCTGAGTGCATGTTGGACCACTCTAGGGGCACATGTATCACCTACAGTACTTCTGATGTCTCTCTCATTGCTCAAGAGTTGTTCCCAAAGCAGTGGCAAAGTCATCTACCCGCATGCCACATTGCCATGTTGGTGTATTCTCTCTCATCCAGTCACCAAATAGTACCCCAACTGTGGTAAAGTCCAAAATAGGAAAATAATGACTTGACACTTGTCTTTGTACTTAGCCATATTCCTCAGACTATAAGAGGAATGTAAGGTTGAATTTAATCAACCATGTGTTGGCTTTATTTTGTGTCAAATTTGCTTGTAGTTTAGCAATTAGATACCCTATATTTAGGTGGGAATCATGTAAGAGTTGTGTGCGAGAGAGTGTGAAGAAAACTTAAGATGTATGCATTCAAAGGAGTCTCGCGATTGGCTCGCGATTGGCAAGTCGACAAAGTGTCAAATGTGTGAAGCATGCAGGGAGCTAAAGAGGCACAATAGTTGAAGCACTATAGGACAAAAAGTACAGTCTGGCTTGGAAGTTATCTTACGACTCATTCCAGTCGCGAGGCCAAGTTGCCAGAATGCCCTATTTGGATGAAAACTAACTTTTCACATTTCATCTCATACCCTACTATAAATACCTTTATTTCCACGAAATGATGATGTGGCTATTCAGAAAGAAAAAACCCTAAGAGAGGTTTCTACAACACACCCACCTCATTAGAGAACGAGAGAGAGCTACTCATTTTTAGAGAGAAATCTTTGTAGTCTCTTCTCATTCTTTCTCCCATTGTTATACCCATTAAGAAGAGATTTGTATTCAAATACTACCGAAACCCATTTAGAGTGTTGAGTGTTTTTGGAGGTTAAGGAAGCATTGGAAGATGCCAAAGATGGCGGATGCAATATGGAGCTTATTGCAGGATCCGATAAGCTAGAGAAGACAAGATTTGGCGTAACCCTGTTGTAGCAAGAAGCTTAGAGGGCCTAGCTGCATCGTGTAGATTAGGCTTGAAGGATCTATTGATATTCATGTATCCCACCTGATTTTCTAGTGGATTATTTACTGCTTGGAGGGCGGCAGAGAGCTTTTTCACCGAGATCTTCGATTTCCTGTTTGATAACACATCACCGTGTTATCCTTGTATTTGCATCTCTCTTCCTTTAATATTTACCTTTTAATTGTTGTTGTGTTTGTGATTAACTATAGTTTAAAGTATTTTACCAATTTGGGTTTAGCTTATATTCATCATTCCGCATATATTGTTTGTGTATAAGCTTGTGTTAGCAATTTTGTATTTGGGGGTCTACATGTTCATTGGTGTTTTATACGCTATTTGGACTTTCAAGGAACATGCAGCTAGACTTTTAGGGGTAAGACCCCAAGTAGATCTTTTAAAAAAGAAAGTAGAAAGTTGATAAGATAGTAAGGTTAAAAACAAGGTCTCTCTTTTTAAGGAAGAGCACCCTTATTGTACAAGAGTTACATTTTTTTTTTCCATACAATACAAAGCTGAAGAAAGCAAGAATGTTCCTTTCTTGCTCAAGCCATGGTTTTTCATTGCTTTTTTATAGTTTTCTATGTACATCTTGTGTCAACTTTACATTCTTGCAATCACTTTCTTCTTCTCTAGACTTTGTGATATCAAAGCCTACATTTTTGTTACTCATAAAATTTCTCATCGAGATGTACTATTAGATAGTTTATTTCCTCTCTCATATAAGCTCAAATCTAACTTGCACGTACACCATGCATGGTAATAGGCAGTTTTACTAGCTGAAAATGGAAGAGCTAATGGAACTATTGGCTAGTAGAAGGCTAGATTTGTTGTAGAAGGTTACAAATAAAAGGAAGGTGTGAGTTTACTTGATACATAATAAAACCAAAGGGAATTGTGGTTCATAAACAAAGGTATACGATCGTTAAATCCTTATATAGATTGAAGCAATCTTTAAAGTAATGACAAGAGAAATTTGACAAAGTGATGATGTTAAGTGGGTTTAGAATTAATGGAACTATTGTGTTATGTTAAGGGTATCACAAGAGGTTGTGGCTGTATCACATGCTCATTGTAGGTAGTAATAATGATATCATTAAAGCTACCAAGAGAATGTTGATTAGTTCTACATTAAAGCTACATCTAATGGGAAGCATTATATAATTGGCAAGTCTTATTAATCTAAACAAACATGCATTGCTGGTACTTGTGTATCTTATCTGTATATATTAGTAGGGCCTAGAGTTATGGTAAATCTCGACATATTCATCATAGACATAATACCATAAGGTAGTTGCTCTCAAAGTGGAATTATTTCCAAATTATAAAACAGATCCATAATCAGTTATTTAAGTGGAGAGCAAATAAACTGCGTGTTCATGGCAATGGGATAAAAACCTATAACATAATAGTTTCCAGAATGGCAACCCAACCTAGCTAAATGATGATCCCAAGGTCTAGGTTCAAAGGGACTACCAAATTGTGGAGATTAATTTTTTCACTTTGGAGATAACATCTCTTACCTATTCCTATGATGTTGTGTGAAATGAGCCGCTTCTATAAGAGTCCAAGGCTAAATTCTCTATAGCACATCATGAAAATACCAAGATATGTTTTGGGCTAAAATGAACACAACCATAGGAATAAACTGTGTTTGAAAATGAGCTATGTGAATTATATTGTCTTGGTATATACAAACTACTAACCATATAAAAGCATCAAGTTCACTGGTTAAAGTCAAAAGCCACATGTCTTGATACAGAAACATTTCTTCTACTATCTGTGTGTCTACATTATCATTTGCATTGCTTTTTGTCAAATTTTAGTCCTATGCCGATTGTTAGAAAAATATTATGGAGTAAATAAGAAATTAATTCCTCATATGTTCACTTGATCATGTTATTAAAGCGGTGAAAATCCATGAGTCCTACATAGGAAACAAAAAAGATAATATATGAGTTTATATATTCATGGGTTGAACATTGGGTTAAGCTTATGTATGTGTGGGATGGACCCTACTGGCTAAACAATAATTTTTTATTTTTTGAGTTAGCAAGCCTATGCACAACAATTTTTCTTGAACAATATGACATACATGTTCATAATCCCTCATTCATTAAAAAAAAAAAAAAAAAATTTGAGAAAACTTTCGTAGAGGAAAATATTTTTGTGCATACATCTGCATAGAGTCAAAGAGAGAGAAAGAGACATAGTTCAGTTCCTTGAGCACGGAGATTGCAGTGCCACTCCTACATGTTATTGATTATTTTTTAAGGAGAATGTGTCAAACACAAGACTTGATCAGTTTTGCATCATTCATTTTTATGGCTTTACGCATATGGTTTGTAAGTTATTTAATTATTTTGTAGATTTGTCCTTTTTATTGTTCTTGCATGTTAAATCTATTTGTGTTAATATTAGTGATTAGATCTTTGTTTATATAATCACAAAAGTAAATTAATTTTTATGTATCCAACAATAAATCCCCATATCCTTACGAACTAGATAGTAGCGTCATAAGCCTTCACTTCGAATCTAATGGCATCCAAAGGAGCTATTATTTCTTACTTATAGCCACAACCACTAGGCCTTTGCCATCTCTAATCAAGACCCCAACCCTAACTGTTTTCTGTGCAGCAAAATCTGATCCATCGACATTGATCTTGTATAGCGGAGCTATAGGAGAGGTCCAAGGGGCAACCAGTTTCTCAGCAGGCTCCGCGCGCAGTAACCAAAATGTCAGCCCGATACTCTTTCAAATAAGTACACACCCCTGAACCATCAAGGCAGCAGTCTTCCTCAACCTCAAGCCCCCATGTCTGGCATCGATCCTATCGTTCCAAAGCGACCAAGCTACCGTGAAAACATGGCCAGTTTATCATTGTGTCACTGATCCAGGGAAGAGCTGCACTTAGTAATGGGGGGCCATCCCCCCCCCCCCCCCCCAAAAAAAATTGTTAAAACCTTCATAATGTATATATATTTTGCAATTGTTTAAAATATTAGACCTTAAAATCAATATTTGGCCCTTCCAAAAAATAACAGCTGGCCCTTGCAAAAAAGAATTGAACAACTAATTGTTGGGTTCCAAAAAATAGTTGTTAAGAACAACAAACTATCCACCTTGTAATATAAATAGTTGTTACTTTCAAATTTTTAGTATTTTCCTCTCTTAATTGGTAAGTTTTGTTTGTTGAGTTCAAATGGTAAGTTTTAATAAAATAAATTTCTCTTAGAGTTATTTTATTTGAGACTAAGTCTTTTTGTTGTTTTTGTTAAGTTTCAAATTTTTTGTCAATACTTAATGAGTTAGTCACAAAGCATCAAATGCAAAAAAAAAAAAAAAAAAAAAAAAAACCTACGCTAAGGATATGTAACATTAGAGAGTGACAATACTTAAAAAGTAATTTTCTCTTGGACACACACATAATTTTTATACTTAATTTTCAATTGGGACTAAGTCTTTTATTGTTATTGTTGTTGTTAAGTTTTCAATTGTTTTTCAATGCTTGATCTAGACTAAACATGTTGAATGAAAAAAAAAAATGTAGAGGATAATTTAATGTTAGAGCGTAAAAATGTAGCTATGTAAATGTATGTATGAATATGTAATTCGGCCCCCCAAACTAAAAATGATGGTTACGCCCCTGCACTGATCAATCATCATCACTTCCCACAAGATATCAAGAAAGCTTTGATAGATCGAGCATAGATCCTGGTTTGGCTGAAAGATTCGTGCACTCCCAAATCTAGCACACTTTTAGATTAAAAAATATTTAAGAATAATTGAAACATGATCTATGATAGAAAATTTTAATTCAACTAGAACAAAATAAAACTTAAAATGTAGAATAATAGAACCTATTTTATCAAAAACACAACTGTACAAATAAAAATTTATCAACTACAGTTTAAGGTGTTGGATAAAAATCTGGTTTTGTATCTCATACAAAACACACAGCGGAAGCAACAAACAAGGATCTATTTCATTCATGATTGACAACATACACTATATAAATTTCAGAATTTAAGAACAAGATAGCGTATCTTGGTGTAGAGAAATTCAAAACAAAGATTAGAAGCAGTTGGGAAAACTTTTAATCTTCACTCCAATTCCACTATACGCCCAAGATGTGTGGTCTCTCAATCAGTTTCCAAAGGGAGAATGAAAGTGTGTCTCACACTTTCTCTTTTACTCTACAATTCTTTTTCTCTTCTTAAAAAAAAATTATGTATGTTTCTCCCTTTATAACTAACTGATTATCTAATTGGGCTGGCCTATTGGGCATTTCCAATTGGGTTTTAGTGTGTGGCTTGGAGTTGGACCAAAAGGGACCAATAAGACACTAGCTCCAATAGGCCTTAGGCTTTTCTGTCAACTCTTGACAAGTCTAAAGTTACTATTAATTATATTTAATACCACTATATAAATATAATTGCACTCTAAGTCTTATTAATAAATTATATCCCAATACTTTATTATACACGCAACCCTTTCATAAAATATTCGTAGTAATACAAAGTCATAAATGTAGACTGCTACCTTGTAAATTACTACATTTTATCCTTGAGTACCCGGTTTAATCCTTTAAAGTTATTCATCATATATTTATGAAATCCAATTTCATAAATATATACTTTAGTAATTTCTTACCAAAGTGGTTAGGCCTAACTCTCCGAATAACCAAACCCATTAAACTTATCTCAAGGGAATATTTTGTATCTCCGTTAAGAGACTATGAATTCCATCTTGAGAATATATGTTCCATCAACACTAAATGTGGTTGCCTAATATACTGAGATTTTGACCGTTACATCAGATCTCACTCTTGATATATCAAAGCAACCTACACGTCATGATTAGGTCCATTACTCTCTCAGAATTAAGAATTCATGCAAATAAAAGTCGTGAGATTTATTATTCATTTGATAATCGTTAGGAGAATAATAAATCTCACAGCGGTCCAGTTCAATATGCCTTAACTCTTAAAACATATCAACATATCAACTAGAAGTCTTCACTTCCATGATCAAGACAAATCATCTTAGTTGATACGTTATATTCTTCGTAGATAAAATACCCAATTTCATCACCGACTACGAACTATAAATTTTGAGTTTACAAAGAACTTATGATTTATATCTTCAGTGGCGAAATCACATAAATCATATACTATGCATCTTATGGACTATATGATAATGTCCAAATATTCATGTTACCATTATTTTAGATAAAAATAAAAAATTTCATTAAACACAACATTAAGTCATACATAATGTCATACATAGCATCATACAATAGGATTTAAGGGCACACATCCTAACAATCTCCCACTTGACCTAAAGACTATTGTACACTAATCTAACTCTCATTCCCTCCAAACGTGACTCAAAAGTCCTTTAAGGCAAGGCTTTGGTAAAAGGATTAGCTAGATTATTTGCACTTTCAATCTTTGCTACCACAACATCTCCACGAGTAATAATTTCTCGAATGATATAGTACTTCCTCTCAATGTGCTTTCCTTTCTTGTGATTTCTTGGATCTTTGGATTGTGCAACCGCTCCACTATTATCACAAAACAATGTGATGGAAACTTGCTCCATTCTTACAACACCAAGATCAGAAAGGAATTTCTTGAGCCAAATAGCCTCTTTTGCTGCTTCACAAGCAGCAACGTACTCGACTTCCATGGTGGAGTCCGCAATGCAAGATTGCTTAACACTCCTTCAACTTATGGCTCCACCTTCCAAGGTGAAATCACATCCTGAAGTGGATTTTCTGAAATCTAGATCCGATTGAAAATCTGAATCTGTATAGCCAATGGGAATCAAATCCTTACTATGGTAAATAAGTATATAATTTCTCATTCTACTAAGATACTTGAGAATATGCTTTACAGCTTGCCAATGTTTTGGTCCTGGATTTGATTGATATCGGCTGACCATGCTAACTGAATAACAAATGTTTGGTCTAGTACAAAGCATGGCATACATGAGACTTCCAACTGTAGAAGCATAAGGAACTTGTCTCATCATATTTTCTTCCTCTTGAATCTTAGGCCTTTCTTCATCAGACAGAGGAACTCTATGTCTAAAAGGAAGCAATCTTTTCTTGGAGTTTTGCATGCTAAACCGTTCTAGAACCTTATCTATATATTCAGCTTATGATAAGCCTAACATCTTATTCTTGCGATCTCGCCAAAGCTTGATCCCTAGAATAAAGTTAGCCTCATCCAAGTCTTTCATATCAAATTGGCTTGACAACCAAACTTTAACCGATGACATTACCCCTACATCATTTCCAATGAATAGAATATCATCAACATAAAGCACTAGGAACATTATTACTTTGTCTCGATGTCTTTTGTACACACATGGTTCATCACGATTTTGTTCAAAACCAAATGACTTGATTGCTTGATCAAATCTGATGTTCCATGACCTAGATGCTTATTTAAGTCCATAAATGGACATATTCAACTTGCATACCAAATGCTCTTGGTTCTTTGCTATGAAACCTTTCGGTTGCATCATGTATATTTCTTCATCAAGATTGCCATTAAGAAATGCAGTCTTGACATCCATTTGCCAAATCTCATAATCATAATGAGCAGCAATAGATAATAGAATTCTGATAGATTTAAGCATGGCTACTGGCGAAAAAGTTTCATTATAATCAATGCCTTCTTTTTGTATATACCCTTTCGCCACTAGTCTTGCTTTAAAGGTTTCAACATTTTCATCTATCCCTCTCTTCCTCTTGTAAACCCATTTGCAACCAATAGGTTTAATGCCATTAGGGGACTTTACAAGATCACATATATGATTGGAATACATAGAATCCAATTCAGATTTCATAGCTAAGACCCAATGATGTGCATTTATATCATTCATTGCCTCTTCATAAGTGTAGGGATCTGATTCAGTCTCTTCTGAGATAGCTACATAAGTTTCTCCTAAACCTCTAAATCTCATAGGAGGGCGAATAATTCTCCCACTACGACGAGGCATCTGTGTACTAGACATCTCATGAGTAATATCTTGTGGTGTATCCAATATAGCTACATCATCCCTAGTTTTATCCACTGGTTGTTCAACTACAGGTTCATTCATTTCAGCCAAGACAACTCTACTTCTAGGATTAAAATTATTCACATAATCATCTTCTAAAAATTTGGCATGAGTGCTAACAAACACTTTGTTATCCTTATGATTATAGAATAAATAACCCTTAGTTTCTTTTGAATACCCTAAAAACATGCATACTTCCGTTTTAGTTTCCAACTTATCAGACTTCCCTTTCAACAAATGTGCTAGACATCCCCAAATGTGGAGATATTTCATACTAGGCTGTGAGAGACCGCGCCCCCCGGCCCGTTTTATAATAAGTTGAGCCAAACTCACGTGAATGGGTGGAGTCGTGTTATTGCCTCTCAAAATGGAGGTTCGACTAGTTATATTTTCCCCTTTAGATTAAGGGTTTTACAATGAAGTCGCCACTTATTTAATTATTGAAAAAATAAGAAAATCAAAATTGAAAAATTCATCATTTTATTAATTTTCAATTGAATTTACATTGGTCATAGGAAAATTACATGGCTTTGGTCCTAGATACAATCTAAGATAAAGTATATAGCTTTGTTTCCTAGTTACAATCTAAAAATTGAAAATTACATGGACAAGTATTTGATCTACTAACCCTTGATCTAAGTTCAGAGGCTATGTTACAAGGTGGGATGGTGTTAGACACCCACCTTGCCCGGTGAAACCGGTCTTCTAGACTATGGTGGCCAACATTCATATCATATCATCCAATATGTCATTCAATTTGTATGTTGAATTTAAGGTGTGTGCATGTGATGAACCCTAATTCAATTTATTAAGCATTGCATTTGGATTGAAAAATGAATTCTAGTGAATGTGTGTGTATGGTGACATCCTAGATTCAAGGATTTGAAAGAATTATTAAACAAACATGTTTTTCATATTTTTGATGTGAATTAAAGATTAAAACTAGTGTTATGTATAAATATGTGATGAACAACCAAGAACATGTGATGAACACATAAGAATATTTAAGAACATTCAAACATATTCAAGGGAATTTAAACAGTTACTATAATGCTTTAATCCTAAATTCCTATCATGGCAACACAAAAAACAAGTTAGGGAAAGAAATTATACCTTCATGCAAGATCCATATGGTGGATGTGGAGACTCTTGAGGGAGGTCCTATGGGTGGAGGAAAAGAAGAGTTAGGAGAGGAAAAGTAAGTCTCACTCAATACTTTGAGTCTCAAGAAGACCAAAATATGACAAGACTACTCAACTTCCTAGAACTCAAGAGAGGAGAAGAGAGAGGGGTTTTTCTGTATCTTGGAATGAAGGAGAAGGGGGTTTATATAGTAGTGGTGCAGGAAATATGAATAGAAGGCCATTGTGAGGGTTGACAATGAATCATGAACCTAGACATCATTTTAGCCTTTGGAGAAATTTGGTGCATTAAATGGAGAGATTTGTGGGAGTGAGAAGTAAGCCAAAATTCGGTTTTCCCGTAGCTACTGTAACAGCCTGTAAAGCCAACTTTGAAAACTCATATCTGACTCAATTTTGATCGAAATTGTGTCGTTCTTATGCTCAAATTGAAGCCCCGGATGTCTAGTTTCTGGAAAAATTAACCTCATTCACAGATTAAAAATATTCTGAGAGATATCAATGAAATTGTGACCAGAGGTCATTTCTTAGAAAAATGGTTTCAGCACAATTAACATTAATAGGTCCCAAATTAGTTTCTAATTAACATTAATAGGCTCCAATCACTCCCATTTCAGACTTAATTAGTTTCAAATTTACCCTAATTAAAAGATAATTGCACAAATTACTCATTGAATAATTAGTGTTTAACTATCTAATTAATTAGGTGTATGCAACCTTACCATAAAATGTAGTCCTAACCAATCAAATTATGACACATCATTAATTTCAAATTGATTATAATTATAACCAATTAGAATCAATTTTTCATAATCACATAAGGTCGGACTCAATTTGTGATAGTGCATCTCGGCCATTAAAACTTGATTTGATGATAACTTTCAATCTGATGGTCCGATTAGGGCTTATAACCAGTCGATTTGATCGTTACAACATCAAGATCATTTTGGTGAAATGAAATTAAGGATCTAATGAACAAAATCAAGATGCATATTTTCAAGGTGAAATTACCTTTTTACCCTCCAAGTGAGGTTAAATGCAGATTGCAAAATGAGGTGTCAACATAGGCTTGCGCCCACTCCACAATTCCTTAGGTGTGTTGGGAACAGATTTTAATGGAACTAAATTCAAAACATGTATAGCAGTTTTTAGTGCATATTCCCAAAAAGAAACTGGTAAAGTTGAGTAACTCATCATGGACCTAACCATTTCCAAAAGAGTCCTATTCCTTCTTTCTGCTACACCATTTTGTTGGAGAATTCCAAGTGCAGTCAATTGGGAGACAATCCCATTTTGAATTAGGTAATCCTCGAAATCCCCAAGAAGATATTCGCCACCTCAATCAGATCGAATAGCCTTTATGTGTTTACCCAATTGATTTTCAACTTCAGCCCTAAACTCTTTGAACTTGTCAAAGGCTTCGGACTTCCGTCTCATCAGGTACACATAACCATATCTTGAGTAATCATCCATAAAAGTGATGAAATACTCATAACCTCCTTTTGCTTGGGTTGACATAGGACCACATACATCTGTATGAATTAATTCAAGCAACTCTTGGGCTCTTCTACCTTTTGCATTAAAATGTCGTTTGGTCATTTTACCTTCCAAACAAGATTCGCAAACTGAAAATCCATCAAAGTCATGGGCTGTAAAATTCCATCTTTGATTACTCTTTGAATCCTATTTGAATTAATATGACTCAAACGCAAGTGCCATAGATATGCATCACTAGTAGAAGGAAACTTTCTCTTTAATGATTTTACATGAGAGCTACTATCTATTTCAGAATTGTATAATTCATGCATCTCAGGAGTTAAAATATAAATACCATCTACAATATTGCTAGAACAGATAAACATTTTATCCTTCTTTATTACAACATTGTCTTTAAGAATAACACAATATCCATGCTTACCTAAGTAAGTTGCAGAAATCAAATTCCTACGAACATTAGGTACATACAAACAGTCTTCTAATATTAACACCCTAGACTTAAAGTATAAATTATACACTCCAACAGCTACAACTGGAATCCTGATCCCATCAGCCAAAGTAAGAAATAGTTTTCCCTTATTCAACTTTCTGGTCTCCTGGAACCCCTGCAAAGAATTGCAGATATGATTAGTACAACCTGAATCCACACACCAGGAATCTGTTGGATTCTGTACCACACATATTTCAAGAAGAAATGAACTTTTATTACCCTTATTTTTGGCAGCTTTGAACTTTGGACAATTCTTCTTCCAATGTCCTTTCTCACCACAATGGAAACACTTTCCTTTGGTTTTCTTTCCTTTTTTGGCAACCCCTAAGGCAATTTTTTTACCATTTTTCTTAGTGAAGTCCTTCGTCTTCTTCTTACCTTTGCCTTTCGACTTAGGTTGAGAAGTAGAAGCTTCACCCACATTGGCTTCAATACTGGAAGTACCAAGGATGCCTTCCGCCGCCACTAACTCATTCATTAATTTAGACAAAGAGTAAATCTTTTTGTTCATATTATCATTGAGTTTGAATTCTTTGAATGATTCTGATAGTGACTGGAGTATCATATCCACTTGGGATTCTCCATCAATGTCGGCACCTAAAACTTCTAATGTGTTCAGATTAGCAATCATCCTAAGACAATGCTCCCTCACTGAACTTCTTGCAGCCATTTTGGTATTATAAATTTGTCTCGTGATTTCTTGCCTTGTAGAATGGCCTTGCTCACCAAACATCTCCTTCAGACTTTGCATAATGTCCGAAGCATGTTCTACATCCTACATTTGATGCTGTAGAACATTTGAGATAGATGCTAGGATGTAGCACTTGGCCATTTCATTAGATTACTGCCAACGATCATATCGTTGTTTTTCCTCAAGAAGAGCATCTAATGAAGGAAACCTAGGACATGGTTGAGTAAGCACATATTTGTGTTCTTCAGCAGTAAGAAAAATGTTCAAATTCCTTTTCCAGTTAATATAGTTGGATCCAGTCAGTTTGTTTTGGTTAAGAATAGCAACAAGTGGGCTAAATGATGCCATGATTTAAATCTGAAAATAATAAATATGAATATAATAAGTAAACTGGACATTATTAATTTAGCATATAAGCATACAATATGGAACCTTAACAAAACCATAAAATAATATATCTAATGACAACTCAATCCATGTCTATAATTCCTTGGTAGTAAGTTTATTATAAACACATTAATTAGTTGAGAACTATTCTCATTATTAGTGTTATCATGATAACTCTTATCTAACACTAACAATATGTCGTATTACCTTTAACCTCTAAGTAATAATGACATAGCTCCTTTGGGAGGTTAACATTACACTTAGTTTAATGTACAACATTATCTAGAGTCATGTGTAGCCACATTTCATCTCCCTTTTATAGTGTTTAAACTTGTCGTTCCATGGAACAAAACACCCTCCTTTGGGATTGCGAGGCATATACGCCAAGACGAGGTGTTTGTCCACACTACTTTAAACGGGTAAGTTCAATCTTGTAGTACTATGAAGTAAACACCCTCCTTTGGGATCGTGAGGCATATACGCCAAAACGAGGTGTTTACCCACACTACTATGAACCGATAATGGAGGCCATGAGATCCAACCCTTGTATCTCTCTCCCACTAGATATTTTAAAAATAAAGGTTTTTAATGTCAAGAATCATAATAATGCTAGACACGTGAAAAACATAATCCTAATCTCATTAGGAATAAATTTCATTAAACTAGCATTAACATATATATATATATATATATATATATATATAATATAATATATATTACGTTATAAAAATATATTATATTATATTATATTATATTACGTTATAATATATATAATATAATATATATATTATAACCAATCCGTATACACCAATGTTTTATAACCATACGGATTCCACTTTACAATATAACAATATAACCATGGGCCATTATATATGCAAGACAAAAAAGTACTTGAATAGCCAAGTCATGAAAGCCATGCAGTCCATGCAATTTCATCAAGTCCATGCCGTGAAAACCAAGAACACAAGTGGTGCATTAAATCTCAGTGGTTCATGCCTTTTGGTAGAGTAACCGTTTTATAACTACCATTTGCAATCCGTGCATGAACTTGATGAAATAACAATCAATGCAATCTGCACTCACTGTAAGGCACGACACCATTAACAAGATCTGGCACTATTCAATCCTAGTTGCAATATATACGGATTCCATGAAAATTAAAAATCATGACACAACACCATAACTTGATGCAAAAAATTGTAACACAAAGATAACGGTTTTCTTAAATTCCAAAAATTTAATCACACATTATACAATCATGATATGAAAACCTAGCTCTAATAGCAATTGTTGGATAAAAATCTGGTTTTGTATCTCATACAAAACACACAGCAGAAGCAACAAACAATGATCTATTTCATTCATGATTGACAACATGCATTATATAAATTTCAGAATTTAAGAACAAGATAGCGTACCTTGGTATGGAGAAATTCAAAACAAAGATTAGAAGCACTTGGGAAAAATTTTAATCTTCACTCCAATTCCACTATACGCCCAAGATGTGTGGTTTCTCAATCAGTTTCCAAAGGGAGAATGAAAGTGTGTCTCACACTCTCTCTTTTTCTCTACAATTCTTTTTCTCTTCTTAAAGAAAAATTCTGTATGTTTCTCTCTTTATAACTAAATGATTATCTAATTAGGCTGGCCTATTGGGCTTTTCCAATTGGGTTTTAGTGCGTGGCTTGGAGTTGGACCAAAAGGGATCAATAAGACACTAGCTCCAATGGGCCTTGGGCTTTTTCGTTAACTCTTGACATGTTCAAAGTTACTATTAATTATATTTAATACCACTATATAAATATAATTGCACTCTAGGCCTTATTAATAAATTATATCCCAAGACTTTATTATACACGCAACCCCTTCATAAAATATTCGTAGTAATACAAAGTCATAAATGTAGACTGCCACCTTGTAAATTACTACATCTTATCCTTGAGTACCCGGTTTAATCCTTTAAAGTTATTCATTATATATTTATGAAATCCAATTTCATAAATATATACTTTAGTAATTTCTTACCAAAGTGGTTAGGCCTAACTCTCTGAATAACCAAACTCATTAAACTTATCTCAAGGGAATATTTTGTATCTTCGTTAAGAGACTATGAATTCCATCTTGAGAATATATGTTCCATCAACACTAAATGTGGTTGCCCAAAATATTGAGATTTTGACCGTTACATCAGATCTCACTCCTGATATATCAAAGCAACTTACACGTCATGATCAGGTCCATTATTCTCTCAGGATTAAGAATTCATGCAAATAAAAGTCGTGAGATTTATTATTCATTTCACAGTCATTAGGAGTATAATAAATCTCACAGCGGTCCAGTTCAATATGTCTTAACTCTTAAAAAATATCAACATATCAACTAGAAGTCTTTACTTCCATGATCAAGACAAATCATCTTAGTTGATACAGTATAGTTTTCGTAAATGAAATGCCTAATTTCATCACTGACTACGAACTATAAATTTTGAGTTTACAAAAAACTTGTGATTTATATCTTCAGTGACTAAATCACATAAATCACATACTATGCATCTCATGGACTATATGATAATGTCCAAATATTTATGTTACCATTATTTTAGATAAAAATAAACAATTTCATTAAACACAACATTAAGTCATACATAGCATCATACAATAGGATTTAAGGGCATACATCCTAACATAAAGAAATGCTTAGCAAAATAAAAAGGGTGTGTCCACCGTTCTATTAACTATTAAGACATTAGAGCATCCATAGCAGTGGAACTAAAAATTTAGTTATTTGGTACCACAAAAAGTTACTTTATCTATTTTATCTACTCACTTTACAAAACATCTAGTAACCGTAGATCTATTTTAGCTTTCAACACAATAAAATAATATCTACTACAATAAAATAATATATCAACTATAATAAACAACAATCACAACCACCGCTACCGCTACCGCTGCCACCACCGCCGACTCTTCCACCATCGCCACCCCCACCACTATAATGATATTTTCTTACCACTTCATTTTTTTTTTTTCTGTTTTGGGAGAAAATTTACCACTTCAATTAAATATCCCTTCGTTATTTTTTCTTTAATATTTTTTATTCTCTCTTTCCTCTGTGTCTCTTTGTCTTTCTCTAAACCAAGATGAACCAACAATGTGATCAAACTTTCACTGTTTCTTCTCAACTTAACAAACCCACTGCCACCTAAACCCCCACATCACAACCCAGCCATAGCCACCTCTAAATACCCACTACCCAGCGACCACGATCACACTTAGCGCTAAGCTCAATTTGAGTGATCAGCCTATGGGTTTGGGTGTCAGGTCGAGAAGGTACGCGCTTTTGGCTGAAGATGGAGTTGTCAAGGTCGTGAATATGGAGGAAGGTGGTGCTTTTACTTTCAATGGAGCTAAGGATATTCTCAAAATGCTTTGACTTTCCAAAGGTTGTACTTTTATGACTTCTTCTTTTTGTTTTTTGATTTTCATGTTCTTCAGTGGATGACTAGTTTTTTTGTTAATAAAAATGTATGGAACTTGAGTGCCTTATGGTTTTTACGACGTTGCTTCGATCTTTCTCTCTACTCTATCTCTGTGGGTTTGTGTTTTGTGATGTGGGTTTGGTGGATCGGCTTTGCTTTCGTGGCAGTGGTCCGTTAAGCATTTTATGAGCACCACCATCGGTGAGTTGGCCTACGAAGTAGAGAGGAGATAAGGGATACCAGAGAGAGAGAGAAAGAAAGAAAGAAAAAGAGAAAATATTATTTAATGAGAGAAGAGAGAGAAGTTTAATAAAATATTATTATTATTTTTAGCTTCTTGCTATAGTGCAGTACACAACCATAAATAGTTATGCACTGTAGCAAGAAACTAAAAATTTTTAGCTATGGCTACACTATTGTAACATGCATTTTTGTGTTTTGGCAAAGCTAAAATAACTATATAGCGGCAAAATTTGCTGAACAGTAGCTTTTTAGAAAAAATTTTGGTACGTAGCATGCGTTTGAAACTATTTTGTAAGTTGGACTGTTTTTGGAACTCGAGTTTAGCAAACTTGAGTTTGGGTTGGAACTCGAGTTTGGCAAACTCGAGTTCCAAGCACTATGCAGCAATATTGAATGGAACTCGAGTTTGACAAACTCGAGTTCCAGCCCAAACTCGAGTTTGCTAAACTCGAGTTCCAAAAACAGTCTAACTTACAAAATAGTTTCATTGATGTGCTGGTTTCTTAAAATTTTTATAAAATCATGCTGTTTGGCAAATTTTGCCCTATATAGCTGTTTAGCTTCATTACTGCTAATGCTCTTACAGGTCTGTTTGGATACTGCTTATTGCTGAAAACTGAAAATACTATAGCAAAATAATTTTTAAATGTATAAATTGTGCCATGAAACCCAGTTTTAGTATAAATTTTGCTGAATTTCGTACTTGTGGATCCCATGAACAGTGCACGGGACCCACTATTTAAAACGCAAATGAGCTGAAAAACATTTTCAGTGCAATCCAAACTAACACAAAGTTTATTTTTTAATTGATTTTTTTTAATGGGAATTTTTTTAATTGATTTTGTTTAATATGGGGTAAAATGCAAAACTGACCCTCTAAGTTTTTTCAAATTTCATTTCAATCCTCTAACTTTGCTTTTGTTCATTTTAGTCCCCCTAACTTTCAAGTTTATTCAATTAAGGTTTTTCTATCAACTTTTGTTATATGATGTAGCTAATTTTTCAATTAATAATTAAAAAATATTTTCCAGATTTTTTTTTTTCAAAAAATTTTAACAAAAGTTAACGGAAAAGCCTTAATTGAATTAATCTGAAACTTAGATGACTGAAATTAATAAAAGCAAAGTTAGATGATCAGTTTTGCATTTTAGCCTTTAATATACTATTAAGTGTCATTTGTCTACATTTTTTTGTTGCTATTAATTTACAGTTTTTTAAGACCTCATGTTTTCTTACTTTTTTTTTTTTTTTTTTTTCAAAGTACAGTTATATTTTAGCATACTTTTAGGGGAAAAAAAAAGTTAATGTCAAACACATCAGTATTAAGGGTCCATTTGGTAAAAGTAAAAAACTTAGGACTGTTTGGTAAGAGACTTCTAGTAACGTTGTTTAGGTTTTGTGAAAATATGTGTGAGTAAAAAAGTATATAGAAATACATATTATTGTGTTTAAACAACAGTTTTCTTTATTTAAACACCGTTACCAAACGGGCCTTTAATGTCACGTGAGGAGCTATGCTAATATGATTGTAAATTGTTGATGTGATAACTCATACTAACCAAAAAGAGAAAAACTACTCAAGAAAAAAAAATTAAGATAAAGTAAAAAATGACTATAAACTTTATTTCTTTGGGAAGACCAGGTTGTAGTTTTAGTTTTTTCTTTTCTTTTCACCTACTATTGTTAATAATTAGACATGGCAAAACGGGTAGGTCAGGTCGGGTCAATCGGATTGCGGGTCAAAAACGGGTAACGGGTCATTTTAAGCAGGTTAAAAACGGGTTCGAGTCAATCGGGTTATGGGTCAGGTTGACCCATATTTTTAACATGAATTTTAAAAAAAAAAAAAAAAAAGAACATGTATTTGCCATTTGGAAAGTTATGCAACAAATTACTTGATGTAAAATGCATTATTTTGAATTCACCACTTATATCAAGAATGAACTTAGTTAAACTTATTAATACTTATTCGATAATTTTATAATTATACAAATCCTAACATTGCTATTTAAAATAAAATAACATAAAGGTAAGTAAAACAAATACACAAGTTTTATTTCTACACAATATCAACATCCCAAAATATAAAACAAAATTATAAATGACTTATTGGATAACTCATTTGATAAAGAATAAAAACATATAAGAAATTTACAATCTTGAAAATTAATTTTATAATCTATTATCAATTGTGGTTGTCACTCTATTTCAATTTGAGATATATATTAAAGTTTAATTTCTTCTTTATTTATACATAGTCTCTTTTATGAATATCATATTATTGTTAAGCAACACACACTATAGGAAATATCATAATTTATTTTGAAAAATTGTTTATTTTAGACATAAATTATTAAAAAATAAGTCTAAGCATTCATAATTTATGTTAATTTGATACTTTGGCTTCACTATTTTCACACTTGTGAATATTTCGCACACATATTTACAATTTTTAATATATGTTTTTAACTCTACTGTAACTAGATTATTTTGGCATGTACTTTGTTATTTGATATCTAAAAATCTTTACTTATTACAGAATGCTCAACTATATATCTTTCAATAATTTGCATGCAGTTATGTAAATGTATCAATTGTTGCCTTAAAGCTCACAATAAACAATTAAACCAATATTGTCTTAATTTTACTATTTTTTTACAAAAAAAAAAAAAGTTTAAAAAAATGGTTCAGGTCGGATCGGGTCGAGTTAATCCGCAAAAACACAGGTTAGGTCACAGGTCAACCCGTTTTTGCTTCGGGTAAAAAAAAATCGAGTTTGGGTCAGGTATTTTCAGGTTGGGTCGGAAAATTCTGATCCGTTTTGCCATGTTTATTAATAATAGTGCATTTTATTAGTCAATAGAAGAGTCTTAAATTTGTTTTCTAAGTGAGAGGGCTTTCATTAAAATGTGCATTATGCATGTAAGACATATCAATATAATATATTTTATTGATTAAAAGAGGGTGCCCTTTTTTCTTTGGGGGCTTAGGCTATTGCCTTAGTTGCCTATACTGTCTAGCCAACACTGATTGCAGTAAGAAACAATTTTAAAAACACGTTAGTTTATTGTTGATTTAACTTTATTTAATGTATCATATATATATATATATGATGGGATTAAGGATTTATATATTATTCAACTTTTATATTTTAAGTATTTTTTGTATTTTTTTTCTTTTATTTATATTGAAAGAAATATGGAAAAAAAAAATGTTACAAATTATCTTAAAAGTTTTGAGAAGTGCTACATCCAATCATCCATAACACCTCTCTTGCAACAAATTTTAGGTAGTAAATTATTATTATTTCTAAAGCACACCATTAAAATTACTTTTTTATCCTCCAATAACAATATACCGCTTATTATTTTTTATGAAAATATTATATACATAACATTTCTCTATCTCTAATTTTTTTCTTATTTATGTGAAAAATATATACGGCTCATGTCGAGTTACAAAAACCGGATATTGGTCACTAATGGTTCGTTTGGATTGAGGGGGAGGGAGGAAGAGCAGAGTAGATTTAGCATGAACTTAGCTTATTTTTAAACAACTCTACTCTACTCCCCTTTACTCCCCCTCCATCCAAACAGGTCATAAGATAACAATCAATTTTATCCTATTATGCATCGGACTCAAATTCAATAGACCCGACATGTGCTTCCAGGTCTAATTGATTTGTAAGAATAGACGACGAAGAGGGCCAAGTTTCGAAGAATGAATATGGAGTCAGTCCTACTAAATCCGGATGGTGTGGTTTAAAGGTTTTGGGCTTCTTTAAGGTTAGTCAGTCAGAGCCTTTTGATGGGCTGCTGAGTTTCTAGGAGCATTCATTCTTCATTGAAACTTGAGACTATTCTTTATCCTTCATTAGGCTAAAGAAGAGCTGTCTGGGCTTCAAGTATCATTGAACACACTAGTAAAGTTGTTTATAAGCTTTATGGTTATTGAAACAAGAAACCCAGAAAATAAAGAATCAATAATATCAAGAGGCACGGAAATTTCAATCAAAATAATGAATTCACGGGAAATGTTATGTCAACAGAGTGATCTGTTTTTCGATTTTTTTTGGATTGACTTGGGTTTATTTCAGGAAATACACAAAGCAAAGCAATGTGCTAGACTGCCAGTAGCCGTAAAATAAGCAATTCAATGTTCCCTCTGATTCCCAACTTTCACCACCATTACCTTTGTCCAAGAAAATTTTCCCAACTACACAAGTCCATTTGCAAAAGCCTGCATTTGGTCTTCGTTTGTTGGGCTTTCATTCGAAAAATAGATATATCTACTATTTATATTTCTTTTACAAGCCACGTATTTAATTTTATGTGATTATAGATTTGCATAAAACTTATGTCACCTAGCAACACAAGTGAAACTAACGTGTCAACACTACAATTTTTCATGGTGCCTGTTAGATGGTGGACACAAGTTTTCTTTTGTCATGTTCAAGTGTCCTAATTGAATCACAAATGCGTGTAAAGCAATATAAAGAGGCAGAGTATACTAAAAAAACATTCGGTTCCTTAGATGTCAAACTCAGATTCAAGGAATCTGATCCTTACATGAGACAAAGCACCAGCCAAATAGACATTTATAATAATAATAATAATAATAATAATAATCTATATATATAATAATAGGTAAAGTTGAGAGAAAATTTAATAAGATTTTAAATTGGAATTCAATTAGAGTCTAATTTTGTGCCACGTGTGTCATTTGATCGAAATTTTAAATTTTTGTGCCAAGCAAGTTAATTCAATGTAAAAATTAGATTTCAATTAAAGTTTAATTTTGCGCCACATGTCCCACATAATCTAAGTTTTTTAATTTTTGTGCTAAATGAGTTAATTTGGTGTAGAAAACAAAGAGTCCAATATAAATAAACTATAAAAAACCTAATCATATAGCTAAAAACAATTCAAATTTATAAGTCATTTATGTAATATACCATTACTAATATATATATATATATATATATATATATATATATTAACCAAAGTTTAGAGAAAATTCAATTAGAATCAAAATTGAGTTTTGCTTTTGTTAGCTTTCCATACAAATTAAATTATTTAGATTTTTTTTTTTAACTAATGAGCATATATTTTTATACAGTTTCTATTCAAATATTTTGTATGCGAATATATTGAACGTAACAAGTTGTAATTGTGCTGAATGATCTCATACACCTATCCTCTTTCAATTTAAGACATACTATTTGACCAGTTTATTATTTTAGTTTGTTTTGTATTTAGTAGAATTTCATAGACAATAATTATGAATTGATATTGTATATGTAGTATCCAATAATGATTTTCAAAATCATATACGTAATAGCATTGTAATGAGAAACTTACATAATGAATATCATGAAAATTGCAAGGAAAAACTATTTTATTACCTCCAAATGTCATGGTCAAACTATGTCTTATATGTTTAATAGCTCAAACTAACATCAACAACACAACTACAATTCATCATTCCCGGGCATAAGCACGGGTTACATACTTGTCTATATATATATATATATATATATATATATCTAATACTATATATAATAGCAGAAGACTTTTGCTACAATTAAGGCGGTGTTGACACGTAAGCCAAAAAAAAGCCGCACAGTGCAATGTTTCACAATGTGTTAAAATACTGTTTGGGAGCCCCTTTGTATAAAACAAAATTAACCGCTTAAAAAAAAAAAGAAAAAAGAAAGATTGCTACACTGTGAAAAAAAGGAGGGAGAGACCGACAGAAAAGAGAGACAAAGAAGTAGAGAGGCAGCGAACGGAGAAGGAGAGAGAGATCGAGGGATAAAACACTGCTCGCTCAAAAAACTGAAACCCAAAACACACAATCATCCATTCTTTCCATTTGTTAACACAAACGGCCAAAAGAAAAGATTTTCCCTGCCAATGAAAAAGAGAAAACAGAAACCCATTGATATATTTCCACAATTTGCAATCAAGAATGAAAAGATTTCTCTAACTTTCCTGTCAGATTCTTCATCTAACTGTCCGTTAATTTCTTTCACCGGTGAGTTTTTATCTTCAATTTAAGTTTTTTATTAATTATTAATAGGTTTTGATATTTTGTTTGGATTGTTTTCGATTTTGGTATTCAAATTAAGTTTTTCTCTTCGCTTTTCAGTTTGAAATTTTCATCTGCACGCCCTCAAGTTAAACCAAGTACCAATTTTGAATCGATCAGATTCCAGATCGCTTAGATTTAATTTGATTTTTTTCGTTTTTGTTGAATCTAGGGTTTATCGCCTCTCTGTTTCAACTAATCTCTTACCCTATTTTCTTCAATTATGTTTGCTGGCAATTTAGGGATTTCGTTGAAATCAGGGAAACAACCTAGAAGATCAAATTCAAACTGAATTGTTATTAGGAATTTTCTATTTTTGGGTTTTGTATCAAATTCTAACTGAATTGTTATTAGGAATTTTCAGTTTCTAGGTTTTGTTCCTTTGCTTTCATGAATTTCAGTTTCATAGTTTGTTTTGTTTTGATTTTTTTTTTTTGGCTTGCTATCTGGGTCATTAGAGAAGAGGGAGAACCATTTTGGTACAACCGAAAAAACCAACACAAAAAAAAAAAATATAAAGAGGGAGTTCGCAAGAGGGACAAAAACATAGTTCGCAAGAGGGAGAACCATTTTGGTACAACCCGAAAAAAAAAGGATAGAGAGGGGGAGTATACTGGCCGTATGCCTGCCAAAGTAAGTCCGATCTCCCACCATCAGACTCCTGTGACCCCACGGTAAAGTTTTTTCTTTTTTTTTTTTTTTTCATTATTAAAATTTATGGATTTGGTTATATACTTATATTTGGCTGGATTGATATCGATTTAATGTTTGGGTTAAATTTGATTTCATTTTTATTCTCACACATGTTCACCAAAAATTTACTTTTAAGTTTTAAAAACCCACACCGGTTCAGTATGTAACCACTCTATTTGCCTTCTTATATATTGTTTCTTCTCTTCAATTTTCCCCTTTTTCTATTATGCTCTTTTTCCTCTGTGATAAGAAACCCAGCGACGCTTGAAGAGAAAGAACAGAGGCCTGCCTTCACTAGCCTGCTGCCACCGGTCAGCCAGCGAAACCACTACCGGTAAAACTAATTTGTGATTTCTTTCATTTTCCCCTTTCAGTTGTAGAGCTTTGGATCTTATTTCTTAATCTTCTTCTCCTTCTGAGTGAATTTTTTTTTTTTTTTTTTTTTTTGTATAATTCAGGTAGCTCAATTTCTTTTCCTTCCACCCTCGATGTTCACACAGTCACACTACCGTATTGCATTGTTAAAAAAAAGTAAAAACCCAATATTGCAACATTTGCCGTGTTTTTATTTCCTTCCACTAATTTGATAGAGATATAATTTTACCATTGTATGTTTTGATTTAGACATTTTTCCAGATTATACCATGTTTGCTTTGGTGATATGAAAACTTTCTCTTGCTTTCAAGAGGTGCCAAATCAAACAAATGTTAGACATGTTGCGTTGTAGGAACTGTTCAATTTGCCAATTAGTTGTGTATTTCTGTTTTAATTCTTTTTATATATAATAACAATCGATAATATCTTAGACATTGAAATTTTGTGCACACCATGCGTTTGACAAAATGATTTACTTACTCTTGCATTAGTTTATATCCACTCCATGGTTTGTGCCTCTTGGTTATAGTTTCCATTGGTCATTGCATTTTTTTCTAATGTGCATTTAGGCATTCTATGTCAACAACATAAGTAGCAATTTAGTACACTATACACTAGAACTTTCCACCATCAAAACCCAAGTTCCACAGTTGGATTTTGAATTTCCCTATACTAGAACAATTTGAAGCAACAACTCTAGGTGTTTGTTAGTTTTCCAGGGTTTGTTTTCTACTTAAAGCTATTTTTATACTTTAATTTCTTTCATTTCAACTATACATACTGCATATATATTTCTTAACAATGCATAATTTTTAATTATACCTGTTTGAACTTTTCATTATAATGTCTTTATCATGTCATAGTAACAGTACTATGTAGTTGTTGTGGGGTAGAAATCACAACAAATCTACCTGAAAGGTTTCTGTTTGCCATGTGCCACACCAACTGAAGCAATTTACAATATTCTGCTCATCAATTTCTCTCTATATATATGCCTTTTAAATGAAGCAAGTTCAACAATTTTTAGTTTTGTCTGTAAATATAAGTTCTAAATTTTTTTTAAAAAAATGGTAGGACATTGAGAAATATAAGTTCTTTATGAATGTTCAATTAGATTTCTCATCATTATATAATTCCTTTCAGGAGGCAAGATTTAGGAGGAAAATTTTTGCTATCTTTTTAAAATCCAGCAAGAATTGGCTTTTGAGATTAATTTATGATTAGTTTAGTGTTATTTTACAAAAGAAACAGTTGCCTATAATCTGTATAAACAATTAATGAAATAGAATTAAAAAAATAAGTTCTGTAGTTACATTCAAAACTATTGATGCTGAACAATTATTGAATTCTGATGTAAGGGGGTTTTATTCTGCTGCATTTAGAGTCAGCAATTCAGTGTTATTCTGTTTTAGTTTTTCTTGAATTATTTGAACAATTACCTTAAAAAAATCTTTAGTTTTGCCTCTTCCTCATTTAAAAATTAAAAAAAAAAAATTAAGTTGTAGACTTGGTGTTGATAATGGAAGGAAACTCATTTCTAACTCTCTCTCTCTCTCTCTATCAGATTCCTTAATATTCAGCATCTAGACTCGGTATTTAGTTTGGCATTTCTTTCCTCCTTTACTCCTTTGTCCCTTTTATTTATGAATCTCTAAGTCTACGATAATATTTACATTAGATTACATTTTACTTAAGAAATCTTACAGTTTCTACACTCAAATTGGCTTTAGAAGTCTGGCTGATGCCTTAATAGCCTTCAAGGAGTCACCACAAAAGAAAACTTTTACAAATCCCCATTTCTATAAAAAAGAACAAATCCTCCATGTCACTTTTTGCCTTCTTTATCCTACACCTGAGCATGTGAATCTGTTTCCAAACTACTAAAGCTTAGAATGACTTGTTTTCGAAGCTGTCTTCTAGATCTTGCACATTTGTTTGTTGCCTCCAATGGTAGATTGGTGTTCCAAATTGTCAACTTATAGATTTTATAGGAAAAAAAATGAATTTAAGAGATGAAATCTTGATTACATTACTGCAGGCCAAAATTGGTAGGTTTCATATTTGCTGTGTTTCAAGTTTATATGTGGTGTTAAGTTATTTACTTAGGTTAGTTTGTTTCTATAAATCTCCTTATTTTTGTAGGTTCTTACTTTGAGCAAATTAATAAATTCTTTAAATATATTTATTTTTACAAATTATTAGAGAGGTTAGTAAATGGCGGATAATTAAGCCAAAACCGCATAGCTTCATACCCCAAAGTGTACTTACCTAACACATAGTTCAAGCATAATTTTTATATTTACATTTAAATTTATTTACCACTTCACTGGGATGAACTTTTCACTTTACTTTATATTTACATTTGAATTTTAAAGGTATTTCTATAGTCTATGCAAGGTAAGGAAAGGACTACATACTTGGTACGATGCATATTGGAAATGTTTATTTTGTTAGTGAAAAAATGGGCTTAGATGAGTAGTTGGGTAGTTTAATTTCAAGGTAAAGTTTAATATGACATATCAAGTCTTATGTTATTATGGAATCATTAGTCTTTTACCATTGCATAAACCAAAGATTTTGTCATCCACTATCATGCACATTAAATTAAGCAAGTTTTATTTAGTTTGGGAGATGATGAGATATTCTTGAGGTTGGTTTGTATTTTTATAATTAAAATCGTCTTATCAAAGTTGGTGCTAAATTTGATGTCTAAATCTCTCTGACTTTTATCCTGTTTAAACTTAGGTCCATGGGTTCAATTTCTTTAGCTAAAGAAGTATTAAGATGAAGAATGTGAAACGAAACAAAAATCTTGCTTCCCCTCCAATTTGCTTTCAAAGGACAATCACACAATTCTCTTTAGCTGGATTTTTTTTTTCAATTGCTAGAAATATTTTTCTCCATCATAGCGGCTGTTATAGTTTTAGTTGTTTAGAATAAGCTTAAAAGAAAATCTATTTGTAATACAACACATTTTTATGTATAGCATACTGAGTGTTAATTTTCAAAATTTATAAATTCAATTGCGTTAGCTACATAATTAATTAAATTTATTTAAGTAAGACTTTTGAAACAAAATATTTTCTCCAAATATTTACCTAAAATTATTTGAATATATTTGCTTTCTCGGATTCTAATTATTTTTATATACAAAAAATTATTTGTGGGCTCTTACAAAATTTTCATTATTTTTATATTTATTTTGTTGAAAATAGATGTACTTTTTTTTTTCGAGAACCCAAAAGTACATGTACTTATGTAATTCCCGTGCATTTGCACGGGTTTAAAAGCTAGTATATATAATAGGTGAAGCAAAGAGAAACTCTAATTGCAATTCTAATCTAAATTGTGCCACGTGTCAATGTAAATATGAAATTAGAGTCTAATTTTCCTCCATCTGTTGTAATTCTGATGTGCTTTTTTTTTTCCCCCACACCTATGTTTTTTCAGATTCACCTCCCTTTTTCCACACCCACGTATTTTCAAGTTCACCTTCATTTTCCACACTCATGTTTTTTCAGGTTCACCTCCCTTTTCCACACCAATTCAAGCACCTTAATATACAACTCCCCTCTTTTTCAATCAATCCTATGAAATTTCAAAAGAATCTCTTAGTATCAATGATGCATGTATTTGAGTATTTCTATATTTTATATAAGAAGAGGTTCTCTAGATATTCCAATTATACTTATGCTGACACCTCATTTTGTAACCCGCATTTAACCTCACTTGGAGAGTAAAAGGGTAATTTCACTTTGGAAATATGCATCTTGATTTTGGTCATTAGATCCTTAATCTCATTTCACCAAAATGATCTTGATGTTGTAACGATCAAATCGATTAGTTGTAAGCCCTAATCGGACCATCAGATTGAAAGTTATCATCACATTAAGTTTTAATGGCCGAGATGCATTATCACAAATTGAGTCCGACCTTATGTGATTATGAAAAATTGATTCCAATTGGTTATAATTATAATCAATTTGAAATTAATGATGTGTCATAATTTGATTGGATAGGACTACATTTTATGGTAAGGTTGCATACACCTAATTAATTAGATAGTTAAACATTAATTATTCAATGAGTAATTCGTGCAATTATCTTTTAATTAGGGTAAATTTGGAACTAATTAGGTCTAAAATGGGAGTGATTGGAGCCTATTAACGTTAATTAGAAACTAATTTGGGACCTATTAATGTTAATTGTGCTGAAACCATTTTTCTAAGAAATGACCTCTGCTCACTATTTCATTGATATCTCTCAGAATATTTTGAATCTGTGAATGAAATTAATTTTCCCAGAAACTAGACATCCGGGGCTTCAATTTGAGCACAAGAACGAGACAATTCCGATCAGAATTGAGTCAGATATGATTTTTCAAAGTTGGCTCTACAAGCTGTTACAGCAGCTATGGGAAAACCGAATTTTGGCTTGCTCCTTACTCCCACTAATCTTTCCATTTAATGCACCAAATTTCCCCAAATGCTAAAATGAGGTCTAGGTTCATGATTCTTTGTCAACCCTCATTAATGGCCTTCCATTTATATTTCCTCCACCACTACTATATAAACCCTCACTCTCCTTCATTTGAAGACATAAAAAAACCCCCTCTCTCTTCTCCTCTCTTGAGTTCTAGGAAATTGAGTAGTCTTGTCATATCTTGGTCTTATCATATCTTGGTCTTCTTGAGACTCAAGGTATTGAGTGAGACTCACTCTTCCTCTCCTAACTCTTCTTTTCCTCCACCTATAGGACCTCCCTCAAGAGTCTCTTCATCCACCATATGGATCTTACATGAAGGTATAATCTCTTTTCCTAACTTGTTTTTTTGTGTTGCTATGATAAGAATTTAGGATTAAAGCATGATAGTAATTATTTAAATTCTCTTGAATATGTTTGAATGTTCTTATGTGTTCTTCATATGTTCTTGTTGTTCATCACATATTCATGCATAAGCACTAGTTTTGATCTTAAATCTACATAAAAAATATAAAAAAACATGTTTGTTTCATAATTCTCTCAAATCCTTAAATCTAGGATATCACAATACATACATATTCACTAGAATTCATTTTTCAATCCAAATGCAATACTTAATAAATTGAATTAGGGTTCATCACATGTACACACCTTAAATTCAACATGCAAATTGATTGACATATTGGATGATATGATATGAATGTTGGCCACTATAGCCTAAAAGACCGGTTTCACAGGACAAGGTAAGTGCCTAACACCTTCCCACCTTGTAACATAGCCTTCGAACTTAGATCAAGGGTTAGTATATCAAATACTTGTTCATATAATTTTCAATTTTTAGATTGTAACTAGGAAACAAAGCTATGTACTTTATCTTAGATTGTATCTAGGACCAAAGCCATGTAATTTTCCTATGACCAATGTAAATTCAATTGAAAATTAATAAAATGAGGAATTTTTCAAATTTGGTTTTCTTATTTTTCCAATAATTAAATAAGTGGCGACTCTATTGTAAAACCCTTAATCTAAAGGGGAAAATATAACTAGTCGAACCTCCATTTTGAGAGGCAATAACACGACTCCACCCATTCACTTGGGTTTGGCCTAACACTCTCTAATAAAACGGGCCGGGGATGTGGTCTCTCACAACTTGTCTTTACAATTTTCATGGTCTTGGTTTATGCTCTGCAAAATAAATTCCAGTTATTCATAAGGTTTAATTATTACATTCTTTCATCTGCCTATACTGCCGTTCCTTTTTGTGTAAATTTTTTATTGTTTAATTATATAATTTTGTGGTTTTCCTATAACTGATGTTGCATGTTTATTTTCTTTCATCTACCTATACTTTCTTTCCTTTTTATCAATAATTTTTATTATTTAATTATAAAATTGTTTTGTTTTCCTATCATTGATGTTGCATGTTTCTTTTCTTTTTCATAACAAGTTATCAGCATGAGTCTCTACCCAATTTCGGAAAGAAGTTGTAACTCATTATTCTTCAAACATCAAAGATTATTTGTACAGTTTTCTCAACTCACTGTAAGTTTTATTTTAAGGAATTAATACTTATCTTATTTGTTTGTCTTTACGTTTTATGCTCATAATTTTAGTGATTTTTAATTGATTAAAAAAAATTTAATGAGATTCACATTATTTTATTGTTATATGTTGTTATGAGATGAATGTTATGAGATTTACATTTAATTGATTAAAATATTTTGCTAAAAATGGTTTGTGATAAACCAATTTAATCATAGCTATATGTACCATGTATGAATCAACCTTGAATATATATGTGTATGCAGCATTCTTTCATTAGAATTTTGTATGATAAAAATATTTGTTAAAAAATTATATAATGCTAAGTTTTATTAGACATGAATAAACTAAGTTTTTTAAAAATGACTAAAATTATGATTAATAAATAAATAAATAAATAACAAAACCAATAATATCACTTAAATAATAAAATGCAATATATTTATTTCTATTGTTTTATTAAATTATATCCATTCTCGTGCGGTAGCATGGGTTACATACTAGTCATATATTCATATATTATATATAATAGCAAAAACTGAGAGAAAGTTAATTCCTAAAATTAAGGAGGTGTTGACAAATAGAATAACTGTCTATCTAAAATTCAGACACATTTAAATTAAAAAGCAATATATTACATTGTTTGGTATCGCTATAACGATAAATTATAACATTTCGTTGCGTTAAAACACTGTTTAGGAGCCCTCTTAGGGTGAAAATGGGCAATTAACCATAATTTCTCAACAATATAATTAGTAGATACTATTTTGAAAGTATATATTTTAGTAACATTTAGACACTTAGAGAGTCGCTTTTGACCTTAGAAATCGAGCCTCAGATACTCGTTTTCCATGCTCTGATCAGATCTAGTGTGGAGTTTTTCCATGTGGCAGCCACTTGGAAATCGAGTTTAAGAAACTCGATTTATATGTGAACAATTAAATACTCCATTTATGTTGTCTCTTGATCCACATGGACTCCAGCTAGATATCGAGTCGTAGAGACTCGGTTTGTAAAAGGGGAAATCAACTCTCTGAGACTCAATTCGTAAGGTGTGGTCCAGTTAAATTCACGTGGTTAGGGCAACTGCTCCTTAGTCCACATTACCTATTTTCTAGGGTCTGCCATTTCCCACACCAAAAAATCCAGCAGCTCTCTCTTCCTCTCTCACTCTCTCTCTCTCACTCTCATACAAAACTTCAAATCAAACTCACCCCCCATTTACACATCCTCATGTCAGGTAAGGTTTTTCTAGCATACACTCTCTCTAGTTGTTAGTTTTTTTTTTTTGGCTGAATAGTTATTAGTTACATATATGTAATGTTAGGTTTTTTTATGGGTAGTTGTTAGTTACATATATGTAGTGTTAGGTTTTTTTATGGGTATGTATCATGAATTTTTTTGTTTGGTTTGCCATTTTTGTTTATATTTTTGATAGAATGATTTGAAGGTTTGTGTGTTTAGTTTTTTTTTTTTATTTGAATATGATTAATGATTTTTTTTTTTTTTTACAAACAAATGATAATGATTGAGTCTATATGCAAATGTGGGGTTTGTATATGCATATGATGTAACAAGTTTGTGTATATAGTTGTTAGGCTTTTTTTTATAAAAAGTAAAACATATTTAAGATATATTTGTATTGTTAGGCTTTTATCATGGCTATTTTTGTTGTTGTTTGGTTTAATATTTTTCATTATTTTTTTGTTAAAATGATTTGAAATTTTGTAGTGGGGGTGAGTTCTGTCTTTAGTTTTTTTATTTGTTTGAGTATGAAATGATAATGATTGAGTGTGTTTGTATGTGATGTGGAGTGAGTATATGCAAATGTGGGGTGTGTTTGATGTAAGAAGTTGTAATTTTTGTACTTTGAGTACATAAAAATGTTTTGTAATTGATGTTAAAATATATCATTAACATATTACACTTGACTCTAATAGGTTCACAATCTCTGTAGAATATTGACATAAATGTATACTACGGTGGACCCCCTGTCAATCCTGAACAGATTGACGGATTCCCATTTCAAGGGCCGAATATCGAATGCTATTACATGATGATAAGTTGTAAGTTGAAGACATTGAATGATTTGAAGATGAAAATAATGGAAGAATTGAGTTTGAACCCTACTTGTTATGACATAAATATTATTTATCATTACCCACAAGAAGTCCTTCATGAACGGATAAATTACAAGTATATGGCGATTAGAGAAGATAAACATGTAAAGATCATATTTAATAGGATCCATAAAATGCCCCAAGTAAATACTGCTGAATTGTACGTAAGTTCCGAGCCGCTCAAAGAAGTTAATATTGAGGAGTTGCAACAAACAACTACATCTTTACAATTTACAGCCTTAGATGATGGATGCACTACAATGGGAGGTTACACACTCCCATCTCAAGATTATGCTACCAATACTCGTAAAACACTCCAACCTCAAGAGACATATTTAGGGGTGGAGGACGAACATCATTTTGCGAATAACAATGAAAATCTTGATGATATAGATGAGTACGAAGAGAGGATTGAGCAAGGCAACTTTGACAGGGATGTGGATGACCATGAACTTGCTCCCAATTTTGAAGAGGAAAATATGGAGTGCTATGATGAAGGTGATGTAGACGATGATATTGGCGTCCAGCATGTTACAAATACGACCATTGCCTACACACCTCCTGCTGAGTCATTCTACGCAAATACTTGGAAAAATATGGTTGATCCTTCATGTCTTCAGATACCATTTGTTTCTACTTGGGAAGATGGGATGCATTTTAATAAATGGTTGAATTTTTCAAATAAAGAGGCGGTGAAGCGTGCATTGATAATATACACAGCAAAAGATAATAGAAATTTTATAATCCGGAGGTTGACCAAAAATAAATTGTGCACCGCAAGCATTGACACCAACTGTAAGTGGCACGTTGGGGCATTCATGAAGGCTAAGCGTAATGGTCTGTGGATGGTCACGTCTTATATGGGTCCACACAGTTGTATACCCTTTGGCCTGTGAAAAGAATGTAAAATGATGGATTCTAATTTTGTTGTATAAAAAATTGTGGGAAAATTGTGACAAAATCACACTGCTCGTATTGATGAGCTCTAGGGGATCATACATACTAATCATAATCATGAGCTTTCTTACTATAAGGTATGGGACGCAAAACAAAAGGCAATTGCTAAGATATATGGAGATTGAGAGGAGTCTTACCAAAGGTTAAGAAAGTTGTTGTTGGCATAGTTGGATTAGGATTCGGGTACCCAGTACAACTATTGGACCATACCTAGGCCCATAGATGGTACTACATTACTGCACTATGTATTTTGAGCATTCGCTTCATGTATTGTTGCATTCAGATATTGCAGGCTAGTGATCAATATTGATGGGACTCATTTGTATGGTAAATATCGAGGGGTGTTGATGATTGCAATGGCAATCGATGCTAACCAAAAGGTTTTGCCTCTCGCCTTTGCTGTTGTGGATAAGGAGTCAGGGGCTAGTTGGGGGTAGTTTTTAGAGTGTCTCAGGACTTCGATAGAGCATGTGATACCTAACGAGGGCATTTGCATTATTTTTGACCGACATAAAGGTATCAAATGCGCCATTGTAGAGTGGCCTAGAGGTGATGACGGCATAGAATGGGTATTTCACCGATATTGCCTTCAACATGTTGCTAGTAACTTCAACACACCCTTTGATGACCTGACTCTAAAGGCATTGGCCTTGAAAGCTAGATATGCGACTCATGAAGCTAAATTTGAGTCCATAATGCAAACTATTAAGGATGTCGAGATTAATGTACTGAGGAGTGTAAACCCTGATGATCCCCATCTTGAACGCTATATGCCATACACATATTTAATGAGTGAGGATGTGGACAAATGGACCCAGTCACATGATGGTGGAAGACGTTACAGGGCAATGACAACCAATATCTCTGAGTGCTTTAATGGGGTACTTAAAGGTGCTCGTGATTTACTCATTGCTGCAATGGTTAAGTTCACTTGATGCAAACTTGTTGCATATTTCCATGATCAACATAAACAAATTACTTCTAATTGCTCTCAAGGTAAGGTGTGGAGTGATTATGCAATGGGGATCTTTACCAAAAGTGTCGATAAAACTTCAGGACACACTCTAAGGAAATTTAATCATGAAACTGGTATATATCAAGTGGTTACCCCGTACAACAATCATAGAGGTGGAGGGGGAAACTACAGTCATGAAGTGCGCGTATTGGATAGAACATGTGACTATGGAAAGTGGCAAAACCGTAAGATCCCTTGTTCACATGCAATTACAGTTTTACAGCAATTGCATCTGGATGCGACTAGCTATATTGACCCATGTTACAGTTTGGACAACGCCATTCACACATATTCACATCAATTTGTGGTGCCAAAGTCAGAGTCATTGTGGAGGGACATTCGCAGACCACGGTGGGTGCCTGACCCAAGTCTGTTGGGGCCAAAGGTCGTCCTGTGAATTCAAGCATAAGGAATGAAATGGATGGGGTACAACGAAAACGGGGAAGCTGGAACCCAGATTCGGACTTGAGGGAGATTCAATCGAGGTAGCGATGCAGAGTGTGTCATGAAGAGGGGCATAACTGCAGAAGATGTCCCAATTCCCGTGGGGCTTCGACAAGCGGTAGTGCTACAAACTAGGCAAGTGCTATTGCTATTTTGATATAATATGCTTAGAATTTCATTTGCTTTTTGTTCTTGGCATTTAGGAACTAACAACCATATTTTAATGTTTTTCAGGCGAGCAGAGACTCGATTTTGAAATGGAATTGTACATGGGAGTTGTGGTTATCTTCGGTATGGACAAGTGCTAGACGACTATGTTGACCATGTTGTATCAGTATGGAGTAGTAGCTATCCATTGTACTCGTTACATTAGTTGCATTGTGCAGCTTTTGCCTATAATGCTAGCAATGATAGTACTTTAGATGTGGTTAAATTTGTATGGTCTTTAGCTAAGAGGGCAACTATAGTGCCCATGAACAGTGACTATTTTAATCTAGTGTCTTGCATCTGATGCACTCTCCTATTGACTGGTATCATAATATATATATATATATATATATATGCTTTTATACTACTGCCCATGTGATGTGTTCTGGATCTAGTTTACAGCAGGGGAACGGAAAAAAAAAAATTTCTGGTTTACTGCTGCAGGGGAAGGGGTAACCAAAAAAAAAAAAAAAAAACCTAGTGGAAATTGAGTCTCTAAAACTCGATTTCCATTTGGATAGCATAATGGTAAATACTGCTTGTGCAAATCGAGTTTTAAAGGCTCGATTTATGCAGGACTTATTTACCAAATGGCCACTGAAATGGAAATCGAGTTTCAACAAGTCGATTTTCACTGGAAATTTTTCCAGTGGTAGTTGGCGGTAAATAGTTTTGAACTCTCGGCCTGGCGTACTCGCTGCTAGTGAACTCGAATACTGATTATATAAATCGAGTGTCTAATACTCAAGTTACCCTTTAAATCGAGTGTCTAATACTTGAGTTACACTGGGGCTTTTTAAAAAAAAAAAAAAATCGAGTGTCTAATACTCGAGTTACACTGGAATTGTTTTTTGATTTTAAATCAAATGTCTAATACTCGAGTTAGACTGGAATTGTTTTGATTTTAAATCAAGTGTCTAACACAAGTTGCACTAGAATTTTTTCTTTTTTTCTACAGAACTGTATTTGAAAATAACAAAAATATGAAATTAGATATCTTAAACTTTCAGTGTGTAATTTGAAACTTTTGAAATTAAATAGTTTAGCTTAAAAATAATTAAATTGTAAGATTTATTTTGAACCAATTGGCATTGTAACCCAGGTGGGGTCAATTTGTACAGTGTGTGCTTATTCAATAATAGAGAACAAGGGAGAATAAGATTGAATTTTAGACAAATAGACACCAATTGCATTTTAACAACCTAACAACTACTTAATGCTTTTCGACTTATCATTATCAACTTCCAAATATCGCAATAAAATGTGAAAATTACATTATAATTATCAAAAAGGAAATGTGAAAATACATTATATTATATGTAACAGATTTGACAGCAAGGGGCATCCCAAATTAAATCATAAAGACTATATAATTTAAGAATGGATGGTGTAAGAAGAATACTTTGTGAATAAAAATAATTATATACAAGTTAACACTCAATTAACATACCACTCAATTAAGAAACCCACTGCTGGTAATAGTTTGCTATTTGGATTAGATCTCAGGAACGTATAGCAAAACCTAGTACAAAGTAGTTTCTGGATGAGAACTGTTCGAGGTACCTGATCAATGGCTCTTGTAATCAATGTAAAGCTTCATGTGTTATAGACTCGCAAGTATTTCTAAGAACTAGTAACTACTTAGCGCGAATTGAGTGTTTTTAGGAACTAGTAACCACTTGGCACTTGATCAAGGTGACCATAGGCTTTATCTTCAAAGAAACTTTTTTCTTTGGTACAATGGGAAGGTTAAGCCCAGTTAAAGGGAAACAAATTGAGCCTAACTATAATGTTTCTAAGGCTGTAATTAGCTAACCAATCTGCACGACAATTTCCTTCATCCTTAGGAGTTTTTAATTTAACACTCCCAATTCCCAACCCCTTCTTATAGATCACTTGTGACTTTGTTCTCTAATCACCAAATGTGATTTATTTTTGTTTTTTAAGGGGGAGAAAAAATCAAACAAAGGAGTGAGTGATTTCTAAATCCTACTACTCTCTTGCACCCTTATTAAGTTCAATGAATGGACACCTCACATTGAAGGAAAAGAAGTATCCATTGAAAATGTATTTTAAGCATATATGCACTTATGCGTCATCTTTCTCATAGCATAGCATGTGTATCAACATGGTTGAACACACATTGAGAGTGAAAATACATGTATCCAATATATTAGATAATCACTGCTAAACTAAGAAGGAAAGGAGCATCCACATGTGCAGGCAAATATGCTCCTAACAAGCTTTGGTTTGACTTGTGTGTGTTTTACAAGAGCTGTATTAATCATACAAACAAATCAATGGCACATCAAAGAATAGACATGCGTCCATGAATAATACATTGCAACAAGATTGCAGCCAATACCTTCAGTTAATCTCATGATCTATCTATACAACAAACTAATTTCAACTATCCTACTCTTTCTGCTATCTGTTGTAATGGTTATTTCTGTCTCTAACTTATCACATGCTCATGGTGAATCTGTGCTGCAGCTGACATGTTAAGAAGCTTCATCATGAAGCTGAACCTAACATCTGGAGAGGTCTTGGGTTGGGGCAAGTTTGCTTCTTTTGTCACCTTAATAGATCTGAAACCCTGGCCTTTATACAACTTTGTAGCCCTGGGATTGTTTAAGTCACAGTGCAATGCAATGGCCTATGAAGCACGGGTACGTTTCGGGATTCGGGTGCGGGTGCGGGACTCAGCAATTTTTGAAAAAGTAGGGTGCGGGTGCGGCGATTAAAAAATTATTAACAATATTTTTATTTATATTTTTAATATATTGCTAAGCATACTTTTTTCACATTATATAAACATATACCAAATTTAAGAGCAATAGTAGATAATAACTAGAATACAACTCCATTATATAAACATTCCATGATGTTCAAAAATTAGAATACAACTCACAAGTTTGAAACTAAAACAAAATAAAAAAGACATCAACAAGACAATCAAACACCAACTTCATCATCATCAAGATCAATAGCTTCACTTCGAACTTCACTTTCACTAGTAGTAACACTAGTGCTAACATTTCCAATAACCATGGCCTCCAACTCTGGCTCATCAAGTGTAAGGGCTACATTCTCAAGAATTCCAGCTCCTCCATGTATATCGCTCTCATTCCAAGAGTCTCCTGCAATGTCCCACATCTTTGTATCTCTACTTATGTACTCCTCATTGCGCCTTGACAAGAGTCAAAGATTAGAATGCACATATATCGAATCCTCAGCGCGTGCAGGAGCCATTTTGTTTCTTTTTAAGGAATGAATACATTTGTATGTGCTCTAATTCCTCTCAGCACATGACGATGAAAAAGGTTGTCCAAGAAGTTTAAGGGCAAGGGTTTGAAGAGTTGGAAATGCAGAGCCATGGTATTGCCACCAAACTAAAGGTGGTAAGAGCCACCTATCTGTCAAGGCAGCTGGTGAAGGAAACCTCCCTCCTAAAAATTTTGCAAACTCAAACTTCACCACACTTAATTCATTCACATCTTCAAAGAATCGATCCAAACACTTGCTCCTTTCCATAGAAATTTCATGATCTCGATGTGGAGGGATGCGTTTTGAATTCTCCGAAAGCCATTCAGTGGAGTAATACCTAGAGTTAAAGATTAAAAAACAAATATAAATGAAATGTGTGCTTTACTAGAAGGGGGAACTAAAGAAAATAGAAAATAAATGTACTCACTTAGGATTTAAGGAATGAGCCAAGCAGTGTAGTGGAGTACAATTTTTAGTCCAACGATCAATGAGTATATCATACACCACACTCCAAAATGAGCTATACTCATCATTTTCCAAGCCTTCGTACCGATATATTGCTGCTTTCACCTTCTCTATCATTGAATCCCACATCTCATACACAAGATGAAGACAAGGCTTATCTATGTCAGCTACTCGTATCATATCATAAATAGGTGCTGTGAATTCAAGGATATAATCAACCCTATCCCACCAAAGATCACTTAGAATCATCTCTTTCACCTTTTGAGCTTTCCCAACATCATCCTCCCTATAAAAAGCCCATTGCTCACTAATAGCCATGGCTTGAAGGCATCTTTTTATCAACTTCAACCTTTTTAGCATTATAACAACCGAAGCAAATCTAGTATCAGCAACTTGGAGCAGTTTTAATGGACAAAATTCATTAAACATCGCTAACCTCATTGAATGGTTCATGATAAAAACACGTATGAAGGATGCATCGTCAGCAATATGTGTAATCCAACTACATTCCTCATATGTAACTTCATTCTTTTCAGTGTTTTTTGCTGCACAAATATTCTTCAAAGCTAGATTAAGAGTGTGGACAACACAGGGTGTCCAAAATATTTTAGGAAACTCACCCTCAATAAGAGCTCCAGCAGACTTCATCACATTAGCATTATCAGTGATGACTTGGACAATTTTGTCATGTCCAATCTCTTTGATAGCATCCCTCAACACCCCAGCAATATAATGTTTGTCTTTGAACTCACCTGACCCATCAATTGCCTTTATAAACACAGGACCCCCATCTGATGCAGCCATAATATTAATAAGAGGCCTCCTTTGTGGATCTGACCATCCATCAGAAACTATACTTACACCATTTTCAACCCAAAAATCCTTAATTGGTTTGAAAAGTCTATCAACATGAGCTTTTTCTCTTTGCAAAAGTGTTGTTCTCAAGGTATTGTATCCAGGAGGAACATAACTTGGAATGCTATGAGTAGCAGCATATGAATAGGAACTACGATAATATGGGTTCCTTGCAAAGTTAAACGAAAGCCCACCGGTGTAAAACATCCTAGCAATTTGACTATCCAATTCATGTCTAGCATTATTCTGGAATAATTTCTCTAGCGTAGGATTCACAACCTTCCTCCTCTTATTACCATCAAAGAGATTTGTACCATCACTCTCATCTTGTGTCCGAAATGAGGGACTACTCCCAATAGGCCCACGGCCTGGGGGAGATGGGGGTAAGGGAATTTGTCTTCTCTATTCTCTTTCTAACTTATCTTTCTCAACCTGATCATGCATTCGCTGCATTTCCAACCTATGGCTCGGTGTCACACTAGAGCATGCTTTAATACCTTTATTAACAATTTTTAATAAATGACCCTTAACCCTAGAATAGGACCTCAAATAATTATTACCACAATAGTTGCACTTAAATTGTGTGTTTCCACCTGATTTAACAGTAGAACCAAGTGGTTTTTCTAATTTAGTCACATACTGCCAAAGAGGAGCTTCTTCATTTGGCACTTCTTCATTAGATGAAGGTGAACTTTTTGTGCTAGTAGTTTCATCCATTGCAAATTCAACAGATTCAATTTAACCTACAAATAAATTCCAAATATATAATAACTATTAACTAAATAAAAAATAAACCCCAATGTCACAGCAAGACTCACAAAAAATAAAAAAAAATCAGATCATCACAGAACACAGATTCACAACACAATCACAAATCACAATGAGTAATAATAACTATTAACTAAAATCATATCATCAGATTCACATTGAGTAAAATAAAAAATAAAAAAAAAAATCATTTTATCACATATTCACGTTGAGTAATAAAACTATTAACTAAATAAAAATTAAAAAATCAACTATTAACAATTAAGTGTGAGAGCTATCAGCTATGATACCTGAGGGGAGAAGGAGAGCAGGGGAGACGGAGTGGGAGAGAGAAGGCCGAAGGGGCTAGTGCGGTCTGAGAGCTGAAGAGAAAGGAGGCCAGTAGTGCACTGAAGAGAAAAATTGAAGAAATGAATGAAGGACTGAAGGGCGGACAGTAGTAGGGTTTTCATTTTTCCAAATGGTGCGTTTGCACCCTTTTTTTTTTTTTTTTTTTTTTTTTTTTTTTTTTTTTTTTTTTTTTTCCGGCTAAGTTAAACGGTGCGTTTTGCACCTGATGCTTTTTTTTTTTTTTTTTTTTTTTTTTTTTTGAATTTTGGCCGTATCGGCCGATTCACACCAGTATCGGCGTTGCGCCCGATACCGGCCAATTCGGGCCGAATTGGCGCAAGTCGGCCCGGTTCGGCATGCGTCGGCCCGAATCGGTGCCGTATCGGCGCGAATCGGCCCGTGTCGCACCGAAGAAAATGATTGTTTAATGTCCGACACGGCACGGACGCGCAGGCAGCGGCGCCGCCTACACGTCCCCGCGTCGCGCCGCGTCGGACGCGGGTGCGGCAGCCCAAACGCCGCACCCATGCTTCCCAGGCAATGGCACGGCAGCCCCAGCTCCTAGCTTGAGCCTCAGCTTTTGCTATGAGCTTTTTAGCTATTCCTTTGCGTCGGAATCTCTCTTGAACAGCAACATTTGATATATATGCAATTCCAGTCCTATGATAAATTCATCAATGATGCACTTGTGAGGAATAATTAATTAAATGGACCATAAAATTCAGTCTATTCATTTTCCACTAAAATCTATAGAGACCTTATTTTTTGCTGCCCCCCTTGCCCCCCCCCCCCCCCCCCCACCCCAAAAAAAAAAAAAATCTCTTCTTCCACCACAGCTATATGATTTCTACTTTTATAATTTCTAAAGAACATGTATACAGTGAATAATTTTTATATTTTTTTAAAAAAACTTATCCTTTCCTTTTTTGAGAGGGGGGTTAGGGAACATAATTGCTAAATGGTTTTGGCAAGTCTAGTGTCAAAGAGGAAGGGGAAATGGTGGGTCAAACTGGTATTAAACTTTCATAAATTATGAGATGTAAAAGAGCTAGTTTTGCAGGAGGGCAGGCAACTATAGAAGAAAGATCAGCCAAAACCAAGTCAAACTACTGCCTTGATATCTTTACTAATCTATATATATATATATATATATATATATCTAAAAACTGAAACATAGCATTTATTATTGCTACGCTCCAATTAAGCCACATTATCAACCATGTCAACTTTTTTTTCCTTCATTTTTTAAACAATATTAATATATAAATAAATAGTGTAACTTTACACTTTCTATAACTCATTAAATCCAACTCACTATCAACAACCTTACACATTCTTTAACTCATTAAATCCTACTCACCATTAATTTTGCCTTCTTCCAATTCTCAACTCTTCATTTTCCCCTTCAAAACCTTTTCGCTCTTTTGAAGTTCAAAACCTTCAATTGCCACTCCTATGATTAAGTATGTTATTTTTTACACTACAAATTTCTAGTTGCTCTCTCTACCTCCACCTTCGCAAAAGTTGCCAAAGTGGCATCAGATTTGGGAAGTCCCCTTGAGGTGTGTTCTTTCCCTTCTTATTTTTTCTTTTCCCCCAACTTCAGTTTTTCCATTGGATTTTTAAAGTTTGTGAATGATATGTTTTTTTGTGGGTTGCTAACAATGTGATCACTTTGGGGCTACAAGTGGCTAGGATTGTTTTGTTGGTTATTAGAAGGGTTTTCAAGAATTAGAAATCTCTACAACAACTTCTTACTTTATATACATATTGTACAATTTTTATTTTATATATTTTTTTTTACCTATTCAATTTGTTTATCTTTGATATTTTAGTTTTCTTACATTTGAAATTTGTTTAACTTTATGTAAAAAAAATAACAAAGTTTATTGTATTTACCTTTGTTAGTTTTGAAACAATAATAGAGAATACATTGTAATTACACTCCAATTACTACTTTCATATTATTTAACTCAATGTTTTTTTTTTTTTTTTTTTTGCGAGACCTTTCTCAATTTCTGTTTGGCTTTGACAAATATTATGTTTAGCACACTTTTTTTTATTATGTGCAACACATAATAATTTGATCTTGCAATCCAATAGATAATAAAAAATTTACCTCAAAAGTTTGGTCGCAAGGAATTAGAAAATCTCAAAACATGAATGGGTGTTTAATTTTTGTCTGATTTTGATAGTGCTAAATGTGGAATTTGGTTCTTGCATGGTTTAGGATCATTGACCTAGATACATGAGAGTTTAACAATGAAAGTTTCTTAAGTGGTCAGAGACATTTTTAAGGAACTTTAAGGGAAGAAAGAAAGTTTTTTTTTTTTTTTTTTTTTTTTCAATACATCCGTTATTATATATAGTACAGATATGTATAGACATTGTTTTTGGTTTTTGATTCTTAATTGATTTCATGATTTAATTATTAAAAAAAAAAACCCCAAAATAATAGAACAGAAATGGATAATACTTTTAAAAATAGTTCACTTTTGAAGGAGAACAAATTATTTTCAATAATTTTTAGAGAATAAATTATTATTTTTTTTGAGAAATAAATTATATACTATACCATATTATAAAATAATTATATATTCCCACGCATTGTGTGGGTCTGCGACTAGTTACTATATAATGCTCATTATAAAACCACAAAGATCATTTTGAGCTATCAGTAACTACAGCTCCAAATATAGAACATATAGTGATTTTCATAAATTTAGCGATGATGTGTGGCACAACTAACAGAATTAAAATCACATATTGTTTCAATTATGAAAAACATGATTGACTAGGAGAGCACCAAACATAAACACATAATGGTCATATTATTTCAGTTATGAAGCACATGATTGACTATGTGAGAAATGAACATAATCACATAATGGTCATATTGTTTCAGCTATGAACCATGACAAATGCCAATGATTATTGTTAAAATTATAGTTAAGTGATTAAATTCATCAAAAGTCTAAACTTTTGAAACAATCGGTAATTTGACATGGTATTAGAGCAAGAGCTCTTGAATTAGATCATTGTCTTTACTCTACCCCTCATTTAAAATATTTACGCTCTGTTTGTTTCAACGTAAAATATTTTCAAATGTAAAATATTTTACATGTAAATATTTTACATGTAAATATTTTACTTGTAAAATATTTTACTGTAAAACATTTGCAAGTGTTTGGTAAGTGGTTTGACATAAACATTACAAATATAAATTAGCCACCATCAACCACCACATACCCAGCCTCCACCAACCATTGCAAAAACACAACCTGTAATCCCATCCTATCAGCGACCGTCTTCCACCTACCTAAACACCCAACATCCACTAAAATCACCACCAACCACCAAATCACTACCAACCACTCAAAAAACAGCCATTAAAACCACCACCAAAGATTCAAAAAACTGCCCCCAACTACCCAAAAAAAAAAACCACCAACCACCCAAAAAACAACCACCAACAACCTAAAAATCCATATCAGAAAGGCAAAACCACCCATAAAATCAGATCAAAAACCTGAAAAGAAGACCCACAAACAAAGAATTTAATCTGAAAATCCAAAAACCCAACAATAAAAATGCAACAACCCAACAAATCTTGCAACGGCGAGATCGGAACAGCCACCAGCAAGATCAGAACAGCCTCCAAAAATCCAATCTGCTGCTCAGTAGTCAAATCTAATTCTGTGAGGGAGACGAGAGGAGGGAGGATGTGTGGAGTCGGTCTGTGGGTGGCACCAGTCTGGGGGTGATGCCGGTCGGTGGGTGGCGCTGGTCGATGGGTGGTGCCACCGGTAGGTTTTGGGTGAGATGGATTAAGGGGTGAGAGGAGGAATGTTGGGTTGTCACTGTGAGAGAACTAAGTGTCTGAGAGGGAGGGATAGCGTGAGAGGGAGGGAGGGTGAGAGTCATCGGGATGAGTGCCAGTTAGCAAATGTAAAATGTTTTACCAAAATTTTAAGTGTAAAATATTTTACACAAATTTACTTAGATTGATTTAGTTGACTGAAAATATTTTACTTTTGACTAATTATTTTATTACAAAACAAACATTGTAAAATGAGAAAATATTTTCCTACAAATATTTTACATCGAAACAAACGGAGCGTTAAAATCTCATGTGTTGGGTTCCTCACCTATCAAGGAAAAGTTTAGCCCCACCTATGAGAGGGAGTGTTAGAATTATGGTCAATTGATTAAATTCACTATTTCCTAAAAATTTAAACTTTTAGAATAATCGGTAATTTAACAATCATATTATAAACAATAGCTTTTTTATCCAGCCAAGCATTCATGGATGCCTATTTAGGTGAATCTTCATTTCACAGGATCAAAATGTTTGTTTCTTATGTGATTCAATCATCAACTATAAAAAAACAAATGGTGGTTTCAAATAGTACAGACATCTGGGATATGGTGCATCTAGATAGTTATTCACCAGAAGAAGATAATAAAATTTCTAATTGGGTTTATTTTCAATGAGGCTGCACAAAGGCAACAATTAACATAGCTAAAAAGGAGATAAATTCATCTGGAACTTAGTTGCACAGAACTTAGATGGCTCCGCAAGGTTTTTTACCAGTCAATAAAAATTCAATAAGGCCAAGAGTATATAACAAAATCACCTTCTCTGCCGGAGTGGTCCTTTCCTCGGAAGGAAATCAGCCACAGTATCGATTGTTAAAATTCCAGCCACATACCCCCTATTGAGACTGAATTTCCCATCAAAACTATCAATTTTGAAATCTTCGGGTCCAAAAAGGAAGGTTTCATCAGCAGAACTACCAAGTACAGCAACCAAACAAGTTCTCCTGCAACCATCAGGTACAGACAATCCTGCTAGCATTGCCACCAGCCTATCAAGCCTCAGCACAAAATCTAATGGGAAGTTGTACTCAGGGAAGAAAGAGCTGCAGTGGGTCTCAGCCACTTCCCAACAGTCCTCTAACCTGGCCTCCCTAACAACAATTCCAGGAGACACAGTGGGAAATAAATCAACCACTTGACACGCTCGGCAAACTCCAGCACCCAAAAATCATAGTTAACCAAATAAAACCTAATGGTGCAACTAACCCTAATTATTTAAATGAAAACTATGAGGTTCATTTCTTTTTTCTTGTAATTCACTGACTCCAACACTCCGGTGGGTTGTCGATGAAAAAAAAAGGCTTCACTCATCTAAGCATACAAACCAAACCAAAGGAGCAAGAAACAAATAAAAATTTGCATCACATTGATTGAGGAGGGTTATTTACACTGAAATTTTAAGACTACATTAAGCTATATATAAAATTTACACGATGCACAGTGCCTATTTTAGAAGAATGGATCCTAAATATGGAAAATGGGAAGAAGTGCAGTGCTGCCATCAAAATTGATTCACATTGTTGCGTCACTGGAACAGCAATAGTAACTTTGACCAGATTTCAAGATCTAGTTTTCCTGCCTGCTAGTAGCCTAGTACAATTCTTAGCAATGGTAGCCATAATTTATCTAAGATAAATTGCCCAACAACAAGCTTTGCTTGACTTAATTTTTGCTCCTTCCTTATCCTGACAGTTAAAAGGGGGAAAAAAAAAAGATATCAGAGTCTCAAAGACGTGTTTCATCTTTCTTGTTTACTTTAAGTTCTCAACACCAAGGTAAGCTGATTGTTGCACCACTTCTTGTAAATTGATAATTTAGTGTTGCCTATAAATGTGACTGATGATGCCGATCTTCACCAGTGAGCTGCACGGTCCTGAAGGGTGCGAAATAAAGACCTGGAGGTCGACAAGAGGGAGACCTGGAAGGGGGCACCGGTGTGGTGCCGGCCAAAAACCCTCCGAAGGTCAAGTTAGGAACCTCCTTAATAACTCAAGAGTGCTAGAGTTTAACTGATTGTGCATACCTTGGTTTATGAGAGTTCTGGCATATTTATAGTTGTGTAGACCTATTGATCTGTTCCCTTCATAGGGGTACCCTATTCTTTGGGGCCTAGGCGTGTGGGTCAAGCAAAGGCTTCAATACCCTAAATGGGCCACTATTGGGCTCGTTTGGAAGGCCCTGGAGCCCAATACCCGATGAACAGGACACATACCATGCTTATCAAATATTTTCCTCTCCAGTGACAAAAGAACAAAATTGGTGATTCTTCTTTAAAATTTGGAAGCCAAAAAAGTCCAAGCTAAAAACTTAAACCCAAAAAATATTAAATACCCAATAGTGCCGGTGATGTTTCAGATCCAGCAGCTATGTATTCTCATATCCATTTTACCATATAAGACTGAATTTATATACCTTCTTAGGCCGTATAAGCGGGACAGCAGCAACTTTGAGCCTAGGTACAAATCGAACAACCAAAACAATCCCTCGGTTTAAATTACTTAAAGTATCATATTCCTCACAATTAGGACCATCCTCATCTCCTAATTCCCACTTCACCTGCATTTAAAAATTACAAAAATATATAATTAAGGGCAAAGTTTTTTTTTTTTTTTTTTCCAAAGCAGTTTGGAGGAATCTCCTTCAACCCAATACTTTGCAATTCATAAACCAACTCACATGTATCATTTAAACAAGTCACGTGACTCATTAAAAAATGTCATGCGACTAAAAGTACACATGAGAGTTTTAAGCAAAACTTACATGAGAGTTTTAAGCAAAATTTTCATCTTTTAGAACCAAAAGAAGCATATAAGAACACAATACATTGAAGAACACCCAGATGAAAACAAAGCATTCAAAGTATGAACAAAAGGCCAAAAATGGGACATTACACACACGAGGGACAATCAAAAGCTTGGAAACTGGGTACATAGCACTCAGGAAGTAATCTCTTGAGAACAGCTTTGGCTGCAGCTTCTTCAACAGAAGGAGATGCCCTGTTTGAGTCCAAGTGTTTGAGCAAAGCCTGTATTGGTTTTGGCTGTGATAGAGTTAAAGCTGTTGGTAGTAGCAATGTGAGTGTGAGTGTGAGTGTGAGTGTGAGAATCAAAAGTGTAACTAATAAGTTAATGAAGTCTACAAATGAAGAAAATTTTAAGTTTAAAGAGAATCCACCATCCATGCATATAAGGAACAGAGAAACACAAATTCTTACATCATGTTTGGCAATTTAAGGTAGGCAGAGGTGATTTGAAAAGAGTTTGATTTTCCACCAAGAAATTCATGTATTCTAGTGTTATGAGGATGGTAAATGCGGTTCAAATTGTTCTTGTTCAAATGAAGCTGCTCCAAGCTGAAACAACATTGCAACAATCCTCAAGAAAACTTGGTAGCTCAACAGAAGATTAGATGTTGAATTGAGAGAAATTTAGATGGTAAAAAGTACCAACAGAAGAATACAAACTTCACTTTACCCTCTTATCTGAGAAAGCTTCAAGATTTCGTCCCACTCGGCTATACAATTATCTTCCAAATTCCAGAGAATCAAATCCCTGAACTACAGAGGATGATGTAGGCTGCAAAGCAAAACGGAAATAAAAACAGAGCTGTAGTGTCTAAAAAATTATTTTCTTTATATAGGTAAAAAAACATAAAGATACAAACATTAGAGGACCATTCTACAGTATGAGTATATCCATAACACAACACCATAACCCACAACAAAAAAGTTTATAAAAAACAATGATAATTACATTTTATTTAATAATATCCATAATATGACCTAGTAACTTCATTTAAGATTACAATTTGAACAAATTCAACAGCATCATGAGGGAATATATACCTCCATTGTGCTGATATTATTCCCCATTAGATGTAGTTCTTCAATTGCTGGGAGTGAATATTTAAGTTTTTCAATCTGCCATAGACAATAAAATAACATATATCACATTGAGGGAAGAAAGGAGTACTTCTCCTTATATAAGTTTTTGAAAACAACATTTTAAAAAGAATTGTATGTCTCATGGCCAGTCCCCGGAGTTAATGGCAGCAAAGCTAGACCACAAGGCTACGGAACATGAGACCCCAACATTGACAGAGGAGCTCCCCAAAAAAGGGAGAACCATCAACATCAACAAGCATTTTTATGTGACAAGAAAAGGTGAAAAAATCTAGGCACCTGCCCACAAATATCTAAAGACAATAAATTGTTAGATAAGTTGAGGGCTGCAAGAGCTGGTAACTGCTCACAGATGGTGCTAACATCCTGCAAGAAAATAAGAACCCACATGAGGTCCAAAACTGAAATCAAGTAGCACTTAATAATAGTAAATTACAAGGAAGAATTAGAAACAATCAGAATGTAGTAATAAGTATACAAATAACTTAGTAACATAAATGCAATGTGCAATGACAAATTGTTTAATCTAGAAAGCTCTACTGCACTCAAATTTAGCCTTTGGTGGACAAAAAGGGGCAATTGATTAGTGTTTTAAATACTATACCTTCCATTCTGATAGTAAATTTCCGGTCAAATCAAGCTCCTTTAAATCTGAGATAAGAGCATTATAAATTAATAACAGTACAGGAATTACCTGGATGTAAAAATTTTGAATTTAGCCGAAACAAAAAGGTCAAATCCACAATGTAGATTTATCGTAGACTGATTGGTTTTAAGGCCTATTAGTAGTGGAGAAACAATAAAAAATATAAATAAATAAAATTGTTTATTGTGAATTTAGCCTTTCTTTTTAATGTCCTAAAGATGTACAAATCACAAGGACTATTCCTGTGCAAACATGGATGCTCAAGCACATGCTCACCCGCATTTTTAATAAACAGAATACTAACTTGATCTAGGTTATAAAATCCTCACCAAAAATAAAAATAAAACGAAGTGCTAAGTTCATATAGCAAGCATGGGAAGGGGATTCAAGGATCAACACGAGGCAGCTAGTGGAAAACCTCTGAAACAAAGACTCAATTGCATAAAGGTAAACCTAGGTATCCAAGGAACATAAATCTCAGGGAAAGGAAAATAAAACCAACTTACTTGGCACAGTGGTACTAATTTGACCAGGGTCTTTGGGAGTACTAACACCCAAATAAGATAGTGATGCACCAGTTAACTCCTCAAATTGACTTAGCTTGTCTTGAATTTTATCTTTACCAACCAGTTGAACTAATACACACTTATTGCTAGCTGAAAATACATACATTTCATCTGCAACACAACAATCAACACATATTCAAAACAGAATTTCCAAAGTTTTCTAAATTTTACTTATATCCAACAAATCATAAGCTTATCATGTCTAAATGTCGCATGATTATAAATCTGAATGAGGTTGGAAACGTAAATCTGAAATGAGAGAAAGAATAGATAAAATACTTTCCCAAAAAAAAATAAAAGAGCATGGTGTATAGATCCAAAACTAGAAATAACATAAACTCACTTAATCTCAAAATTTTAGCAATGCCATATAATTTAACAACTTCATACACTGTAGCATAACATGCATTCAAAACCAAAACTGAAATCAACTAATTTCTCTTCCTTCCTTTCTTTCCCACTAGTTTCTTAGCAACCAAACAGAAACCAATACAATAAGAATAGATTTAGAGCTAAGAAATCACTTCATACACTGTAAAGATTGGATGGCATTTTTTATACCAAAAATGAAATCAATTTCCTCTGATTTTCCTCTCATGTCCACCATTTTCTCAGCAACCAAACAGAAACCAAAAATATAATCCATTAGATACATCTAACTTAAACTAAGAATCCACTTCATCCAGTGTAAAAAAAAAAAAAAGATTAACCTTACTAAACAAACACAAAAATCTCTTCCTTTTCTTTTTCACTATTTTTTCTCAGCAAGACAGCAACCAAATAGAAACCAAGACAATAATAATGTGTTTGGAGATCAAAACAATTTTAAACCAAGGATTCACTTCAACTAACTTAAACTAAACTTCCAATGAATGCAACATTCCAAAACAAGCACACAAAACACAAGCACTCCATTTTTACTTTTCTTTTTCCACTATTTTCTCAGTACCCAAACACAAACCAAACCAATAATAAAGCATTTAAAGATATCAAATTATAAAAATAAATAAATAAATAAATTACACATTAAAAAAATTTCTAAAAATAGAATGCTTAAAATTAATATGAAACTCAGTGATACATATATCATGAACAAGTAACATCTACATGTGTGTGTATTAAATTCTGAGAACAGAATGCACAAAATTACATGTAATGTATGTGCCGTATAGTGTAATCATAGAAATATGTGCTTGTCTAACATAGAAATCGTTGTCTCTCTTCTATCTAATTACCTTTTTTGAACCTTACGCCGTCTCGTATAATGAGGATGAGGTCTTGCATGTTCTTTGTCAGATGCCTCGGGCCCAGCCTTGTGTCCATGTTTGTGCCCCCATGTCCCACAAGGAGGTGCCTTTGATATGCGTTTTGGCCGACCTTCTAGCCCTGCAGGTAACTAAACAGCCTACTCAGCCTGAACATGGGGTGGGTCGATGCCCGAAGAAGAGCTAGTGGACGTACTGTGGGAGGGTGGCTGCGTGTGCATGTCAGGAGGGGTTGGATCAAGACCCAGGTCAAAGGATGGAATGGGTGATAGCTCAGTAACTGACCTTGGGGTGGGTGGACGGATGTCATACCCAGGACATGGCTGTGGGGTGGGTAAAGGGATGGTGGGGCTAGAGGATGGATGTGGGATGGGTGAAGAACGGCCAGTGGATGTACTGTGGAAGGGTGGTTGCGTGTGCATGTTTGGAGGGGTTGGATCAAGACCCAGGTCAAAGGATGGAATGGGTGACAGCTTAGGAAATGACCGTGCAGTGGGTGGACGGATGTCAGACCCAGGACATGGATGCGGGGTAGGTGAAGGGATGATAGGGCTAGAGAATGGATGTGGGGTAGGTGAAGGGATGGTGGTGGGGCTAGGGGATGGATGTGGGATGGGTGAAGGGATGGTGGGGCTAGGGGATTGATGTGGGATGGGTGGGTGGGGATCGGGGGTAGGGACAACTTTCGGGGTAGCAATAGGCGGACGAAAGCCACGTCCGGCAGGAGCTTTGGTCGTGCTTGGCCTTTCAGAAGTGCTTGGGCTCTAAGTAGGCACCGCAGCAGGAGTAGCTGCCTCCTCATTTGAGGCCTCAGGGATAGGAGGTTGTACACGTAATTAAATTGTGGTCCTTTGTGCCCACTGGGTGACGCCTCAACAAACGAGCGTATCCTTCAATCTAGACATGAAAAAACCTGGTATATTAGTAATGCAATACCAAATCAACAATGCCAATCGATAATAAAATAAACGTTGGTTCATAATTGGTTCTGCTAGTAATAATTGCAAATTATAGGGAGACCAAGTGTTACCTTTGACATCTCATTTAAATTATCTTTTCTATTAAAGATGTAGCTAGCGCATAGAGTAGACAAAAATGCTAATTAAAAATTCAAATGAATAGAAATTTAAAAATAATAAAAATGGACATAAGGATGTATACCATAACTCTAATAGTGCTTAGGAAAGATGACCTTAGAGCATCTCAAAATAGTTTTTTAAATCAACAAAGTTCTCTATAAGGACTCTTAAGCAGACAACAGCATTAAAAGGGAGGTTTGATGCTGAGAAGACATTGGACCACACATATCGCGTTCTCTAAACAGTGGTTTCATGCTAAGAAGTACGGTAAGATGTAGAACAAATGGAAAAGTTACCATTAGAATTATTCTAGCACCGAGGACATTTATGAATCTCCGAGTTACCCGTTTGTACCAATCGAAGTACTCATGTTCTAGAGGCATATCACCAAACACTGCTTCACAATGCCGTTGAAGGCGATTACCCCACTCCATAATATGCGTAGCATGTTTCCGCATCCAATCAACGCCAACGTTCCCCTGCAAGGTAATGCCATGAAGCAGTGTATCGGTGTCAACATTACGGAGAATTTCTTGGATCATTCCGAATTGACAAACAACACGATCCCGTGTATGTTTCTCTACTAAGTGGAAACATACAAACGGCACCGTTGCCATCCATACAGCCCTTCCTACAATGCACCACAGTAGAAGGTCCTCGAATTCAGCTTCATACTGTCACGACCCAAATCCATGAAACATGAATTTAGATGCATGACTAATTTGCTAACCTTACTAGCTCAACAAAAAAATATTTTAAACATAGTTCCATAAATCTCCAAATAAACCATGCTACTAATAAAATCTCTTACAATAACTAAAATCCACAATTTATAACAATCTCCAAAACACTGTGAAGTCTAAAGCGGAAATACAAAATAACTAATAATCTTAAAACAAAAACTCCACAAATTGGAAACAATCTCCACTAAAAAAAAAAAAACGTGAATTACCAAAACAAAGGAAACTAAAATTCTATGAGTCTTCAAGTAATACTGCAGTCTCCTACAACTTCCACGTTCTACCTTGCACCTTACAAGCGATCCAAGGGTTCTAATTCCCAACTACACTTTAATCTGAAAATATTAATTGATGGGGTGAGCCACACATCTAGTAAGTAATTATACAAAATACACAACAGAGTAGAGTCAAGCAAGGCACGAGTATTTTGATTTTTCACAAACTCATTCGATGATATCAAAAATAATTATTCTAAAACATATAGTGAATTACTTAATACATATGTAATCAAATCTTAAAGTATTTCGAAAACACATACACATAATTGATCAGAGCACAGTGTCACATATACACATCACATATTCTCACATACAATCCTGTGAGCGGATACCAACATCTAACCCCTGCTGGTGAGGGATCAACACATATTCTCACATACAATCCTGTGAGCGGATTTACACATATATCTGATCAATTCTAAAAACACTCATTTTGAGTCACATATCACAAAACAACAAAGTTTATACAACATAAAATAATTTTCTTAATAATAACAATTATTCCAGAGATGGAGACATAACAAATATCACAATATTAAATTGGAACAAAATCAACGGATGCTTGACTCTCTTAGGGAATGAATAAGAACTGAAGAGTTTATATAAAATTTTACAATTCTTGAGTAAGTTTGAAAATCCAATTGCTAAAAGACACGTCTTAAATACCATTTGAAAAATAAGAATATGACTTCGAAATCACTTGGTTTGAAACAAATTTAAAGAACAAGAATCTTTTTGGAAAGCTTACTTTGAAACTCAATTATTTCGGAAAATAGTTTAGTTTAAAAAAAAATTATCTTTTAAATGGGATTTGGACGTTCAAAACGTTATTTAAAATTCAAAAGTTCTCTTAAAACATTATTTTAAAGCCAATTAAAATTTCTCTTTCAAAAGTGTAAAAATGCTTTTTGATAAACTTTTAAAACGTGAGCCAAAAAAAAATATAACTTTTGAAAACCTTTAACTTCTAAGAACCTAAAGAACAAAACTTGTGCATATCATGCATAATTACTTACTGTACTTGAATCACTCTGAAAGTCCAGCTGAAACACCCTCCAAAAGTCTCAAAATACTCTCAAGTAGGACCTATAATCAATCGTGAAAATACTTAATATCCTCCACAAAAATATAAAGCTTATAAAACTATATAAATGGGTTCACTAGGATTATACTTTGCTAAACTATTAACACTTTTAACACTAAATTAAAGGTTCTCTAACCAATGATGCTTTAACCAATAATATTCTCTTGTATTGATTGAGACTCATATTGTCATGAGGAAGGCAGTGGCCAAAAATATCACTGACCTAAGATTTAATATAAAACCCCAAAAATTAATTCATCCTAACATATATAATCACAAAAAATGTGGCAAAGCTAAAAGGACCCTACATATACAAATCCAATAGAAAACCTAATGGAAAAATATTTACCTATTCTAGGGACCCATGGAGAACAACGTGAGAACCGTATTCCACAAAAGCCAAATCCAACTTTAATATATAATCTCAATGGTTTAATAGCACAATCTCAATAAAATGGTTGGCTGTATATCTCCCCAAAGCAAAGAAAACAATGGCCGCACAGTTGACTTATTATATATCTATAATATATATATATATATATATATATTACATGTACTAAACCGACGGAAGCCTTAAGCCAAATCATGGATTTTTCTTTTTTTTCTTTTGAAATCTTGTGGCTGATTCTAGAATTATATATATATATATATATATATATATATATATATATATATATATATATATCCTAATGAACAATCTAACATCTAACATGGATACACCACGACAATTCTAACCGTAAAATATAAGTAGAATTTTAGGACCAAAATCAAACTTCTGAATAACCTTAGAAACTTTTAATTCTATGTTTCTAATTGTGAGAAAGCATACCTAGAATTCTTTGGTTGCCTCTTTGATTAACTCCAAGGAAAGAATACACCTCCTAGCCTCCTTAGATAAAACCCTGACTATCTCTTCTCAAAACCCTAATTATCTTTTCCTCTACCTTATATTCAACACATCAAAGATGTGGGCTTAGTGGGGTAGTGGGCTGTAATTTTAAAACCCACTTAAACTTATCTCTTAGTCTCCAAGAGGCCCATAAGCATCTTCATCTTTTATTTATTTATTTAATTATTTAAACTACCGCACTAAATTATATGCACTAAAACTTTAAATCTTTTCAGCTATTTTGTAACACCACAAAATTGTCTACTCCGATCTTACTATGCACCCACATAATGTACCTCAACTCTATATTAATAATAACAATGACGGTGATGATCATAAAATCAAATCGGGGTATTACACTCTTCCCCCCTTAAAATAAGTTTAGTCCTCTAAACTTGACGTACCTTATTCCTTGAATAAAGTGAGATATTAGTCCACCAAATTAACATCACCAAAACTCAGTATTGGCCATAACATGTATGAATGACAATCTTAAAAAAAAATATCTCCCTTCTTAACTTTGAGTTGATGGTAGCCTGATTTAAGGACAATCTTGGGTAATCAATATTTATTCATCACGGTCATCCTATTCAATAGCCTATTGTCAATCCTTTCCACAGGAAAAATACACTATTGAATACCACCCTTATCTAGAACTCCAAAAAAAATATCCTAATAACCGATCCACATTATATCATATCAAAATCTCAAATCTTTAAGAGAATAAAGTCAGCCATTACTTCCTTATTTACTATCATAACCATACAGTACTTGAACAAACTCAGCAAACATTATTTCACTTAATAAGAGAAAATAAGGAGATGGTACCTGACTTCATTTCCTCATCACTTTGCCCAGTAATAGCAAACACCCGTCCTTGGATTTTTGGCCTTTGATTCACATTATTAGGCTTAATCATCAGTTCACCCTTCAAAGCTGGGCAATCTTTGATACGATGACCCATTTGTCCACACTTAAAACATGCCCCACTTTCACGATAGCAAACACCATTATGCTTTTTACCACACTTCGAACAATTCTCTATTACCCGTTGCACCACATTAGGCTCTAGTTCTATTGTAGTCTTCTTCTTGAATGGTTTGTCATTTTCATTTTCTTTTTGAGATCCTTCGGGCTTGGATCTCTTTTTATCTTGATCTCGAATTCTCTGATAGTCTTCACATTCCTTCTCAACAACTTTTGCAGTCTCTACTACCTCAGAATAAGCCTTCAATCGCAAGGCTGCCATCCTAGTTCTGATACTTGGTCGTAGTCCCCTTTGAAATTTCTTAGCCTTCCTAACATCATCTGACACAACATGAGAAGCAAATCGAGCCAACTCAGTAAATTTAGCCTCATACTGTAACACCGTTTTATTCCCTTGAATGAGTTCCATAAACTCCACTTCTTTCTCATCCCGTACACTTTCTGGAAAATATTTCTCATAAAAAGCATCAATGAAAATAGCCCAAGTCAATATCTCATCTTTCTCAAGTGGCAAAGTCTTTTTAGTGGACCTCCACCAATGCTCTGCTTCCCCTTTCAGCATAAATGAAGCAAAAGAGACTTTTTGTACCTCAGTGCAACCAACCACATCAAATATTTTCTCCATTTGCATTATCCAAGTCTCTGCTTCTGTAGGATCAGGGTTTCCCAAAAATGAAGGAGGACCCATTTTCCTGAATTGCTCAATGGTACATCCTTCAATCTCAACATCTTTGGACTTAGCTGTTCCACTAGTACTAACATGTTTTTCCACCACCTCAGCCAGACTTCTAATAGCATTTAAAACACCCTCAAGGTTTTCAGATTTTGGCTCAGAACTAGAAGGGGTAGAATTGCGAGGTGGCATTTTCCTATAACCAAACAAACAACACTTTAGAGTTGGATAAACCTCAAAGAAAAATCATAGTATACAAGAGATACTAAAGCTTTTACTATTCTTATGATTCTAAGCATATAGGCACACAGCTTCTAACAATTATCAAACCCATAAAATACCCACTGACTATCCAATGATTCAAGCCTATTCCTCCATATCCTATACAAAACATCAGAAGTCCTAATTGTCTACAGAATCATAACCTAGAGCTCTGATACCAACACTGTCACGACCCAAATCCATGAAACATGAATTTAGATGCATGACTAATTTGCTAACCTTACTAGCTCAACAAAAAAATATTTTAAACATAGTTCCATAAATCTCCAAATAAACCATGCTACTAATAAAATCTCTTACAATAACTAAAATCCACAATTTATAACAATCTCCAAAACACTGTGAAGTCTAAAGCGGAAATACAAAATAACTAATAATCTTAAAACAAAAACTCCACAAATTGGAAACAATCTCCACTAAAAAAAAAAAAAACGTGAATTACCAAAACAAAGGAAACTAAAATTCTATGAGTCTTCAAGTAATACTGCAGTCTCCTACAACTTCCACGTTCTACCTTGCACCTTACAAGCGATCCAAGGGTTCTAATTCCCAACTACACTTTAATCTGAAAATATTAATTGATGGGGTGAGCCACACATCTAGTAAGTAATTATACAAAATACACAACAGAGTAGAGTCAAGCAAGGCACGAGTATTTTGATTTTTCACAAACTCATTCGATGATATCAAAAATAATTATTCTAAAACATATAGTGAATTACTTAATACATATGTAATCAAATCTTAAAGTATTTCGAAAACACATACACATAATTGATCAGAGCACAGTGTCACATATACACATCACATATTCTCACATACAATCCTGTGAGCGGATACCAACATCTAACCCCTGCTGGTGAGGGATCAACACATATTCTCACATACAATCCTGTGAGCGGATTTACACATATATCTGATCAATTCTAAAAACACTCATTTTGAGTCACATATCACAAAACAACAAAGTTTATACAACATAAAATAATTTTCTTAATAATAACAATTATTCCAGAGATGGAGACATAACAAATATCACAATATTAAATTGGAACAAAATCAACGGATGCTTGACTCTCTTAGGGAATGAATAAGAACTGAAGAGTTTATATAGAAAATTTTACAATTCTTGAGTAAGTTTGAAAATCCAATTGCTAAAAGACACGTCTTAAATACCATTTGAAAAATAAGAATATGACTTCGAAATCACTTGGTTTGAAACAAATTTAAAGAACAAGAATCTTTTTGGAAAGCTTACTTTGAAACTCAATTATTTCGGAAAATAGTTTAGTTTAAAAAAAAATTATCTTTTAAATGGGATTTGGACGTTCAAAACGTTATTTAAAATTCAAAAGTTCTCTTAAAACATTATTTTAAAGCCAATTAAAATTTCTCTTTCAAAAGTGTAAAAATGCTTTTTGATAAACTTTTAAAACGTGAGCCAAAAAAAAATATAACTTTTGAAAACCTTTAACTTCTAAGAACCTAAAGAACAAAACTTGTGCATATCATGCATAATTACTTACTGTACTTGAATCACTCTGAAAGTCCAGCTGAAACACCCTCCAAAAGTCTCAAAATACTCTCAAGTAGGACCTATAATCAATCGTGAAAATTACTTAATATCCTCCACAAAAATATAAAGCTTATAAAACTATATAAATGGGTTCACTAGGATTATACTTTGCTAAACTATTAACACTTTTAACACTAAATTAAAGGTTCTCTAACCAATGATGCTTTAACCAATAATATTCTCTTGTATTGATTGAGACTCATATTGTCATGAGGAAGGCAGTGGCCAAAAATATCACTGACCTAAGATTTAATATAAAACCCCAAAAATTAATTCATCCTAACATATATAATCACAAAAAATGTGGCAAAGCTAAAAGGACCCTACATATACAAATCCAATAGAAAACCTAATGGAAAAATATTTACCTATTCTAGGGACCCATGGAGAACAACGTGAGAACCGTATTCCACAAAAGCCAAATCCAACTTTAATATATAATCTCAATGGTTTAATAGCACAATCTCAATAAAATGGTTGGCTGTATATCTCCCCAAAGCAAAGAAAACAATGGCCGCACAGTTGACTTATTATATATCTATAATATATATATATATATATATATATATATTACATGTACTAAACCGACGGAAGCCTTAAGCCAAATCATGGATTTTTCTTTTTTTTCTTTTGAAATCTTGTGGCTGATTCTAGAATTATATATATATATATATATATATATATATATATATATATATCCTAATGAACAATCTAACATCTAACATGGATACACCACGACAATTCTAACCGTAAAATATAAGTAGAATTTTAGGACCAAAATCAAACTTCTGAATAACCTTAGAAACTTTTAATTCTATGTTTCTAATTGTGAGAAAGCATACCTAGAATTCTTTGGTTGCCTCTTTGATTAACTCCAAGGAAAGAATACACCTCCTAGCCTCCTTAGATAAAACCCTGACTATCTCTTCTCAAAACCCTAATTATCTTTTCCTCTACCTTATATTCAACACATCAAAGATGTGGGCTTAGTGGGGTAGTGGGCTGTAATTTTAAAACCCACTTAAACTTATCTCTTAGTCTCCAAGAGGCCCATAAGCATCTTCATCTTTTATTTATTTATTTAATTATTTAAACTACCGCACTAAATTATATGCACTAAAACTTTAAATCTTTTCAGCTATTTTGTAACACCACAAAATTGTCTACTCCGATCTTACTATGCACCCACATAATGTACCTCAACTCTATATTAATAATAACAATGACGGTGATGATCATAAAATCAAATCGGGGTATTACACATACGGCTGCCACACCACCTACAACAACCAAAAAACAAGTACACAACACATTAGTCAACAATGTTTATATTTCAAAGTTCACCAAACCTAGATCTTGTTCCTAAACATGTTAAACAAGGCATTTTCATACTTGGTTTGGCAACATTGAAGCTATTTGCTCGCGATACCTGTCCAAAAAGATGTGGGCAAGCCTATTTTTCTTGTTTGGGACCCACAATCATCTACAATCAAGATCAAGGGATCATTAACTTTGCACAACTTTCCCATTGAGAAAATCATATGATTAAAACTATAATATAATCAATCTATGGATGGTCAAGTTAATGGATGGTCAACTATTTATAACCTTAGCCTACCCATTAGCTTTTTAACTAATCATTACAAACATACTTTGTTATACTGCATTTAGAATATGTTTTCTAATAAAATAGTTAATCTAGTAAACTGAAGTTTAGTTAACTAAGCAGCTTTTATATACTTATAAAATAATAAAAAACTAAAAATTAAGAATAAGTAGCAAATATATTAACCTAATCGTATAATTTAGAGTATATTCATCAGAAATGGTATATACTGAACCTTTGTTTAAAAGTGTTTAATATTGACTTAAATAATTCATAGAAGCTTTTAAAATTGATAGGCCACAAACGCATTGACCCCTTGTGATAGCTTAGATTAATTAATTAGCCCAGTTATTAATTAATCAAATTAACATACAATATCACGTGGCAGCACAAACAAATCACCAAAACTAAGTTATGTAGCGGAAAATAAATGACACGGTGATTTGTTTACGAATGGAGAAAACCTGACGGCAAAAACCCCATCGGGTGATTTAAGGTCACCACTCCCGAAACTTCACTATTATCACAACAAGCGGTTACAAGCAAGGAATCCCAAGTACCTTACTAACCTACAGTTGAACCCTTACCCCAATACCCAATTGGACTTGCTCTGTAGTGACAGTTTCTCCTTTTGATGCATGGCTCCCATGTACGCGACTAACCAATTTGATGCGCGGATCCTAGTACGTGGCTTACTCCTTTGCACGAATCCCAGTACATGACTAACTCCACAGCAACCCTTTGATTGTTGTAGTTGATTTGCAGCAGCTTTACATAGAAACACCAATAAGATTTTCAATGTTGGTGCAAGGGACTTTGCTTGGTTACAAAACCCTAAGGCGTACAAGAAACACAGCAAGAACTCTTTCTTCTGTAGGAGGAGGCTAGAGTTTCAAAAAGAAAACCTTATGAAGCTCTCTCGGGTTAGGTTTTTCTTTTTCCACTACCTTTAAATAGGAGCTTAATGGGCTCTCCTATTCTAAATAGGTTTACACAAACCTTGGGTTTTCCTAGTCCAATAAGAATTATACAAACCCATAAACAATTAGCCTTTTAGAATAAAAACGTTCCTAGCTATAATCTGAACCCGTAAGCTCGATCGATCGAGACATCTGTCGAGCTTTAATGAATCTCGACATATCGTGATTCTGTCGAGGAGGTATTAAGACCTGCAGTTTGCACTTTTCTTGAACAGTTCTTGAGTAATCTTCATGTCTTCAATTTAACCACTTGTAATGATCATCTTGAACCTATTTAGATTTACCCAAATACAAGTAAAGTGCGTTTTGTCAAAGGATATGCCAATTACAAAATATGTCCCCAACAATCTCCCCCTTTGGCAATCCGTGACAAAACCACAAGAGTACATTGAATGTTCTAAAATACATTCTACTCAAGAACAAATAAGCCTAGTCTAAAAGATTTGAACCTTGGAAGTTGCTGCAAAAAGAAGGTTCGGAATCTTGTCTTGGCATTAACTTGTCTTTCCTGAAAGGCACTAAACAAAACACATTAAGGTACCATGTGGAAAACAATGACAAGTTAAATATACAAGAAACATGTATATAAATAGAGAAAAGAAACAACACATGTGAGATAAAGAGTGAAACACATACATCATCACATATACCACTTGATAAGTATCATGTATGTAAAAAAAATGGTTACAAAACCAAAAGATACACAACACAAAAAAAATATATCAATATTAATGTGTATCAAACTAACTCTCCCCCTAGGTTAGCTACAACAAAAACTTTCTTTCCTTTAACATGAAGTTCTCCCCCTAAGTCTATTACTCCCCCTGAGGAATGACATTCAATTCTCAAATTTCTCCCCCTTTTTGACATGATTGTCAAAGTGTATAAAAAGCCAAAAGACTTGACCGGAGAAAGACAGAAAACACATATAGAGGGAACGAGGAGAACAATGAACCATAGACCTACAAGAGAAAGAAAAACAAGATGCTATGGACACAAAGGGAAAACATGCAAAACAAAGAAAAATGAAATGCATGCAAGGGTATCTCGATCGATCGCGAGGTGTCGAGAAGCTATCGAGCATACCTCGATGGATCAAGAAGGTATCGAGGATCTATCGAGCAGATAGAAAGTTTCTCGATCGATCCACCAGGTGTCGAGATATGTGTCGAGACTGCGATAAGAAGAAATCTAAGAAGCTCGACAGACAGCTAGGTGTCAAGAGGTATCGAGGAGGTGTTGAGATGCCTTTAAAAACAATTTTTCCAAAAGAAGAAAAACACAGACATGAATGCAATCAAGTATGCAACTCAACCAAAAATCCAACCAACACATTAAGCTCTCAAAATCATCTCTCAACAAAAATATTGATGCACATGTATCTCAAAACACGCACACACACACACACTAAACAAGTATAACCAATTTTATATTTCAAAAATAAGTTAAGACAATTTAGTGAGCATACATTAACACATGTAAACTTTGTGATGGCCAAATCACATTGTACCTGCACATGTATCAAGAATAGTAAAGAATATTGCGTGTTGTGTGTGAAAACATCGCAAGATTGCATAAGTGTCTCAATGTTATGATGATTTAAGATATGAGAAAATCACTTTAACTCACACGCAATCATAACTGTTTGATGGGGACTATCACCTTTGAGGTATATCCTATAACTCCCACATCTCCTAGAAAACACGCTTGCAACCATATTTTAAAGCATTTTTGATCTTTTTGCTTTTTATTTCTTTGCATATTTTCTTTTATTAAGCATATCATGCATGGGCATATAAGAGAAAGAAAAGAAATACCCAATTATGTTAAGCTTTTGATATTGCACTTTTGCTATGCCGAAGCATACAGATGTCATTGACATTGCACTTTTGCTATGCCGAAGCATACAGATGTCATATTATGATTGGCGAGTAACAGTGGTGAGATGGTTATTTATGCCTTTCTCTTAGGATTTTCTAGTTCAACCCGTCAAAAAGAGTGATATGAGTGTTAAGAAGAAGAGATCACTTAACCTTACTCATCACAAACAAAGAGCTACGAAGCTCACTTGCTTAGTTGTGCAGAAGAATGTTCATCTAAGCTACAGGTGATACAAAGTTTAGAAAACTCTGTTTCAATGGCCATTTTAAAAGTTCACATGAACCAATGCACACAAACACAAACTGTTTTTGTATTTTTCAATTTTTCAAATTTTTTTTTATTTAAAAAAAAACTAAACAACCAAACAAAAACAGACAGACAAACAACATGAATGCATGAAAGAAAGATGCATACGCATGAAGGCATGATAGAAAGGTGCAGATGCATGAAAGCATGATTTCAACAGTAGAAAAGAAATCAAGCAAAGAGAGTCCTACTTTAGATAAAAAGAATTAAAGCAAAGGACAAAGAGAAAAGACAATTAAGTCTTAGGCTCCTTTCTCACCCACACAGCACGAGTCTTTGGCCGTGAAGATGAAAAGACACGTGTCCTAGAATGTCTACTAAAGGACATAGAAGAATTAAAATTCTTCTGAAATTGAGTTAAAAAGCTCAAGGCTTTTAATAACTCTCCAAACAAAGGTGTAGGTCCTTGAAAGGAAACTTGTGACTGTTTGGACAATTGCTTATGAGGATACAACTTAAAGCAATTAGGACGAATGTGTCCAGAAACACCACAATGGTGACAAACATGAGCAGTTGTAGAGCTACTCAGCTTCCTAGAAGGAGGTCTAACCTTAGAGGTTGACAGAATCCTCAGCTTAGGACAATTTGGCCTAATATGACCAACAATATGACAATGATGACAAGTGGGGACAAAAACAGATTTATCATTCAACCTAGGAGGAGTTTTAGACATAGGTTTAGAAACGTCAGCGTTGACATCAGTTTGTTTACCTTTGTCTATCCTAGCAATATTAGCCTTCAACTCTTTATTATTCCTTTTGAATGGGGGAATATAAAAATCCTTTTCTTTTGAGTTGGGCTCAACAACAAGTTTGGCACTAGTTAATTTTTCAACTTCAGTTTTAAATTCAACTAGTTGCTCTTCCAAACTCTTAATTTTGTCCAACTGAGATGAAATTTGATTTTTAAAATTCTCATTCAAATTAGTGGCTTCATCCAATTTTGCAATCAAATCATCTTTTTCAAGCTTGACCTTTTTAAATTTAGCTTTTAATTTTGTAGAACACTTAAGAGATTTCATACAAAATTATAAAGCTTGCAATAGGCATTATGAATATCATCATCATCATTCAACACAAGATCATGCAAATCAAAACAATCAAGAGTTTCCATGACAACAGGGGTCAATGGATCACACATCAAAGATTAAACCCTAATCAGAGTATGCCTGCTTTGATACCACTTGACAGGCCACAAACGCGTTGACCCCTTGTGATAGCTTAAATTAATTAATTAGCCCAGTTATTAATTAATCAAATATCACGTGGCAGCACAAACAAATCACCAAAACTAAGTTATGCAGCGGAAAATAAATGATACGATGATTTGTTTACGAATGGGGAAAACCTGACGGTAAAAACCCCACCGGGTGATTTAAGGTCACCACTCCCAAAACTTCACTATTATCACAACAAGCGGTTACAAGCAAGGAATCTCAAGTACCTTACCAACCTACAGTTGAACCCTTACCCCAATACCCAATTGGACTTGCTCTGTAGTGACAGTTTCTCCTTTTGATGCACGGCTCCCAAGTACGTGACTAACCAATTTGATGCGCAGATCCCAGTACACGGCTTACTCCTTTGCACGAATCCCAGTACGTGACTAACTCCACAGCAACCCTTTGATTGTTGTAGTTGATTTGCAGCAGCTTCACATAGAAACACCAATAAGATCTTCAATATTGGTGCAAGAGACTTTGCTTGGTTACAAAACCCTAAGGCGTATAAGAAACGCAGCAAGAACTCTTTCTTCTGTAAGAGGAGGCTAGGGTTTCAAAAAGAAAACCTTATGAAGCTCTCTCAGGTTAGGTTTTTCTTTTTCCACCACCTTTAAATAGGAGCTTAATGGGCTCTCCTATTCTAAATAGGTTTACACAAACCTTGGGTTTTCCTAGTCCAATAAGAATTATACAAACCCATAAACAATTAGCCTTTTAGAATAAAAACATTGCTGGCTATAATCTGAAACCCGTAAGCTCGATCGATCGGGACATTTGTCGAGCTTTAATGAATCTCGACAGATCGAGATTCTGTCGAGGAGGTATCGAGACCTGCAGTTTGCACTTTTCTTGAGCAGTTCTTGAGTAATCTTCATGTCTTCAATTTAATCACTTGTAATGATCATCTTGAACCTACTTAGATTTACCCAAATACAAGTAAAGTGCGTTTTGTCAAAGGATATGCCAATTACAAAATATGTCCCCAACAAAAATAAATAAATAAATTGAAATTACATGATGTGTATGAGGTAGAGACTTACTTCAGGGATAGTGGACCACACACTGGAGGACCATAAGCTCCCACTGGCGAGCCATGTTCAACTATTAGGCACTAATATAGGAACCTGGCCTATGCCCAATACTGGACCAACAGCAAGCACCCACCAATTTGATTAGCTTTCTTATCGCTTGCCTTGCAATGCAAGCACTTCCCCAACTGTACCTTCGTGGGTTGCAAAGGTCTTCCAACTGCTGCACCCACATTAAATGCACCCTATCGCTGGATTTGTCCATGAAGATTATGTGCCCTAGTAGCGCTAGGATGTAGCATCGTGCATGCTTATGCAACTGATCCTCTTCAGCATTAGGCAGCAATGGATTGGCAACAGCTTCCAAAAGCCGTTGGATGAGAATCCTCTGGCCATGAAGTTGCTTTCACTGATTATTTACAGGTCGGAAGCCAAAGAATTCCTCGCACACATTATCCCAATCTTTTTGCGTGCTCCTTGTAATGGCCTCGCCATCAACAGGAAGCCCGAGAAGAACCTCCACATCTTGCAATGTGATAGTGACCTCACCATGTGACATGTGGAAGGTGTGAGTCTCCTGCCACCATCGCTCCACTAAAGCCGTTATCAGGCAGTGGTCAATCTCTCTACGCGGGGTCCTGAGGAGTCCCTCCAAACGAAGTGCCTTAATGATGTCAACGACTCGGTCGTCCACCATTGGCTCTCAATCGGAGAACTCTTCACTACGGGCATGGCATTTAAGGGACACTGGATCCTGCACAGAACAAAACCATGGATTAATCTATGACAGCAAGTGCGTGTACATTGTATGAATTAAATGCGTGTACATTCGTTAAATCTTTAGTGTTGTGTTTTACCTGCCCATTCCAGATAGCTTTTGACCGATGGTTAGGCTGCAACGTCAACACCGACGGGTCAATGGGGCCAGGCTGCGTATGGTCAATCTGTCCAGCATTTGCAACAACCATACTGCACAAGAATGATAAGCAATTAGCACGTAATAGAATCTTTCCTTAGCCACCTCCATTAGCTCTGCCAAAAAGAATCTATCTCTATCTTCAATAGTGAATGCACCAATTTAGCTAAAAGCAAACCTTTAATAAAATGTTTTCAACCCTTGCTCTTCAAAAATCTGTCTTAACAGATCAACTTGCTAAATTAAGAGAGAATTTTACTAAAGAAAAACAGTGGCATCACAAGTTTGTAATGAGGCAGTGTTCAAGTTCAAGATGCAAAATAAATTATTCATGTCAAACAAAAGTGGGAAACACAAAATCATTAACCACAAAATTAAAAAAGATGAAAAAAAAAAAAAAAAAAAAAACTGTCCAGAAGCATAAGAAAAGACATTAACAAAAATTTAACACACACAATTATGTCACATGGCAAAAGGATAAAGTCAACTATATTTGCCTCAAATGGTGCAAATGGATTAGAGATTGTACTGGACCTCAAATGGTCCAACTAATTTGTTAATTTCGTTTTTTGTTAAGTAATTTTATTAAAATTTCAACTAATTTATTATGTAGTTTACTTAAAAAAAAACTAATTTATTATGTAGTTTCTTTTTTGATAAGTAATTTTATTAAAAAATTCAACTAATTTATTATGTAGTTTCTTTTATAGGTAAGTTCTACACATGCTTCTAAAGAGAGGTAATGTGTGCCTTGAACCTGGACATGAGCAGGTCTATGACATGAGCAACTAAATTTACCTAGGACTATGACATGAGCAGGTCATAAGAAATTATAAAAAACAAAAAAAACCTTGCCATTGAGTAAGCACTAGCATAAAAAGTAGCAATCCATTTCACTTTAGTTGACCATCCAAAAATGCTATTGACTGATTCAACATGTCAATAAAAAATAACAGGATGTTTCTAAAATTTTCGTTATTTTGATCTACAGTCTTTTTAATTCTTTTTTTTTTTTTTTTGTTGATAAATCAGAAAATTTTATTAGCACAGACACCAGAAACAAACCTAAGATGCAAATAGCAAGCAAAAGTACAAAAAACCCAAGTCTGTACTAGCCAAAATGCAACACAACAGCTCTCAAACTCTAAAACTCTAAAAGTAGAAAACACTCAAAACAAAATTTGAGATTTGATTCCGAGATGCTGCAATAGCTACAGAATTACAACTTATTTGTACACCACATAGAAAAGAAATGAAATAGAAACTCTATACCCGTGTCTTCCCTAGGACATAAAAGAAAAAAATTATTTCTTTATAAAAACCCTTCCCCTTATAATACATAATTGTTGCCATTTTCCTCTGCTAACCAATAAAATAAAATAAATACAAATGAAATTTCAACACCACACTAACAAGAACCCACACCCCCTGATGAGCAGAACACAAGTTTTAACACTTTGAATATTGAAAGTACTATTGAGAACTTCAGGAAATGACAAAAGGCATCGGCTTTTCAAGGTACAATCATATTAATCATGCCAATCAAGTTTAAGACAAAAAAGTTCATGTATCAAGCATTTCCATGTTAATAATAAAAATAAAAGGAATAGTAACAACAGCATACGAAGACACAATTTGCTGTATTTTATTTATACCTTTAAACTTGTGAACTAGATCAATACCGTCAACAACCCGAATTCGTGAATCTGCAGATGTGATGACAACTTCTGATGAACTTCCTGGAGCAAACTGTTTAGATAAAATAATCAGAAACTTAAAAGTATCAACCAAGCTTGTCTCTCAAACAAAACATACAAACCATCTTTACAAGTGAAAATCAGCTAAACAAAGAGAGAGTAAAAGAGAGAGTAATGTCCTAGAAGTTTTATTTTCAAAGCAACTACTATATAAAAGTACAAATTGGTTTGGAATTTGGGAATCTATTTCAACCAAATACACAACAATGTGCTTCACAAAATTTTCTCATCCATTATCACAAAACAGAGTAACACATGAAAAAATCACAAACCACAAACCCGCGTGAAAAAATCAATCATAATTTCGGAAAAAAACCACAAACCCACATGAAAAATTCACACAATAAGAAAATTACCTGAGAGAACTGAGAGTGGAGAGGGGAGAGGGTGCTTGAGAATGGAAAGGGTGCTTGAGAGTGGATAGGGTGAGTGAGAGAGAGAGGCGTGAGCATGAAAGGATTTCTATGTGAGGGTGGAGAGGCGTGAGAGTGGGTCGGTGAGTGAGAGAGGCATGAGATCGCTCTAGTCTGTGTGAGGGGAGAGTGAGAGTGAGAGGCGTTAGAGACTTAATTTTGAAAAAGCCCTATTAGAAATCGAGTCTTAGAGACTTGGTTTCTAGGTGACTTGCACATATCCACGTCACACACAAATCGATGCTTAAAGAGTCGGCTTATAAATCGAGTCTATAACACTTGATTTTCACGTGGACTCCACATGGACAAAATGCCAACTCAGACGTGATCAAAACATGGAAACTGACTCTTTGAGACTCGATTTATAGGGCCAAAATCGAGTCTTTTAGACTCAAGATATTAGTAACGTATATACTTTCGTAACAGTAATTACTAACTATATAATTGGGAAATTATGGTTAATTTCCAATCTTTTCCGCCCTCTTAGTATAAAGGGAATTTAACCGCTTAAAAGAAAAACAAAAAAAGGAAGATTGCTAGATGGAGAAAGGAGAGAGAGATCGAGAGAAAAGAGAGACAGAGAAATAGAGAGGCAGAGATGGAGACAAGGGCGTCGCCCAAATCTTCTGCCATCACCGTAAGCCTCCACTCACTACCCGACTATCAAAATCGCTACTGGTAAAGTTCTGTTTTAAATTTAAAAATTTAGGGTTTTTGGTTTTTATTTGGAAAATCAATTGGGTGTTAATTATGATTTATATTGGTTTTGTGTGTCAAAAATAGAGACAGGTGATGAAACAGAGAAAGGCCGAGAAAGAGAGAGGCGATGAAATAGAGAGAGGGTGAGGCCTGGGACACGGACAAAGAAACAGAGAATGAGGCAGAATGGTAAGCACTGCATTGATTGGGCACTGTACATTTTTTTTTTTTTCCATTTTTTAGATTTGGGTATGAAATGTTACTTTTGATTGAGTTTTTTTGTTGGATAGGTTTAGATTTGGGTATGAAATGTCACTTTATTCCTTTTTTTTTTTATTGGGAATTTTGTAATTTTGTTTGCTCTATTTGTTTTCTTTTCTTATTTCTTTTATGGAATTCTGATAAATTTACGTAACAATATTGTTTTCTGTTTGTGCCGTGTTGTGATTATGGTGTTTTGTATGTGTGGATTTTTTGTATTTATCCGGTGAAGCTTAAGCTGGAGGGTTTCTTTTATGGAATGCTTTTTTGCCATTTACTCTCTACAATTCTCATGTTATCCTGTGTGTGGGTTCAATCCCTTTTGTTTTGTATTTTCCCCTAATCATAAGGACTTGAGGTTTTGGTAATGGTAATTATAATTGGGGTAACATGAGGCTTTTTTTGTTGTTCTTAAATTCTTAATTAATGTAAGAGTTCCAGCATATTTGATAGTCTGATTGGTGGTGCATTATAGAGATTCAATGTTAAGGATAATAATTATAACTAGCCGCGAACCTACACGTTGCGCATGATAATTATTTTTATAGTAGTTTTATTAATTTTTTTTATACAAATTAAACTAATTTAATAAAGAGTAATGTATTTTGTAATTATATTTTTATTTATCATAAGAATAATCATAAATGTAATATAGGAACAATCATAAATCATAAATTCAATAATTTTTCTCATACTAAAATGATAAAAATACAATTTTTCTTAGAAATTCAAAAGGCAAGTAAACAAAAATATTTATTTTTTAATAAAATTTATTTATTACATTTTGTGAAACATTAAAAAGAATATAAAATTTAAAAATTATTCTTTTAGTTTTAAACAAACTTTCTCAAACTTATATTTTATGCCTACAATCCAAAACACTGAAAAAAATAACTAAAAAATTAATAAAACTTAGCTATGATTAATTGGACCAATTAGGAAAACAATTTGTTATTTATAATCTAATAAGGTTATTTTCTTTGTAGAAATTGTAATTTCGGCCATCCAAAATATATTATCAAATAAACAATTATTAGCAAAATCTAAGAATTAAATTTCTATATATGCATTGCTATAAAATAATAATAATAATAATAATAATAATAATAATAATAATAATAATAATAATAATAATAATAATAATAATAATAATAATAATAATAATAATAGTAAAAGTAAAATTGCGAAAGATAAAATTTGTCTCTCATCCAATAATTATTATTTAGCCAACCTTTGCTTTTCTCTAAATAAATGGCGTTATAGAGTACTTCTAATACAGTTATTAAGAGTACTTTGTCCATCACAAATGATTAAAAAATAAACAAAAATGATTAAAGTCTCATAGTTTAACATCTAAATTGAGCACTATAAAAATCATGCTATCAAATTACAATAACTATCAAATTAAATTATCCAAATCATGCTATGTAGTAAGATAGTATTATATTTTTATATTTAATCCTTTATAATGTAATAGGATAACATTTAACAATCAAAGAGAGAGAGAGAAAAAACACAACAATTAAAAAAAAACAAAACTGAATCGCATTAGCCTAAAGTAGATTAAAGAATATAAAAAATTATCAACCTAAAGCGAAGATGCAAGAAAAATAAAAAAATAAAAATCCACCCAAAAATTGAGTGTGAGAGAGAGAGAGAGAGAGAGAGAGAGAAAATTTTTTTTGTAAGGGAAAATTATGCATAGAATGAAATAGATAGTGATAAGTTTATAATAAGAGGATGTAAATAAGAAGAGACAAAAATCGAGAAAAATGAAGGGAAAGATGAAGAATAATATTAATGTAGAGGGTAGTGGAGAGATGAGAAGGCGAGGGAAGGAAAAAGGTTAGAGAAGTAGTGGGGAGATGAAAATGTATGAGAGGGAGAAAGGTTAGAGAAGAATAAATATGAAATAAAAAAATATTAAAATAATTATAAGAAAATGGAAAGAAAAAAAATAATGACGTGGATACTGATGTGGCTCAACGTGAGCGCAGCAGCATTAAACGCTACGTTTTAGCTTTTAGTAATATATAGATTACTTTGAATATCCATTGGTTGGTTGTGGGATTTTGAAATCTGAAAATATTTTGTTATTTTGTTTATACATTGTAGATTTTAGATGATGTTTTTTAAAAAGATACTTTTAAGTCATGATTTTGTTATATTTGATGTTGGGTTTTTCTGGGTTATGCATGTTTTAAATTGTTAAATCTGAAAGTATAATGATCTTTATACAAAATTGATTACTTTGCATGTTATGGTAGAGAATAATTTTCACAGAGATTTACTTATCAAAAAAAGATAATCTTCTCAGAGATTCCTAAGTGTTGGTTTTGGTGTTTATAATATTTGGTTTTTTGGGTTTTTCATGTTGTATGCCATTCTTGAAAATTCATTGAGAATCTTTTTAGTACTAAGAAACAAAAGTGAAACAATAGTAAAAGGAATTGTAACCAAATTTGAAGGTTTTAAATTGTTTAGTTTAAATTAAATTTGTTAGTCTACTTTGCTAATCTATGAATTGTGGTGATAAGTAGAGAATTGCAACCAGTTATGATATTTAAATACCATGAAATTTCAACAAGTTGAGATGATTAGTAGAGAATCTGTCATGCAGTCACATGAGAAAATTCAGTAATTCAAGGCTTTATATAGTACTTAACTCAATTGATGATTTCTTTTCAATTTATGAATGATGGAAGTATTTGTTTTGCCTAATTTATAATGTAATGTACCAACTTTATTTGGTCAGTTTTCTTAATCCTCTTATACTTTTAATGTCTATTTTGGAAGATAATTATGGGTGGAAAAAGCTTATAAATAAAGGGATTCACACATTGAAGCAGCCACAATATCGGTTTATATCTTTAGTAAACTATGGTATTTGGTTTTGCTACATTTAAAAGATACTACAATTTGACAGTGGGCATGATATTTTTGTTTTTGTTTCAGACTTTTTAAGGATTTGGGTTACATTAGGATTTGATTTGATTTTTTGATTCGATTTAGTTGCTCAGTATACTAAAAACTTTTGGGAGTATTTGGATTCAATTAAGTTCGTGTTTGATTTTGGTTTAGTTCAAGGTTTAGAAATCTTAAAAGCATTGGAGTTAATGTGTCTAATGTTTGCTTCATCTTTATTGCCGCAATTGCGCACTTCTAGAGGACTTTTTTTAATAATCCACTTATAGAGGACTTTATAACAGTTATTTTTCCACTTAAATTTAAGAAGAGTTGGATGAATATTTCAAAATTGGCTCTTTAAACGAAAGATGACAATGTATTATGGCACAATTTTAAGCCACAAGAAGAGTTAAACAGACCTGTTCTAATATGCTTATACTTCAATTGTTCTTCTTGAAATACTCTCTATGCAGTTTATGAAATACTCTTTATGTAATTTAGAGTTTATTAATACAAAAACCCACAAAAAAAGAAGTGTGTCTGAGAGAGAGAGAGAGAGAGAGAGAGAGAGAGAGAGAGAGAGAGAGAGAGAGAGAGAGAGAGAGAGAGAGAGAGAGAGAGAGAGAGAGAGAGAGAAGGCACAAAGGGAATGACATAGAGATTAGAGAGAGAGAGAGAGAGAGAGAAGGCACAAAGGGAATGACATAGAGATTAATCTCATACCACCACCATAGTTGCTCTCCAACAACTGAAAATTGAGCATTAAATATGATTTATGTTAGGGTATTTGGTTGGATTTAGGCATTTGGGTTAGATTTGGTTTTGATTCAAGTATTTGGGTTAGAAAAATTAGAATTTGTTTTGTTTGAGTATTTGTTTTTGTTTTGGATGTTAAGAATTGAATTGGCTTTGGGGCTGTTCTGTAATTAAGTTTACTTTTAACATTTAATAACTTTGCTGCTTGAAACTGTGGTATGTTGTATGGAGTTGTAGTATTTGTTTAGGGCTTTGAAACAATTACGGAAAACAATCTTTTTTATTTTTAATTTAGGAAGATATTGTTCATTTTGCATGCATATGAAATCACTAATTTTCCTTATTGTGTCAATTTAGAATTGTTTAATTAGGTAATTGGATAGTTGGAATAACTTTGGAACATGGTCAATTAGTGATTCTTTTGTCTTAGGTTATTGGTTAGATCTTTGGCATACCACTACAACTGCATATGGTTAACATACATCATGGTTTATTTATAAATCCAACTGTTTTAGTTTATTAGTTCAAGTTAAAAGGATTCTAGCAATTCATGGAATTGGGTAAGAAGCTCAACTGGTTGGCACCTCTTGGTGTCATCCATGGTTCAAATCCCCTTCCCCCGATTATAGAATTTAAAAAAAAAAAAAAAAAAAAATTAATGATGCTTTATTTTAACTTGGGTGACCATCTTATTTAAAGAGTCTTTATTTTTCACTTTTATTTTATTGTCAAATTGTTCTGGCTTGTCCTACATCACTTAAAGGTCCACCAATCATTTGATGTTGATCTTTTAGGTGTGTGACAACATAGTGATGATTTTCATGTGTCCATGTAAGACAATGAGTTAAATAAAATATTTCTACCTTTCCTTGCAGGTGACTGAGGCTCTTGCACGTGCTGGCCTTGAGTATTCCAATCTTATTGTTGGCATTGATTTCACAAAAAGAAATGAGTGGGCAGGTTAAGCCTTATTTCCAATGTGATGCCATATAGGTTGTGTGTTGTAATGGAACTTTCTGAACTTGGTTTCATGAATAGGTGCAAAATCATTCCAGAAACGAAGTTTGCATCATATTGGAGGTGGCTTAAATCCCTATGAACAAGCTATATCCTTTATTGGGAAGACATTGTCTGCATTTGATGAGGATAGCCTGATTCCATGTTTTGGATTTGGAGATGGTAATTTTTTTTTTTTTTTTGATAATTTAGTTAGTTCATTTTTTTAATCATCATTATCCTCCTTAGCTCTACTATATTTATATCATTATAACTATCATTGAAATTTGGGAATGTTAAGGATTACTTTCATCCCTTGACAGCATCAACACATGATAGAGACGTATTCAGTTTCTACCCAGATGAGAGATTTTGTAATGGATTTGAGGAAGTGTTGAGGCGCTACAGGGAAATTGTCCCAAAATTACGACTTGCAGGTTTTAATTTGTTTTCACCATAGTTTTGATTTAGTTTGACATAATTCTCATATTAGTTTTGTAATTTATACAAGTCCTATTTTGTTGTAAGTGAAAATGCTATCACATGCTGGTATAAATTAATTTTTTTGTAGTCTGACTCTTTTATATCCTTTTGTAGGGAACTTCATATGTTGTTGATTGCTCCCATGGTAAGCAACTCTGTAACTGTGAAAAGAGAAGTATGAACCACTACGGCTTAAAGGGGGAAACCACTGTGATTTGGAGCTCAAATTGAGCACACGATTCTTTCTTCAATATCTGTACTTAATTTTGGTAGAATCTTACTTTAGCCACTTATAGTAAGATATTAAGAAATCATTTTTGTAACTGAACAAGCATTTGAGTAGAAACTAAAAGTGGTCATGTATAATTTCTCAGCAAAATCTCAAAATTAGCATCCTCTTTGTCCATTAACATACAGCTAATAATTTGGTTTATAAACAATATGTTGTGTTTAGTTTTTTGTTTGGTATGTATGTCTTGTTAAAAAATGCATATATGTTTAGACTTCAATAGGATTTTTTCTTTTCTATTTTAGTTAGTATGGTTTAGTAGGAGTTGCGAAATTGAATTAAATATCTATTGAATGGATGGGGTATGGAGAATATGTCTTAAATTAATGAGGTTGAGAAAATTTGTATCCTAAAGCAGCTTAAACAAAACATAGTTTCTTATCAAACTTTGTGGTCTAGATGCATTTATGATTTTTTTTTTTTTTTTTTAGTTTCTTATAAATGTTGGGGTTGAACGAAATCTACAAAAGTCTATATTCATTCCTCACGAAAGGGACATATGACAGGCAAAAAAATAGTAAGGGGAAAAAAATTTTGGCTGATTGGAAGGTAGCAAGAACAAATGAAACGAGTGCAAACAAAGTGTTTTATTTTATTTTATTTTTTGGCTAAATGCGAACAGAGTGTAGTTGTGATCAAAAGTTGAAGAGCTCTCATTGCTTGCTAACCAAACTCCTTCAAAACTTGATTTAGGCACTAGGAAAACAGTTAATCTCACTCAAGAAAAACCTATATATACCACCACAAGTCAGAAAATATTGGAGGAATGTTCAATATTCACAAGAAACAGTGATTCATATTCCTATTTCGAACTCAAAAAATCAAATAACTAACAGAATTCTAGGAAGTAATAAGCTATTTATCTTGCAAGTTTGGATCCTTAGCACTTGAATCTCACTAACAATGTTGCATGTTTGAACTTCTTGGTGTGATGATGCATCATCATCGTCATCATTATTATGCAATTATAGAAGGAAGAGATAGGAAGATGTGATCTTAATCTCAAGCCCAACCCAAAATGTGAAGGAATATTAGTTCCATCTTATTGCCTTTTAGGTTACAATTGAAATCCAATATGAATTTGTATCTTAACTTTTTAATCCATGTTGAGGAAGAGATCAGCAAATCATGACACTTTAAAAGAACATTTGTCCCTTTAGTATGTGGTAGGAGTGTATTTAAATATTATTAAAAAAAATTATTTCTAATGAATGTAAATAAAAAGCTTCGTGCGGGTTAAAAGCTAGTAATAATAATAAGTGAAGTTGAGAGAAACTCAAATTAAAATTTCAAATTAGAGTTTCAATTTTGCGCCATGTATCCTAAATTATTTAAGAAATAATTTTATTTCTTAATTATAGAATCAAATATGAGACCACATCATAAATATTCATCCAAGTGAGTTATTAAGTACAAAAACCAAAGAGTTTAAATAAAAGAAAAAGAAAAAAAGCATCACAATAATTTTTTTTTAAAAATGGACAATTTATATTTTATACCTAATAATATCTTTACAAAAATTTTTAAAGAGTTAACAAAATATAAAAATGACTACCAATATTATTTTAATTTTACATATAGGAATTATATTATACATCTTATTGTATATCTTGAAGTGTATCTATGCATATGTATAGGGTTACAAGCTGGTAATATACAATGAAAGAGTCATAAGCTTAAATACAATAACAATATTCAAAAGAGATCATACAGCTAACTTACAAAATATACAACATGCTCAATATAGGTAAAACGCCATAGATGGGGAATGTAAGATTCCTCTGGCAATTATGCATCACTAACCACATGCACCTTTTCATACCCTTCCAACTCTCTAAACCTCAGAGGAAAGATGAACCGACCACCAAACTTCTGCTGCAGGTAAATGATCAATGCCAAAACCAACCCACACATTCCCAACCCCCACCCCCCCCCCCCCCAAGAGGGATAACCACATCCCAAGCAGTGGAATAAAAATCTGCACCAGGATTTGCATATATGTATGACCCATCATACTGGTGAAAATAATTGTGAGCCCTGTAAAGATCATACGCATGAGATAGCAATTTTACTAAAGTGTTTCCCATGTAGAATCCATATGAGAGAGCTCTCTCTCTCTGGTTGAGCAGTATTTGAAGCAAAAGTAAACCATCCGAAACCAATCCAGCATAAGATTTCAAGTCACCCCAAAGAGAACGTGGATTTGTACTTCTTAAGGAGCAAGTATCCATCACAACATCACTTTTATTATTTCCCAGTTGGCTATAACAGCGACTAAAGCCCCAGCTGCACATAATGGTAAAACTACAAAGAGAACCCTCTTCTCAAAAATCCAGAGAGCCTTCTGATTTCCATCACCCCTTCTTGCTGACCATGTTCTATGCAGAAGACGGAGTTGAAATAAGAAAGCTACCATTCCAACCACCCTTAAAATTACCTCATTTGCTTCAATCCATCCACCACTGTCAAAGAATATACTTCTCCCACGAGAATTTCTCAAGAACAAGGCTTCAAAGTTGAGCACAAGAGGTATCATGTGACCCAGAGTGAGATTTGATAGCATGACAAGTGAGGTGAAGGGAAGCACATGAGGGTGCCTTTTGACATGAAATAGTTGGAGTCCCACAAACACACATGAAAGTGTTGTGGAGATGTACCATGATGATTTCTGCATCCATCCTCCAAATGGAGGCTTCATCCCTGTAATAAGTATTTGCAGACAAGTCTAAAACTTCAAAGTAAAGACTACCAGATTTTTCCCTTGTGCTTTTAATGCTTCCCTTGATACGACCTGAATTTCTTTTACTTGTTGGAGGGAACTCAAAATTGACAAGAATCTCGCAATCCAGAGAATCGTTTGAGTCAAGAGTTCTGCACCTTACCATACACAAGATTCCTGTTTCAACATCATACAACCCTTCAGCTAAGATCTCGAAGTTTTCATACAATGTGGAAGACGCGTTGAATGGAGAGATCATCGAGTACACTGTGAGGCCTATGTAGCAGCTGATATTGACTGGACCACCGCTGTTGAAATTCGGTGGCTCTACAGACTCCACATAGCTTGGGTACTGATAGAGTTGATTATCAACAAAGATTGGGGCAGAATAACTCTAACCTATATTTCCTTTGGAATTTTTCACTGACATGTCGAATCTCATTTCATAAGAAAACGCATTTGGGTACACTTTCCCTTTGGTTTTAGCAAGATTTGAGCATGACTTCCTCGCAATGTCAATCTTGGAATACTCATACTTCGCACTAGACACACCGGCATCCCCTCGCATATAATTCCTACCACTTTGAAACATGATCTTATCGAAGTAACCAAATTCATTCCCAGACTACACCTTAGATTGACCAGACTGCAAGGAACCTCAAGGTCAACATGGTTGAACAGTCACCAAGATAAGCATTTGAAAAAAATTGTGTCAGGCCCAAAAACCGACAAGCAACAATACAGAGCTGATTCTTGCTCTCATCCCATGATCCTTCCCCAACCATAGTCATGTTGGGACTGAAATGCCGGTAATAATCAATATAGCTCCCGTTAGCAAACTCCACCACGACTCGCATCCTTTCTTTCTCCTCAGAACATTCAATTTCGCTCAAAGACATAAGATTTGGCACATATCCGATGCTCTTATTTAAAGGATTGCTGCAGTTCTTTGCAGAAACGCAACCCCCTGAATATTTCGAATTGAATTGATTGACTGCCCTTGAGACTATTGAACAGCAACTGTGTTGGCAGAGAACTAAGTGACAAGCCTTTTGGAAGATGATCACTTCCACCAGAACAGTGATCTTTGGAATCGTCGGAAACATGTGAGTACTTGTAATTCATTTGAGGAAACAACAACACAGAAATTGGATCAAAGTAGGAATCTTCATTATCAGAACTCAGACTCTCTAAAGTCCCAGTAATCAAACTAGTAATATTAGTTGACTTTGTGAGATTAGAGAGCTTAAGAACAGTGAAAAGCTTGATCAAATAATCAGAGGTTCCCCTTTGATTCTGACCAGTAACCTCGTAGTCTAAAAGTTACTGAATTTCTTCGAGGCCTATCTTGGTAGTAGATATTTGACACTCGAAATGTCAAACTCAGTTCAACCTTGAACAAGCTTGAGATATCAGTTTCATGAACAGTTCTGGTGTGAAGTGAAATGGAGTCCTAGAAAGTGGGAGAGTGAGAATACGAGTTTTGGGTGTGGAGTTTATCACCGCCAGTGTAGTAACCATTATGTTGAAGTGGGCCCGTGTGAGTGGCTTGAATTGCCACAAGCCCCCTTCAATAGTTCAATTACAAGTAAACCAAATACAACTTGTAATAGGAAACCATAAGTTTAAGTCCGTCACAGTTGACCGAATACAATTGATACAAGGAATCCTATATTGCCGACCTAAGCATAGCAATATATATGTGCTAGTGAGTGGCAATTATAATAGACAATTCCTAAATACCTAGCTGCAGCTACATAAGAAGAAGAATAGTGTTTTCTTGTCTTGTGGGTGAGAAAGAGTTAGGGTGTATTAGGATTTGGGTTTCTTGATAGTGTTCTTGTGCATTATTGTATCTCCCTAATTTTATAGTGAAATTTCTCCATCATCGCCATGGAGGTAAGCAGTTTGCCAAACCACGTAAATTCTTGTGTTTTTTGTGTGTGCTTGTTATTTAATTTTTGCTTATTTATTGTTATTAATTTGAGTCCTGAGGTGCTATCTGCACAATAAGTGGTATTAGAGCCAGGTTAGGATTCAATTCTTTGAACACAGTAAAGATGTCAAGCACGAAGTATGACGTGGAGAAGTTTTGTGGTAAGAGAAATTTTTCTCTTTGGCAAAGGTGGATGAAGGATCTCCTAATTCAATAAGGAGTTCATAAGGCATTGCTTGGGAAGGAGAAGAAACTGAAAACGATGAAGGATGTAGAATAGGCAGAGATGGATGAGAAAGCCGCTAGCGCTATTCGTCTCAACTTAGGTAATGAGGTCATTCACAACATCCTAGAAGCAAAGATCGCAAAGGAGGTTTGGGAAAAACTAGAAGGTCTTTATATGAGAAAGAATCTGACGAACAAGTTGTACGTGAAGAAACAACTGTATAGTTTGCATATGAAGGAAGGTTCAGATCTGTTGGAGCATCTCAAAACGTTTAACATGTTGAATAACCAATTATCAAGTTTGGGGGTGAATTATGAGGACAAAGATAAAGCATTACTCTTATTAGCGTCGCTTTCTACTTCTTTTGATCATCTAGTGACTACGTTGATGTACAGGAAAGAGATTATAGTACTCGAGGAGGTGACTAGTGCTCTCTTGTCACACATGAAGATGAAGCAAGATGGTGATAGTTCTCAGGCTAATGGACTTATTATAAAATCCGAGTCAAGTAATAGGGGTAGAAGCAGATCAAGAGGACAGAACTCCAACAGGAACAGATCACAGTCTAAATCACGTGCAAAGAAAGATGTAGAGTGTTTTTATTGTCACAAGAAAATGCACTACAAGAATCAGTGTAAAGAGTTGAAAGAGCATTTAGAGGAGAAGAAGAATGGAAAGAAGCCCCTAGAATCAGCTAGTGTTGTTGAAGAAACATCAGATGATATTGAAGTTGGTGCAGATTTACTTTCAGTTTCGTCAGGTAACAATGTTTTATTGGAATCTTAGGTTTTAGATTTAGCATGCTCATATCATATGACTCCAGAGAAAGATTGGTTTGACATGTATAAACCTTACAACAGTGCTATGGTCCAAATGGGTAATGACGCTACATGCCCTATTATTGGAATTAGTACCGTAAAGATCAAGATGTTTGATGGAGTTGTGAGAGTTCTTAGCAATGTCAGACATGTTCCAGATCTTAGAAAGAATTTAATTTCTTTAGGAGTATTAGATGATTGGGGCTATTCATACTCATCAAATGGTGGAATCATGAAGATTACCAAAGGTGCTTTGATGGTGATAAAGGAACAGAAAGTAAGCACGCTTTATAGATTGTTTGGGAACACAGTTGTAGGAAGAGTTGCAGTCACCACTCCAGCGGAGTCCAGCACTAACAACATAAAATTATGGCATATGCGACTTGGCCATATTAGTGAACGTGGTATGTTAGAGTTGCACAAAAGAAATTTATTGAAAGGGGTGAAGACATACAAGCTTGATAGGCCAAGAATGTATTGACCCTTTGTGCTGAATTAATTAATTAATTAGCCAAGTTTATTAATTAATCAAATTAACATGCAATGTACGTGGCAGCACAAACAAATCACCAACTAAAGTAAAATGCAACGGAAAACAAAGTTAACAAGGTGATTCGTTTTCGAATGGGGAAAACCTCCAAGGTAAAAACCCCATTTGGTGATTTTAAGGTCAACACTTTAGAGAATTCACTATTATTACAACAAAACGGTTACAATTAAAGGAATCTTAGTACCTTATACCAACCTACAGTTGAACCCTTACTCCAATACCCAATTGGACTTGTTTTGTAGTTACAATATCTGTTTTTAATGCACTGCTCGCAGTACGTGACTGACTAATAGATGCGCGGATCCTAGTACGCAACTTAATCACCAACTTGAGAAAGATGTTGGCTGCAAAATTCTTCAGTTCATCACACAATGAAGATCATAAAGTTGTTTGGTTATAAAACCCTACGGTGTATAAACACAACAGCTTCTTCAAGAGAAAGAAAAACTAGGGCAAACTGGGTTTCCGGTCATAATTTTCATGAACAACAATTTGCTTCACACTTGTGCAACTGTGCCCACTATGACGGCTCTTAAAATAATCCTTATATATGTTTAGGCTTGTGAGAAAAGAAAGCTCAAACACATACTCACGGATTGGAATGAAATAACAACTGAAAATCTGATTTTCATAATTCTCAATAGATACCCGATCTATCAAGTAGCTGTCGAGCATCGGGCTAGAACAGCTTTTTAAATCTCGATAGATACTAGCTGTCGAGATTTAAAATCCAGCACTTTATCACTTGATTCGTAGACAGACTTGCATGGCTTTAACACTTGAATTTGAAACCTTGTTCCTTGAAACAATAGACACATCCTAAATCTACCCAATTACAAGTAAAGTGAGTTTTGTCAAAGGATTAGCCAATACATGATGACATATGTTCCTAACATGAATCACATATGTCCTAACAAAGCTAGACTTCTACAAGTAATATGCATATGGGAAGCAGCATAGAGCCAGTTTCAAGACAGGATCTTATACACGTAAGGGTGTTCTTGACTACATTCATTTAGATGTTTGGGAGCCGGTATCAGTTTCTTCTTATAATGGTGCTCAGTATTTCATCAGTTTCATTGATGACTACTCTAGAAAGGTATGGATTTATTTTATGACGCATAAGTTTAATGTGTGTTGGCATATTTAAAAAGTGGAAAGCACATGTTGAGAATTAAATTGGCAGGAAAATAAAATGCCTTAGAACAGATAATTTACTAGAGTATAGAGATAAAGGATTCATAAGATTTTGTGAGATAGAAAGTATTACTTGTCACTTCATAGTTAAAGGAACTCCACAACAGAATAGGGTTGCAGAGAGCATGAATAGAACCTTAGCAGAAAGAGCCAGATGCATGAGATTGAATGCATGGTTGCCTAAGGTGTTCTGGGCAAAGACAGTCAACACAGCAAGCTTCATTATTAATAGATCTCCATCATCAGCCATTGATTTCAAGATTCCATAAGAGGTTTGGTCAGGTAGATCAGTTGATTATTCGAGTCTAAAAGTATTTGGTTGTGCATGTGCAAAGTAGAAAGCATTCTAAATTGGATTCGAAGTCAAGAAAATGGGTATTTCTTGGTATTAAAAAAGGAGTTAAAGGTTGCTATAGGCTTTGGATCTAATCTCAAAGAAAACAGTGACTATCAGAGATGTCATATTTGATGAAACCTTTATGTTGAAACAGAATGAAGCAAAGACATGTGATGATAGTCCACAGGAGAAATTAACTGTTGAGGTGGAGTTTGATGAGAATAGTTCACCCAGTGATAAGGGTGATGTTGAGATTGATCCACAGCAGCAACATGAAGAGCCTTACTCAATTGCTAAAGGTAGGGAGAAGCAGGTTGACAAAACACCACAAAGATATGGCTTTGAAGACATGGTTAGTTTATTCTCGTAACTAGCGGTGGAGATCCATTCACTTTCAAGGAGGCTACAAATAGGAAAGGCAATGATAAATGGCTTGTAGCAATGTTAGAAGAGATGGAGTCACTACAGAAGAATAAGACTTGGGAATTAGTGAAATTGCCCAAGGGAAAGAAGGCTATTGGTTGCAAGTGGATATTCCGCAAGAAAGAAGCATTGTCATAAAAGGAAGGTGAAAAATTCACGGCACGGTTAATGGCTAAGGGTTACTCACAGAGAGAAGAAATTGATTATAATGAGATTTTTTCACCAGTTGTGAAGCACGCCTCAATTCGAGTAATCCGAGGATTTGTGACCATGCATGACATGGAGTTAGAGCAACTAGATGTGAAGGCCGCATTTCTCCATGGAGATTTAGAAAAAAAGATTTACATGCAACAGCCCGAAGGCTTTAAAGAACCTAGCAAGGAAGATTATGCTTGTCTGTTGAAGAGATCATTATATGGCTTGAAGCAGTCTCCCAAGCAATGGTACAAATGGTTTGATTCATTCATGGTCGCACATGGGTACATGCACTGCGAGTATGACAGTTGAGTTTATTTCAGAGTACTTGCTGATGACTCTTATATTTCTTGCTCTAGATGTTGATGACATGTAAGTAGCTACAAAGAGTAAGCAAGAAATTGTGAAGTTAAAGTCTTTGTTGAGTAGTGAATTTGACATGAAAGATCTTGGAGCTGCTAAGAAGATCCTTGGGATAGAAATTCACCGAGATAGAGCTAGTGAATTATGGTTATCTCAGAAGGGATATCTTAAGAAGGTGTTAGAGAGGTTTAGCATGTTTGATGCAAAGCCTGTTAATACACCACTTTCTACCCATTCTAAATTGTCCTCACAGTTGTGTTCAAGTTCAGATAAGGAGTCAGAGTATATGTCTAAAGTGCCATATACGAATGCAGTTGGGTGTCTCATGTATTTAATGGTGTGCACTAGGCCTGATATTTCTTATGCAATTAGTGTGGTTAGTAGGTATATGGAAAATCCAGGCAAAGAGCACTGGAATGCAATAAAGTGGATCTTTAGATATCTTACAGGCACTCGTGATTTCGGTTTCCTATTTGATTAGAGAGCTAGTACAGAAGCTGTGGGTTATGTGGATTTCAACTATACGGGGGACCTTGATTCTAGAAAGTCCATGACAAGCTATGTCTTTAGATTTTCTAGTGGCCCAATTTGCTAGAAGTCTACAATACAAGATATAGTTGCTTTATCCTCTATAGAAGCAAAATCTATAGCGATGATAGAGGCAAGAAAAGAAGTCATTTGGCTTAGTGGACTGGTTAATGAGCTTGGTTTCAAGCAGGATAGCATGGTGCTACATTGTGGTAGTTGGAGTGCAATTCATTTGGCGAAGAATTAGGTATACCATGCAAGATCAAAGCACATTGTTGTATGGTATCACAAGATCAGAGAATGGGTTTCATCTGGTGATATTTCTTTGTCAAATATTCTCACTAGTGAGAATGCCTCTATTATGTTAACAAAGCTAGTTCCAACAAACAAGTTCAAGCACTGCTTAGACTTGATTGGTGTTTGCAGCTTGTGAGCCCTTAAGGGCTAAGATGGAGGCGATGTAGGAGTTTGCTAGCGTAGCTTGATCAATTCAAGCTAAGGTGGAGATTTGTTAAAGGGGCCTCGTGTGTGTGGCTTGAATTGCCACAAGCCCAAGTCAATTACAAGTAAACTAAATACAACTTGTAATAGGAAACCATAAGTCTAAGTCGGTCAAAGTTGACTGAATACAATTGATACAAGGAGTCCTATATTGCCGACTTAAGCATAGCAATATATAAGTGCTAGTGTGCGGCAATTATAATAGACAATTCCTAAAAACCTAGCAGCAGCTGCATAAGAAGAAGAATAGTGTTTTCTTGTCTTGTGGGTGAGAGAGAGTTAGGGTGTATTGGGATTTGGAGTGTTTTTATGCACTATTGTATCTCCCTAATTTTATAGTGAAATTTATCCGTCATCACCGTGGAGGTAGGTAGTTTGCCGAACCACGTAAATTCTTGTGTTCTTTGTGTGTGCTTGTTATTTAATTTCAGCTTATTTACTATTATTTATTTATGTCTTGAGGTGCTATCTGCACAACACATTATGGGTTCAAGGAAGTGGTGATTTTGGGAGTGGAAATTCTTTGGAGTTGGAGCTTACGACAATCGAAGAACAGTGCTCATAACAAATATTTTAAGAGGCAGAGGAAGTGAAAGAGATGAAAGGGAAGGTGGTGGAAAGAAAGAAAAGGATGACAAACCATGGCAGTGAGCGCCCTCTTGGTGAAAGTAGGTCATTGTAGAGGTGTTCATGGCCTTAGTCATTGTTTCTTTCTTGTGGAAAATGAAAGGATGAACAAGAACAATATTGATGTCTAAAGACTGGACTACACTCATCTATATATATATATATATATATATATATAATAGGTGAAGCAGAGAGAAACTCCAATTGCAATTCTAAATTAGAATCCTAATTTTGTACCATGTGTTAAGATTTATGTGATTCCATTTGTCTAAATTTAAGTGGATCAGTTGTAATTTCAGTGTGTTCATTTTTTTTTTCCACACCTGCGTATTTCAAGATTCATCACACCTGCGTGTTTCAAAATTCATCTCCCCACATCTGCATATTTCAAGGTTCATCTCCCCTTCTCCACTACAACTCTCCCATTGTTCAATGAATGTTATGAAATTTGAAAAGAATCTCTCTGTATTAATGATGCATGTATTTGAGTACTTCTGTATCTTATATAAGAAAAGGTTTTCCATAGATTCCCATTGTAATTTTTTGATTTCATGTATTTTTTCTCAAAAAAAAAAAAAAAAAAAAAAAAAAAAAAGAAGAAACACGCCTCCGCTACTCATATTCATCCGAACCTCCTCTCCCTTTCTCTCTCTCTACAAAATTCAATTTCTACTTCTCTACTAAATCTATTTTATTAAGATTTTTTTTTTTTTTTTGGTTTCGTTCCAGCTCTGCAAAATTCAGTCTAATCTCTCTTTCTCTCGCTCTGTTTTGCATATCAATTATAGATCTCCTTTACAAAGGCAAGCTTCATATGCAAGGTAATTGTTAAATAGATATGATTTTGTTTTATTATTATTTTTTGTTTGCAAGTTTTATGGGGTTTATAATCTAGCTCTGACTCTCTATTTTCATTAGATCTATTATTTTCGTCCTATGTTCCCAATCTCTTTCTCTCAAGAATTTTTGGTTTAAAGGATTGATGATGGGCTCTTTTTTTTTCTTTGGAGTGTTAAAGAGATATATAGTGTTTACTGCAAAGGTAGACTTTGGATGTATAGTTTTTTTGTATTATTATTAAATATGGAAATCTTCTCAAGATTAAATCACAGTCTTCTTAGATCTTTACTCATAGATTTTGAATCTCAAAACTCAGACTTATATACAATTGGCGAAGACATGAACTCAAGCTGTTTTACAGATCATATATACAATTAGAACTTGTCCTATTTGTTTGTCTTTACGTTTTATGCTCATAATTTTAATGATTTTTAATTGATTAAATTTTTTTAATGAGATTCATGTTATTCTATTGTTATATATTGTTATGAGATTCACGTTATGAGATTCACATTTAATTAATTAAAATATTTTGCTAAAAATGATTTGTGATAAAGCAACTTAATCATAACTATATGTACCATGTATGAATCAACCTTGAATGTATATGTCTATGTAGCATTCTTTCTTTAAAATTTTGTATGATAAAAATATTTGTTAAAAAATTACATAATGCTAAAATTTATTAAACATGAATAAACTTAGTCTTTTAAACATGACTAAACTCATGATTAATAAAAATAAATAAAAAAACAAAACCAATAGTATCACTTAAATAATAAAATCTAATATATTTATCTCCATTGTTTTATTAAATTATATTCATTCCCGTGCAGTAGCATGGGTTACATACTAGTTTTATAATAATACCACTCCTTTCTTGGCAAAGTATTGGTTCACCCTCCAGGTCTCTCTCAATCAAAATAAAATAAAATAAAGTTCTCTCTCTCTTACTAGTTTGATTTATTTTCAGCAATTGATTAAATGTTGATGGGATGATTTGCCGTGCTTTGGTCTCCTAGATTTTCCTTAATCATTCATTTGTATTGGATTTTGATCGAAACTACTCTCAATTAGTGTAAGTGCGTGCTTGAATTTTTTTTTTTAATATATATTAAGTTATATTATTCTGTTCTCAAAAAAAAATATATATTACTCTATTTTTATTTATTAAGTTATATTACTCTTTTCTCAAAAAAAAAAAAGAAAGAAAGGTTATATTACTCTATTTTAGGATAAAGTTTGGTTACAAATTTGCAACTCAATCAAAAAATTAGTATTACTATATATTTTGAAAATCTAACTATTAAATTTTATGTTCTTTATTATTTTATATGCATATTAAATTTTATATTAATCAGATATTATTTACTATTTGATCTAGAAACTTATATTTTATACAAAATTTAAGAGCACAAAAACTTAAACTTAAACATTTAATTGATGACAAAATTATTAATCTTTTGATCTTTTAAAAATTTTACCAACATGAAAGATATAAAAAGAAAATGTAATTCAATAAAAATAAATTGAGTGGAGTTGTATCCTTAAGCTACAACCATTTGTATTATGCTTCCTTTTTTTTCTTTTTGGTTATTGTGTTTCAATATTTAAGTCCCAAAGACAAAGTTGCTTTTAATTAGTAAATAATGCAAGAAAGAAAGAATAACTCAAATTGGAAGATGTTTTCCTAATATTTAAATGGATAAACGAATGCATACCCTTAGAGAAATTGTATTATCAAATGTTTTTTAGTTCATTTGAATCAATTAATTAGTTTTTAAACAGCATGACGTTTCTTTTACTCTCCATTAATTTTTTGTTGATAATTGTTGCCACGCCCTTTCTATGGGTTAGGTTTGATGATATATAGGGAGAATTTTCAAACCTAACCCATAGAAAGGGCGTATTCAAGACCAAAGAATACGTCAAGGATGACCAAAAATATGAGTGAGAGTATTTCCATTGGCCATTGGCCATTTTTGCATTTTTTACACACTCCATTGGGTAAAACACTCCCGTAGATAACAATACATGTTACTACAGCAACATCAATTTTTATATGTTACTGTAGCATCATGTAGATCAATTTTCTTTTTTGTATTTTTTAATCATCCTTTTGTAGATCCATGTTACTATTGCAGCATGCAGATAGAAAATATATTATTTTAATGTATAGGACTATAGGGTATGTAAAATAAAGAATAAAATGTATGGTGTAAATGAGCTGAAATATCAAGGTAATATTTTTAATTTACAGAGCAGGTAAAATATCAAGGTAAAATTTTAAAAAAATTAGGTAATATCTTTAATTCAATTCCTAAGAGGGAACAGAGCAAGTTGTTAGAAAATTTAGACTCCGATTAATAGAATCAACAAGTTTTAAATCCAAGTTATTAATTAGATTTATTATGAATAAACTTGTTAAAACAAATAAACATCAATATCATGTCAAAACTAAGTGCACTGGAAAAACAAATAAGACAAGATATGATGACCTAGAAAAACCAATGAAACCAACCAGTTTCACAGTAAAACACATGAGGGGAAACCTTCCTGAAAAGCAATTCACTATAGTAAAGAGAAGTTTCAGATCTAGTATAAAACATTTGTTCCTAGACTCTACAATCCCCGTAGATGAACTCACAGCAAAAACCTTCTACCGCTTCAGAACTTCTGAACTCTTTAATATATGAACGCCACCCTTTAATGCACGAATCTCAATACGTGACTCACTCTTTTGCACGAATCCCGGTACGTGACTCAGTCACCAACTTGAGAAAGAAGAATGTTGGCTACAAAGTTCTTCACTTCATCAACAATGAAGATCAAGAAGCACTTGGTTACAAAAACCTAAGGCGCAAAGACGCAATAGCTTCTTTTTTAGAGAATAAGGCTTTGGTCACATTTTGCATATGTTCTCCTTGTATTCTCTTATGTGACGGCCTATAAAATAAGTCTTATATATGTTTAAGGTTGTGAGAAAAGAAACCCTACACAAATACAAAAATCTGGCCCAAAAATCAAATCTGAAAATTCTGATTTCCGTAACCTCGATAGATACCTCGATCGATTGAGCAACTGTCGAGCTTTATTAAACCTCGATAAATAGAGGTATCGAGCAGCTGTCCGCAAGTGTCCACAGGTGTCTGCAAGTGTCCACAGGTGTCCAACTATCTGCTCACAAGTGTCCAGCTATCTGTCCAGCTTTAGTAAACACATTTTCTTCACTTGTTTCTTGGTCCAATCTTCATGACTTTAATACTAGACTTAAACAACATGTTCTTTGAAGTATTAAATACATCTTAGATCTACCCAAATACAAGTGTCCATAGGTGTCCAACTATCTGCTCACAAGTGTCCAGCTATCTGTCCAGCTTTAGTAAACACATTTTCTTCACTTGTTTCTTAGTCCAATCTTCATGACTTTAATATTAGACTTAAACAATATGTTCTTTGAAGTATTAAATACATCCTAGATCTACCCAAATACAAGTAAACTGCATTTTGTCAAAGGATTAGCCAACTATATAAAATATGTCCTTAAAAATCTCCCTCTTTGGCAATCCATGACAAAACCACAACAAACAAATGAACTTATGAGAGAAGTTATAAATGACTCAACTCATACTCACTTGTTAAATACAATAAAATCTACCCTAACACAAACTCTTGAAAAACTTTGCAAGCAAAGAGTTCATGGCATGGAAGACTTTGACAACCTGTATTTCTAAAACACTTTAAACAAAACACATCAGGGGCATCTTTGTATGAAACAGAAATAATAGATTACATATAAATAAAAAAAAAAACATGTGTATAAAGATAGAAAAAAAACAACACATGTAAAGATAGGTGAAGAAAACATATATCATCATATATATACCACTTGATAAATACCATATTATATGTAAAAATAGTCACAAGACCTAGGTACATGAACAAGGAGGTAAACACTCCTTCTAACAAGATGAAACACAACTCCCCCTTACAAAGGCATGTATTTATCCCCCTAACTTGTAGAATCTTAAAGAAAAAAATCACAAATTCTTCAATTTCTCTCCCTTTTTGTCACGATTGGCAGAGAGTACAGGAAGCTATAAAGCTTTACCCAAGAAACATAAAGATGATCAAGGATGATCAAGAGGACACAAAGAATCTATAAAAAAATGCATGAATGTAATGAAATAAGATGCTATGAATGACAAGATAAGAGAAACATGCAAAACAAAGAAAAATGAAATGCATGCAAGGATATCTCGATCGAACGGGAGGTGTCGAGAAGCTATCGAGCCAACCTCGATGGATCGAGAAGATGTCGAGGATCGAGAAGATGTCGAGGATCTATCGAGCAGACAAAAAATATCTCGATCAATCCACCTAGCTATCAAGAGGTGTCGAGATTGCGATAAAAAATCAACTGAAAATCTCAATAGATAAGCCAAGTATCGAGAGGTGTCGAGGAGGTGTCGAGATGCTTAAAAAAAGTTTTTCAAGAAAAGAAAAACACAAACACGAATGCAATCAAGAATGCAACTCAACCAAAGATCCAACTAACATTTTAACCTCTCAAAAACATCTCTCAACAAGAAAAATGTCGTGCATTTTGATCCAAAACACACACACACACACTAAACAAGTCTAACCAATTTTTATTTTGAAAACAAGTTAAGACAGTTTAGTGAGCATACATCAACGCATGAAAACCTTGTAATGGCCAAATCACATTGTACCTACACATGATCAAATATAGCAAAAAATATTGCGTGTTGTGTGTGAAAAATATCACAAGATTGCACAAGTGTCTCAAAGTTATGACGATTTGAGATATGAGAAAATCTTTTTAACTCACACACAATCATAACTGCTTGATTGGGACTATCACCTTCGAGATACAGTCTATAACTCCCACATCTCCTAAAAAACACGCTTGCAATTATATTTTAAAGCTTTTTTTTTTTTTTTGCTTTTATTTCTTTGCATATTTTCTTTTATTAAGGAAACCATGAATAGGCATAAAAGAGAGAAAAGAAATATCCAATTATGTTAAGCTTTTTGACATTGCACTTTTGCTATGCCGAAGCATACAGATGTCATTTCATGACTGGCAGGTAACAGTGGTGAGATGGTTATTTATGCCTTTCTCTTAGGATTTTCTAATCCTACCCATCAAAAAGAGTGATACGAGTGTTAAGTACAAGAGATCACTTAACCTTACTTATCACAAACAAAAAGCCACGAAGCTCACTTGCTTAGTTGTGCATAAGGATGCTCATCTAAGTTACAAGAGATACAAAGTTTAGAAAACTCTGTTTCAATGGCCATTTTAAGGTTCACAAGAACCGATGTACACAAACACACTGTTTTTGTATTTTTCTAATTTTTTTTTTTTTTTTTTTTGAAAACAAAACAAAACAAAATAAAAACTAAACAACCAAACAAAAACAGACAAACAATCATGCAAACATGAAAGAAAGATGCATATGCATGAGAGCGTGATAGAAAGGTGCAGATGAATGAAAGCATGATTCCAAAAGCAGATAAGAAATCAAGTAAGGAGAGTCCTACTTTAGATAAAAAGAATTAAAGCAGAGGACAACAAAAAAGACAATTAAGCCTTAGGCTCCTTTCTCACTCACACAGCACGAGTCTTTTCTCACCCACACGGCACGAGTCTTTGGCCGTGAAGATGAAAAAGCACGTGTCCTAGTATAACTACTAAAGGACATAGAAGAATTAAAATTTTCCTGAAATTGAGTTAAAAGCTCAAGGCTTTTAATAACTCTCCAAACAAAGGTGTAGATCCTTGAGAGGAAACTTGTAACCGTTTGGACACTTGCTTTTGAGGATACAACTTAAAGCAATTACGACGAATGTGTCCAGAAACACCACAATGGTGACAAACATGAGGTCGAACAAAGGATTTATAATTAGCCAAATCAGTTTCGGATTTCATACCTTTATTACCTCTCTTCGATTGAGGCACAATGACAATCCTTGATTTAGAAGCTGTGGAAGAGGAGGGGTCGGAAGAGATAGCATATCCTAAGCCAGTCTTATCAGAACTAGGCTTTTGAGCACTCAAAACTTCATCAAGCTTTGCACTAGACATCCTTTCTATTTGAGTTCTAACTTGACTTAGCTCAACCTCAAGATTCTTGACCTTCTCTTTTAATGAGGTGTTCTCCATAATAAGAGTTTCAACTAACCTTGTAGTCTCATCTAATTTGACTAACAATTTAGCTTTTTTAGTCTTTACCTCATTAAGCTCTTTTCTACAAAGATGAGAAGTCTTTTCAGATTTTATGAATTCAGTGCATAGCTTATCATAGGCTTCCTGAAGGGTCAACTTCTTGGGTACTTCTTCATCAGAAGAATCCTTACTGTCATTAGCACTCTCCACAATCACCTTATCGGTTGAGGCAAGAAAGGTATTTGTTAAAAAACTATTTTAAGAAAGTTTTTATGAAAAATAGAAAAAGAATCAATTAATATTTTGGCAAGATGGAAAGCCAATCTCCTCTCTATGGCTGGCAAAATTGTCTTCACCACTGTTGTCTCTACAGCTATCCCAGCATACATCATGCAAGGCACTATCCTCCCTAGTAGAATCCATAATTCTCTAGACAAAATCATCAAGAACCTTGTAAACTGGAGGAAGGTGACTAGACATAAAAAAGAAAGGGGGCTGGGTATTAAGGCTACCAAACAAAAAAATCTATCCCTCACCACCAAGCTGTGCTGGAGGTTATGTTGGGAAATTTAGACTCCAGTTGATAGAATTAGCAATTTTTAAATTCAAGTTTTTAATTAGATATATTATGAAAAATCCTTGGTTAAACAAACAAACAAACATCAATATCATGTCAAAATCATGCACAACGAAATAATAAATAAGACAAGATATAATGACCCAAAAAAACTAATGAAACCAACTAATTTCACAATAAAAAGCTAGGACAAAACCTTCCAAAAAGCAATCCACTATAATAAAGAGAAGTTTTAGATCTAGTACAAAACCTTTGTCCCTAAACTCTACAATCCAATAGATGAACTTATAATAGAAACCTTCTACCGCTTCAAAACCTTTAAACTCTTCAATATATGAACTCTCCACCCATAATCACAATTGGAACCTCCAACTGACCTCAAGAACCTCTTGAAGGTTTTCCTCACAATAGCAAGTCCGTGGTAGTTGTTATGGCTTCAACTTCTTCACCAATGGAATCTTCAGGTCTACTTTGAAATTCTTTGGTTTGGTGAAATAGAGAAAACTTGGTTACAAAACCCTAGTGGCATAAACAGAGTGTTTCTCTCTCTAAAAAACTTTCTAATAGATGGCTTTTGATGTCCTTTAAATACCAGTTAAAACGGATCTCAATGCAAGCTTCAAACGAATAAGTTATGGGCTTTTTCGTGTTGCTAATTTTTGCTATTTGTGAAGCTCGATCTTTCAAGATGCTATTAAGGCTTCTATCTAAAGAAAAAATCTCAATCTATTGAGCTACTATCAAGGAGACAATAAGTTTCAGCTTCTATCGAGAGGTATCGAGACTTCTATCGAGATACATACTGAAAATGTGTTGAAAATGTGTTTTTCTTGAAGTTTTCTTGAACAAACTTTGTGTCTTCAATTTGGTCTTCAATTACAACTTTAAGATACATTAAGACTCAATAAAAGACACATAATTTAGCATGGTCGACAATACCAAAACACATGAACCTAACAATCTCCCCCTTTGTCAACCCATGACAAAACCTCAAGTACAAAAGTAAGTTCAATACAATAATAACCCAAATACAATGAATAAACCCATATTCAAATACACTAGCCTATCTAAAAACAACCAGTATTGAGAAACCATAACACGAACTAGGATTGACTATTTTAAATGGCTTCATACCTATCTTTCCTGAAAGCACTTAACAAACATGTTATAGGCACCATATGGAAAACAATGATAGATAATGAACAAGTAAATTGCGTTTTGTCATAGGATATGTCAATTACATAAAAATATGAACCTAACAATCTCCCTCTTTGGCAATCTATGAGAAAACCACAAGAGTACATAGAATGTCATAAAATGCATTCTACTCAAGATTACAAAATAAGTTTAGCCTAAAAGATCTAAACTTTGGAAGTTGCTGCAAGAAGAAGGCTTGGAATCTTGACTTGGCTTTAACTTGTCTTTCTTGAAAGGCACTAAACAAGACGCATCAAAGTACCATGTGGAAAACAATGACAAGTTAAATAAACAAGAAACATGTGTGTAAAGTGAGAAAAGAAACAACACATGTGAGATAAAGAATGAAACACATATATCATCATCATATATAGAAACAACACATGATGTATGTAAAATGGTTATAAAACCAAAAGATACACAACAAAAAAATATATCAATATCAAAGTATATCAAACTAACTCTCCTCCTAAGTTAGTTACATCAAAGATTTTCTTCCCTTTAACATGAAGTTCTCCCCCTAAATCTATTACTCCCCCTGAGAAATGACATTCAAATCTCAAAATTCTCTCCCTTTTTGACACGATTGTCAAAGGGCATAAAAAGCCAAAAAACTTGACTTGAGACAGACAAATAACTGACATAGAGGGAACAAGGAGAGCAAAAAACATAAACCTACAAGAAAAAAACACAAAGACAAGATGCTATGAACATAAAGGGAATAAAAATGCAAAACTTAAAACTCTAATAGACTTTTTAAAGCAAAAACACAAATTTTTGTTTAAAAAAAAAAAAAGAATATACTCACACTAGTACAAGAGTAACTTTAAATGGTCAAATCACATTGTACCTGTACAAAAGTATCAAGAGTAGAAAAGAGTATGCATGTTATGTGTGAAACTTTTGCAAGAAAGAATAAGTGTCTCATTATATGAAGAGTGCTGATATAAGAAGATCAGTTACATACACACACAATCATAACTATTTGATGGGGACTATCACCTTCAAGGTATATCATATAACTCCCACATCTCCTAGAAACACGCTTACAACCATATTTAAATTATTTTGATTCTTTTTGCTTTTCATGTTCTTTGCATATTTTTTCTTTTAAGCATATCATGCATGGGCATATAAGAGAGAAAAGAAAATGCCCAATTTTGTAAGCTTGAAAATCCTTATTTTGCTGTGCAAGTGCTACACCTCACCAAGCAGAGTTTTATGAATTGCACATAGATGTTTTATGATTGATGAGTTTTTGTGGTGAGATAGCTATTTATGCCTTTCTCTTAGGAGTTTCTAGTCCTTCCCATCAAAAAGAGTGATTTAAGACATGAAAGATAAAAGATCAACCAAATCATACAAATCACATAAGACGAGCCACAAAACTCACATTGCTTAGTTGTGCATGAAAATTCTCATCTAAGCTACAAGAGATACAAAGTTAAGAAACCTTGTTTCAATGGCCATCCAAAAGTACACAAGTACCAATAAACACAAAACATATACTATTTTTGTATTTTTTTTTTAAATTCTTCTTTTTTTTCTTTTCTTTTCTTGAAAGCAATAAAAGAAATAAAAAATATATATGCAAAAATAAATAAAAGCAAAAATAATGCAATGCATGAAACACTAGAAGGAATAAACAAAAATGTCCTACTTAAGATGGGAAGAATTAAAGCAAAGGGAAAAAAAAAAAAAGACAATTAAGTCTTGAAATCTTTCTTCACCCATACAGCTTTAGTCTTGGGATGTGAAGACGTAAAGGCACGGGTCCTAGCATGTCTACCGAAGAACATTGAGGATATAAAATTCCCCTTAAATTGAGTTAAAAAGTTCAAAACTTTTAATTACTCTCCAAGCAAAGGTGTAGAACCTTGAGAAGCGACATGAAACCTTTTTGACACTTGCTTATAAGGATACAACTTGAAACAATTAAGGTGAGTGTGTCTAAGAACACCACAATAATAACAAACATGAGTAGTTTTAAAACTACTAGATTTCCTAGAATGAAGTCTAACAAAGAATTTAGAATTAGACATATCAATTATGGATTTCTTACCTTTATCAACATTCTTAAATTGAGGCACAACAACAGTCTTTGATCCAGAAGCTGTGGAAGAAAAGGGGCCAAAGGAATCAACATATCCTAAGCCACTCTTATCAGAACTAGGCCTTTGAGGACTCAAAATCTCATCAAGCTTTGCACTAGACATCCTCTCTATTTGAGTTCTAGCTTAACTAAGCTTAACCTCAAGATTCTTGACCTTCTCATCTACTGAGGTGTTCTCCACAACAAGAGTCTCAACTAACTATGTGGTCTCATCTATTTTGATTAACAGATCAGCTTTTTCAGTTTTTACCTCATTAAGTTCTTTTCTGCAGTTTCTCAACAAAAAAAAAAGTTCTTTTCTGCAAAGATAGGAGGTCTATATATTCAGTGCACAACTTATCATAAGCTTCCTAGTCAATTTCTTAGGAGTTTCATCATTAGAAGAATCCTCACTATCACTAACATTCTCCATAATCACCTTCTCATTTGTGGCAACAAAAGCCATATAATTACTGATGGTGAGCTAAAAAAAAATGAACTCCAATTCGTCCATAAGAGGCGTCCAGAATAGAAAAGGCATCCCACTTTAGAAGGTCATCCATAGTAGGATGATCATCCATGTGAATGAGGGCCGCCCATCAAGAAGGCTCTTGGACGACCCTCCAACACTTAGGACATGCTATTGTTCCAAGGAATGAGGAAGACCCAAGTTCATTTCTATAACTTATTAAATACTTAACTTCCAATGACAGTCATAACTCCCATAGCAGTTGTGGAAGTTATCTTTGAACCCCCTGACCTCCTAAAATACAGGGGAAGTTACAAATATCATAACCGTTTCTGGGGCACACTATATAAATACCCTTTCAAACCAAATAAAGGTTCATTTTTATAATTCTTAAAAAGTTGGAACTCCAGAACTTGAGGTATGTTTTTACGGTCCATGGCTGCCACCATGGCTGAACTAACCCATCAGAAATTGGAGTTGACTATGGAGATTAGTCTAAGGAGCCAACACCATGAAAGACATGAGGAAGGGTAAGCCCAGAATCAAGAAGGTAGAGGGGAAAATGTTGAGCCCGAGAACCAGTCAAAGGGTACTGCTTCAAGTAAAGTGCCGCACTTAGAGAGGGATATGGACTAAATAAGGAAAACTATGGACGAAATGAGGGAGAACATGAGAAGGGTGATCCCCATAGATGACTTAGTTCACCGAACGGACTCTCCTTTCATGGCTTCCATCGATAGTCATCCCTTCCCCCCGAAGTTCAAGATGTCTTCCTTGGATTCATATGATGGAATGCATGACCCGTGTGATTATATCGCCACTTTCAAGACTACCATGCACCTTTAGGGGGTTTCAGACGAGATTATATGTAGAGCGTTCCCTACCACCCTCAAGGGGCCAGCGCGGGTGTGGTTTAGCAAGAAACCCCCAAACACTGTGGGCTCATTCGAAGAATTAAGTAAGTTGTTTGTCAACAATTTTATCAGAGGACAACACCACAGGCATTCCTTTTCCAATCTATTAACAATAGAATAAGGGGAAAATGAGAGTTTGCAATCCTTCATTACTTAGTTCAACAGAGAAGCCTTGACGGTGGATGAGATAAATGACAAGTTACTATTGGCCGCCTTCCACAATGGAATCAACTTTAATTTGTTCATCCATAAGTTTTATGAGCAAGAGCCCCATACTATGGCTGAACTTGTCCATTCAGCCCAAAATTTCATGAATGCAGAAGATACGATCATAGCCAAGAAAAGGAAGAGAGTAAAGCGTGTGGAAGCAGATCTCCCGCATCATCCTAAGCAGGGTCCTCATCCAAAGAAGGCTCAAGCAGGAGAGAAAAAAGATAGAGATAGCAAAAAGGCGAGTTCTTTAGCGAGGAATCAGCAATACACTCCTTTGAATACACCACTTGAGCAAGTGTTTATGCAAATCAAGGATGACCCATCCTTGAAGTGGCCAGAGAATATGAAAAGAGATCCCAACAAGCGTAATAAGAACAAGTATTTACGCTTCCACAGAGACCACAGGCATGACACAGACAAGTGCTTTGATTTGAAGCAGTAAATAGAGAATCTCATCATGCAAGGAAAGTTGAGGAATTTCCTTGGACGAGATCACAAAGACAAGAAAATGAAGGCAAAGGTAAAAGAGTCCTCACGACCTCCACTTAGAGAAATAAGAGTTATTATAAGAGGAATCTCAACAAGTCAGTCATCCAAGTCAACGAAGACATACCTAAAGGTGGTGTAAAATGTCCAACTGTCTGGACTATCTCCGAGGACGAGAGGAGCTAATAAGTAAGCCATTACGTTCATGAACAAGGATACGGAAAGAGTTCACCACCCACATGACGACGTGATAGTTGTTACCTTGCTCATTATTGATTATACGATTAGAAGTGTGTTGATAGACAATGGCAGCTCAGCGGACATCTTGTATTACCCCGCCTTCCAACAAATAAGGATGGGACGAGATCAACTCTATCTAGTGAATTCACCCTTGATAGGATTTAGAGGGATGAAAGTGCAACCAGTGAGCACCATTACATTGCCTATGGTAATCAGAGCATACCAGTAACAAATAACCAAAGAGGTAAAATTTCATGTTGTTGATTATTCATCATCATACAATGCTATCATTAGAAAACCAACTTTAAATAGTTGGAAGGCGGTAACCTCTACCTACCATTTGTCTGTCAAGTTTCCGACTGAGTATAGAGTGGGTTAAGTACAAAGTCATCAATTAGCTGCCAAAGAATGCTATTTAGCCATGTTGGCTATGGACGAGCACGTACTGATGATGAACATAGACGAGATGAGGATTACTGCAAAGCCCACCAAAGTACTAGAAGACATTCCCTTGGATGAGAACAATCCCAAGAAGTTTACTAGAATTAGGGCGAGTATGGAAAAGAAGACAAAGCAAACCTTGGTCCAATTTTTGAAGAAAAGCCTTGACGTGTTCACATGGAGTCACAAGGACATGCTAGGTATCAACCCAAGCTTCATTACTTATCGTCTAAATGTGTATCCTTCCTCCAAGCTTGTACAACAAAAGAAAAGAGTTTTTGCTCCTGAACGAGATGAGGCCATCAAAGAAGAGGTCTAGAAGTTGGTCATGGCAAAATTTATCTAGAAAGTCTATTATCCAGACTGGTTGGCTAATGTTGTTATGGTCAAGAAGGAGAATGGCAAGTGGAGGATGTGCGTGGACTTTACTGATTTAAACAAGGTTTGCCCCAAGGACAGTTATCCGTTGCCACGCATTGACCAACTGGTGGATTCAACAGCAGGTCATAAATTGCTAAGTTTCATGGACTCCTTTTCAAGCTACAATCAAATAAGGTTGGACAAGGTGGATCAAGAGAAGACTTCCTTCATTACTAGCTAAGGATTATTTTGCTACAAGGTAATGCCTTTTGGTTTAAAAAACGTGGGAGCAACTTACCAAAGACTTGTTAACCACATGTTTCATCCACAAATCGAACGAAATGTGGAGGTTTACGTAGACGATATGCTGGTAAAAAGTTTGGACAAGGAGAAGCATTTGGACGACATTCAAGAAACCTTTGATACACTTAGGCCGTATAACATGAAGTTGAATCCAAGTAAGTGCACTTTTGGAGTTTCATCACGAAAGTTTCTGGGTTCATGATTTCACATAGAGGAATTGAGGCAAATCCCGACAAAATCCAGGCGATACTGAATATGGAGCCACCAAAGAATATCAAAGAAGTCCAAGCTCTCACCAAACGAGTCGTCGCCCTTAACAGGTTCATTTCGAAAGCTACTAACAAGTGTTTACCATTTTTTAAGATTCTCAGAAAAGCATTTGAGTGGATGGACAAAGGTCAGAAGGCCTTCCAAGACCTCAAGGCTTACCTCACCACAACACCTCTGCTAAGCCCATCCGTACCTGGTGAAGAATTATATTTGTACTTGGCAGTGTCCCTACACGCAGTGAGCTTGGCTCTGATTAAAGAAGAAGGGCGAATTCAAAAGCCAGTTTATTATACGATAGGGCGCTAAGAGGAGAGAAGGATGATATCCAATGATGAAAAAGCTAGCCTTTGCTTTGTCACAGCTTTTAGGAAGCTAAGACATTATTTTCAAGCTCATGTTATCAACGTCCTGACAAATCATCCCTTAAAGAAAGCAATGAACAAGTTGGAGTCATACTAAAGTCTTTGGAGGAAGACAAGTTGGAATACGCAGCCCGTCTACAATACCAAACCACCAACAATTAAGTTGAGTATAAAGTTCTCCTCAAAGGACTGGAATTGGCTAAGTCTTTAAGGATAGAGTCAGTAGTAGTTAAAGGAGACTCTCAATTGGTTATTAATCAAGTGAATGGGATGTGTAAAACCAAGGAAGACCGAATGAATAAATATCTCAACAAAGTGAAATGGCAAGTCCAAAAGTTTAAAGAAGCTAGTTTTGTTCAACTCCCGACGGAGGAAAACATAGAAGCGGATGCCTTGGCGAGAGCAGCTTCGGTAGGAGGAATTATGGACGAGCATGACAAAATCCAATACATACCAAGGATAGACCTTCTAGAGATACAGCAAATAGGAGGGGGAGATAATTGGATGAGTCCAATAATAGTCTATCTTAAGGATGGAAGGCTTCCAGAAGACAAAGACAGGGCTAGGAAGTTGAGGGTCAGGGCTAGGAAGTTGAGGGTCAGGGCTACCAAGTACGTCCTCATAGATGAAGTACTATACAAACGAGGCTTCTATCAGCCCTACTTAAGGTGCCTAGCTCCAGACAAGTCAAACTATGTACTGAAGGAAGTCCATGAAGGAGCATGTGGGAATCACTCGGGAGTAAGGTCGCTAGTCCATAAGGTCATCCGTGCAAGCTACTACTGGCCAACTATTCAAGCAGATGTTAAGGCTTATGTCAAGGTGTGTGACTAGTGTCAGCACTTCAACAATGTTTCTAGACAACCTTCGAAGTACCAGACCCCAATGATAGCCCCATGGCCCTTTACGCAATGGAGACTGGATATCCTAGGTCCCTTCCTGCTAGGAACTAAACAGATGAAATTTTTGGTAGTAAGGATTAATTAGTTTACCAAGTGGGTGAAGGGCGAACCTCTCGCAAAAATTACTCAGTAAAATGTTAAGAACCTTGTTTGGAATAACATTATATGTAGGTTCGGGGTACCTACAGTACTAGTTTCTGATAATGGATGACAGTTTGACAACACACCTTTCAGAGACTTTTACGAACAATTTGGAATCAAGAATCACTATTCCTCACCCTCTCACCCACAGGCGAATGGATAAGCAGAAGTAGCAAACCGATCCTTGCTGAAAATCATCATGACTTGGCTCGAAGGGGCAAAAAGGGTATGGCCAGATGAGCTGCCAAGTGTTCTTTGGGACTAAAGGACGACTATGAGGACCCCAACAAGGGAAACCCATTTTAAGCTAGCCTACGGAAGTGAAGTAGTCATACTTGCGGAAGTTCATATGGCTAACCATCAAGTGATGAAGTACCAGGAGAAGGAAAATGAAGAACAACTCCGTCTTGACCTCGATTTCACTGACGAGGTAAGGATGGATGCAGAGCAAAAAACAGCAAGATACAAAAATCTCATGACTAGGTAGCATGATGTCATGGTAAAACCTAGGCGTTTCAACATTGGGGATCTCATCGTTAAAAGGATATCCTTGGCAACCAGAAACCCCGCTCATGGAAAACTAGGACCCAATTGGGATGGACCCTATAGGGTAATCAACTACAAGAGGTAGAAGTCATACTACTTGGAAGCTCTGGACAGACGGAAGCAAGAACATCCTTGGAACGTAGAGCATCTGAGAATGTACTATCAGTAAAGGGTGAGCTTGGACAAGAATTACCATGGACAAGGTTACAGCTATGGTCTACATGTTTACTCATGTTTACTATTATTACATGTTTTTACTACTACTATTATGTGTTTTTAAGAAAAAATAAAAAGTGCACTAGTTCCTCACTACAGACAAAAAAGCGCACTTGGTTTCTTCCAACCATACTTTTTCATCAAGAGCCTACAAAAAAGCTTTCGTACGAACTTTCTAGTATACATAGTTAGTACCATCAAACAAAGGAGAAATCAAAAGAGATTTTTCACGATCCATGACAACGGGGGTCAAAGGATCACACTCGGAAAATTAATTCAATCAGAGTGTACCCACTCTAATACCACTTGTTCAAAAATTTAGACCTTCGTTAATAGAATCAATAAGTTGTAAACCCAAGTTGTTAATTAGATATATTATGACTAATTCTTGGTTAAACAAACAAACATCAATATCATGTCGAAATCATGCATAGCGAAATAGTAAATAAGACAAGATATGATGACCCAAGAAAACCAAAGAAACAAACTAGTTTCATAGTAAAAAAACCTGAGGGGAAACCTTTCCAAAAAGCAATCCACTATAATAAAGAAAAGTCTTAGATCTAGTACAATACCTTTGCCCCTAAACTATACAATCTTAGTAGATAAACTTACAATAGAAACCTCCTACCACTTCAGAACCTCTAAACTCTTCAATATATGAACTCTCCACCCACAATCATAATTGGAACCTTCAAATGACTTCAAGAACCTCTTGAAGGTTTTTCTCACAATAGCAAGTCTGTGGTGGTTGCTATGACTTCAGTTTATTCGCCAATGGAATCTTCAGCACTATTTTGAAACTCTTTGGTTTGATGAAATAGAGAAAACTTGGTTACAAAATCCTAGCCACATAAACGGAGTCTTTCTCTCTTTGAAAAAACCTTTTAATAGATGGCTTATAATGTCCTTTAAATTCTAGTTCAAACGGATCTCAATTCGTGTTTCAAACGAATTAGTTATGGGCTTTTTCGCGTTGCTAATTTTTGTTGATCCGTAAAGTTCGAACTATCGAGGTGCTATTGAGACTTCTATTGAGCTACTATCATGGAGACAATAAGTTTCAACTTCTATCAAGAGGTATCGAGACATCTATCAAGGTACATGCTGAAAATGTGTTTTTCTTGAATTTTTCTTGAGAAAACTTTGTGTTTTCAATTACAACTTTAAGACACATCAAAACTCAATAAAAGACACATAATTTAACATGGTTGACAATACCAAAACACATGAACCTAACAGTTTAAAAATATAAAGGGAGTCTTTAGTCTGAGACCTTAAGGAAGAAATACCATAATAGAAATCACCCTAGGAAATATGGTTTCTCTAGAACCTGGACAGCCATAACAAAGAGTGAGAATATTTGTACAAAGGGTTCTCACTAGCTCATTGGGAGTAACAGCAACCTATCCTTTTGGTATGATAAATGGAGCAAACTTGGGCCCCTTAGAAGTCTTATCCAAGGTCCTCTCACCCCTCTTCAAAGCAACCTCTTGGTTAGGGAAGCCATTGTGGATGGGGTAGTGGGTTATCCCTCCAATATTCTTTGTTATTCCAAGTAATATGTTAATGAAGTTGAAAGCTATTCCCCTTAGAAAAGCTTTTGTTTGTGATGATATCCTTAGCTAGGATGGTAAATCTAAAGGCCTTTTTGACTCAAAATCAACCTACAATCTAGCCTTTGAGGATGACACAAATGATAGCCCCTTTGAAGGAAAATGGATATGGAAACTTAACTGTTTTCCAAAAATCCAAATATTCCTATGGAAATGTATACATAACAGCCTACCTGTGAAAGCCGTTCTCAACCATAGAGACATGGTTCAAAGTCCTCTTTGTTTACATTGTCCTAATCCTGAAAATATTATCCATGTACTTAGAGATTGCTTTATGGCCAAAAACTACGAGATTGGGGTTAGGATTGATGGTTCTAATACTGAATTCTTTACTTCCCCTTGCTCTACTTGGTTGAAATTTAACTCTTGCAAAGAGACTCCCATGCCTAATAAACCTTTCCTATGGAATTCATTCTTCCTTTCTACTATTTGGAATTTATGGCTTCAAAGAAACAAATGCAGCTTCCAACATCTCCCTATAAACCATTCTTTGATTAGGGACGTTGAATTCATTGCATTTGAATTCTCTTACTTGGTGTCTAACCAAGGGACAACTGGCCCAAAAACTAATATTCCAGTGAGATGGGAATTCCTCAAACAAAACTGGTTCAAACTAAATTCTGATGGATCTGCTCTTGGATGTCCTAGGCTTGCTGGAGGTGGTGGTTTGATAAGAGATCATCAAGGGAAATGGGTGAAGGGTTACACTAGATTTATAGGCTAAGCTAACAGCATTGAAGCTAAGTTGTGGACCGTAAGGGATGGCCTAATCCTATGCTTGCAATTACAACTCCAAGCTATTGAAATTGAGCTTGATACTAAATATGTGATCCACCTTCTATCAAACAATAAGGTATCTTTGGCTAACTATGCATCTATTATTGATAACTACAAAAACCTGCTGAACCAATTGCCCCTCTGGAAAATCCAGCACTGCTACAGGAAGGCAAATGCCTGTGCTGATGCACTGGCCAGGAAAGTTGTTCCCTTCAACAAGAATTCTATATCCTAGACTCTCCGCCTGTGGGGTTGTCTTACCTTTTGATGCACGACCTCTCTGGTCTTTTTTGTAACATACTATGTAACACTTCTGTTGTTGCGACTTAAATAATGCTCTCAAGTGCAGGATTGTAGCAAAGTAATAACTCGATAAGTCCGAGGTCAAATCCATAGGAAAGAGGGAATTGATTAGCAAACCACAAGAGAATAAAACTAAAATAATAAAGTTTAATTGAAGAGATTTTTGATAGTTTAGTAAAAGCAATTTAAATTGAGAGAAAATAACAATATATTAAGGCGCTAAGGTTTAGGGATCCACACACAATACATCTATTGGTAGTCTTAACAATATTTATTTTATAACTCAACTAAAATTCATATGAATGATGATTTTAATCAAATGATTTAACAATAAGAACTCAAGAATTAATTGTCAAAGGTAGTTTTATGAAATTGATTGATTTTAAGCAAAACAAAACTAGTGAATTAGTTCGCAGGGAATACTAAGCATTTAACGTGCCTGAAGTCTATGAAAAATCAAATGATTATACAGAACTAAATACTTTTCTAGATGAGTAAAACAATCAAAAATATAAAAACATAAGCATTAAAACCAATAAATAATTGTTAAGAACATACCAAAAAACAATTGGGTTTCACCCCTTGCCTTAGCAAGGCTTCTAGCAAGCCATAACACAAATAAAACTCTAAAAATTGTAAAGAAACTTAAAGAAAACCTAAATTATGTTCTACAGCAGCTCCCCTAAATTTTTCCCTAAAGAGCCTTTAAATAGGTTAAGAAATCCTATTATAAGTTGAATTCTCGTTTGAAGAAAATCCTAAGTTTTTAGGCTTCACTTAACCGACGTTTTTGGCCCATTTAATTTCAGAATCCGGACCTTTGGTAAACTACAACATTGTAGCCCTTTAAGTTAGCTTTCCAGCCCAACTTGAATTATCTCGATTGGACATCTGAACCAAAAGTTATGTTCTAAATACTAACTGGTGTGCATGTTGGAATCTTAATCCGAATTAGACTTGGATTTGGTGCAAATTTCCTTTGATTCCTTACTCTAATTGGACTTGAATTTAATTGGGTTGGCTTTCTTTGACTTCATCATGGACCTTGTAAAAGTAAAGTCCATTAGCTTTCTTCTTTGCACAAATCCACTTATTTAATTTCATTATCCTATAAAAAACAAATTCGCACATTAAAATTCAATTAAACACAAAATTGATTATTCAACATTATTCCAAAACCAACTATAAAATTCATGAATTAACTCAAAATAAGGATGATAATGCTTTCTAATAATGATATAAATTTACAAAATTAAGCTATTATCATCTGTCATATGGTAACTCTTAATTTTTAATATATACCACCGCACATCATTGGTGCAGTGGTCACTCTACAAGTATAAATGCTTGTAAGGTGTGGCAAGTAATGGTCAGGGTTCAAATCTCCAGGAGAGAGTTTCACACACGTATTCACTTAGATTAAGCTAGAGTAGAATTTCTATCTTGTATAAAAAATAAAAAGTTACTAATATTATATCCTTTTAACCAAAATAAAAAAGGGGTATACGGGTCATTGAGATAACAATCAATTTTATCCTATTATGCTTCGGACTCAAATTCAATAGACCCAACATGTTTTCAAGGTCTAATTGATTTGTAAGAGTAGCTGAGGAAAAGGGCCAAGTTTTAAGGGATGGATATGGAGTCAATCCAGCTAAATCCGGATAGCGTGGTTTAAAGGTTTTGGGAAAAAAACTTAAGTGCTTCAGGAGTAATGCTCTCTCCTCTCACATGAGGGGTGGGCCCCACACATGAGTCTCATTGTGGGACCCACCCCTCATGTAAGTGGAGGAAGCATTGCTCCCGGAGCATGTAAGAATTACCCACGATTTTGGGCTTCTTTAAGGTTGGTCAGTCAGAGCCTCTTGATGGGCTGCTGAGTTTCTAGGAGTATTCTTCATTGAAACTTGAAACTATTCTTTATCCTTCACTAGGCTAAAGAAGAGCTGACTGGGCTTCAAGTACCATTGAACACACTAGTAAGGTTGTTTATAAGCTTTATGGTTATTGAAACAAGAAACCCAAAAAAAAAAAAGTATCAATAATATCGAAAGGACGGAAATTTCTATCAAACTAATGAATTCACGGGAAATGTCAACAGAGTGATCTTTTTTACGATTTTTTTTTTTTTTTTTTGGGATTGACTTGTGTTTATTTCAGAAAGTACACAAAGCAAAGCAAAGCAAAGTGCCAGACTGCCAGTAGCTGTAAAAAAAGCACATCAATGTTCCCTCTGATTCCCATTTTTCACCACCATTTCTTTGTAGTCCAAGAAAAGTTTCCCAACTGCATTAGTCCATTTGCTAAAGCTTCAAGGTGTTGGTAAACAGAATGGTAGCTATCAATTCTGTTACAAGCCACATATTTAATTTTATGTGATTATTGATTGGATAAAACTTACGTCACCTAGCAACACTAGTGAAACTAACTGTTCAACACTATAATTTTTCAGGGTGCCTGTTAGATGGAGGACACAAGTTTTCTTTTTTTCATGCTGAAGTACCCTAATTTTCACAATTGCGTGTAGAGGAGGAGCAATATAAAGAGGCAGGGTAAACTATAAATTATCCGGTTCCTTAATTGTCAAAATCAGATTCAAGGAATCTGACCCTTATATGAAACAAAGTACCAGCCAAATAGAAATAAAATCAGCTAGGACATGTATTGAAAGAGGCATAAGCTTGAATACAAGAACGATAACCTAAAGAGATCATACAGCTAACTTACAAAACATACAACATGCTCAATATATGTATAAAGCCATAGATGGGGAATGTAAGATTCCTCTGGCAATTATGCATCACTAACCACAGGCACCTTTTCGTACCCTTCCAACTCTCTAAACCTTCGAGGAAAGAAGAACCGACCACCAAACTTCTGCTGCAAGTAAATGATCAATGCAAAAACCAAACCACCAAGAGGGATAGCAACATCCCAAGCAGTGGAATAAAAATCTGCACCAGGATTTGCATATATGTATGACCCATCATACAGGTGAAAATAATTGTGAGCCCTGTAAAGATCATATGCATGAGGTAGCAATCTGACGAAAGTGTTTCCCATGTAGAATCCACAAGAGAGAGCTCTCTCTCTGGAGTTCCAAAACAGGTTCAGCAGAATTTGAGGCAAAAGAAAACCATCCAAGACCAATCCAGCATAAGATTTCAAGTCACCCCAAAGAGAACGCGGATTGGTACTTCTTAAGGAATAGGTATCCATCACAACATCATTTTCATTATTTTCCCAGTTGGCTATCACAGCGACTAAAGCCCCAGCTGCACATAATGGTAAAACTACAAAGAGAACCCTCTTCTCAGCAATCCACAAAGCTTTCTGATTTCCATCACCCCTTCTTGCTGACCATGTTCTATGCAGAAGACGGAATTGAAACAAGAATGCTACCATTCCAACCATCCTTACAATTACCTCATTTGCTTCAATCCATCCACCACTGTCAAAGAATATACTTCTTCCACGAGAATTTCTCAGGAACAAGGCTTCAAAGTTGAGCACAAGAGGTATCATGTAGCCCAGAGTTAGAATTGAAAGCATTACAAGTGAGGTGAAGGGAAGCACATGAGAATTTCTTTTGACATGAAAGAGTTGAAGTCCCACAAACACACATGAAAGTGTGGTGGAGATAAGTACCATGATGATTTCCGCATCCATCCTCCAATTGGCGGCTTCATCCGTGTAATAAGCATATGCAGAAAAGTCTAAAACTTCAAAGTAAAGATGATCAGACTTGTCCCTTGTGCTTTCAATGCTTCCCTTGATTCGACCAGCATTCCTTTTATTTGTTGGAGGGAACTTAATTTTGACAAGAATCTTACAATCTAGAGAATCATTTGTTGGTGCATGATCATTTGAGTCAAGAGTTCTACAGCCTACCATACACAAGCTTCCTGTTTCAGCATCATACAACCCTTCAGCTATGATCTCAAACCTCTCATATGGTGTTGAAGATGCGTTGAATGAAGAGATCATAGAGTCCACTGTGATGCCTATGCGGTAGCTGATATTGACTGGACCACTGCTGCTGAAATTCGCTGGCTCTTCAGACTCCACAGAACTTGAGTACTGATGGAGATGATTACCAACAGAGATTGGAACAGAATTACCCCAGCCAACTTCTCCTTTTGAATTTTTCACTGACATGTCTATAATCATTTCATTAGAAAACGCATCTGGGTATAGTTTCCCTTTGGTTTTAGAAGGATTTGAGCATGACTTCCTCGCTATGTCAATCTTGGAATACTCATACTTCGCAGTAGACACAACGAGAGCTCCTCGATTGCTATCACTTTGAAACATAATCTTATCGAAGTAACCAGATTCATTCACAGATTTTTTGCTCCAAATTTGTCCCACAATGCTACTAGCGCCTCTGATTGACCAGACTTCAGGGAACCTCAAGGTCAACATTGTTGAACAATCGCCAAGATGAGCATCAGAAAAAGATTGTGCCATGCCCATAAAGCGGCAAGCAACAATAAACAGCTGATTCTTGGTCCCATCCCATGATCCTTCCCCAACCAGAGTCATTTTGGGACTGAAATGACGGTAATAATCAATATAGCTCCCGTTAGCAAACTCCACCAGGACTCGCATCCTTTCTTTATCCTCTGAACATTTGATTTCACTCAAAGACATAATAGTTGGCATATATCCGATACTCTCATCCAAAGGGTTGCTGCAGTTCTTTGCAGAAACACAACCCCCTGAATATTTCAAATTGAATTGATTGATTCTCCTTGAGACAATTGAACAGAAAGTTTTTGTTGGCAGAGAACCAAGTGACAAGCCTTTTGGAAGATGATCGCTACCACCAGAAAAACCACGTTTTGAATCATCGGAAACATATGTGTAGTGGTAATTCTTTTGGGGAAACAACAACATGGAAATTGGTTCAAAGTAGGAATCTTCATTATCAGAACTCAGACTCTGTAAAGTCCCACTAATCAAACTAGTAATATTAGTTGACTTTGTGAGATTAGAGAGCTTAAGAAGTACAGAAAGCTTAAGCAAATTATCTTCTTTGGAGTAGGTAGAACCTGTTCCAACCGCACAAAGGTTTCCCTTTGGTTCTGACCAGTAACCTTGTAGTTTAAAAGTTACTGAATTTCTTCGACGCCTATCTTGGTAGTAGATATTTGAATCTCCAACTGTCAAACTCAGTTCAACCTTGAACAAGCCTGAGATACTAGTTTCATGAACAGCTCTGGTGCTAAGTGAAACGGAGTTTGAGAAAGGGGAATAGTAAGAATACGAGTTTTGGTTGTGAAGTTTATCACCACCAGTGTAGTAACCATTATGGGTTCGAGGAAGTGGCAATTTTGAGAGTGGAACTTGATTGGGGTTGGAGCCAGCGACAGTTGAAGAACAGTGTTCATAGTAAATATCTTGAGAGGCAGAGGATGAGACAGAGATGACAGAGAAGGCGGTGGAAAGAAAGAAAAGGATGAGAAACCATGGCAGTAGGTGCCATCTTGGTGAAGAGTTGGTCATTGCAGAGGTGTTCATGGCTTTAGTAATTGTTTCTTTCTTGTAGAAAAAAGAAGGATGAACAAGAACAACGCTGCTGTGTGAAGGCTCGACTACACACTCATTTATAATAATACACACTCATTTACCAGGGCCGGCCGTAGGCTTGGGGTCATTGCCTAGACCCTCTTACTAGAGAAGCCCCAAATTCTGAGGCAATTTTTTTTTTAATTTATTTTTTATATATAAATATTTTTAAAAAATATTAAAATATTTTAATTTTTTTTTTTTACAATTAAAAATGTTTAAAGAATTAAGTAATATTAGAAATAGAGATAAAACAAATTTAAATAAATAGATCTTACAAATAGACGTATTACTACTCACAAGTAATTTAAATATAAAAATGTTAAAAATATTATAAATTTTATTACATATCTTTTATTTATTTTATAATTTTTATACAATATAACAATTTTACCTTAAATGATAAGATGCTAGTTAAAAAAATTATTATATAAAATACTAGTTAAAATTTATTTAAATGATAACATAAAAACTTCATCTGAAAATTTCACCTTAGACCACGAAACGCTTGACTAGCCCTGTCATTTCCAACAAGATTTGCTCGTAGATTGTCTACCTTATTTAATTGTCTTTGTTACTTATGGCCTAGGGAGCTATTTGTTCCAGTTGTTTTTAGTGTTTGATTAATAAAGTTTTTCTATATCTTCCATTCAAAAAAATAAAACCAAATAAATAATAATACAACCCTTTCTTTTTTCGCTACTTATTGGTTCAGTCACTCTCAATCAAAAAAAAAAAATAAATAAAATTAAAAAGAAAGTCCTCCCTCACACTAGTTTGATTGGTTTTCAACAATTGATTAAATGTTGATGGGATGATTTGCGGTGCGTTTGGCCTCGTGTTTCCTTAATCATTCATTTGTATATTAGGTTATATTACTTTGTTCTCCCAAAAAAAAAATTATATTTCTCTATTTTTAGGATAAGGTTTAGCTACAAGCGTACAACTCACTCAAAATATTAATATTACTACATATTTTAAAAATCTAATTATTAAATTATGTATATTTTTTATGTTCTTAATGCCCATTAAATTTTATGTTAATCAAATATATTTTATTATTTGATTTATAAAGTTATTTCTTATACATAATTTAAGAGCACAAAAACTTAAAATTTAAACATTTGACTGATAATATAATTATTGATCTTTAGTATTTTAAAAATTTTACCTAAATGAAATATATAAAAAGAAAATGTAATTTAATAGCGAATTTGTTAAACTTTCGTCTAATAAAAAATATATTGAATGAAGTTGTATCTTAAGTTACAACCGTTCTTATTATGCTTCTTCTTCTTTTTTATTGTTATTGTGTTTCAAATTCAAAGTCCCAAAGACAAAGCCTCTTTTAATTAGTAAATAATGCAAGTAAAAAGAATAACTCAAATCAGAAGATGTTTTTCTAATATTTAAATGGATAAACGAATGCATACCCTTAGATAAATTGTATTATCAATTTTTTTTTAGTTAATTTGAATCAACTAATTTTTAAACAGTATGACCTTTCTTTTCCTCTGCGTTATTTTTGGTGGATAATTTTGGCCATACCCTTTATATGGGTTAGGTTTGAAAAGTCTCCCCATGTCTCATCAAAATTCAAAAGTCATTACTAGGACCAATCAAGTTGCAAACTTCGATAACCAGTCCAGCCTACCCATGATAACATTCAAACTTTTATAGACTTTTTGAGTAAACGTTGACGAAGACTGGGAAAGTTGCTTCCCCTCCACATTCAAGACCAAAGAATATGTCAAGGATGACCAAAAATATGCATTATTATTATTATTATTATTATTATTATTATTATTATGGCTTTGCCCATTACCTTAATTAGATATGATAATATGGGTCAGAATTTTCTAACCCGATCCAAAAAATACTTGACTCGAATTCGATTTTTTTGACTCGAAGCAAAAAATGGGTTAACCCATGACCCGACTTAATTTTTTACAAGTCAATCCGACCTGACCCGAATAACACATGACCTAACTCGTTAAAAAAAATTACTAAAAAAATATTTACACCTAAATTATAAACTAATAAAATATTAAATTAATTGTCAATTTGTCATGTCATAACAATTGAAAACACAAGTCACAAGCACAGCCTGTACACACAGTACAGCTTACACGGTTACACACTTGCACCATTAGTTAGGTGAGTTCTATGACTATTGACTTCCATCTGTCGAAGTGTCCAACATTACAAAGACAGGTGTTTTTTTTTTTTTTTTTTTTTTTTTTTTTTTTTTTTTTTGTGAGAAACACAAAAGCAAGTTGACAACTTTGACTCATTAAGTCATTGACAATGACAATTCTTTGGCTAATTGGTTGTATCACAACCGTTCAAAAAAAAAAATATATATATATATATATATCTATATATCTCATGGTATCAATCCTCTCATTGCTCTGCTTGCTTTTAAGATGAATTTTTTTTATAGTCATAATTATATAATTTTAATTCTTTATTGATTTGCTTTCATGGGACATTTACTTATATTAAAATATTATATTGTAGATAAAGATGCTGATGAAATTAGCCAACTTGAGTTACAATTTACAAGTATGAATATTTGCAATGCTGAATCTGCTACCAACGTTAAGTAAATAGAAATTGAGGTGTAATTTTTATAAAATATTTACTTATTCTTTTTTACTTAATATGTTATGTTTATTTTTAAATCTTTTTTTGTTTAGTTTATTTTTCTAGTAATCTAACTTTACTATTATTTTAAATGCAACAGGAATATGTGCACTTAAAAAGACTGATAACTTGTTACTTTGCTAGCTTATTTGTTTTGTTTGTTTTAAGATATATCTCTTTTTGTAGATGTAAACTTGTAATTATATGTATTTTGACACTAAATTATTAACATTGTAGACTTTTTTCATCATGAATTTATGATTATAAATAATTTTTGTTATGCTTAAAACTGTCAGAATTAGAAGGATATTAACAAGTGGCATTAAGTGCAATTTATTTGCTTAATTGATTTTATTCATTCTCCCAAAACAGATTGTTATTGATTTGTTTTTGTAATTGAAAAAAAAAAAAAAAAACTTGTTTTAAAAATATGGGTCAACCCGACCTGACCCGCAACTCGATTGATCCATTTAAAAATGACCCGTTTTGACCCGTGACCTATTTGACCCACAAACCCGATTGACCCGACCTAAACCCGACCCAACCCGCCCGTTTTGCCATGTCTAACCTTAATAGGTGCCAAATGGGACTTCTCCCCCGTGGGACTGTGAGTGGAAATTTTCCATTGACCATTTTTGCATTAAAAACACACTTCATTGGTCAAAAAAACAACCGTAGATAACAACACATTTTACTAGAGTAACATCTATTTTTTATTTTTTAAATGAACATCAATTTTTTTTGTTGTGGCATCATGTATGTCAATTATTTTTTTGTATTTTTTAATCTTTCTTTTGTAGACCCATGCTAGTATAGCAGCATGCGAATAAAAAATATGTTATTTTAATGTATAAAAATGTAAAGTAAAGAAAAAAATATACAGTGTGCTGTAAAAGTAATTTCGAAAAATAAATAAATTGAGTTTTGGTAATATAAAATTTTTTTTTTTTTTTTTAAAGAAGCATATAAGAATGATCTGAGCATTTACTTAAAAAAACCAAAAGAAAAAAGTGCAGCACAACAATTGCTTATCACATGCGTACTATAATAATAGAGTGACGAATTAAGTTAAGGGGGTGTTTGGTTCAAATAATGTCATGTCACATTATATTGTAATATAACATTCTTGGAATCTTAGATTCATGAAATTTCATTACAAGAATATAATATTACAATGTTTAGTTCATTAGTTACATTCTCATTATATTTTACAAATGCAACACTTCTTTTTTACATTGAATTGTCAAAAATATCCTTTCAAATATCTCAACAAAATTTTAATTTTTAAAAAAATTAAATCAAATTTTTATTTTATTTTCCTTCAATTTCACACCAAACAAACAACTCAAATCTACAAAATAACTTAAACATAATCCTCACTTTCGTATACTTTCTCACCAATCAAAAAGTTAGATTCACAAGATAGACAAAATTTTCTCACTCAAGCCACCATATCAACCTGATTGAAGAGAGAGAACTCATGAGTAGCAGAGAAAGAATGAGGGATTTGAATTGAGAGACACCGTCATAATAGCGATCGCTAGTTGTGTAGGGCAGAGATTGGTGGTGACAACACAAGGAATTTCGGCCATGAAGTTTAATTGCAGAGAGAAAGAGAGGAATTTATGGTCAATTCATCTACAACCCTAGAATCCTCCACGCCAAACACAGAAGCTCAATCCCTAACCAAACCAATCCAATCCACAACCGCAATCGTCAAGCTTGATCAGGCTTCTATGGTGGCTTCGGCAAATCGTTACAACTCAGTCTTAGAGCACTAGTAATTCAATTGGACGACAGAGCTTACTTTGGAAGACAATGATTTCTTTGTCATGGAGAGAGTGTCACTATGCAATAGAAGAAAAAGAGGAAGAATCTCTATGAGTGTATTTGGTTGGGATGATTTCGAGAGAGATAGAAAGGGGAAGAGGGAAAGAGGAGAGAAAACACTTTTTTGGGTTGTTTGGTTAGAGGGGAAAAGGGGGGGAGATTTTGGTAGAGCCTATGTTTTTTCTCCCCGTGCCCACTAAAAAAATCAATCCCCCAATTCGGAGAGAGTTATGGAGAGATAATTGGTGTGGGAAGAGGGTGGTTGGAAAATGACTCATTTACACCCCCCCCCCCCCCCCCCCCCCACCCCCCCAAAAAAAAAACTAGAAAGCTTTTTTTTTTATTAGTTTTTATTTGCTTACATCTTATAGTGTATGGTGAGGATGTTGTTTTGTTACATTCTTCTTCTTTTTTTTCTCCATATCAAATGACAAGTTTTTTTTTTCTTTCTTTTGCTAGATATTTTATTAATTAAGTTAGTTTGCAAGTTTGTAGTAATTACAAATAATAATTTATATAAACTATGAAAATTTTGTTTTTTATGTAATAGGGGCATGAAAGTAAATTTACACAAACTACAATTTCTTTCCTCTTACTTTTCTTCTCAACCAAACAAAAAAAATTTCAATCCCTTCACTTTTCCACCCCGTCAACCAAAAATATTGAAATAAAACTATAATCTCTTTTATCCCTCCACTTTTCACCCCCTCTCAATTTTCTATCCATCCAACCAAATGAACTCTAGGTGATCTCTATTTGGCTACTAAGAGAAAGTGAAAGAAAAGTGAAAATATTATTATTTGTTTTTTGGATACTTCAGTTCCTTAAGAGATTCAAAATCTCAAATATGTCCAAAAAATTAAAATAAATCTAGGACTATGTTGTAAATAGAATTTATTAGTGTGGAAAATTTTGACAATTGGATAAATTATTCCATTTTACAGGTTATCCTCATTTACTAAAGGCAATGACATTACCGTAATGTGGAACTTTTCATAATCTTAGATTACCATAATATTTCCTCAAAAAAAAATATTATCATAATATTATGTATAATTTAATTATTTAACGAACCAAACACGATAATGTTCACATTACAAACACATCCATATAATGTGACCGTAATGAACATTACAGCCAACCAAAAGCTCTCTAAAAATTTAAAGATAGACTAAGTGTGTATTACCTTATTGAGCATATGAATTCATTACAAAAAATATATCTCCAAATTGCTGGAAGTTAACCAAAATCGTTCAATTTTGGAGTTTTTATGTTCTATATCTCAAAAACTTTGTTACAAAATGTTTTAGGTCCAAAAACAAACTTATGATACATCATCTACCAAATAGGTCTCTAGACAAACAAGACATGACGAAGACAAAGTGGTCACACATCCTATACCACCATCCAACAAGCTGCTGGGAAAAGCAAACCAAATGTATTATTCCTTCCATACCTCTTTTCTTTTCTTTTTTTTTTTTTTTTTTTTTTAAGAAGCTCCTTCCATAATAATACTTTTTTTTTTTTTTTTTGGAGAGAAATACTAATACTAATTTAATTGCATTGGGCCCCTCAAAAAAATTAGTTGCTTTGGAATAGTACAATTATTATTAAAAAGATACAAGGGGCCATGGATGGGCTACACACCGTTAACATTTCCCAAAAATCAATTGAAATACATGAAGGCTGCGTTTGGCTCTATCTAAATCGAATTTCGAGTGTAAAATGAATGCAGGGGAAAATGAATTCCCATAAGGTAAATGAAATCCAGGCGTTTGGTTCTACAATGGAAAATAGTCCAGAAAACAATTTCCGGTGTTTGGTAACATTCTGAAAATGCTATTTTCCTACAAATTTTTCACATTTTCTCAGCCATTTTCTCAGCTTCCAAACAAATTTTATAACAGAAAATTTCAAAATATACACTTAACACAACCAAAAATCAAAAGTACAAAGAGAGATACTTGGTGAGAGAATGAGGAAGAAAGAGTGAAAGATTGAGGGAAAGAGAGATAGATCGGGAAAGAGAGAGATCAGAGTAGATGGAGGATGGCGGCAGCCAGATCAAGTGGGTTTAGGGGTGGAGTGGAGTGGGCTAGTGGTTGGTGGTGGCTAGATCGGCGATGTTGAGCAAGATGGAGAAGTAGAGTTGAGGAAGAAGAAAGAAAAAAGAGTAAGTTTGGCCGGCGCAATCTGGGCGGTGGGGCGGTGTGATCTAGGTGGTGGGGGCAACACGATCTGGGCTGGCCGAAACTTGGCTACGCGGCAACCTATGCTCTTTCTTCTTGCTCTCTCTCTGAATCCTGAAAATCACTTGAAGGTAAAATAACGACTGCATTGCTTTTACAGCTAAAATGGGTGTTTTTACTATCAACGTATAATTGATTTTCTATTTGACCATATTTTCTGTTGGAGCCAAACACACACAAAGGTGTAAAAGTAATTCCTGAATTAGCTTTCAGATGAAATAGACGGAGTTGAAATGTATTAAGTTTTACGTTTTGAAACTTGAATTTGGATTTGGATTCTAAATCAAAATATTTGAAATGATATTTCAAATCCATTAATTTTTGGATATTATTTCAGATTCAATGACTTTAAAGTTCAAAATTTTTGGTGGATTTATTAAATCTAAATTCTTGACTTTTTTTTAAAGAAAAATACTACATCTACAATATTTTCACAACACGTTTACAACAAATTCTAAATTACAGGTTGTTATTGGTTGTCAATGGTGGTCAAAAAAGTAATTTCAATAATAGATTCAAATTAGAACCAATAACAACTTACCACCTAGAAAATGTTGTGGACATAACACTTTTCTTTTTTTAATCATCCAAAAGTATTTAAATTTTAATAACCAAGTCTAAATCCACATATCCAAATCCCGTCATTAGCATTTGAGTTTTTATAATAGAATGCATATCATCCAAATTCTTGACTTATAGGGGGCCATGGACGGGTTACGCAAAGTTGCTGAAAAATTATCAATTAACTAATTGACAAAAGCCCTACATGAAAAATGTCTTTAGCACTTTTTTTTTTTTTTTTTTTTTGGATGAACCGGAAAGTTTATTAAAGAAAGAAATCAGGCTACACAACTCAACTGGACTCTTCCAAAATGATGGAAAAGAAACAAGCAAGGTAATTTCCAAAATCAAACAAGCCAAAAGAATTACAAAAAAGAGACCATTTTGCTAAGGAGTGGGCAGCAGCATTACACAACCTAGGCACCCACTTCACAAAAACCTTATCAAAACCAGACAACAAAATTCTCAAATCAAAGCACAAGGACCAAAACCTCCATGGGGGGAGGGGGGGTTGGGCTCAGCAAAATCATTAAGCAGCTGAACACAATACTGCCAGTCCAATTCCACTATGTTGCAATCATTACCTAGGGCAGGAGCTAAAGAGAGGGCCCACTTAATGGCCTCTGCTTCCGCCAGGAGAGGAAGGGTGGTATTCACTTTCATGGAACCGACGAACACCAACTTCCCTCTCCAGTCTCTTGCCATAGTAGCTATAGAAGAGAAGTAAGGCCCCACAGCAGCATCAACATTAATTTTAAAAGACAAACCACCAATAATGTCTTAGCACTTAACATGGAATTCTAGTATAGGTGAAGAAAACAACACCACCAATAATCGGGCTAAGATTAAAAGATTCAATGAACTAAAAAGACCACTAATAGCAATAGTAAATGACTTAGAAGACCTCAACCATCACGATTTATTACAAGAAGTTGTCATAAATTATCAATGAGCCTGGACTTGACACTTAACACAGAGAATCCCGCAGCTTATATAAATTATTCATTTTTTAGAGTAAATTTATACAAACTACATTTTTTATCCTCTCACTTTTCTTCTCAGCCAAACAAAAGAATTTTCATTTCCTTCACTTTTTCACCCCTTCAAACAAACATATTAAGAGAAAACTACGATCTCTTCTAGCCCCTTACTTTTTCACCCCCTTTCAATTTTCTATCCTCCCAACCAAACAAACCATAGGTGATCTCCATTTGGCTGCTAAGAGAAAATTGTGAAAGGATGAGAGAAGATGAAAGAAAAGTGGAAATATTATTATTTGGTTTTTCGTTTTTCAGTTCCTTAAGAGATTCAAAATCTCACATATGTCCAAAAAATTAAAATAAATCCAAGACTATGTTGTAAATAGAATTTATTAGTGTGGAAAATTTTTTCAATTGGATAAATTATTCCATTTCAAAGATTATCTTCATTGAATAAAGGCGATGACATTACAATAATGTGAAATTTTTCAAAATCTTAGATTATTGTAATATTATATATAATTTAATGAACCAAACACGGTAATGTTCACATAACGAACACATCCATATAATGTGACTATAATGTTCATTACATTACAGCCAACCAAACACTCTCTAAGAGTTTAATAATAGACTAAGTGTGCATTACCTTGTTGGGCATATGAATTCATTATAAAGAATATCTCCAAATTGCTGGAAGTTAACTAGAATCGTTCAATTTTGGAGTTTTTATGCTCTATATCTCAAAAACTTTGTTACAAAATGTTTGAGTCTAAAAACAAACTAATGATACATCATTTACCAAATTGGTTTCTAGACAAGCAAGACATGAAGAAGACAAAGTGGTCACCCATCCTATACTGCCATCCAAGGCCTTTTTTGCCAAACAACATGATTTTTGGAAATATTTAGGAAAAAAGCATTAGGCCAAACTCAATTAGTTATGTAGCATGTTTTTTGGAACTTGAGTTTTAAGTGAAATTCTCGTATCCGTTTGACAATCTGATCAAACATAATGCATGGAATTCGAGTTTGGTAAACTCAAGTTTCACCTAGGAACTCAAGTTTGACAAACTTGAGTTCTAAAAATATGCTACATAACTAAATAAGTTTGTTTAAGTGCTATTTGGCAAATGGTTTCTAAATTTATGCTATTTAGCAAACTTTTACCACCATCCAATGAGATGTTGGGAAGTGCAAATTAAATATATTATTCCTTCCATACCTTTTTATTTTTATTTTTTGATAAGCTCCTTCCATACTAATACCAGGGGAGTTGATTTCGTACCGTACCGACCGGTACGGCCGAAATTTATCGTACCGAAACATAAACCGGTACAAAAATATTGATGTTTCGTACCGGTTTAAATACCGGCCGTACCGTATCCGTTTCGGTCATACCGGGAAATATACCGAATTTCGGCCGGTAACTGGATACCGGAGCAAAACAAAAGTTTTGATTTCTTTGCAAATCTTTGGGAAACAAGAGGGTTGAAAAGAAGTAGAGTAAGAAGAAGAGAGTTTTGTAAAACCAGATTTAGCAGAAGTTGTTGCTGCAGAACACCATTGCTGCTACTTTTGCTTCTTCTTCTTCTCGGTCTCGCTCTCATCACCGCATCTACCAAGCCTCTTCTCTTTTTTCCATTTCACCTTTTGGTTTTTACCCCATGTGAATTTCTGATGGACATTTAAATTTAGATGGGAAGTGAGAGGACTTTGTCCTTATCTTCACTCTTTACATCCAAATGGTCATGTGACCAAGTGAAAGGACATATGGGTTAAAGCTTTGGACAGATGGCCATGAGGCAAGCCTTCACTCAAGTGACTCAAGTCCTCGTAAATGGTTCCCACTTTTCCATTATCACATCAATTAAAACTATTGTAATAAAGGTTCCATATTTTCATATATATATATATATATATATATATTATTGGTTTTTTAAGTTTTGAAATCATAGATTACCATTATTATTATTGATTGATTGGATAGGTGACATATGTATTCTAAAAATAAAAATAAAAATATATAAGATGTAAATTTATCATTTTAAATATTTTAACTAAATATGTATATATATATATATATATATAATTAGCGGTAATTCCAAAACGGTACACCAAAATTACTATACTTCTTAGGGTATAAGAATAGTGAATAATCTTGTAAATATAGTTCTAGAGATTGTGTGTGTGTGTGTGTGTGTGTGTGTGTGTGTGTGTGTATAATATAGAAAATAGAGGTAAACCCGAAACGGTATACCAGTATTGATCGGTACCCGAAATATATCATACCACTAGCCAAACTGGTACAGCCTCCGGTACGGTATTGACTACCTTGACTAATACTATCTGTAGGGGGATTGGGCCCGGGTGATTAGTACCGACCCACCAAACTTCGGCCCGAGATCAGCTTGAGTAGCCAAGGCAAGACTGGGGAATTGAAGCTGGCTTAAACCTTGTGGGAATGGGTTCAGCCTAACAATAAGTATGTCAGTATCTAGAGAGCATTGTTCAAGGAATTTGCTAAGCGTTTGGGTCGATCTTGGCCCATTACTGACCAATAAGATAGTGGGAAATCAACGAGGAGATAGATAAAATCAGATCAGCCTAAAGTACTAGTAGTGCCTTTGGGGAGTTCGTTAACAAACGCAGTTTGGCGATAGGAACAAGTTTGGAGAGAATCTTTAGAAGACATGATTTTTCTAGGGATTATGGGTGAAAGTGGGATTGTTTGGGAACTGGTAAAAAATAATGATTTAAATCCCACTAAGGGGAGAATATATAAAGGAGTGAGGATAGATAGAAAAAGGAGGTTGGTTTTTCTATGAAGGGAGAGAAAGGGTAAGAAGAGAAAGAGAGAGGGAGTAAACACAGAGGGGACGAAAACACAAAGAGAGCAGAGAAAGTAAGAACAAAATCTAAGGGGAAGAGGTGTTGGGCTAGAAACCACAGGGACACTAGAGGTTGGGCTGTCTAGGCTATATTTGAAGCAAAACCTGTAGGATTGCGAGCAAACCCACTAACAAATATGTACGGCACACGGACACAGGCCCAATTACCTTGTGCTTGAGCTGGAATAGAACCATAAACATTATCGGGCCTAGGCCCAATGTCGTGACCGATTCATTATTCGCAAGCTTGGCCTGTAGCCACAGCCCACGTATGGGGTAATCAGTAAATTAGACCTGTGTTGTGCTAGTGGTTACTCGATAGCTCGAGAGTGCCTTGGGGTATCACGATGCCGACCAAATTTCAAAGGTTGTCTTCAATTCCAACGTCCTTTACACCATTTCCAACGAAGCATATCCTTTGTTAGGAGTAATCAATTTGGGCCTCACCCACACAAGTGAAACCAGAGGGTAATCATAAGCCTCCCACTAACCTCAAGCTATAAATAGGAGAAGGGAACAAAGAGAAGGGGTTGGACATTTTGGGAAGAAAGAGAGACAGAAAAAGAAGACAGTAGTAGCAAGAGTGGTTGAAGGAAAATAGGGGGAAAGGCAATTGGTGTGTCAATGGAGCTACCCATACTAAGAAACTCATTACCCACTATACAAATAAATTAGAAGCCCAACTCTAGGTCCGATCCATTAAGGGAAATTGGGCTCGTACAATTGGCGCAGTTTGGAGGAATCTCCTACATAGCTATAGTTCTGCCAATAATCGAGTGAGGAAGATGTCCAAACATCACTCAACCAGCTATGCCGCTAGTGGTTCAGGGGGTTCTTCTTAAGGTTCATGCTGGCGAGAAAGAATGCATAAGAGAAATGAGGATTGAAGTCATGACCAAGAAGGGGGACACTCTAGTTCTGGGGAAGGATCGTCACAAACGTACCGATCAGTGTCAAACATTTCCGGCCATGAACATTGAAAGCTCAGATTTATGTTAAAAACACAAGAGCTGTTCAAACCCCAAATAAAAAGATTACGGCTCGGTTAATTTTACTCTAACTTAAACTAAGTGCGGAAAAGAGTAAATACGAGCAAACAAATAATAAAACTACTCTAAGCCATATTCATCATATCACAGCAGTAAAATGAAAGGTAAAAGAGTAGGAAAGAGAAATACAAACACAAGATAATACGCCGATGTATTATCAAAGAGGAAACCGAAGAACTCGACAAAAAATCTCTCTGCCGCCCTCCAAGCGATAAATCAATCCACTAGACAACCTCCAAGCGATAAATCGATCAATTAGACAATAAGTTGGGATACACGAATAGTAAGAGACCCTCCAAGCCTAATCTACTAAGTGCACCTAAGCTCTCCAAGCTCCTACTCCAACAAGGCTTCTCAAAATCATATCTTTTCTAGCTTTCCGGATCCTACAATGCATCCAATTACATCTGCCAAAGCTTGGTTTCTTCTAATGCTTTCTAGTAGTACCAAAACCTCACTGGACACTTAGATTGGATGTGGTAAGTGTTTGGGCTATTAATCTCTCAAGGATATGGATATGAATATGGATATGGATATGGATATGGAGAGGTAGGAGTATGAGGAAAACTACAAAGGATTGTGTAAATAATTATGAGTATACAATTTCTAACTCTCAAGTGTGTTTGCTAGGGTTTTCTCTTTGAAAAACACTTATCACAATATGTGGGTAATGTGGGTATATATAATTTGGGTGAAGACTTGGTGGAGCAGATAAGCCAAAATAGCAAAACAGAATGTTTCATAGGTATCTCGCAAGAAGGCCTTACCCACAAGCTACTCGCGAAAACTAGTTGTCGCCAAATTTTCATGACTCTTCGCATTCCAATCACGTGCGCTTCACGTGGCATACTGCATGGGAAGTTTACTCGTGAGATACACGCAAAAATCACTCATTTTTCAAATGCAAGTTTGAGTTTTCACACTCTCTCTCACACACAACCCATATAATGAAATCCCACATAAATTACAGAGTAAACATGATTAAACAAAATTACAATCAAATTTAGCACGGAATTAAAACCAACACAAAATAGTTGTAAATAACAACTTTACAAATGTCATGATAGGAGGGATCAGGAGTTGGAACACATGCAGAGAAGGATAAGGGATTTGGAGCTAGAATTACATGATAGGCGCCAACGAAGGAATCGCAATGACCATGCTGAGGGGTCTAAAACAATAAGGGGCAGCCATGGAGAAGCATCCTGTCAATCAGACTCACATCGGTCTTAGGGTTATGGCGACAGAGACTCGATTTCCCCTGAGCAATGAAGGCCCCAGAATGTCATGCTAGATGCTGTGGGCCGAGCGTTATGTAAAGCCGCTCGATCGCCATTTTCGGAAGAAAATGAACGGGCACCCATGCCAAGTAGATTTACCAAACCCCTGCTTATTTCTTACGATGGAAAAACAGACCCAGTGGAACATATAAGTCATTATATACAAATGATGTCTTTACATAATCATAATGATGCGTTGATGTGTAGGGTTTTTCCTTCTAGTCTTGGACAAACCGCTCTAAGGTGGTTTAATGGGTTAATAAAGGGGTCAATCCATAGTTTTAGGGAGTTAATTCAGGAGTTTGGTGTTCGATTCATGACTTGTAGTCAGGTACTGCAGCCAGTAGATGCTCTGTTATCTATGAAGATGGGAATTGTATAACGAAGATACTGGGAATTGTAGATACTGGGAGTTGTTGATGATAAGGCCTCTTGAGGATATGAAGAAGCTTATGAAGCATATTGAGAAGTACAAGAGATTGGAAGATGATCGGCAACAAAGTAAGGGAAAGGTGCCAATCACACCGCATTATTCAAAAGAATCCCAACAAGGGGGCTTTCAGTCTAGATTTCGGGGGAGTTTAAGGATCCAGGAGCCTAGTGCTCATACCGAGGAGGTTAATGTGACATTTAAGGAGCTTGTGCACAAAATTTTGGACCGAATAAAGAACGAGCCATACTTTCGGTGGCCAAGCAAGATGGGGGGAGACCCCTCCCCGAAGAAATTAGAATTTGTATTGTACATATCATTGGGATAAAGGACACACCACCAAGCAATGTAGAGTTCTAAAGGATCATTTGGAGCAGTTGGTGAGGTTGATGCATTCGAAGGAGTTCGTTGTGGACCTTGGAGGTCAAGGAGCCGGGCAAACCTCAAGACCTTGAGGTAACCCTCTCCCACCCCCATTAAGGGTGATAGAAGTCATACATGCTGCCTCAATGGGTACTCAAGTGACTCGTAGAAAAGGTGTATTGACCGTGGTGCCAGCGAAAAGTACTCAACAAGAACAACCATCGAGGAAAAGGATGAAGTATGTTCGGCAACCCATTGCCTTCAATGATGAAGATTTGGAAGAAACAACCCAACCACATGACGATGCATTAGTGGTTATGGCCCGGATTAATGGCTTTATAGTAAAAAGGGTGTTGGTGGACCAAGGAATCAGGGCTAAAGTAATGTATCTCGATCTATTTAAAGGGCTTGGACTGAAGAACGAAGATTTATCCAGGTATGATACACCTTTAGTTGGATTTGATGGTCAAATGGCAATTCTTGAGGGGCAGATTTCATTCCCCATCAATATGGAAGGAAAGGAGGTAATGGTAACATTCACAGTGGTTAATTCATTTTCCCTGTATACAGCCATTTTCGATAAGCCATGGATTCATACAATGGAGGTAGTTCTGTCCATATTGCACATTAAAGTTAAGTTCCACACCGAACATGGCATTGTGACGGTGAGAGGAAATCAACAAGTGTCAAGGCAAGGCTTGGTGGCAATTGTCAACCGAGAGATATAGCAGAAGGAATTCACAAAGGATGTTCTTTTATACCAATTACCGAGGCCCCCAGGGAAAAAGGGGGCCAGTTGCATCAAAGAGCTTATCAAAGTGAGTATATTGCTAGATAAGAATAGGAGCTTCCAAATAGGAGCAGATCTACCGAGCAAGGATAGGGTAGAAATATTATTGTTATTGGTACAAAATGTGGATATTTTTGCTTGGAGTCCACATAAGGTGCCCGGGATAGGTTCGGAGTTCTTAGTTCACCGATTTAATGTGGACCCATCATACCCCCCCCCCCCCCCAAGAAACAAAGGCTGAAGAGATTGGCCAAGGAACATGTGGAAGCTATTAAGTAAGAAGTGGAAAGGCTAAAAGAGGCGGGGGCGATAAAGGAGATTTTCTTCCCGGAGTGGTTGGCGAATACAGTAGTTGTGAAAAAGAAAAATGGTAAATGGAGGGTGTGTGTGGATTTTACTGACCTTAACCAAGCATGCCTGAAAGATCCATTCTCGGTACCGAAAATCGATCAACTGGTAGATGTAACGTACAGACACCCGAGGATGAGTTTCATAGACGCTTTTTAGAGTTACCATCAGATTGCTTTGGCCACCAAAGACCAGGAAAAGACGTCATTTATCTCTCCTGATGCTAATTATCACTATACCGTGATGCCATTTGGTTTGAAGAATGCTGGGCCACCTATCAAAGAAAGATGACTAGAATGTTTAGGGTGAAGATCGTTCATAGGGTGGAAGTGTACATTGATGATATGGTAGTAAAAAGCAGAGCAACGGCATGTTGGTGACCTCTCAGAGATATTTGAAATACTTAAACAGTATAGACTGCATCTCAATGCTGACAAATACATCTTTGGAGTGGGGGCTGACAAGTTTCTCAGGTACATGATCACTCACCGAGGAATAGAAGTGAATCCCAACCAAATTAGTGCCATAGAATGCCTCAAGTCCTCGAGCAATCCTAAGGAAGTACAAGTAATGACTGGTATGTTGGCCATTTGAATCGATTCATTTCAAATTTTGTTGACCGGTATCATCCTTTTTATCAACTGTTGAAGAAATGGAAAGGATTTTAGTGGAGTGAGGAATGTGAGGAGGCCTTTCAGGATTTGAAGAAGTATTTGGTACAAGCGATAATATTGTTGGCACCGAAGCCCGGTGAGGATTTATTCATGTATCTATGTATCTGAGTATGCCGTGAGTGCTGTGTTAATGAGAGATTAAGGTATACAGCAGCTGGTATATTATATTAGTAAGACTTTGGTCGATGCAAAGACTAGGTATTTGACCCTAGAAAAATTGGTGTTGGCACTAGTACATGCCACCCAGAAGCTGCCCCATTATTTTCAAGCCCACACTATCTATGTGATGATTGAGTATCCATTACAATCCTTGCTGAAGAGGTCTGACTTCAAGGGCTAAATATCGAAGTAGGGGACCAGGTTAGGTTCGTTTGACATACGGTATAGACCCAGAAGTTCAGTTAAAAGCCAAGTTCTTGCTGATTTCGTTGCGGAGTTTTTCCCGAAAGGAGAAATGAGGGTCATGTGCCATTTGGAAGTATTCATGGATGGGGCATCCAGTGCAATGGGAGCAGGGGCCAGGATCGTTATAATCACGCTGGAAGGATTACGAGTGGAACATTCTTTTAGGCTAGACTTTAAGGCTTCCAACAATGAGGCTAAGTATGAAGCCTTACTTACTGAACTAAGAGCTGTACTTGATTTGGGGGCGCTGGAAGTAGAGATTTACTCGGACTCATGGTTGGTCGTCGACCAAGTTCAAGGAAGCTTTGAGGCCAAAGATCCCCAAATGTTAGATTACTTGAGGTTAGTGAAACAAACCATGAGTCTGTTCCAAATGGTAAAGCTAATTCAAATTAGTCGGGGGAAGAACAGACAAGCGGATTCTTTAGCCACATTATCATCATCATTAATCAAGGAGGGACCACAGTTAATTAAGGTGGAAGTTATGAAAGAAACCAATATTGATGTAAAGATGAATATCTTGACTGTTGTGATACCTGAGCCTTGCTGTATGGATCCGATAATTGAATTTTTAGCCAAGGACCATGTGTTAAATGATGAGAAAGAGGCTAAAAGAATACGCAAAATAGCTGCCCAGTATTGGTTATATGAAGACCACATATTGTACCGAAGATCTTTTGGGGGACCATACCTTTTATGTTTGCATTCGAGCAAGGTTGATGAGCTCTTGAACGAGCTCCATGAAGGGATATGTGGCAGTCATGCCGGGGGATGCTCATTGGCCCACCGAGCAATGACCCAAGGGTTTTAGTGGCCTCAAATGCAAAAGGATGTTACTGATCATGTCCGGAAGTGTGAGCAATGTCGAAGACATGCACTGACAGGGAGTTTGAATCCTATTAGCAACCCATAGCCCTTCGCACAGTGGGGGCTAGAAATCATCGGTCCGTTCCCTTGAGCTACAGGAAACCGAAAATTCGCCTTAGTGGTTGTAGACTATTTCACCAAGTGGGCAGAGGCTGAAGCACTAGCCAATATCCGATATGTAAACGTCAAAAAATTTGTGTGGAGGAACATAGTGACAAGGTTCAGAGTGTCGAAGTCTTTGGTATCTGACAATAGATTGCAATTTGATAGTAAAATCTTCCGCAAATTTTGTAACGACCTCAACATTAAGAACAGGTATTCAACTCCAGCGTATCCCCAAAGTAATGGCCAAGCCAAGGCAACTAATAAAGCAACTGTTAACATATTTAAGAGAAGGCTAGAAGGGACTAAAGGTAGATGGGCCAAGGAGTTACCAAACTTTTTGTGGGCCTACCGAACAACACCCAGAAGATCCACAGGAGAAACTCCATTTTCTTTAACATATGGGGTAAAAGTAGTTATACCGGCTGAAAGAAGCTTATGTAGTGCCCAGGTTTCGAGATTTACGTTAGCCGAGAATGAATAATTAATAGTAAAGCAACTGTATTCATTAGAAGAATGCCGATAATTCACGTACAGTTAGCAGACTACCAGCAGAAACCTGCTCAGTGATATAACAAGGTCATGAAGAAAAAGGAGTTTAGCACTAGAGACCTTGTGTTATTGAAAGCCGTTGGGAATGCACAGGATGTTGTTTCTAAGAAGTTGGCTCCGAGCTGGGAAAAACCATATAGGGTTACTACCATTGCCAGAGTAAGAGCATAATATTTGGAAGACATGAAGTAGAGACCACTTCCTCAGCCATGGAAATTTTACCATTAGCTGTAGTAAATATAACAGTGTGGTGTACAAACTACTATGCACATAACAATGTTTATGTGCGTAATATATGGAAGTTTCAGCTCAATTATTACATGAATACTATCTAAGGACAGAAGCCTAGGTTCAATTCGATCCCGGTCACTGGCCAAGTGGAAACCTTATTCATTAAAATTGGTTGACATAAGCCTAGGTTCGGTTTGATCCAGGTCACCAGCCAGGTGGAAAACTTATTCATTAAAACTAGTTAAGGACAGAAGCCTAGGTTCAATTCGATCCTAGTCACTGGCCAGGTGGAAACCTTATTCATTAAATTTGGTTGACAGAAGCCTAGGTTCAGTTCGATCCAGATCACCGGCTAGGTGGAAACCTTACTCATTAAAATTTAGTTGACAGAAGCCTAGGTTCGGTTCGATCCCAATCACCGGCCAAATGGAAACCTTATTCATTAAATTGGTTAAAGATGGCAACCTAGATTCGAATCAATCTCGGTCACCGGCCAGGTAGAAACCTTCTTAGAATGAGTCAAGGATAGGAGTTCGGCTCAACAGTATAACATTTACACATGAACCGAATAAAAATATGGCAAAAATAATCTGATTTTAACGAGAAACAATAGTAATAAAATTGTTCACAGGTATGAGGGTTTTAAAAACCGAGATAAATGTTTTGTTACCATATCTCGGTTACCATGGGCAAGACTTAGAAGAAAAAATAATAAAAAAAAAAAAAACAAAAAAAAAAAAAACAAAAGAGACAATAGTCTAGTAAAAAGAGTATCTTATCTTCCAGCAATAGGGTCTTGAGGTCTGTCCGGTTGAACTAAAGTCATGTCCGTGGCTAGCTGGGCATTAGGGTCTGGGAACTGAGGTCAAGTTGAGTCCTCCACGTCATTAGGGTTGCTGGTGATTTCAAGGTCACTTAACTCCACATGAGAGTCAATCTCTTGCCCCGACTCCCTCATGCTAGGAGTATCTTCTTCTTCTTCTTCTTCGACACACGTGGGGTTCTGTACAAGGGGAGCAGGATCTGGGTAGGGTATTTGCTCGGGGTTTCTCAGTAGGGAATCATCAAACGCCCCAATAACTTGTAGTGTATCTATCCACCCTTCATCGAACCCGTGCCGCCACGACTGGTAGATGATCGGCTCGACCGAATTATTGGTGTTCGTAAATCCCGCATTATACCACTTGTCCTCACAAGCCTCCAAAGCAACCTTCAGCTCGGCAATTTCATTAGCAAGTGCCAAATTTATACTTTCAGCCTTGACCAACTTGAGCTCCATTCCCCCTTATTTTAACCTCCGTCTCCCTCAGTTTCTTATTTGCTAGTGCCCAGGCCATCTCAACCACCCTTGTCCTCTACTCGGCATCCTCCGCAGCTTTATCTTTGTATTTTGTCGTGGCCTTAACAACCTCCTTTAGGGCTCTCTCCTTGTCAGTCTCCTCGGCAGCATCCCTTAATCAGTCTTCCATCATATAAGCCAATTGCGCTTCCTATTATAAAAAATAAAGAAATTAAATATATATATATATATACACTTACTTATGTAGCAAAAGAAGGAAAAAACAAGATTTTATTACCGCGATTGAGTGCCACTGCAACCGAGTGGCTAAGGCCTCATCACTACCACTGGAGAAGTAGCGCACATCCTCAAGGAGCTGCAAGCCTTGTCCAAGGCCCCAAGCAATCTGTCCCCCCTCACCTTGGGCATAGTTTCTCACATTGGAGGTCACCGAAAAAGACTCATTCCCGAGCTTAAAGATTGTGTACCATCCAACAACTGAAAGGGAGGAAGAGGACACCACATTGGACCCAACCTTTCCAGTTGGGCGTACGCCGCTGGCCGGTTCCCAGGTGACCACGACAAGTGGGGTAGAAGCTAGGGGAGTCCTTGGTGGAGTTTCTTCCAGCCTTCTAAGGGGCTGATCAGTAGTACGAGGCCTCTTCCGAGTACAAGCAGCTAGAGGGGGCTGATCCCTACCTTGGGTCTATTGATGCTGCATAGTAGGGCGACCACTAGGCAGAAACCGGTCAACTATCATAATTTTTCGCGTGACCATCTTGCCTTCTACTTGTTCAGCCTCGACTTCTAAGGAGTTTACCAACTTAACCTCTGCTTAGTCAACTGGCTAGACTTCAACGCGGTCTTCCTCAACTAGTACATGGACTACGCGACCTTGAAAGATAGATTCAGTTGATGCTTCCCTCACGGGTACCAATGAATCCGCCCTAACCAAACGGGGGCTGAGGTCCCGAGCTTCGCCTACTGTTAGGTTTGGGGGAAGAAAATTTGGATGTCGCACGTCGATGTACGATAATAGTGGACTGTCCACCAATAAAGCCTATCCAAAAGGTTGATAGCTTGTATAAACTAGGGTGCACCGAGTATAAGATGGGACGTCCGAAGTTGTCCGTCGAAGTTGATGAAGATCTTTGAATGGAGTACTAAATTCAAGTCCCTCAAGTGTACGACCCTAATGTCCGGTTTGAATCTTTTGCCCTCTGCATCAAGGCAAACAAAAATGGTTAGTAGGTATTTAAATGATAATTAAAAAAAAAAAAAAGAAGAAGCAAATCGCAGTATAAGTTAAAAACAAAGTTAAGTGTGCACAATACTGACCAACATCCAGAGGTGAAGTCAGGCAAGTGAGTTCGTTGGCATGCCAATTGCCACTCACGTGGACAAACTCTCCTACTAAGTTTCTATTAGAATCGGGAAGACACGATATTAGTAATACCCGTACATCCCTAACCTTTAAGTAGTATGCCAATTTGATATTACCACACAAGCTATACATATGGTTTATGTCATGGTGGTCTAAGTGTAAACCGTACAAATGATTTAATCGGCTAACACAACTCACTACTTGGTAAAAATTAGGTGGGAGTTGGTTGGGACATAGACCATAAAACCTAAGGGTCCTAAGTATTAACGAGTCCACTGGGAACCTAACCCCTCCTTCAAGATGGCCATCAAGGGGAAAAATATTACGTGGGGATGCCGTTCTAGAGCGATGTTGCCCTCGTGACAATATGATATTTCCACATCGTTAGGAACAATGAACCTAGCCCTAAAATTGGCTAAGGCCACTTCAGTATCAATAAGATGCGTAAACCCCATTTTTAACTATAGCAGAGAAAAAGGAAAAGAGAGTAAATAAGGAAAGGAAAATAGCTAGGAAAACTTACTATAGGCACTAAGAAATTTTTGTTCTCAAATTGGGGATCTATGCTTGGGAAGAGATATGTGCTCCACAGCGAAGAAGTTAACGAATGTCCCAAGGACATTTATTAATAACCATTTTAGGAAAATTTTTATAGAAAAAAAAATAATATTTTGACAGTTTTTTTAATTTTCTCATAAAAGTGATATAATAATTTTTTTAAAATGATTTATTAATCATTGCCTTAAGAGCACCCATTAATACAAGCCTTATTAAAAAGATACAATGAGCTGTAAATGTGCTACACAAAGTTGCTAAAAAATCAATTGACTAATTGACTTCTTCTCACCCAAAAAATAAAAATAAAAAAAAATTGAAAAAAAAAAAAAAAAAAAAACCTTGCAATTGACTCTTGCTCTGAACCAAATAATTCTTGCTTATAAAGAAAGAATTAATTTTGCACTCCAGCCTTTAAGAGCAGAAAAGGATTTCTGGAGAGACAATAGTCAAATAGAATTAATTTTACACTCCAGACTTTAAGAGCAGCAAAGGATTACTGGAGAGAGAACAGTCACATAGAGGAGGCGGAGACCACTAAGATTGTGACTTCATTCATACCTCAAGAAGTATTAGGCGAGCAATACATGAAATGTATTTAGTTTTGCATTTGGAAATTTTAATTTGAATTTGGATTCTAAATCAATATATTTGAAATGTCATGATTTCAAATACACTGATTTTAGATATTATTTCAGATTCAATGACTTTAAAAGTTCAAAATTAATTTTGGTGGATTAATCAAATCCAAATTTTAGACTTTTTTTTAAGAAAAATACTATATCTATAACATTTTCACAACACTTTTACAACAAATCTTAAATAACAGGTTATTATTGGCTGTCAATACTAGGTGAAAATATAATTTCAATGATGGATTCAAATATAACTAATAACAACTTACCACCTAGAAGTTATTGTGAAAATATTGTTAAATATTGTGAATATAATACTTCTCTTTTTTAAAACATTCAAAAGTATTTGAATTTTAACAACCCAAATCCAAATCCACATATCCAAATCTTGTCATCACTCATCAGCATATGAGATTTAATAATAGAATGCATATCATCCAAATTCTTGATTTTTTATTTTTTATTTTTTTGGTCTTTGGAGAATCCATGTCATTCCTTCCATACTAATTTAATTGCATCAAAATAATAAAAAGATAGGAGTATAACTTATAGGGGGCCGTGGATGGGCTACGCAAAGTTACTAAATAATTATCAATTGACTAATTGACAAAAGCCTTGCATGAAAAATGTCTTTAGCACTTGACGTGGAATTCCAGTATAGGTGAAGAAAACAACACCATCCACTAATTGGGCTAAGATTAAAATATTCAATGAACTAAAAGACCCCTAATAGCAACAGTAAATGACTAAGAAGACCCCAACAATCACGGTTTATTATAAGAAGCTGTCATATATTATCAATGAGCCTGGAGTTAACACAAAGAATCCCGCACCTCATACAAATAATTCATGTCGCACTTTACCCTTTATTGTATCAACAGGAATGATTTATTGAGTGAGAAAACATAAAGAAAAATGATACGTACATAACAATTTTACATTTTTACAACAAATCTTAAGTGGTAAGTTGTTATTGATTATTATTGTTGGGACAAAAAAATAATCTTAGTATTAAGTTTAAATTTGAACCAATAACAACTAATCACCTGTAATTTGTTGTGAAAATATTGTGAACTAAACATCTCTCAAACATAAAGGCAAGTACCACTAAAATTGTGGCTTCACACAACCAGAAGATTTAAGGAGTGTTTGAAAGAGTAGTTTAAGTTATGTTGTTTAGGTGTTTTTGATATACATGTGAGTAATAAAGTGTGTAAAAATATATATAATATTATTTAAAATGTGCGAAAATATGTTTAAACTTGCCAAACATCCCCTTAGTCCTTTCAAACCAAGCTATACACCTGCACTACATCTTCCAAACATCCTTCAATGATATTTGATCAGCCACTTGACAATTTGCATGGATAGATATGTAAAAAAAAAATTTAATGTGTATTTTACGCATACCATGATATTAGATCATCATAAAGAAAAAATGATATTAGCGGTACCATGGACTCTACCGCAATTAAATTACAAATTGAAGAGATCATTCATGATGGGGCCGCTTAGTGTAACGTATGGTATCTACAAGTTGCATTCCATAAACTCACCCTCCAAATTCACTGAAAGTGGATGTGAGATACACGAGGCTTGAGAACTAAGCAACTAGTCAGTTCAACTTCTTTGTCGTAAAATTTGTAACACCCCAGTAATTCTCAAATCAAGATAAATTAAAGAGTTATATTGTTTAATCTGTAAAAATTATGTGACAAATCTTGTGCCATCCATGGATGTACTCAGGGTTTAGACAATAACACTGATTCCCCCAAGGATAAGACATACATGACAATATCTAGACATATGTGCAATCTCTTGTAAGTCCTAGGAGTATAAATATAAAAACTTTTGAGATGAGTCTATTCAAGATAGAAACCAAAACCTGTAACTTACTGGGAAGGATCTGGTTTTATCCTAAAACAGTTGACAGAGACTTCTTAAGCCCATTCATATCTGCAACTATATACAGTATCCCAAATTATGTCTGTGACCTCAAGGTATGAACATATGATACTCTATAAATTAATCTCAAAACTATTCAAAATAGGATTAGAAACCTAAGTTGCATGTCAAGGATGGAAAACAATTTGTGTTAAGTCTCAATCAGTCTTTCATCAAGAGTGTTCATGTTGCAGCCTTAGGAATACCACAGAAACGCTTGTTCCCGATCATTCCAGGAGACTGGAATATCTCACAGCCCTCAGCTCCAATTTGAGTAAATGCCTTGACAAGCATATCCACATAGCCTGCCAAAGAATCCTTAAATCGCTTTGAGCAGCTCCTGTCACCCACATCAACATCCTGCACCCCACCTTTGACCAGAGATCCTACTTGAGCACCTTCCATATATGCTTTGCATGCAACCAGAATATCTCGGGCACGGTTTCGGAAATGCCCCATAACAAAGTCCTCAAAATGCTGCAGCCACACATGACTCAGAATTAAATGTTGAACCCTCAGAAGCTGCCAAATAAGCATATCCCCCCCCCCCCCCCCCCCCCCCCCCCCCCCCCCCCCCCCCCCCCCCCCCCCCCCCCCCCCCCCCCCCCCCCCCCCCCCCCCCCCCCCCCCCCCCCCCCCCCCCCCCCCCCCCCCCCCCCCCAAAAAAAAAAAAAAAAAAAAAAAAAAAACCCAAATAAAAAAAAAAAAAAAACCACACACACAATTCATATAAGCCTAGTACAGAAAGCACCATTTCCATCAATAACTATTCCAAGTGTGTACAATGGATGAAATCAAACCATAATTCACATGTAAACTAAAGACCGAATTCGAAAGTTATAGAACTTTTTGATTGTCAATGGTCATGATGCAGCAAGACAACCAAAAAGATCATTGTGAATCCCTAAATGCTAATAAATTAACAGTAATGTTACACAAAATGGTTAGTATTTATTTTTTTATAGGTAAGTTACACAATGGTTCTTGAACCCACAACAGCATAACCTCACCCTTCATCCCTTTATTACGGGAGGAGGAAGTGCCATCAAAGCCAAGGCTCATTGGCATTACAATCTAATTCTAAATTCCAGACTCAAAACAATCAAATTATGGACAACAAAAATGTGTTGCAAGAAAAAAGATATACAGAACAATATTAGAAAATCATCAACAGTCAAGGATCTAATTTTACATATTGTAACAATCAATTGGATCTCTCTACTAAACTATCACCTTAAAACAGAAATGCTTGAGTGATCTAATGCCAGATATAATGCTTGAATGATTTAGTGTCCCATATAACACACAGAGTCAAAGACCACATTAATTTCTTTTTCCTTCTTATAATAAATTACCATCTACATTAAAAAACTGCACTGTTTCCACAGCATCATAAGCATAAATATTTCCAGTACAAAGTGCAATCATGGAGTCCATGCACGAAAGCTATTTCATAAGGAAATTAATATTTAATACCAAAAAATGAAATCTCTCCAAACTCCCACAACAAGATATGCAATGCATTTGGGATATGATTGGACTTTTAGGTGAGAATGCTTTGGAGAAAAGAACACAGCCCAACCACATTAATGGGTATTAAAATAAATAAATAAAAAGCATTTGCCCACATTTTTAGAAATTATATCATATCATATTGAATGGGGAAAAGTTAACCATGACTCCACTATATCTCTTCTTCTCAAATTCCCTATACACTAAATTATTACGCCTAACATTGTTTTTGCTAGAACTTCAAGAAGTGTAACATTCACTGACATTTAAAATTATATACTTAAAAACCTCAACAGGAATCTGCATGAATTATTGTAAAGTTATGTAGTAAGGTTATAGTTGTTAAATTGAAATTGAAATTTATATCTATTTCAGGATGCAATGAATGATACCATATCCAAAATGTGGAAAGAATGAATAAGGAATAATCAATGGAATTGAGAGATCTCAGTAGCACCACCAATTAGTGCTAATACGCATGTTGTTTGATTGGTCTAGAGTGTGGGATTTTACTCGTTGTAATTCTCTTTTAGAGTTCAAAGACTCTTTCCCTTTCTGTATGATGTACTTTTTAAGACACTTTGTGTTCATCATTGCAAGAATGAAGTGATCTTCTTTCTTAATAAAACTTTATTACCTATAAAAAAAAACGGAATCTTACCTTTGGTGGCCTCCTCATTGTGTACATCATTGTTCTTAGTGAGAGAACAAATGTATCCTCATTGTATTGCTGGGACCTCATTTCACCAGACTCTGAGCCACTCATATGTGCATATCCAGGCTCATTGAAATAGGGCTTTGTATTCAAGATCAACCCTTGTATGGAAACAAGAACTTGTAGCATGGTCGATACACCTGGGATCCACTTCTCATTCTTGTTGCCAGACCAGGTATTAAGTAGACTCAGGCATACTTTCCCACAATTGTACAGATTAGGATTGAGTCGAAGGCCACCAGAGTGGTAGTAGACATTCTGGCATAAACAATTTCTACAGTATTCAGACCAATGATGTAAAGCAGAAGATAAAAAAATATATATATTGCTCGCACTCAAAGCTTCAATCACATACCGGTGGTACATTAGGATAACCACAGGGGAAGAAAACATCAAAGAAGAAGAGACCATCATGGTAGGGAGTACCCTCTGCTCCAACGATGACAGCCCTCAAAAGATCCATCCTTGATTCATAAACTCTAACAAATATTGTATCTATTGAAAAAAAAATGAACTACAAAAGTTTAGGGAAAAATAAAGGTGGGCATTGGGGAGGGGCAGATGGCAAATCCATTAATGTCCCACACAACATTTCTACAGCAATGCTTTGCTAATTTAGATTTTAGGGCTACTATTATCAACAAAAAATTTATTTCCAATGGTTTGATCAAAATAAAGGCTATGTAATGGTAAAAAGTTGCAACCATTACATTAAAAAAAAGAAGAATAAAAGCTCACCAGGTAGATCCTTCTCCAAGATCTTCCACTCCTCCTGAATTTTCTTTGCCCAAGTCTTTGATGGCTGTAAGAAAGGGGGAAACAAAAACAAAATTTAGATATATTAAAAACCAGAGACTGAAAAAAGAAGGCAAGCAATGCATCGTCTAAACCTAGTCACCTGCTTTGTGGTAGAACCATAGCCAGTATAGTGATGGTCCGAATAGTCTTCCACGGTATCAAATTGTTTAAAAAGTTGGAACCTCCTCAAAATTTCATCTTTGTCCTTGCCAGAGATTGCCTCAATCGGGAAAGTTGAACTACCATCAGCAGCTCCATTATTTTGATTTTGGGCAGAATCCGGAACCCAGGGGAACTCTTCCACATCTTCAGGAGGAGCATGTAAACCATGAAATGGAAAATAATAACCCGGATGGTTAGCCAACGGTGGCGTCCACAAGGGTGTGGGCGGTTCTACTCCAGCAGGATACTTAAATGGATCTGTATGGCCCCCAGCAGGATACATAAATGCATCTGCATGCACCCCAGCAGGATACTTAAATGCGTCTGTATGCACCCCAGAAGGATACTTAAATGCATCTGCATGCACTGGGTTAGTTGGATAATATGTACTACTACTAACTTGCTTCTTTACATTCTCAGGAGTATAATGCCCCCAAAAGGATGGCTCAGCTCCAGAAGGGAGCTTCATTGCATCCAATTTCTTTACATAACTACAATTGGGTGAACTATTTGAAGCAAATTGCTTCTTCTTACTTTTGAAAGGATCCAAAAACCACCGCGATTTAGATGATTCTTTCCCAAGTGGGAGATTCAAAGAATTCCCTCTATGGTGTGAAGTAGATGATTTCTTTTTATTTGGGCCAACTTTTGAATGAGGGTGAACGACAGAATCCATACTTGAACCACTGACCGAAGTTAGATTCTTGTTGATGTGAACAGGCTTTTCAGACCATGAAGGCAGAGAAGGGTCTATGCCATGGGGACCGACACCATCCAAATGCATTTGTGACTCCGTATAGTGTGAACTACTTCCAGTAACTGGCTGTTTCTCATGTTGTGCAAAATCTGGCAACCAAGGAACTGGTGCCTCTATCCCAGGAGGAATATCCATGCTATCAAAATGGGCTTGCAAAATGGCATACTCATCAACATCATAGATATCATCGGGAAAAAAATCAGCATACTCATTATTATCATCATAAGATAGATCAGAACTATGACCATCAAGGTTGATTAAATTATGCATCTCAGAAGACTCAACCCCATTCACTGATCCAAACATTTCCACACCAGCACCAAAAATATAATTAGCAAAATCTTCCTGAATAAAAAAAAGAGCGAAGAATCAGAAACAGTACAGCTACCTTAGATGTTTATTGTATTTATATAAGTCATGAATCAGCAACTAGAATTCAAAACCTAGAATATATTTAAAAAGTTAATCACAAACCTTAGCTTGATGATGACCATAACCATCAGCCACATCTTTTATTTCCTTCCCTTTTTTACTTGTGTGAACTTTTTCATCAATAAACATTACATCAGCAGAATCCCCCTCTTTGTCTATATCAATCACATCATGCAGAATGACCTATAGAGGAAAAAAAACACACACGCTAAGCGAAAACAGAATAATTAATAAGAATCAGAGGAGCCAATGAAGTTTAACTCAAATTTCTTCCCACAATAATGGGATGGAGGGTGAAGTCTTAGAGTTCAAAATTTGAAGCCAATGAGTACATGCATATGTTATAATTTATATTTGATGTCATGTGATGGCACTATGCACATAAAGAACTGAAGCTACCAAAAGTGAAAATCAGCCTGAAGACAGCAACTTGACCCTCATTCCATGGCTGCATCAAATATACAGGATGCCAACTCTCCCTTAGAAAAAAGAAAACTTAAAATTTTCATGCCTAGGATGTTTCAGATATACAAGACAGCCCAGTTTAGAATATGCATAACATGTCATTTGCTAAACAGATTCCATTCTTCCTAATTTTGAAAGAGTGGAAAACCTCCAATTAATCCATATGGAGGAAGCCAGGAAATTGCTAGAATAGTGAGTAGAATAGAAGTCTTAGAAGTCAAAATGTACAGTAAGAGATAGACTCTACTGCACCACAGAGATCATGAATGAAATGTGTAAAACTTTTTTTTTGTGGGTTATTGGTAAGTTACACACCTACTCGGTGAGTCTTCAACCCACGACCTCACCCTCTACCTTGCTTTTACAAGGGAAAGAGGTACCAATTGAGTTAGAACTCATGACTGCAATGTGCAAAACATTTCAATTTCAACAAATTATGGACACAAAACCTGCTAGGAATAACAGAACTCCAAGGTTTGGTCAAAATGACTGTGTAACTATTTCAATTTCAAACAAAACATTTAGTAGGATTCAACTATAGGAAGGAGTACCAATTCAATCAAAGGTAAATGCCCACCCATTGCTACTGAAAATTGATTGATCATCTAAATGGGTTTGAGATGGCATGTCATTCATAAATAAAAACTACACATAGAATTCGTAATGGACAATATAAAACACAAACAACAATCACTTCAGCAGCAAGAAAAAACCCATCCGCATATCAAAGTATTTTAAAAAAAAAAATTATACTAAGATTCATCACAATAACATTGCACATAACAACAAAACACTACTATGAAATTCTTTAACTCGCCTCTAAACTCCTTTGAATGAAAACTTCCAAAAAAAGCAAAAACCCAATTTAAAAAGACTTACAAATTTAGCCACGACCCACCCAAAAAAAAAAAAAAAAAAACCACTAAAAACCGAAATTTTGCATCAGATTAACCCATTTAGAGTCCCCAATATTGTAAAGCAAGCGAGATTCTACTCTGTCCAAATGAAGTCCCACACACACGATCAATTTCAGGCAATTCAGAAGCTAATCACTACGAGATTAAGCTAACAAAGACCTATCAGAGTAAAAAATAAAATAAAATAATTTCAGTATGATCAATAGACGAAACGAAAAACGAATAGATTAAAACTTGAAAATGAAGTTTTTTTTTTTTTTAACAAAAAAAAAAAAAAAAAAAGCTAAATTTAGAATCATGTAGGAGTGAGCGAAATAAAAGCGAGTGATTGAGAGAAATAGCGGAGCAAGAATCTGAGAAAAAAAAAAGAAAAGAAAATTGGTTTGGGTTATGGAAACCTGTTTTTGTTTGAGGAATTTGGGAGTTCGGAAAATCGGGGGAGGGATTTCGATGACTTCGGGCTCCATGAAATCGGAGTATGTTTTCCCGGAAATCAATCGCTTCCTGTTTGGAGACCGAGAAAGTGAGGGAAAGTGTGAGAAAAATGTTTCTACAAGAATAAAAATAGTCAGTGTGAGAGAGAGAGAGAGAGAGAGAGAGAGAGTTTTCAAAAGTGAGTGAAAAAGGGCGAGAGGGAGAGAGAGACCTTATAGGCGAGAGGTATTTGCGTGACGGCGGCGGCGGCTCCTTTTATCGGCTCGGCTCGGCTCCAGAGAGAGAAAGTAACTGAATCGGTGCGCTGGGGCTAGTGTCTTGGCTTGGCTTTGAAATCAGACATATAAACTATTTGCTTTTGTTTTCGTTGAGTTTGGTTTGGTTTTGTTTTTCTTAGCTCCAAAGTACAGTACAGTCAGTCGAGTCCGCGTTGGATTTTAGAGAGAGAGTGAGAGTGATTTGTGAGTAATTAATAATTTGTTACTCGTTCGTAGCCTTGGCTTCGTCGGCCCCCGGTGCTTTTACCTCTTTTTGTATACACTATTCCACTATTCTATAATTGCACACGCTTCGCTCACCCCCTTTGTTATGACTTACCACTAGTGGATAAAGTAACTATAGGTGGTAAATTTTTGTTCATTCTAATTATGTATACATGTGCATAATACTATTTTTATTTTTAGATTGAACTTTTAATTATCATCAAAATATTAAGTAAGTTATCTATATAAAAAGATTCAGAAATTTAGTTATTGTCTTTTTGACTTCTAAAAATCTCCTAATTTAATTAACTTATTTTTATACTTAAAACATAAAAATGAAGTTAAAACTGTAAATTGACCAAAATTAAAAACAAAAAACCTACTCATGCTTATAAAACTACCCCATGTTCTATTAAAATTTCCACTACCCTATCTACACAACCTAATTTACCCCATGTTCCTATAAAAAAAAACTACCCAATGTTCTAAAAAAAACCTTCCCCAAGTTCCTATTAAATATATATATATATATATATATATCTAAAAAACAAAGTCTCAATACACACACAAAGTTCCTATTAAAAAAAAAAATCTACCCCAAGTTCCTACTAAAGATAAAACTTTCTAAAAAAAATCTCATTACAAGCACAAAACGCATGTGCTAAAACTAGTTATTATAAAATTTTTGGATTGGTTACTCTAAAATTGACAAAATCTTACAAGACCTGCAAACTTAACACAATTAACCTGTTTATAAAGAGATCGTGGATTGAAGCTAAACGGATTCGGGTCAACACAACTAACCCATTTAATAAATGAGATCATGTTCATGTTCAACATGTGAACCCATTTAACTCCTTTAGGTTATAAAGGTATTAAATTTGTTATAAGTATTTTGTTATTATTGTTTTTGCTTAATTTTTTTATTGTAATTATATGTTTATTACTATATTTATGGTTGTAATTGTATTTTAATTTTAGATATATGGATTTTTTTTTTTTTTTTGGAGAATCTTAGATATATGGAAATTAATAAATGAGGTTATGTTCATGTTCAACATGTGAACCCATTTTATTCCTTTCGGTTATAAAGGTATTAAATTTTGTTATTAGTATTTTGTTATTATTGTTTTTGCTTAAATTTTTTGTTGTAATTATATTTTTATTACTATATTTATGGTTGTAATTGTATTTTAATTTTAGATATATGGATTTTTTTTTTTTTTTTTTTGAGAATCTTAGATATATGGAAATTGATAATATGTTATTCAGATCAAATATGACCTATTAATCAAACAGGTTATTAGATGGATCATTTGTGTTGAATTTTATATAACTTGTAAATTAAACGGGTTAAACGTGCCATGTCGAGTTATATATGGATTGAGAATTCTTAACACGTTTACTAAACAGGTCGGGTTCAGGTCAACTTATAAAATCGAGTACTCATAGCTAAACACGACACGATCCCAACCCATGAACACAAATTGCCACCCTTCGTTTACTCTAACTTAAACTCTATTACCCAAATTTCAAGAAATTTAAAATTCTATTTAATATTTGTTTTAATTATTTTTGTTATATATCATAATTTTGTTTTATAATATAGTAAAAAGCAAGACTTAGATACAATACTTAAGTTTCCCTCTTAAAATTCAACCATGTGGATTTTTTCTCATATAATGGAAGTATATTTTTTTAGTTAAGTAGCCACATAGCTGAATCTTAAGACATACACACTACACTATATATGTCATACATACTTAAACTAAATAGCTCTCTCCCTCTCTTTTCAATATATATATATATATATATATATATATATAACTTCATAAACTTAATATGTTTTTATCATGGATCATTAATAATTAATTTATTATATAGGTAAAACTCTATTTAAGTTACTCAGTATAATTCAATGATATAATTAAATATTTTCTTGTATTTACATTTAAGTTTTTACTTAAAGCATACTAATAGACTACTAGTATAGAGTTTTAAACCTGCAATTGAAGAAGTGCCATCTCACCAAATCAAAAAATGGCACAAGATTTAAAGTTTAAAGCCCTCCTTGTAATGACACTATAAATTTCCTCTTGTATCCTAAGTATCCATTACTTTTTATTTGATTTTTTTCTTTTTCATTTTTACAAATTTACTACTAGATTACATTGTCTTTTACACCTTCCATAGTTCATAACTATAAAATATCAAAGTTTTTATACTTCATATTTATATTTCAAAACCATTAAAAATAATTCATCGATATAAGATAATAACAAGATCTAATTAAATAAAAAATTTGGCATACATGCTAAAAATAAAGAAATTACAAATTCATCAATATGAAATATTAATGTAATAAAAAAAATATTAAGAAGCAACATAAATTAAGTTGTACACTAAAAAGAAGTGAGAGGTCTTAAAAATCTAGTTAAATAAATAAAAGTTGAAAAGAAAAAAAAAAAAAAAACTTTCAAACATGGTGGTTTAACATTAATAATAAAGAATTACATAGACGTGACATGATCATAATTAAGAAGGTGAGTGATGAGAATGAGAAGGCTGTACTGGACAGAAGCCAAACTTGGGGAGCAAGCCAAAGGAGTAAAGGGAAAGAACTTCTTCAAATTCTCCAACAGTCCAACGTTGTGTGTTGACTAGTGTAATGCGTTATCAGCCGTTGGATGAAATTTTTGGAGTACGTCAGAGGACCAATCGAACGGCTGTTGTCAAAGGAATGGAAGAATCTGCCTTAGATGGTCCCACTGCTTACCTTGTTTTACTTTTTTGGTAGAACCTCGTTTTTCTAATGGCTAGATTTTGTATACATATATAGTAGTAACCTTAGGGAGATGTCCACGTGTGACTTACGTATAATGTTTTGGAAGTGAACCCCACATCAATATACATACATATATATATATATAATGATTATTTTTCAAATTCCCGATTAATCAAAATCTTTTCACAAAAGTTTATACTATCTTATTCCACCACTAATCCAAAAAAAAAAAAATACCCTTATCGTAAACCAAAATTGAGGTACATTCTATGGTACTTTCTACTATATATTTATTTAACAGCTCAGGCAGAAGTTAAATGATTCCACACGGCTCAGAATATATATATATATATATATATATATATGTGTGTGTGTGTGTGTATATATATTTGTATAATGTATCCAAGTTTCTTAATTAAAATGTCCCTTCTGAGTCACGTTTCATTTATACATTTGGAAGCAAATTTAACATGTCAGCAGATTTACCAATATGCCGACGATTTTTGCTCTAAGGCAATTATCAATTTGAACTTTTAACTTATCCAAAGTTTTGTTAATGGTTCTCCCGATAACCAAGAAAACAAAATAAACAACAAGTTTCTTTAAGCTCAAAAGTCAAGACCAAAGTTGTCAAATTCTGTTCCGATATATACATCGGAATCAATCAAATATTATGGTTTCAGTCTTTTATATATATAAAACAAAATATTAAATTAATAATTCAAAATCAAATAATACATTCTTAATAGGATTTTACTAACATGTGCTCTTAGAGCACACAATAGTATATTATTTTTTTTTTAAAAATTATCAAAAATTGAAAAAGTTTAAAATGTTTCTAAAAGTGGATGGCTTAAAAGGCACACATTAAACAAACCCTTCTAAATATTATCATTACATATCAAAAACTCTATAACTCAATTAGTATCTTCTACAATGGAATATTCCTGCATTTCAGGGGAAACGAAAGGAATTGAGCATTGGTCAATTAGAAATTTAGAAGTAATTATTCTAGCGTAAAGAGTGAAGTTTGTATGGTGTTTTAAATTTTAAATGTAACTTAAACGTTAAAATATAGGTGTTTGAAATATTATATATTTTTTCCTTGTTTGACTCTATTACATTTGGCTCTATTAATGTTTTACACAACAGGGGGCTGGATAAGATCACTCGTCAAAGCATTCTTGGTAATCCCCTATAGTTGATCCTCACAAAGATTTAATATTAACCCCAAAAGCTAAACCAGTCAGCGGAGGATGCGCACAAATCAATACGACAAACGGTCCTTGATCAGATGAATAACCTATAAAACAATGGGATGAGTTGGAATTGCTCCACAAACAAGAGCTTTTGTTTAGTTTTTTTGATAGATAAACCGGAAACTTATATTAGATAGGAAAAAAACAGAGAACAAGAAGTTGTTCATGATGATGAACAACGAAAGATACAAGAGCACAAAACACAAGAACAAGGGAGACGTTAGGAAACTAGGCTAAGGGAAGACATAAACATAGCGAGAGAAGAACACTCAGTAAAACCCCTAACAACGAGACCACTCTAATAAAATGCGATGGCATAAAGTCTTTAACTCCTCCACAACAAGAGCTTTTGTTTAGTGATCACCCAAGCAGGGAATGTTCAGAAATTTGCAAAAACTAATCTTGCTAAGAGAGTTTTCGATGTAGTGATGAAGGTCTTGGACCATAAAGCAAAGTTGTCAATACCCAGATGTTTTAGTCTCGCTAAGGAAACAAAATATTTCAATACTAACGCTCTGTTTGTTTCAACAATGATGTTTTCTAGAAAATGAGTCATTTTTCAAGAAATGTTTTCTATAAAACTATTTCATTTTCCAATGTTTGGTAGCAACTTTAAATAAGTTGAAAAACAAACTCCTAACTTTCTTTATTTAGTTTACTGTGAGATAGAGTTGTTTTCTAAAAAAATTTAATGGAAAACAATCTCTAAAAATAAGCCATACTTTTTATGTTGACCAAAGATAGTTTTCCTTTGACTCATCCATTTTTATGTTACCAAACACTAGAAAATAAGGAAAACTATCTTTACGCTAGGTTTTCCATTGAAACAAACGGAGCGTAATTAATAACTGCACACCACCATTTCTAAGTTATCAATATATATATATATATATATATATATATAGAATTTAAAATCTATGAGGAGGCTATTGGAGCTACTTCTGTGGACTTTTATTCCAAATTGTTCACCACTTCAGGTCCATCAGAATTAGAAAGAGTCTTGGAGGGAGTCCAACCTGTGGTCAATGATACTATGAATGCTGATGTTACTAAGCCGTATGTTCAAGAAGAGGTGGATGTGGCAATTAAACAAATGGCTCCCTTGAAAGCAGAGGCACGGATGGAATGCCTCCTCTCTTTTTTCAAACATTTTGGCTTGATATTGGAATGGAGGTGTCCGAAGCTGTGCTCTCTTGTCTCAACTCAGGTACAATTTTAAAGTCAATAAATCATACATTTATTACTTTGATTCCTAAGGTTAAAAATCCTAAAACCGTTGCTCAGTTTAGGCCTATCAGTCTATGTAACGTTATCTATAAAATCCTGAGTAAAGTCATTGTGAATAGGCTTAAGCCAATTTTGAACTTTATTATATCAGAGGCTCAAAGTGCTTTTGTGGCGGACAGAGTTATCACTGATAATATTTTGATTGCTTTTGAATCCCTTCATCATATGAAAACCCAGTGTTCAGGTAATACAGGTTTTATGGCCTTAAAACTTGATATGAGTAAGGCTTATAATAGGGTGAAATGGATTTTTTTGAAGGAAATTTTATTGAAGATGGGTTTTCAGGATACTTGGGTGGCTATGATCATGCAATGCATTATAGTAGTCTCCTACTCGATTATGGTGAATGGTGAGCCTAAGGGTCTCATCCATCCTTCAAGGGATTTACAGCAAGGGGATCCTCTAACTCCTTTTCTATTTTTATTTTGTGTGGTAGGATTAAATGCTCTTCTTACTCAAGCTACTAGAACTGGAGATATTCGTGGTTATTCTATTTGTAGGTTAGGGTCAAAAATAACCCATCTCTTTTTGTCAATGACTGTTTGTTGTTTTGCAGAGCAACCTCTTCTGAGTGTGAAAAAATTCAAAATATCCTTGCTTGGTATGAAGCGGCTTTGGGCAACAAGTTAATTCTGATAAGACCACAGCTTTTTTTAGTGGTAATACTTTCGAGGAGATACAAGGTGAGCTACAAGTTTTGTTGGGAGTACCAGTTATTAGAAATTATGAAAAATATTTGGGGCTTCCTTCTTTTGTGAGGCGACAGAAGAAAGCTTGCTTTATTCGGATTAAGGAGCATATTTAGTCTAAGATGCAAGGTTGGAAGGAAAAATTTCTATCCCAAGCAGGTAAGGAAGTGATGATTAAAGCTGTAATTCAATCCATCCGGTGTTCGCAGAAATACAAGAAAATCCATTGGGTTAAATGGGAAACGCTTTGCTCTTCAAAATCAGGGGGAGGTATGGGTTTTCGAGACTTGAGTGTGTTCAATGATGCTATGTTGGGTAAGCAAGTTTGGCGACTTTTTCATGTGAGAAATTCTCTAGCTTTCAAGGTTTTGCGGGCTAAATATTTTCCCTCAGGCAATATCTTTGATGCTAAGGTAACCCCTCGGTGTTCTTTTGCTTGGAAAAGAATTTTACAAGCTAGAGAGGGGGTCTTGAGGGGTGCATGGTGGAGAGTGGGCAATGGGCAAAATATTGATATATGGCAGCATAGTTGGTTGCCTTCTGAAGGGGGTTGTAGAGTTATTTCACCGCAGCGGGATCGTTCTCTGCAAATGGTTAGTGATTTGTTCCTTCCAAGTTCTACAATTTGGAATGAGTCTTTCATTGATCAGCATTTTCATCCGTGGGAAGCAACTGTTATCAAAAGTATCCCTGTTAGCCTATTTGGAGTTGCTAATGCTCTGATATGGCCTCTGTCGCCTAACGTGAAGTATACGGTTAAAAGTGCTTATCAGATGCTATCTATATATCAGCGACAAGAGCAAGCTAGTCTGTCGGTTATGGAGGCAGGGAATAGGCTATGGAATGGCATTTGGAAGCTTGGGGTACCTAACAAAGTTAGGCATTTCATGTGGAGAGCGATTCGAAACTCTTTGCTGACAAAACTCAATCTGCATAAGAGTCAAGATGTGTCTGAAGGTTGCTGTGATGTATGTAGTGTTTGCCTTGAAGACAGTATTCATGCTTTGTGGTATTGTGAGGTTGCACAGGCTATCTAGCAAACTGATGTGCAGCTTGATTTTCTTCTAACTAAGAAATTTTCTATCTTTGCAAACATCGTTCAATTCCTCTGTTTACATGGTTCTTCTGATTTGTTTGCTCGATTTGCTATGGTTGCGTGGAGCATCTGGGAACGGCGTAACAGGTTGCGTGTGGGACAAACCACATGGAAGGTTGATGAAGTTGTTCAACGAGCTTCAGAGCTCCTTCATGAATTTTAGGATGTGCAATCACAGGCTTGTTGGGTAGCTGTTCGAAGCGAGGATTTGCAGTGGAAGCTGCCTAATCCTGGTCTTTATAAAATTAACTTCGACGATGTTGTGTTTGCTGATCAAGTTAGTGCAGAAATTGGGGTGGTCATTAAAGATTGGGAGGGACAAATCATCACTGCCTTGAGTCAAAAAGTGAGGTATCCAGACTCTGTGGATTTGGTGGAGGCCTTAGCTACATGTAGAGCAATTACTTTTGCCAATGAAATCAGCATTCAACAAATGGTGATTGAAGGTGATTCATTGCAAGTTATTCAGGCAATAAATGGGACTAGACCAGTTTGAACTATGTACGGTCATGTTATAGATGACATTAGATTTTTGTCCTCTTCTGTTTCTTGTAGTTTTTTACATGTTAAGCGTAAGGACAATAGATTAGCTCATGCCCTCGCTCATAGAGCAGTTTCATCTGCAGATACTGATGTGTGGTTAGAAGAACTACCATCGAACTTGGATGAGGTTCTTCAGTTTGATTTTCCATAATAAAGTTCCTTTATCTTTTTCTCAAAAAAAATAAATAAATAAAATCTATGTATTTTGTAAGCCCAAGTATATTAACCCAACATATTACCTATGTTTCAACCCCTTTCCATTTTTATAATATTTTTTTCCCTATATTGAGCAAAACACTCAAACACCCCCCAATGCATACCAGTATTTATTCGGTATGTTTCAGGGATTTGTTTCGATTTAGCCAGCTGCTACAATTTGATATTGACAACTTTGCCATGAAGAGCTTCCAATGGTAGATAAGGTTTCAATCTCAATGAGGATGGCAAGTGTCACTCATGAATAAAAACAAGCAGGAAAAACAATTGGGGACAATATTGTTGAACTGGAATTCCTTCTTAATCATGCTAAGGTGCAACTCATTTGGCATAATATGAATGGTAAAAGCAAAAATAGATGTCAGTCTAGTATGATCTCCAAGTTTTGAGCTTCAAAGGCCCAAATGAAAGTCCAAATTTTAGCCTTTCCTCTTGAGCGATTAATGCGCCTACAGAGAATTAGAGTGCTCTGTTTAAAAGATCAGAGAACCTTTACAAGCTTGCAATTCATTACCTTCAATAAGGTGAATGGAAAGATTATTGTCAAACCACCAAGTGAGGCGGTTGCTAAAGGAGTAGCAAGAAGCCAATCTTATTGGTCAGTTTTGGCATAAAAAATTCTGAAGAGGGTATTGTGAGAATAATAAAATGAAAGTCAAGAATAGAGCTCAATGGAACCTTTTATAATTTTATTCTTAACAAAGTTGTATGTTGCTTTTGGGGTATTTCTTGTTCCAACTTCCAAGCTTAAACCAGGGCGACAAATGGCTCTACGCTTAGCTGATATTGTCTATTAGCTTTTTTCCTATGGTGCTTATGTCATGGCGTTGTTGAGTTTGGACAGTTTTTGTTCTGTTGTTTTGTACTGTTTTTGTGCTTAAACTAATTGTGCCTTTGGTTTTCTAGAAATGATACTTCTTAGTCATAATATATATATGAGTCACAAATCAGCAACTCGAACATATTTAAAACATTAATCACAAACCTTAGCTTGATGACCACCATAACCATCAGAAACATCTTTTATTTTCTTCCATTTGTTGCTCTGCAATTTGTTCCTCGTGTGAACGTTTCCATCAATGAACATTACATCAGCTGAATCTCCCCCTTTGTCTATATCAGTCACATCATGTGGAATGACCTAGAGAGAGAGAAGAAAATTGCCCACATTAAGTGATAATGGAATAATTTATAAGAGTTAAAGAAGCCAATGAACTCTAGCTCATATAGCACATCCTCTTTCCACAATAATGGGATGGGGAGTGAGATCCTAGGTTCAAACCTTTTTTTTTATTATTTTAATTCAACAACTGGAGGTTGGGGGATTTAAACCCTAGATGTCTCCATTGAGAACATCAGAAGCTATCAACCAATTAAACTATAAGGCTCTTGGCAAGATATTAAGTTCAAACATCAAAAGCCAATGAGTACATTCATATGTTATAATTCAATTTTATTTAATCTTATCCAAAAACTATTAACAGGACCAAAAAAAAAAATGAATTCAAGCAAGGAACAAAAAGAAAGAGGAAGAAGCATACATTAGAGCAGGACAAAACAAATTCAAGAAGAAAAGATTTAAGATCCAGATGCACTTTTTATTTTTTAAGAATAATAATTAATGGGCCTGGGTTGGGCACAATGTTTTGAGCCTTTACCAAGGTGGTTCAAACATATTATACAAAAGTCTATCAGCATATTAGGAACAATATTCTCAAAAGAGTCATTCAAAGTGCCACCTGCCTTTTGAGAGCAGATACCTCTGCTGACTCAATTGTCATTAAACAAATTGAGCATGCATCAATGCATGCTGTGATAGTAACAGAACAAAAATGTTTAAAGGTTATTGTCCATCTTAGCCAGTTAATGTTGTTCCAAAGTTTGAAACAATGTCCACCAATTCCACACTGTACAACTTACATTACAACTATCAGAAGTACTCCAGTTTACAGCATAACAAAAGATGACATATTGAAGTAAGAAAAATTTAAGGAATCTGTCTACATGTGCTTTGTTGGGCTTGGGATTAGGAAAATTTGTGAATGTAGTTAAAATTTTTTAGAAGAAATGATTAGAATTCAAAGATTGACTAGGGTTTTGATTTTCAAAACAAAGGGGAATAATGGTAGGCCACTTTCTTGAAGCGAACAGGTTCATTCTATATAGTGACTGCGTTTGGAAGTTCATGGCTGATTTGATAGGTTTTTTATGTCTACTTGAAAGGGAAAATATATGGGAGTTTTAGGGTCTCAATAGGTAAGGAGAATGGCATAATTTGGGGTCACACAAGAGAGAAGAAAAAGAGAAAAGTTTGTGATTGTTCAGGGGCTATGAATAATACTAATGCACAGTGAATAAGAAGAAGAAAGCTAATTGAAAAGAACACGTAAGGCAATCTGGCATCAACACTCAAAAATCAATATTGCATTATGAAAGTTTGCTGTCTTTTACCAATAAGGAAATTTATATACACTCATTGATTTAACCTACTAGGACTAGGGCTGGGACTGGGACTAGGATCCCTAATTTTGACTAGTAAACAAATTCCTGGAAAAACCCTAAATGTGGATTACTCATAAACTAGTGACTCAATTCAAAACTGTTTTAACCCTAAGATGCTTATAATATAAGCTTCAAAACCACATAGGTTTTACTTCAATGGATGTCACTTATTAGCTCTATGCACATAGGGACCTGAAGCTACCAAAACTGAAAATCAGTCTAAAGAAAGCAGCATGACCTTCATTCAATGGCAGCATCATATATACAGGGTGAAACTCTCCCTTAGATAAATGAGAACTTCAAATTTGTCAATTCAACGACAGTTCGGATATAACATGGACAGCTAAGTTTAGAAAATGCAAAGCCTGTCATTTGCTAAACAGATCCCCATTCTTCCCAACTATGAAAGAGTGGAAACCTGCAATTCTCTACATGGCACAAGCTGCAAGCCAGGGAATTGCTAAAATTTGGAGTAGAATAGAAGCCTTTAGAAGTGAAAATGTGGAGTAAGAGACAAAATCCACTAATCTACTTCACCACAGAGATCCTCATAGTTCCTTATTCTGATCAAGAAACAAAAAATTCGTATAGTTTTGAATGAAATTTGCAAGAACACACGCACTTGGAGGGCATTAAACATTTGACATCACCCTCTACCTACTCTTCAAGGTGTCATTTGAGTTAGAGCTCATTGACCGAATGTATGAAAGATTTCAGCTTTGTCAAAAACAACAGACACAAAACACGCCGAGGAATTACGGAATTGAAAGGGTCCGAGTAGGATTCAACTGAAGGATGGTGTACCAATTCAATGAAAGTCCAATGCCCCACCCATTGATACTCAAAATTTATTGACTAGCTCAATGGCTTTAATATGATATGTCATTCATAAATAACAATGAAAACATAGAATTTAGCAGTAATAAAATATTCATGTACATCTCAAACTAACATTTATTTTACACAAAGATTCATCGCAGTTCGCTACATGTAACACCAAAACAAAATTTCAAATAGTTTACAATCCAGTTAGAAAGAAGCAAAATTCATATTTCGAGAAACAGAATAATATGGGCGTGGGAAAATTAAAAGCATTTGATTAAGAGCGAGAATTAAGGGGGGTAAAATATATATGCTTTGTTATCCAACCTGCTTTTGTTGATGCATTTTGGAGGACCGAAAAAACTGGGGCGGGATTTCGAAGATTTCGTGTCCCGCGAACTTGGAACCTTTGCCGGAAAACAATCTCTTCCTGTTTGGAGACACAGAAAGTGAGGGAAAACGAGTGAGAAAATTTGTTTTAAAAAATAAAAAAGTCTCAGAGAGACAGAGAGACAGAGAGAGAGACTTGGTGGAAGTGGAAGTGGAAGTGTTCGGCGAAGGAGGCGGCGGCGGCGGTGGCTTCATTGATCGGCTCAAGAGAGAAAGTAAGCGAAACGGCGGCGTTGGCTTGGCTTCGCTCTTATTTGCCTTTACTGTTCATCCTCGTTGGATGTGTTTTTTTATTCTTAGTACATTTAATTGATTAAGTACTGTTTTTTGTGGCTTCGCGACTTCAGTAAGTGACTAACAAATCAACCTAGAAATTAGAGTGCTAAATGCACGCGCTTGCCTCTTTAAATACCATTTTTACCATTATTGATTTATAGTTATACACTTATACTACTTCTATTTATGGTACCGCGTTAGCTTGCCTCTAGAACTTGCCTATTTTGCAATTTAAACACCGCCATCTCACCAAAATATACTACAAATTTTTTTTTTTTTTTTTTTTGAAACAGAAGCACTCCAGTCAATTAATCAGAAAAATTAGCATCTTGGTACAAAGTTTTCCAAGCTATTAGAGGTACATCTTTCATCCAATACATATCATCACTAATATTCCTTGCAAATTAAGCTAATACATGAGCTATCCTATTCCCCCCTCTCCTAGTACCTTTAATCCTTACCCATTGCAGATTTCTAATCAAATGATAAATATACTCAATTACATTCCCAAGCATTGACTGATCATCCTTTAGAGTTAAAATAGCTTTCATGACAGAGCAATTATCCCCTTCAATGACTAATTCAGAGAAGCCAACATTCACGGCAAACTCAATAGCTTTTCTACATGCAAGTAACTCAACCTCCTCACTGCAAAATACTTCAGGTCCCTTGGCTGCCATAACCTCACCTTTTTCATTCCGGATGACTGCTCCAAATCCAGAGCTATTGAGGGCCAAAAACAAGGCTACATCAAAATTAATCTTGAAGACCAAAGGTGGAACAAAAACAATGCTACATCAAGGTTGATGTGATGAATCTTGATGGAACGTACAATTCCATGCCTTTAAATAGGCTAGAGCACGTGCCGAATATTCCTTGGCCTAATTCGGTGTGTTCTTAAATTTTCAACCCTTTATCCTTTTTTCTTCTTGGCTTATTGAACGGTTCATGATCCATTCAGGTTGATGTGAATCTTTTGCTTCAGGTTGATGTGGATCTTGTAGAAAAAAGCATACGGATGATTGGAGGCTTGCATTCATTGGCTCGTACTCAATCTTCCCAATATGTGCTCAATGATACGAGCTGGGTATGTCTTGTTGCTTTTTGAGCGTCTCTTGCTTGAACTATGCTTGATGGTGAAATTAACACTTGATTTCGCTAAATATCCAGGCACTTAGAATGGAAGCTGCTGATGATACCAGGAGAACTTTGAAGGAAAGAATCAGGAGCCTTGAACTCGAAAATCGTCAATACGATCCTCGCTTTTTCTCGAGTCAAGAAGGAAATACTGAAGGTAGCTCCTCTAGAGGTGGATCAAGAAGATCCTCACGCAGGCGGACTCGGAGTCCCAATGATGTATGACTTGTGTTTTTATTTTTCTCGCAAAACAAAAGGAAGTGTTCCTTAGACAATCCTGTATTAATTTCCATGTTTTAGCTCTTTGCCCTTTGGATCATGTAGAGACTTTAATTAAGATAAGTTTAGATTTCACCTGATGAGATCTTGTAGTATCAACTTAAACTTATCTTGATTAGCTCAGTTGGAATCTGCACTTGCTTAAATGAGGTGGAGAAGAATGCCACTAGTTTAAAAGTGAATACATGATTTCTTTTGAAATCTTAGTTACAAAAATCTTTTAGAAAAACGTTGGTGGCGCTCCCCCACTTTTTTTTTTTACGATAAAATGAGCCATGGGCGAATGCCCCTAGTTTAAAAAATAATGCATGAATTTTGGAAATCTCAATGATAAATTTTTGAAAAAATGATGATGATCTTTTTTTTTTTTTTTTTTTGAAGATTGCATGAGGCATCGGCGAATGCCGCTAGTTTGGAATATAAATTCATGAATCTTCGAAAAACTTGATTTGATCAATATTTTGAAAATAATGATGCAAGTGATGAATTTCTAAAAACAAATGTATTAGATATGTCAGAATGTCCCAATTTGATTAAAAAAAGAAAAAAAAATCTTTTTCAAGTGTCAAATGGTCTTTAAAAATTACCTGAGAACGTAAAACTGCATGGAATTGCATGAGTGTCATTCGGCACTTTTGGAGTGTCATTCGGCACTTTAAAAGTGTCGTTCGGCACTTTAAAAGTGTTGTTCAGCACTTCTAGAGTGCCGAATGGCACTGGACCATGTTATGGTGTTCGCACCATGGTGGGCCGACTCTTCATGATTTTCCAATGCATATTTCACGTTTTTTGAAAAACGTTGACTTCGTTTGCAATCATGAAACACTCTCCTAGTCAGTTACAAACTCGATGAAACCTTTTTCAAATCTGATTGGGAATTGATGTTGCTTACATAAATAAATCCTTCTACGACAATTATCTGCATAAATGTTAGCAAAACACAATAATCACGAGCAAAAGTCATCCATGGCTAGCAATCAAAATTTTTCTTATCCAACAATTCGTGATATCAACAGATGGGTTAGTAGCTTTGATTTTATCACTAAAACCAATTTTACAGCCTTCAAACTAGAGGCAATTAAGGCTTTGAGGAATGTCAAGATCAAGTGGGACTTCCTTCTTGCTACTGTGAAATTCCAAGATCCGGAAAATCATATGTTTTGGTTTAACACTATTGAACTCTGTCCGACAATTGAAAAGTTTTTCGCTATTCTGGGCTATAATTCAAGCAAGAAATCTGTTGCAGTTTCTTAAGATCCCAGGCATAAGGAATCTTTGTCTAATGTTATCAATCTTCCTACTTCCATTACTGGTAGTATAATTAAAGGCCATATGGTGAATCTTCATGCAATTATCTCTCGACTGATTGACAAACGCACTTATGGGGTGGTCGACAATATGCAAAAAAACTTCGGTTTGGCCTTATGCTTCATGGGAGAATTTTTACTTTACTCTGGGAGATACGGTTTTGTGGATGCTCAAGCTATAAGTGTTGTGAGCTAACTTAAGGATGGTGACAATCCTGTTTCTTTTATCTCAGCAGAAACCCTTCTTGGACTAGATGTTGTATTTCATAGTGGAGAAACTTAGAACTTCTTAGGGAGCCCTTTAACTTTGCAGATATGGCTAATGAAGTGACTGGACATGATTGCCAAGCCTACAACCGGTAATTATGGGCCTAGCAGCTTTCTTAGCAAGGTTGTAATCAAAACTGAGTGCCAAATTGAGAGTGATTTGGTGAATTTTCTGAACAAGAAATCTAGTTCTTCAATTCAATGGGACTGTTATTGGTGGAAGTGCCCACCCCTTCCACTGCGATCTCTAAGATTAGATCACGTTTTCCTTGTTAGGTTGCAGAAGGCAACTTTCTACAAGGCAGATAGACTCTTGAGGCAATTCAAATACGAACAAGGAATGTCAGGTGGCAAAATAAGAAGAGCTTTCTCTCCTGTGGACACAAATCCTACTACTATAAAGAACATGCTATTGGGTTTAGAGATGGCCGATCGAGTGGACCAATCTTTTGTCAAGGTTCACTTTCACAGAATGACTATAGAATATTCTAACTACCTGATAGACAAGATTATTGACAAGAAAGCTAAGAGGGTTGCTATGAGAGAACAATTTCTCAGAGACAACCAGGAAAGACTCTATGAAGACAACTATGAATTCAAAAGAAGAGACAGGGATAACAAAGTACCTAACACCAAAGAAATTAATAATCAGAAGAAAAAGAAAAGACTGAAGACAAAGTGACTTTCTTATTTCTTGGCTTTAAGCATGTTTATTTAGAAGTTGATGTAAAAACTTTCATTTTTAGGAATTATTTAGGGTTTGCAGGTTAAGGGTTCTGCTTCTGGTATAGGCATTTGGGGTATTTTTTTTTTTTTTTTTTTATTATTTGGCTTAGGGTTTAGGTTTTTGTGTAATGACATGGTTTAATAAAATAATTGGATTTCTGGAAAAATTTTGGTTAATGGGCAAATGGTGGGTTTTGGGAAATTGTGATTGAACCAATGCATGGTTGCCTACGTACCCACTTGGATAGAAGGATCAGGTCATTATATAATTCATTGATTTTTTTTTTTTTTTTTGCCTTAATTTTTTCCTAGGCCACCCTTTTGGGTTTCCAACTTAGCAGGCTCTCTCACTCTTTTTTTTTTTTTTTACTCTCCTTTTGCATAGGTCGCCCTCTCAGGTTTTCAACCTACCTATCTTCTTCTTCTTCTTCTTTTTTGGGTTGCTCTAATTTTTGCTTAGACCACCATTTCAGGTTTTCAACCTAGCGAGCTTTTCTTCTTCTTCTTCTTCTTTTTTTTTGTTTTTGTTTTTTTAATATGGCTTGTAACTACCAATTTAGACATGGTACTACTTCAATTGATCCATGCTGGTTGGCTCAGCGAAAGGATTTACAGCTAAGTCCATCAACCTTACGGCTCCTCCAGAGTATATATTGATAATGTATGGGCTTGCCTAATTTTGCTTGAACTTCCCGTTTGCATCTTGAACTAGGGCTTGAATTTCTTTCAACACTAAGTCTCCCAACCTCAAATCTCTAGTTCTTACTCCCTTATCTAAAGCTTTTCTAAATCTCCGTTGATATCCTTGAATGTGGTACAAGGCATTGAGTCTTTTCTCACTAGCATGCATAACTAGTCATATCTGCTTTGCAACCAATCTGCTTTGAGGATTTCACTTTTCAATACTGTCCTTAATGAATGGACACCCATCTCAATGTGAAGGACTGTTTCCATCTCATATACCAATGAGTAAGGGGTGGCTCCTGTGGAAGATCGGATTGATGTATTGTACCCCTAGAGTGCATAGGGCAATTGTAGGTGCCAATTCTTGTATTTCTTTGTGCTCTTCTTCAAGATTTACCCTATATTTTTATTAGCAGCATCAACTACTCCATTAGTCTAAGGACAGTAGGGTAAAGATTTATGGTGCTAAATGTTGAACTGTCGAAGTAGCTTCTTGGTTTCTCCTTTAAAATTTAACCCATTGACAAAGATAATCTCATGTGGCACCCCATATCTACAAATGATGTTGGTCTAAACGAATTGAGCAACTTTCTTTGAATTCAAAACCTTGTAGAAGGCAGCTCCTACCCATTTAGGGAAACAGTCTATGGCTATGAGTTTGAATTCATGGCCATTGGATGCAGTCGGATGAATCTTCCCAATAATGTATATTCCCTATGTAGAGATGGGCTAGGGTGATGTCATAGTATGTAATGGCATGGGAGGCATATGCTTCAAATCTCCATGGACTTGGCATTGATGACATTTTCGAACATGAGCTGCACAGTCGGCTTTCATAGTACTTCAATAATAATCTTGTCTCATTATCATCCTTGATAGCATGTGTGCATTCAAATATGACCCATAGCTTGATTCATGAACCTCCTCAATTATTTGCTGCGCCTCCTTAGCAGTTACACAAAAGAGATGAATTCCATTGTATGATCTTTTGTAAAGTCTTTCACCATAAATAATGTAATTAATAAACAACCTTTGGATGGTTAGTTGGTCATTCTTGTCTGCAGATGATGGGTATGTCCCATCCTTGAGGTACTGTAGGATGTTTGCATACCATTTGTCTTCCCCGTTCTTTCCCTCATCTTCTCCTATTATCATGTAGTAGGCTAGTTCTTCTTTCTGTTCTAATATTATCGGCCTAGCTTCATCTTCTTTTGGCCCATCCATCATGGATGTCATGGTTGCTAAAGCATCTGAAATTTGATTCTGCATCCTTGGCACATATTGGTATTAGATCTTTCAGAACTTTAATGTCCATTTCTAAAGACATTTATGATAAGGCATAAGCCTTTCTTCTTTGATCTTCCCTTTGTTCTGAATCTAAGAGATTATTAAAGCCGAGTCTCCGTATTCTTCCAACTCCTTCACTCCTAGGCCTAAGGCTGCTTGTAGACCCATAATGCAAGCTTCATATTCAATGGTATTGTTGGTGGCAGGGAAGTTAAGTTTGCTAGAAAATGGAATGTGCGTCCCTTTTGGTGAAATTAGGAGAACACCAATTCCACTTCTGTTTTGATTTGTTGCTCCATCAAAATACATCCTCCATGATTCTACCTTAATCCCCATAATGTCTTCATCCGGAAAGTCTCCTTGGATCGCTTCAGCGTCTTCTGGTGAACAATGGGCTAAGTGATCAGCAATTGCTCTCCCCTTCAAAGATTTCTGAGTCACATATGTAATATCAAATTCTGACAAAAGCAAAACCCATTTAGCAGTCTTCCCATCTTGCACAGGTTTTTCCATTAAGTACTTCAAAGGATCCAATCTTGCAATCAACAGGATCTTGTAAGTAAGTATGTAATGTCTGAGTTTGCGAGTTGCCCAAACAAATGCTACACATATCTTCTTTAAAGGTGAGTACTTTTCTTCATAAGGTAGCATCTTCTTGTTGATGTAGTAAATTGTGTTCTCCTTCCTAATCTCCTCTAGGTATTGAGTAAGTAGAGCCCCCATAGCTGTATCTGTAAAGGTAAGATACAACAACAATGGCTTTTCTGGTGCTTGTGGGACAAGTGTTGGTAATTTCATCCGATAACTCTTAATCTTCTCAAAAGCTTCTTAACATTGTTCATTCCACACTGTAGGGACTTCCTTCTTGAGTAGTCTGAAGATTGGTTCACATGTCATGATGAGTTGGCCTATTAACTTGCTAATGTACTATATTCTCTTTAGAAATCCTCAGATCTCCTTTTCAGTTCTTGGAGGCTTCTTCTCCACTATTGCCTTGATTTTGTCCAAATCAACTTCTATTCCTCTTTGGCTTACCATAAACCCTAACGATTTTCTGGATGTAACTCCGAAAGTGCATTCCTTCGGATTCAATCATAACTTGTAAAACTAGATTCTTTCAAAGAACTTCCTCAAAGATGGTATGTGCCATTCATAGTCATTGGACTTCACTATCATGTCATCAACATAAACTTCTACTTCCTTGTGGATCAAATCATGCAACAAAGTGGTGGCTGCACGCTGATAAGTAGCACCAGCATTTTTAAGACCAAATGGCATGACCTTGTAGTAGTATGTCCTCCATGGTGTAATGAATGAGATTTTTTCCATATCTTCTGGAACCATCTTGATCTGGTTGTATCTTGAAAATCCATCCATAAACGATAGCAGAGCATTACTTGCGATGTTGTCAACCAAGACGTCAATGTGAGGCAAAGGGAAATCATCTTTTGGGCTGGCCTTGTTCAGATTTCGAAAATCTACACACATTCTGACCTTTTCATCTTTCTTTGGTACCAGAACCACATTAGCTAATCATTCCGGATAGTTGACCATTCTTAGGAATCCAGCATTGTATTGTTTCTCCACTTCTTCCTTGATCTTGAGAGCCCACTCTGGCTTCATTCTTTTTAATTTCTATTTGACCAGCTTCATGGTTGGATTTGTGGGAATGTAGTGTTGTACTATATTTGTATCAATCCCAAGCATATCTTCATATGACTAGGCAAAAACTTCCTTGAACTCTGTCAGTAGTGCCACTAATGCATCTTTCTCTGAAATGGTTAGGGTATTGACCACTTGGATTATCTTGGGCTCATCCTCAGTTCCCAGGTTAATGGGTTGGGTTTCTTCTTTTATAGGTTCTAGGTATCCATGTTTTAAATCCTTATTATTAAGAGTTTCTTTACCAATTTCAAAACTAAAAACATTTAAAGCCAGCAAATAATTGGAATCAGAAATCATATTAAAGGGAAAAGAGTTTTCAACAGACTCAAAAGACTTGGCAAACTCAACTCGAAAACCATCACAAACAGACTTAACAGGAATTGAAATACTATAAAAAATAGACTCAATAGGAACAAAAATGGTATTTTTGGCAAGGGCGACTGGCTCAGCGGTCTTGATCTTCTTGGAAAAGGTGACTGACTTGATGGTCTTGATCTTCCTTATGGAGTCCTCCATAGGGTGGGCGACTCCCTCCCATGCCTAGTTCTTCAACTCGGTCATGACTTTCACAATGGCAGGTGGTTCCCAATTCTTTCTTCAACATCAGTACTATAGGATCTACATCCATATAATCTGTAGCTTCTTCTTCAATCTCCATGTCTATAGGCTTATTGATCATAAAAGCATCCAAGCTCTCTATATTATCCATCCATTCATCAAATAGGTCATGCTTACCTTTGCTGCCCAAGTCAGTGGGTTGAGGGAGATGTTTTGGCTCACCTTCTTCTTCCCTCTCATTACTATGTTCAGCATTCTCAAGTGTCATGATTCTGAGACTATGAACCATCTAGTGCGGCTAACCTAGCGTCTATGTCATTCTCGTCTTCAATAGGGGGTGAACTTGGTTTTGAATCATAATATAACCCTAATTTTGGAACTTCTCTTCCATGCTTGTCATACCTTGGGTCAGATCTTGAGCTAACATCAGTGATATCACTCCAATCTGAAAGGTGCCCATAGAGATATTCTTCGTGGTACATTCGATTGGCTCATGCATTCTCTTCTCTTGCATTTTCTAACACATTCACCAGTCTATATTGATCACTAGTAATATCACTCCATTTGTTAGCTTCGGCGTCGTCTTCAATGTCTTGATCATAATAGTCCACATCACTATCATATTTTTCATAAAATAGGTCTACATCCTTATCTTCTTTATCACTAGGGGGTTTACCCTAATCATCACCACTATATGGGATATCATAACTTTTGTTGTTGTTGTCATTACTATCGGTGCTGCTGTCATCATCATCTTGTCCACTATCATTGCTATTGCTGTCACTACTACTATCACTCTTGTCATCGCTTTCATCCTCCTCATCACTAAGGGCTACTTCCCCTTCCTCATCTTCGTTATGGGCTCTTAGTTCATACGGGCTCTTCAATGCATGCTGACTGGCTTCCTAATACTCCTCATCTTCTATGCTACAAATAGGATCTCCAAAAAGCGTGATCATGGCTTCAGGATCCATGTAATTATCCTAATCAGTAGGAACCTACATTGTGTCTTCTTTCTTCAATTCTGGAACCTTGTTGTGGCAGTTAAGTAGTATCTCAAATCTAGGTACCATTGTCTTTGTCATAGGATCAAATCTTGGTTTAAGGAATCCCCAATAACGCTGACTCTCTCCGATTTTTACAAACTTCCTATTCAACGTAGAAGTGTAGGGCTTTAGAGGTTTGGAAGGATAAGGAAGTTCTTTTGCTTTAACTTTGGCTCGAGCCATCTTTCTAACTTCTATCTCTATCAAATCATTATCAATGGGCTTGTATCCTAGCCCAAAATGTGGTGTGGCAGTAGGGATCGTCGTGTCCTGAACAGCTGGCTTCTTTACAATTCTCCCCAAATTTATTCCCAAAAGGTAGTTCATTCTTCTCATCATTGCTATCACATTGTTGTTGCCATAAGGAGCAAAGTCCATCGAAAGCTTCTCAACTTCTCCCTCTCTCTTTTCAAAAATAGGCCTTTCAATCACGATGCCATCCAAGGTCAATGGCTCTTTCTTAGAATCGATACCATAAACGGGGTTAGGCACGGTCAGAGTATCCCCATAGATGGTCACAATAGCTCCTTCATGTGGAAACCAAACCTTTTGATGTAGGGAAGAAGGTGTGGCCTCTGTGTCATGAATCTAGGGTCGCCCAAGGAGCATGTTGAAGTATGAAGCTATGTTAAGGACTTGAAAATCCACCTTCTTGACCATTGGTACTTTAGTAAGCTCCAAGGTTGTGGTCCCCAAGACCTCTCTTTTACTGTTGTCATATGCCCTTACATGTTGATCTGTAGGCACAAAGTCTTCGATACTGAGGCCTAAGCAGCTTGCAGTCTTCAATGAACACACATTCAAAGCGCTTCCATCATCTATCAAAACTATTGGTATCCTCTTCCCCATGGAATCTACAGTGATATGCAAAGGGTCATTGTGGTGTTTTCCCTTCTTGGTCAAATCCTTATTGAAATAGAAGATGGTGAGTTCCCTATTTATGGACCCAATTATAGCATTCAAATCCTAGGAGGTTATGGTTGTAAGGACTTGGATTTGGTTGAAAATGTCTACTAGGTTTTAGTAGTGTTTGTATGAGGCCATGAGTAAACCCCATAAAGATATATTGGCTTGTGTCTTTTGTAATTATTTGAGGACTTCATCTTCCTTGGCAGGTTTTTGATGGGTAGATCTATTCAAGGCTTCTACAAGGTTGTCGGTCTCCAAATGTGGGGGTTTGAAGTGTCTCCCTTGTTGTGATGTGGGCAATTTTTGTTAGATCATTGAGGTCAGTGTCTTGGGGTTTGAAGTGTCTCCCCCCATTTATGGGTGTTTGGTTGTTTTCTTGGGGTTTAAAGTGTCTCTTCCCACTTGAGGATGTTTGGTTGTTTATTTATGGTTTGAAGTGTTTCCCCTCATTTATGGATGTTTGGTAGTCCTTAGGTTCTGATTCTTCATTCCATATGTCGTATCTTAAGGCGGTGGTAAATGCCTTATCCATTAATTCTTCCCATGTCATCATGAAGCATACGAGTAGGTCACAGATCAGGTTGGATGGATCCTTCTTATTCTCCTCTTCAATCATCAAGCAATTAATCATTGATCCTTTCCCAAAGTTGTGATTGGGCAAGGAATTGTTAATGATTCTAGGCCTTGTAAGCAGTGCAATCACTTTGTTATCTATTAAGTCTTGAATTGCATGACGAAGGGTGAAACAATGAACATTGTCATGACTAGGGACTTGGTGGTAAGCACATCTTTTATTTATATCAAACCTTGAGGGCAAGGGATTCAGAATTGGTCTTGGGCCTAAGGGCTTCAGTAACCCTTTTGCTTTCAACTTATCAAACACTTGGCTCATGGGCATGTTCAACTCATGAAATTCTCTTTTAGGTCTAGGCTCTTGTGGTACTTACACAAGTGCAATGGGCGCAATCAATTGATAGGGATCATTTTTATGAATATTAGAAATTTCTGCAACCTTGGAATTAGATCCTATATTCTTTCTAAACCTTGGTGGGTTATCAATTTTTATGGTTCCATTATTTAAAGCATCCTCAATTTGGGTTCCAGCAACAATTAAAGATTTAAAATTAGGAAAATATTGCACAAACAAATACTTATGATACACAAGTAACAAATTCTTTACAACCATGGCTAATTGTTCTTCCTCACTAGGCCTACTTATCATCTGTGCGGCCTTAGCTCTCCACTTGGTGATAAAAGTGGAGGACTCCTTTGGCTCTTGCTTGGTAGTCTCTATGTCTTTTCTTTTGATGTCAACTTCTGTATTGTAATTGTATTGCTTGTGGAACTCTCGATAGATGTCCTCCCAACTTCTTGCTCTTACATCATCTAGATTAGGAACCACCTAAGAGTGGCTCCAATCGTGGTGCTTTGGAACATTTGAGCAAGCACTTCCTCAGACGCACCTAAGGGTCGCATAGCCCTCATGTACATTTTCAAATGGGACTTTGGGCAACCAGTCCCATCAAACTTGTCAAGGGTTGGCATATTGAAATTAGGTGGCAACCTTGCATTAGGAAACAGTGAGAGAGAATCATAGTCCATAAGGTCCTCCATATTACGTGCTCTTCTAATCATCTCCTCCATCTTGTTCATCCTCTCGTTGATCTTCTTCTCATTCTCTACGGCTGGAGGATCATAACTAGTCTTATCTTCCTCTTAACTACTCTTCAAATTCTGGAACTGTTGCATCATACGGTTCACGTCTTCCTTTAGTTAAATCTAACTAGCTATCATAGTGTTGAGTAACTCTTGAGTGTTCATAGGTTCCTCTATGTTTGGGTGTTTTTCTTCCTCAGCCATAGTGTGGGGAACTTCAAACTTCTGGTGGCTTGAACTACCTTGGAGGTCGAAGATAGGGTTGTGGTGTTGCAATAGTGGAGTTTCTTCTATGCTTGACGGCTTCAGTATGGTGATGGGAGTAATAGGCTTGGAACTGGAGCTACTGGCTTGAGTGCCGGACTTTTGTTCTCTTTGTAGCCTTCCTTCAGATCTTGACCAAATTCTCCCCTAATGACAGACTTGGTTGGGTTAATCAAAGCTAAGACCCTATCCAAATTCATCATTCAACCAAAAGAATCACACACAACATGCAATGCATTTGTTGTTTCATTATTTCCCATAGCTAGGATGTTACACCTCCCAACTTATAATGTAATGAATATTGCGTTGGCCAAAATGGCATGGTTTGTCCTTTACAGTCAATAGGAAATGATCTAGTGATTTTGGCCTATGAGTTGGTGAGTTTGCCACTAGGTTCCTGAATCTAATGAAGACTGGTGATCCATGGTTATTACTACCACAAAATGTTGAAAAGGGGTGCATACATATTGTTTGGATAGCACACATAATGACAGTTAGGGAAATATTGTAACAAACAATACATACAACAATATAACCTACAACAAAATATCATACAACATCCCATTAAAAATGAATAAACAAACAAAAACTATATCATGCAAGGCCATGCAAAATAATGGTACATATTTGGTCACTTAAGTCTAATATGAAGCTTAGCCCTTGACATCTCCAGTGGAGTTGCCACTGTGAGAGACAGAGTCCCTCAAAAAAAAGATTCGAGTACCTTTTAGGGCACCTCTCTTTTGGGTAAGTGGTATAGAGTTGCCACTTATTTTTTTTTATGTACAAAAAATTAAAAAATCTAAATACAAAATTTTTATCACTGAATGTTTCATTTATTAATCGAATAAATAAAAATACAAGTTCAAAAATTTGAACTTTACATGTCTTTGGGTCCTAGTTACAATTTACCAAACATACATTACTTTTTGCTCTAGTTACAATCTACCCAAAATAAATAAAGATAAAGCTAAGTCTATTTAACCAAAAAATCTAAATTTGAAGGCTAGGTTACGGAATGGGAAGGTGTTAGGCACCCATTCTGCCTAGACGAGGTCTGGTCTTCTAGACTTTTGTAACCAATGTACCATTTTATGCATGTTATGTATGATATGTTAAACATGTAAAACAGGAATTAAATAACACAAATTTGTTTATGATTGAAATCTCTTCTTTTGTTTGAAAGTTCAGATCTATTTTTGTTGGTTAAAAAAAATTGATTTTGATTTGTCAAAATACCAAATATGTTTTATAGTATATAGAAAAAAGTTGTTTTTGAAAGAAAGAAAATTCGGATATGTATTTATTCAATAAAAAAAAAAGTTTTTTGGTTGGTTAAAAAATTTAGATATGTTTTTAAGAGATAAAAAAAAATGGTTTTGAGTTTTGTAAAAGATCAGATCTGTTTTATGATAATAAAAAAAATGGTATTGATAACAAAAATATCAGATCTATTTTTTAGATGTTAAAAAAAATGAAAAAGGATTTTTCTTTAAGAAGAGAGTTTCACTCATAATTGAAATTTATGCAATCATGAATTAAAACAAATACAAACACAAACATGTTTAATCTTTTTCTTTATTTCAAATATTTGCATATGTTAAAGAAAATCATATTGGTATCTAAGAAAGATACAAATCAGATTTTTAATTGAGAAAAAACTCAGATCTACATCTTAAAAAGATGCAGATCCATTTTTTATTAAGAAAAAGTCAGATCTGCATCTTATAAAAATTCCGGTTTTTTTTTTATTTTTTTTTTAAAAGTATTGTTCACATGCAAATTATTGACATTCAAGAAAAAGATTATAACAATTATATGGAAAAAAAAATCATGCTTTAAACAAAACAATTACGAATCATTCATGTTATGGAAATAAACATTCATCAACATAAAAGGGAACATGGAAAAGATAGGGTAAAGGAAACAACCTCTTGCATGAGCACTCTTTATTCTTAAGAGGATGTTTTAGGGTTCAAAGAAACTTTTTCAGTTATCCTTGAAACATAAAAACCCTAATTCTTGTAACAATTCTCAGAGAGGATCAAAGAATATCAAGACTCTTTTAGTCTCAAAACGTATGCCCTCATAACGCAAAAAAAGGGTTTTGAATTATGAGGTTCAGTCTTTATTTATAGAGGTCAGAAACGAAAAGGGTGTACATTATCGTCACTTGAAAGCCGTTGGGCCAAAGCTCATATGATGGCAATTCGACACTCCAAAAGTGCTGAATTGGCCCGTTGATGCCGAACGAACTTTCGTGTTCGAGTGCCAATTGGACTCTCTTTCTAGGGTTTTTTGGCCATTCCTTATACTTAGATGCGTTTTCATCCTCCATCTATGATTTTTTTTTTTTAATCTCTTTTTTGGATAATTCAGACTTTTTAAGAACAATTATCTTGACCTATTATCTTGTGGATAAATCCTTTAAAATAGATCTTGAAAAAGTTTAGATTATCTACAATTTTATTATTATCCAATCATCTCTTTTATTCCTATGCATGCATCTCTATTTTAAACACTAATTATCAACCAATCACAAAATTATTTAATTTTAATTGCTTGACCAATCAGAATTAATTTATATTAATTGTGTGTGGTCGACTCTTCCTAGACACAATGCATATGGACCGTGCAAACTTGATGATGCGATATCTTTCAATCCTATGTTCCGATTTGGAAACCGGAAACACTTTTGCGACCATTAGAATTCCAAGATCATTTTCATGATATGTAATGAATGACATGATGCATGTAATGCAAATACAAAATGATGTACTTAGTGCTAGAACAGAATGATGCATGTGATGATTTTTTTTTGTATATGGATGGTCATTCAAGTCATTCTGCTTGATTAAATCATGGGTGCAAAATCAAGTGTCTACACCACCCCTTCGTTGCAACAGCTCTATCAAGTCTCAACTTAGTACTTGCATCACCGGGTCTCTTATTAGTCCAAGTAAAAGGGCATCCTTTGTAACCTAGATCTTCCAATTGACAACTCACCAAAGCCTCCCTAAATGCATTGATCTAAGCAATATGTGGCTGCCTTGTGCTTTGCTCTTCCAAGGAATGGAGAATAAGGAATGGAGAATAGCATTAAAATCTTCAAAACATAACCATGGACCCTCCACATAAGTCTTCAAATGTTCCAATAGCTTCCAAGACATAAACTTTTTGTTGTGTCCCTGGCAAACCTTAGAAACCTGTCATAAACCATGCAAAGCCATCTTCTTCTGTTACTTGCAGTATAGTTAATTTGCAGTATAGTTAATTACCTCTAACTTTATATCATCCTTCCATAAAAAAGCTAACCCTCCATTAGAGTCCAGATGTTTAACAATTTTTCTATTCTGAAAAGGTAAATTCCCATAAAGATTATTAAAACCCTCCGTATCTAACCGTGTCTCCATAAGGAAACACACCATAGGAGCTTGTTCCCTTACTAATTTGTGAAGGCTACGTCCTGTCCAAGGGTTCTCAAGCCCTTGACAATTTCAACTTAGGATCCTCATTGCTCCTGGCAAGAATGGCTCTCCATCCTCATCGATATAATATTTTCAATATCATCTCCACCCCCTACCTTTTCCATGCTTAGCCTCCCTGATATCAATATTCTTGCATTGCTCTTCCTCTAGATTAGACTCAATGCTTCTTTTCCCATAGGTTAGCAACAACAAAGCCTTAGATAGCCCTCCAAGCCCAAAATCCATTCAATTAATCCTGGTCTAAGTGGACTTGGGCTTTAAATTACTAAACACAGCCTTATCTGCTCCTTGATCCATTCTACTACACTCAGACTCGAGCACCCCCTCAGCAGGCTTACCCTTTGCCACGTCATTTACTTCCAATCCAAATGGCTGCACAATCATCTCCCTCGTCTGCTCCACATCAGCACCCTTAAAATCTGGACCTATTACCATCCTTGGAGAATTTCCTTCTTGTATGTAAGATTTTCCTTCCCTATCCACGTTATCACCTTCCTGAAATATAGGCAAATCCACTTCAATCGGCTTACTAGGGTTTGTAGTCTCCAACCCCACCGCTAGTGATGTCTCTTGCATCAGACTATAATTGGTAGACTCCCCTGACATTTGCTCCCTTGCAACACCAGCACTATCGTTTGTGTTTCTTGGTGAAAAGAGCGTGGACGCCCTCCCATAGCTCTTAAAGAATCCCCATATTAATAATCAACCTCACCTCCATTTTGAATAATAGCAAAATGTGATGCATAGTGCTTCACATTGTGCCTTAACAGACCACAATAATGGCAAAACAAAGGTAAATGTTCATACTTAAATGACACCCAAGTACAAACACCATCTGAACCAACAATAAAACCTCCTCTTCGCAGGGGCTTCTCAATCGGCAAAGCAACTTTAACTCGCATAAAAAGGTTAAGATCATATTGCCTTCGCTTCCATTCTACTCCCTCAACTTTACCAAGTTGATTACCAACTTCCTTTGCTACTTTAGGGGAAACCATATCAAACAGTGCACCCCATATTTGAATCTAGAGAGAAGCATGCTCCAATTTTATGTTCCCCACAGTCATTCATTTCTGCCACCTTTGAAACAACAACAACTAATTATCAAAAGACCACAGACCATCTTGTAGAATTTGAACCATATCAAACTCTAATTGAAAGTTGAATTGGAAAAGATTCTAACCCACCTTAATAATCCGCAAACTATTTTCCAATCCCCATGCCCTTCTCAGAGTATTCTTTGTCACTCATTTGTTAAACGGTTTACATGTTAAGAATTTCCAAATAAGACTCAAACTACAACTCTCCAAGGCCTCCGATTTGCCTTCATCAAAGATAGGAATAACCTGCTCTTCATCAGATGTTAACTTCATATTACCCAATCCATCAGCAACGTCATTAGCCATAGTGTCAAGAGCAAGAAATAATGAAAGAAAAACAAATCCCTTAGACCTAGGTCAAGGGAGGGAGATACTCGTGTAGCACGAGAGAGAGAGCTCCACAACAGGGAGAGTTTTTAAATATACTACAAATTCTAAATGTGTTCACATCCTCTCCATTTATAATCAAATGACTTATAGTGATGTGCGTTCCTGCTTTCGATAAAGCCCAAGCTCAATAGTCAGAGAAGGTCCTAGGCCTCTAAAGGATAGTGTAAATAATTGATGGACTGAGTTTGACTTACCATGGCAATGTTGGGCTGTTTACAAGTCAATTTGTGCACAAGATATGGGCTCCACAACACAGATATACATGTTATATATATATATATATATATATATATTGGTTAAAAAAATAACTATGAAATAGCAAAGGAACTAAAAGAGTGCAAATAAAAGAATGTCAGGGATCCTCAAAATAAAGTGAGACTATATTTTTTATTATATCAAGTATTTGAATAAATTGAGTTCTACTTTGTTGGGATATATCACAAAGTTCAATAAAGTTCAAAAATCACAAACTCAAGCTCTTTTTTTTTTCCCAAAACTCTTCGTTCTAGTATTTTCATAAATTCTTTTTGTTTAAGTGGAACTTTTTTTTTTGGTGACACAAGCATACCAAATTGAAGGTTGTCATGAAACTTTTTCAAACGACTCTTTATTTGTACCCAACTATGGTCATTTTTTGGATTAGCCAAACTATGATCATTTAATTGTGATTAAATCATAATCAAGTTTTAGGACTTATGCCACTGGGCCTTGTAGCCTAGTGGCACCCGATGTCCCTCTATACCTAGAGCTCGGGGGTTCGATCCCCCTAATTTACCTAGCCAAAAAAAAAAAAAATTTAGGACTAATTTTTTTCTCAAAAATAATACACTTTTTCACTAATTTTGCACTATATTGTTGGACTTAAAAGTCCGACTTTGGGCCTGTGCCTGTGAGTAGTTATTTTAAAGGGAATTCAATCATCTTTGATGCGAACACAAATTTGTCTCGATCAAATGGTCAAATCTTGGTTGACTGAAGTGTTTAGGTTAGGGGAGATGAACCTTGCCACCTCGACTTTTAAAAAGAAGAACAAAAACCCTTTTGCGTCCCTAAAAAGCCCGTAAAGGTAAAACCCTTCTTCTCTACACGACGAAAATAGCAATTTAACCATAATATTGTAACTATATAGTTAGTTGTTAAGGTTTACAAACTATATTTGATACTAGCATCTCGAGTCTAAAAGACTCGATTTTGGACCTATAAATCGAGTTTTTGTGTGTCGATTTTTAAGGTCTGACTTGGTCTGATGTGGCATTTTTTCCACGTGGCTCTTACATGGAAATCGAGTCTTAGAGACTCGATTTATATGTTAATATCTAATATATTCTTTTCCTCCTCATTTCCCCTACGTTTCACCTCATTTTTCCTGCATCTGCTCTCTTCTCACTGCCTCTCCATCTGCATTTCTTCCTCCTCCACGCGGATCTGCACAAGCCCAGCCGCCGCGAGACCAGGCCGTCGACCCACGCAGACCCAGGCCGCGCCCAGGTCGCGCGACCCAGGCGCCGCCCACGCCCCGCTCTTGGTTTTTTTTTTTTTTTTTTTTTTTTTTTGTGGTGGGTTCTGCTGGGATTTGGTGTGGTGGGTTCTGCTGGGATTTGGTGGTAGAAGACTTAGGCAAAATGTTTTTTTTTGGCTTGTAAATCGAGTCTTTAAGACTCGATTTCCAACTAGACTCCACTTGGATAGAAATGACACATCAGACGGAGTAGACTATAAAAATCGAGCATCAAATACTCAATTTTTATGCCCAAAATGAAGCTTCTTAGACTCGAAATGTTAGTATCAAATATAGTTTATAAACCTTAAAAACTAACTATATAGTTACAATATCATGGTTAAATTGCTATTTTCGCGGAAACTCTACACACTACACTACAGTGTGTACGAAAAACCCCAAAGCAACAATTGATACACAGTCACAGACACAGGCACAGACACGGTACAATGGCCATCACCATCAGATTGAAACACTGGCAAACTGCCCTTTCTCACCATGGCGCGTCCCTACTCTCCTGCCTTCAAACCCAAACTCCCTTTCGCTCCCTATGCTCTCTTCTTTCACCCACCAATTCTGAGGAGGATCAGAAACGGAGACAGAATGAGGAGCAAAAGGAAATGTTTCGCATGAATTACAAAGTAGATGCCACTACTCATGACACCCGTCAGCCTTTCAAGCCTTCTGTTTTTTTCTATGTATGTTTTCTTTTCATTCTATTCCAATTTCAGGCCCTTAAAGCTGTATTTTTTTTTCCCCATGTAATGGGTTGGTAAATTTTTCTTTTTATTTTTTAATATTAAAATTGAGTCTTTTGGTTTAAAGGTGTTGTTTTTGAATGATGGTGTCAGATTGGGAATCAGGGTCATGAAGCTAGCGTAGGGGATTTGATATACACTGAAAGACTTAAATATGTTAATGTCAATGACAAGGTACGAGGATCAATGACTGTTCCTGTGCGTTTCTTGTTTTTGCAATGTGGAGGTATATATTGGTCTTGCTTGTCTTTTTTCTTCCATACCCATGTTTTATTTTTTAATTTTTTTTTATTAGTAAGTTACAAATGGCTCATGGGTTTTGATCCTATGATCTCACCCTTCATCCCATTCTTACGGGGGGAAGGAAGAAGTATCATTTGAATTACGGTACATTGGATATTTGATTTCTTATATGTAACAACTAGTTATTGTGGAAACTTGATTGAATGGAGCAAATGGATTTTAAAAAGTATATTAGAAGAGACAAGTCATGGTCAAGTACAATTTGATATGCAGTCAAGTAATTTAGTTAGAAAAATGGTGAAGAGGAGAAGAAAATGTTTGGGGAAAAAAATGGAGATTATTGAGTAGAAAGTAAATAATATTTGCTAGTAATGTGAACTATGTAATCATTTTGTTGGAAAACCTTCTAATAATGGAGACAGAAAATTAGAATTTACAGGAAGTAAATCGCATCTCAGAACTCCCCTTCCAACTCATGATGCTGCACGTTTGTGCAAGCAGGTCCTGCTTATGAGTGGATTGGGCGTCATGGCTTTGAATCAATATTTATAAGTAGAATGGGGCTATATTCTACTGCAGAGACCTGGGAAACCATCAAAGGAACAGTATGCAAGTAGGCCTGGGGATCAGTTTACAAAATATTATGTCAGAGGAATGCTAGGATATTTGGGGGCCAAATTCTGAATGAAGATAGTATAATAAATTACATTTGCTGGGAAGTAAGGACCCAAGCTACAGCAAGAGTTAGCTTCAAGGATACATCAACAAATAGGCTATTATGCTGCAACTGGGAATCCTATTGTCAGATTTCAGAGTCTGACTGTCCGGGGCTTTGTAGTGTCTTGATGCTTAAAGATTCCTTTCTTCTTGTTTGTATTTGATTGTTAGCAGCTTGGCTTTGTGATTTGTGGTTTGTGGGAGGCTAGTGTGTGGATTGGAGTGGGGCGCTCTTCTCTTTATGTTGAGGTGCAGAGTAAAAATGTTTCTTTTAGGGGGGGAGGGGGGGGTGGGGGGTGTTCCAGAGTAACATGGATATGCTTTGGAATGCCAATGCCACAGACTATCTTCCAAAGAATATCATTTGAAACAATGTAGCTTTAATATGGTCTTGGAAATTAGCACTATTGTAGATCCAGTGGCCCAAGTAATGATTAGAAAGTACCAGCATGGAGTTATCAGTTGATATGATCATATGAGTTTTAATTTAGCCTTTTGTCATTTTTATTATTATTATTTATTAAATATGTTCTCAGCAAGCCTTTCTTCTCATATTCGTATTACCATCTGGTTGGTAGGATATGTAATATTAAAAAGTATTCTGTCTGCGTTTTATACACGCAATTAAATTAACAGCTGTAATTTTTTTTATTGGTTATTGTTTGCTGTGACATTTTTCATTACTTGCAGGTGGAATTCACCAAGGTTGGCTTAGTTTCACTAAAAAGGAAGCTTTTCTTGCGTCACCCACTCAAACTCTTGTTGCAGAATGCATATGTTAAGGCAGTAGTTGAGGCTCATGTAAGAAAAATATCTATTTTTCCTAATACGCCACTTCTCTTGCAGTGTTTTCTTGATAAGAACCATTTTTCAGATGATTATCTTATAGAAACCTGCCAGTCTAATACACTTTGAGTTAGATAAGTTGAAGTTATCTATCATTGATTTATTTTGCCAATGTTCCTTGGACAAAGTTGCGTCAATGCATCTCCTCCCATCATAAGGGATGTAGGGTGAGGTTTTCAATCTTTTGGGTGTGTGTTTATTAAAAATAGGAGTTAAGTGCTACAGGAATATTTTCCTTCTTCTTTTTTTTTTTGTCCTTGTGCCATTTGGCACATTATAAGTATAATAAATTATTCGCATAGTTTTCTCTAACTAAATCACTATTACCAAAGATGTATGAAGATTAAAAATACTAAGATTAAAATTCGATTTCCCAAAGTTTAAAATATTTTCGTTATTTATTTTATTAATAATATGCCATGCTTTTTTTGTTTTAATAATAAAAATTAAGCCTCACATGACATGCTTGTACTATGTAATTCTACATATGTATTACATGGCATATGGCGTGCTTTTGCTATGTGATGCGCTATAAGTATAAGTACGTAAGAATTAACATAGTTTTTAAAAACCTATAATGACAAAAGTTAGATTACCAAAAGTTTTTAAAATTTGAAAGGACTTTCATTATTTTAATAAGAGCTTATAAATTTTGGGTTTTAATTAAAATTTGGTCTTAAACTATGTGCTTTTGGCATGTGAGTTAATAGTATTTTTAGTTCGTTTATTTTACTATTATTTTTATTGTTCAAATTCAATTATATTATTGAAGTGTATCTTTAATTTGCACATGATTTTCTATTAATTTGTGCATTGCATGAGCATGTTTATTTATGAGAGATGTAGATTTCCCCCATTTATGGTATGTTTAATTATTGAATCTATTTTTTTTCCTCTACAGGTTCAAGAGTTCGGAAAGGTGATTACATTAGTTATAGAAAACTGAATGATGAATTTTATGCCCAAACCAGCAGTCACCACCAGGCTAAGTTGCCTAAACTCTTCGTATAGAATTTCAAAATATATCTATTTTAGTTCAAACACATTGATAGCATGTGGACAAATGGTTGTCACATTGACACTGGACGGGGATTATTAACGTAGATGAATTAATTCCGGTATGGATATCCAGTTACATTAAAACTTCAGAAATATAGAAAATAAAGATTAGTGAAGTTTGGTTGAGTTGGAAGAATATAAAGAGGAAGAGTGGTATGGTTTTAGACACATAATTGTTAAATATAAGAATCATTTCTGGCCATCACAATTTTGTACAAGTTCTATTTGTACATTTAAGTGGAGTTCACATCCTTAATTCACATGGTATCATATGTTTTGAGTTTATGGTGGAGTCAAATTAGTCTAATGTCTTCCACTCTGATTTACTTTCAGGATCGCACTAAGTTGAGAGTTGTTGATTTTGGTGGAGTCAAATTAGTCTAATGTCTTCCACACTGATTTACTTTCAGGATCTTACTAAGTTGAGAGTTGTTGATTTTGGCTTCTTAGATGACGAAGGCAGAAAAAAAAACCTCAAGTTTTGAGGGAGGCGGAAGTTAGGGCTTGTGTTGGGGCAGAACTCAGAAGACAAAGGCAAATGCTTTTAATCTTGAATATTGCCGCCTTGCTTACACCTCTGGTTATCCTAATGTATTCCATATTTTTATTTCATGTAAATTATGTCTCATTCCCTGCCTACTAGTTAGAGATTAGAAACAACTTTGGGTTTGTTTGGATACTACTTATTACTGAATATTGAAAACTGAAAAATACTGAAGTAAAATAGTTTTTAAATGTGTGAATAGTATCGTGGGATTCAGTATTAAAAATAAAGTTGTTGAAAAAAGTACTTGTGGGTCTTGTGAACAGTGAACGAGATTCACGTTAAAAAACGCAGACACACAATTCAAACATACACTTTGTGTTTGCTTTCCTCCTATTTATTTAAGTGATAATTAAGAAATTACTATATCACATAACTTCACATGTTACTTGAGTTATTCTAACCAACTCTTTCTGTTCTCCACCACTTTTAGTATTTATTTTCTGGTGTATTTTGGTCGTGTAATTATTTTATTTTATTTTTTAAAATTTACCCAAGATTCTCTCACCCTTTTAGCTTTATGTTCATTTTGGTCATGTATGAAAACTTTGCAGCAACATGCATTACACATTTTCCTTGAAAGACTCTGGTCCGCTCAAAGCGGGTTACTCTGGTTGGCTAGTATTCAAAATAGCCTCACCACTTGGCCAGTTAAAATATTTTATCTTCTGGAACCTTCAATTAGGTTAAATGAACCTGATATTGCACTTACTCTAGCTTTGGTTAATGTTAATTGTAGAAAATCTTTCGCATCTTTAAGGATTGTGCGCATTGTTGCACTGCTGACTAGATAACAATCTTCACCAATTATCTAATAATTAAATTTATGAATAAGATTCTTGCCTTATTGATATGCAAAATATAAGTAAAAATTCATTACATTAAACAAAAATAAAAACTTGCAAAATTGCATTAAGTGAAATAAAAACATGGCGAATTTATATTAGGCAAAATAGCATAATTTTATTATATAAAAGGCAAAATAACACAGTGAGTACAACAAGAACGTGGTAGTAGTTCAATAAAGCTTCAAAAGGCCAAGAAGAAAAATGTCATATAGGTTTGGTATGAAGGGCACTGGTTGCGTGTTTGCCTGTAAAAGAAAAAGGCAAAGGAATTGAATCAAATAATGTCAACCATAGTGATATCTTGTAGACCTTTCATCTTCATGTCTTTGTGTTGCTAATTATTTCCTTTAATTTTATAACAAATTATCAACATGAGGCACTGCCCAAATTCCAAAAGGCAGCTGCCCTCATTGTGTCTTTAAAAGCCAAAGATTATTTCGGCGATACTCCAACCCACCGTAAGTTTTACCCTAATGATTGATAAATCTTCCTATCTAATGTGTTTGTTATCACATTAATTCATATACCTAATATTAGTGTTCATTTAATGTAATTCAACTACACTTCAAGCGAAAAGTAATTTAATTACATGTTATCTTTACTTTAAGCATATCAAAATTTGCATGACATGCGTATATTAACTTTGTATACAAATTGATATAAGATAATATGCACATATGTTTTACGCAATTCTTCATGTAGATAATTTTATTCTTATAGTTCTCTCTCTCAAAAAAAAAAAAAAATTATTCTTATAGTAAGTTTGCATTTAAATTATTTAGACTGAATATTGTAATGTTCCTCAAAAAATTATATATTGCACCAATCAACTAAACTTGACATAATATAAATGTTTATTTAATTATTAATGTTATGAGTTTTAGTTAGCTCAACAGATAAAGTTTCTGATAGTTGAATAAGAGATTTGAGATTTAATTCCCGCCTACATAACAAACCGTTTGGTGTCTTGTTCTAATGATAGAGAGCTATCATTAGGAGCGGACACCATAAGTTGAAACTCTTTCAAAGTCAAACATTTTAAAAGTAGAATTTGTTGCTCTTGGCATTTTGGGAAAGAATTACTTATCATGGATCCTTGTTGTGTACATGGGGCGGGTTAAGGATTATTTTTTTCAATTCAACCCTCCATGGTGAGCTAAAAAATATCCAATCCAGCCCAACACAAGGGTCCAACCCAACCCATGTGGATTGGGTTGGATAATTTTTTGTAAGTGTTGTTGTTATTATTATTATTATTATTAAATTGAGCATTAGAATAACATCACCACAAATAATAGCAAATTTATAACCAAATAAACATGAGTATAACACCAAATAAACACAAACTATATAAGGAGAACCTAGGATTTGGGTATTATTGAGGGAGAAGGGCAAAAAAGTAAGTAATAAAACAAAATTTATAATTTATTTTTTAAAATTTAAATATATATTAAATATAGGTGGGTTGGGTCGGGTTAGGTGGATTTGTGAATCTTATGATTTGAACACAACTTGACCTACTGTAAAAAAATTTCATAACCAACCCAACCCACCAACCCTTAAAAACCGACCCGACTCGGCAGGTCGGTTTTGGTGAATTTTGCTACACAACCCTATCTAGAGGCAATGAACCTTGGAGATGCTATAAATTGAAACTAAGCATCCCAACCAAATTGTACAAAAGTAATAATTTTTATTTGTCATCATCTTCATGAAAGAATTAAAAACTAAGTACATTATAGTAAACCAACCTTATGTAATAATTTAAGGGATAGATACAAGCACCAAAAAACTGCAATCGTCCCAGAAGCTTGTTATGATTGGATGGACTCGAGTTTGCAAGAATTTTAAAACTGTGAGTGAATATAATTCTACACTTTAAAATCAGCTCATGATTAAAATTATGTGGGAAAAATGTAACTGATGAGTATATGTTAGAAAAAACATATACTACATTTCATGTCTCAAATGTAATCTTGGAGTAGCAATATCTAGAGTATAAGTTTAGGAAGTACTCTTAACTAATATCTTGTCCTCTAGTGGCTGAACAAAATAATGAGTTTTTGCTAAAAAAACCATCAATCACGCCCAATTGGGTCCTCACCATTCCTTGAAATGAATGAAACCTCAGTAAATAAATATGTAGAAAACAATGGTCATGGATGTGGTAGGAACAATCAATATAGAGAGGATCGTACTCATAATCCTGAAGATTCCTTAAATTATCTTCAGAACCTAACATCCTCAAAGAATTTAAAAAACATCCAAATTAATAATATCCATACCATTTGTTTCTTTTTGAAGAAATATGAGTGCAACCCCTCTAAATTGATTGTTCCTACCACGTCCATGACCATTATTTCCTCCATACTTATTTATCGAGGTTCCATTCACTTCAAGGAATAGTGAGGACCCAGGTGGGTGTGAATGATGGTTTTTAAGCAAAAGCTCACTATTTTATTCAACTACTAAAAGACAAAATATCAGTTTAGAATACTTTATGAACTTACACTCTTGATATTGCTACTACAAGAGCACATTTGAGGCATGATATGTAGTGTACGTTTTTTCCAACATATATTCATCAGTTACATTTTTCCCACATAATTTTAATCGTGAGCTGATTTTAAAGTGCAGAATTATATTCACTAACACTTTTAAAATCTTGAAACCTTAGGTGAATTTTGGGAGGATTATGGTTTTTTGGTACTTGTATCTCTCCCTTAAATTATTACGTAAGATTAATGGATCTTTTATTATAAGGTACTTAGTTTTTAATTCTTTATAGAGACAATGGCGAACAAAAAATTATTGTTTTTGTGCGATCCTACTGGAATGCTTTAGTTTCCATTCTTTATAGTATCTTCAAGGTTCATTGCTTTCAGGTGGATCTTAGCATTATGAATACATGGTAAATACTTTTTGCTTGAAATGTCAAGGGCAATGAATTCCAGTTTTATAAGGTTTGATATGATCTTTTGCAAAAATATAACAACATAAATAATTAAATAAACAATTATATTGTTCATCAAAAAAAAAAAAAATTATATTATATAAAGTTTAATTATTGATCAGTACAATATTTAATCTAAATAATTCAAATGCAAACTTTAAGAATAAAATTATCTACATGAAGCTTGGCGTAAAACGTATGTGCATATTACTAATTTGTATACAAAGTTAATTCTCCAAAAAAAAAAAAATTGTACACAGTTTTTTTTTTTTTTTTTTTTGAGGGAAAAATTGTGTACAAAGTTAATATACATATTTCACATAAAATTTGATATGCTTAAAATAAAGATAATGTGACCACCGCACACCCTTAGCACGATAATCGCTCTATAAATATAAGCATTTGTGAGATATGAAGGGTAAAGATCGAGATTTAAGTCTCCAGAAAAGAACAAACTTACAATGAATTGGAGTATCAGAAAAATAATCGTCAGCTTTTAAAGACACAATGAGGACAGCTGTGCCCTTTGAAATTTGGACAGCACTTCATGCTCATTACGTGTTAAATTTATTAGTCTAGGTCATTGGTCTCAGTGAGTTTCTTGAAGCTTCATTTTTATTTATTACAGGTTATTTGTTTGATATGTAACAAAAAATTGAATGAGAAAATATAGGGTTTTACCCTAGTGCACATGATGCATACAAAACTGAAAAAACAAACAAAATGTTAGCTTCTAGAATTCAACATATCCATAAATTCATGGAGACTCAAAAGAAGAATTTGTTGAGCTACTAAAAATAAATCCCAACATATCGACAATTCAATCACGGATTGTGGCTTTGACCAAATAATTCCAACCAAATTGAAGACCGTAGGGACTCCATAACACAAACTTTTGGGCAATGTAAGAACAAATGGTACATGCAATACCAATCCACGACACATGGTATTAAATGTCTTAGAGGTCTCATAACTATAACACACAGAAATGGAGAAAAAGGATCTTCCTATCGAACCTATAGTAATCCTCTTTGAGCTTCCAGAAAAGCCACAGTGTTCCATTGTGACTAGAACCAAAATAAACTCATGGAAATACAATATGAAATCTAGGTTTTCCACATACTCTCCGACATGTAGAGCAAGAAATCCTATATTACAGATCGCAAGCCTTTTCCAAATCTAACTTACATAACAAACCAGCTATACTATCTTTCTATCTACAATTCAAACATTCATTAATCTCCTGTTAAATTGGAATCTAGAACTTGCCTTCCACTTATTGTTGTTACCATGAACATAAATTAATAAATAAAGTAAATTTCATAATTTTCAAATTTATGATTCAAACAATTATATTTCACAGAAAGTAGATTTCACCATAAAATAGAGAAAAGAATTAGGAGAAATTACCTTGTTGGTGCTTTAAAATCATCTCATAATATGATAAATAAATTAACGTCAATTCCATGAGTTTGAGGTGGCAAAGTTGAGGTTAGGACTAGGTCGCTCTTTTAAAGTAATACACGCTACCTACAAAATTTACCATGCAAAAGTTCAACAATTTTGCATGCTACTCCCAAGATACAACAAGCCCAACCACCTATTTGTTATTCTAACAAATTCTACACTTGTAGGATAAGAAACTTTCAAACAATATTTCCTTGAACCCAAAATAAAGTGCAGTGGGGATTTTTTTTTTTTTTTTTCTCAAAAGAAGAGGAAAAAATCAAGCAAATGTTTTAGAAATTCATTGCTGCGTATGAGGGTGAGAAAACCAAAACAACACCTTTCCTCTATGGGTTCATTTTTTGTTTTAGTACCTCACCTATTTTTAGGCGTTCATAGTATACTATTTATAGAGGCAAATGAGAAAACATCCTTTAATTTATTATAATAAAAATTTAACCATTACCATAAACGGCTAATTTATGTTTTTGACTATTCTTGTCAATATAGAAGGTATCCCATACTAGTAATATATGAATGGGCTCATTAATATTGAAAACAACAGCTATTTGGCACTAAATATACTGGTTTTATTTACTCCAAAAAAAAACAAATACTGGTTTAATTTTTTCCTTTAAATGAAATTAATGAATGACCATTTAATTAGGATTTTTTTTTTGAGAAAAAAATTAATTAGGATTTAAAATAAAAGATAATAATTTTTTTTTAAAATTTCCAACACCTATCAAAGCATTTTCTATGTCCAAATCAAATCTCCCAACAGTCACTTCAATCTTTTAGTCAAAACTTTTGCCATAATCTTGGACATGGATACTATCTAGGAGGCTAATAAGCTTAGAATTTTTAGGGCCCGTTTGGTAAAAGAGTTTGAGTAACGTTGTTTAAAATGATGTGAAAAATGTGGTTTAAAAAGTGTTGTGAAAAACACTTATTTATTGCATTCATAAAGCAAAAAATGTGTTTGGTATTGTGTTTCAAATAAAATATTTTGGTGTTTGAAAAATAAGTTGTGTGTTTATTTTTTAAAAAGCTGACAACGGTACAAATTTAAATTTATTATATCAGGAGAGAAGACAAGTGTTTGAAGCGTCTAAGCACTTCTTTTTCCTTGTGTGCCACTGAAGCTTCTCTTTCCTTCATCAGTAGGAATTGAGGCAGATGACGATCCGCAACGTTTTCCTTTACTTCGCATTCCTCATCTCCATCGACGCAAACGACAATTCACTGTTGGGTCTCAGTTTCCGTTGGATCTCATCCTTTCCTGTCAACAATCCATGACCCAACAACAACTAGAGGTTTGCTCGCTGTCAAAGCTAGGGGAAGAAGGTCCCACTTTGCCACCAAAAACCCACGGGTTTGTTGCAAATCCAGGTTTGAAGAACACCTTGACCTTGGTTCTTAATGGGTTTTTGTAACAAGATTGCTGTTTTCCTTCTCTATACTTTTGATTGAAAAACTATGTCAATTTATTAGTGAGAGGGGTTTTATGAGATACCGAGATGGTTTAAACCACTCCATGGAGAGAAACCACCAACCCCCAACAGAGGAACCCTTGTGAAAAGATACCAATTTTGGGGTTGTGGGATGTGAAAATAGAGAAGAAGATTTTGATAAATAGATGATTTTCTTGTAAAACATGAAGATGACAAAGTACCTTGTAGATTGCTCAGGTATACAACCATGTGTGTAGTAATTTCAAAAATAAGGAAAACAGTAATAGTGTCTAATTTAAATTGAGGTGGGTTTGAGTCATGGCCGTTGAAAGTAGTCCATTATTATCTGCAATAGACATCATGGAAAGTAAGAACAGATGCTATTTGGAGTCTAAACAGTATGAAGTGTGCATGTTTTTGGATTAACACCTAATCCAATATTACTCCCACAAGGCTTTAGAGTAAATAGGTTCTGCAAGAGTTACTCCACAATCCTTAGGAGTTTATTTTTGGGTGGAGACTTAGCTTGAGCAAGGTAAAACAAGTTGGTTTTGTGAAAATTCAGAACAAGAGAAGTAACAAAAGTAATATTTTATTTGCACATTAGCAACTGTAAAAGCTTTTGATGATAGTGATGGATTCATAAATGATCTTTCTGTATATAAAGTGATGGATTCAGAAATGATCTTGTTGTAGTGGACATGCATGTTACATTGTTGCTTGTTTTGAACAAAACACTTTTATATAATACATATTACAATTGTTTGATGTTAAACTTGATACTAAATTCGTGGCTTTGTGCAAATTATTATACATTGAAAGCACAATGAATTCAATACTATTTGGTTTCTTTTGCAGATGTCGAATGTAATGCGTAATGATATTGACAACGGGATTAGGTTTCGAAATGTGAACTGTTTGTGTGGCTTGAGAGCAAGCATGAGGATATCGAATAAGAGAAATGAGAATCGATACATGGTTTACTAATGTTGCCTAAGGGATCAATGTGGTTTTTTTGAATGGTGTATTCCATTGAATATGTCGTTGTCATATGCGGATGATTTCCAGCAATTACAAATAGAGTAGTGTGTATTACAAGAGGAATTGAAGGTCATACATGAAACAGTTCAACCCATTGTTGAGACTAAAAGAATGGTGAATATTATGTTTGTTGGATTGTGTCTGCTATGCATGACTGTTGCACTACTGCTCACTATGCCAACAGTGTTAAAAAAAGTGATATGCTGCCCACATTGTGTTTCCTTGCTATGAATATTTGTGTAGGGTTTTTTGACATAGCAGCCTCTTGTATTTTGCTACTGTTACCCATATGTATGTTTTAAAACTGTTTGCATAAACCCGTTTAGCAACTTCTCCTGTATATATTAAACATATTAGCATCTTACTAATTCCACACATCATTTTGTGGAATTAGCACCATCGATGCATCATTCATTTTCCTAACAAGTGTTGCTAAAAATAGCTTTTCGCATTTTGATCTGTGAATGCTCTAAGTGGCCTATATTGATTCAAATGTAATTAAAGTGAAAGATTGTCATCAATTTTATTATAAAATTATATATGTGTGTATGAAAAACTTTAGTGAAGAAGTCAATAAGGTCTTTCACGAAGTTATCAAATATTGAAATTTTGATTTTGTTCTAGTGATAAAATTGATCAAAACTTGATTAAAAACAAATTATTGTTAATGCAAACTCAATAGAAAACAAAAAAAATGACCTGACGGTTAGAAAAAATATACACACCATATATAGGACTCAAAATTAGCGTTGAGAACCCACCAAGTCCTAACTAATGCCCAATGTTTACTATAGGAATCGCGTATGAATTGAACCTGCGTGAGAAATAATACAACAAGGCACAGAGATTTATTAGTGGAGTTTTTGGAGATATCTGGAGAAGGGATTTGGAAGAAGAAAGAGATATCCTCATATCATTCCTCACACCATTTAAAAAAGAAAAAGAAAAAATATATGCTTGAAAAAATTAATACAACCTAGTTAACACCACTCTTAGGCCATTTGTTAAATTACTTTAAGATGGCTTTTATAAAACTTTCTTGAGAAATATATAAAAAAATAAAAAATAAAAATTATTTTTCATTTTCCCATACAACGTTTTTAAAAATATTTTTTAAATCAATACCTTTAAGCCATTCGTTAAAATGTCTCAAAGGTTTTGTGTGAAGGGAAAACAAATAAGTAAAATATGCCACCTAAGGGAAAAATATACCATATGATAGCAATATATATTGCTGGGATTCTATCACTTCTCTTATTTTGATGGGTTTTGAATCACCAACCCCTTTACAGATTAGTCCTTTATAACAAAATCCAATTACAAACAGGGTGAGTTCATTTTGCAAGATATGAAGAAAAAAGGTGAGTTCCCCTTATCCAATTACAGGATAGAGAAAAGATAAGAAGAGTGGAAAGAAACAGGATGAATTTGAAATACATTGAATTTCCCCTTATCCAATTACAAACAGGGGGGAGTTCATTTTGCAAGCCAAGAGAAACCTATAACAATATCACTTAATTTGATCAATATTTACCACAAATTTTAATACAGGAACCCACATAAATTTCTTTCTTTAGGTTGGGGTTGCCCAACCTAATAAATACCATAGATGTTCCCAGTTCCATTGCTTTGAACAACAATCAAATTCAACCTAAATTCCAGCACTACGTGTATCTAAAATTCTAAATAGTCACCCACCAATGAGAATTACTTACAGCTGTGACAGCTTTAAGTATTCCCCTTGAATCAGAAATGTTATTATTCCTCAGCAGCACACAGCACAGCAGCACCTGATGCACACAACAGCAGCTCCAACTCCTGATCATAGTAGCTCCTACTCCACTCAATTCCAATACAATCATTCCTATCATTCTCAAACAGCAGCACCTAACATCTAACTAATGTCTCTCGTTATCCTTAAAACAAGTAAACTGATTGTGATGCTAAGCAGGGTAGGGAAACTCCAAAAAAAAAAAAAAACCCGAAGATGCTCATTGAAGTTTTGAATATAGAAGTCTATTCAATCAGCAAAGTGCAATTGATGCCATTGAAACCAAATTTTACTTACAGTTGGATTAACATGGAGAAATTTGTGCTTTGTCAAGAATCAAGATTCCAGCAATATGATAATAACAAATAAAAAAGTGAAGACATCCCTTCCAGCAATATGATAATAAATTCTAGGAGTACCAAATCCACCAAAAAGGAAATATGGAAAAGGGATAATTATGATAATGTTAATAAAAATATAAGCTTACAAATGAATAATAATATACTTAATTTTCAATATACTTACTTTTCTAGTTGTTGGTATAGCACTAGCCCTAACTGCTTGAATGGCTGCTGGAATTTCTTAAATAGATTGTGATTATGTCATAATTAAAATATTATAATTAACTAAAATACAAATAAATATAATAATTGTGTCAAATCAAAAGTTAGCAATGTTAAATCAAATATTACTAGGGTTTTACTAATGCAATTTGAAGATTTATTACAATAAAATTAGTTATACAACAAAACAGAGTGTATTGAATTCACAAATGAATGCTTCAAGGCATGTTTAAATGTATTATGCACTTGTTGTACTATATGGGCAATTTAATTTTTTTTTTAAAAAAAAAAGAAAAAAGAAAAAAAGAAGAAGATAAACCTCACTTCAAATGATGTTGCAACAATGCGTTCATAACAATAGTGATAGTGTGTAATAAGCTTAATAACTAGAGTGAAAATATTTGTTATTCGTTTCTCATTATCCACCGACATGTGCTATAAAGGAGCTCATTCAGTTCCCATTTCCTTTCAAAAAACAAGAATTTGGGTCAATAAGGCCTTTTTTTGGAGACAATGAAATCAAAAGAAAGAAGAAATCCATGTACCTTCGTCAATTTGGAGCCCCACAGGGTCAAAGTTTAGGATTACTCTCTCAGTTGCTTAATATTGCCACCGTATAGTAAAAAAAATTCCATGTCCTTTAATTTGCATCAGCTTTTGACTTGAGTCTTCTTGCCTGTGCGTTTTTAGACCACTTAAAATAGCCAGTTTAATCTAGTTATTTAGCTAAGTTATTAACTTAGGTAAATTATACAGATTTACGTTAACACAAAACAATCATATCGTGTAAAGCAGCGGAAATATAAAAAACACAATGATATAATGACCCAGGAAAACCGAACTGGTAAAAAACCTGGAGAAGATTTAACCTAACTATCCTCAAGGTAAAACTAAATCTACTATGAAAGAATTGAAATTTACACAATAGCGACTTAGACCACTAACATCCTATTGCTACCTCGAGTAGGAAACTTACTACCACGACTACGTGACAGTTTCGAGTCTACAGACTACTTCTTTCTTAGATTCTCAGCAAGCACAAGCACTCCCGCTTATATATCTTTAAGCTCTGAAATCTGCAACTGAAACGATCATCAAGTTCTTGACATAATCTTGATTCTTGATAACCCTAAGTATGTGTGAAGGCAAACACCTCTAAATCTCACAAAAGATTCACACACACAACACCAACAACCTTGAAAACGTGGCTAGAGTTTTTCCTTTTATACCTAAGGCAAAACATAAAACCCTACACGTAAAACAGACTTGAGTTGAGTTGGAAAATTTTGCAGAAAAACAATTCTACATGACTTTCGATCGGTCGAGTCTAATTCTCGATCGATCGAGCTAGGCAGAATTGCACAGTAAATTTTGCAGCAACTCGATTCCAACTTTACATATAGGACGCATACTTTGAGCAGTCTAAACAAGACTAAAATGTTTTGATCATGGTTTGCAACATTACAAATTAGAGTTTTAATACATTTAAACCTAAAGGTCTTAGAACCTAACATTGCCCAAAAAAACCTAACTAAAGAGGGAAGTCATATAATGCCTCGTTAATTTTTGCGTTGATAGAAACTATATATAAATTTTATCATAGATACTGCCCAGCATAAAGTGGAATTTAGAAAAAAGTATGGGCAGATAAATAACTTCACGTATAGATACTGACATCAGTTACATAGTTGCACACATATGTAAAGAGATAAATTATAATAGGACGACACTTCATCAAAGTTGAGAAGGTCACTTCTTTTGTATATACAGTGGGTAAATTTTTGTTGTAATTTAGACCATATATATATATATATTTATGTATGTATGTATGCTCAGATAACTAGGACTAGCTAGGAAGAAGAAGTTGTTGTAGGACACTCCCGTTTGATTTAAGCACGAAAACTCTTAGACATAAATTTTTTTCCCTATAAGCAAGAAATGTGATCACATGATAATCTGTACAAAAACCCCAATTGAATCTTAAACTTGAAATATTAACCACAAGGGGAGGTGCTTGATTGAAGGGAACTTGCTAATTAATTAGCTAGTATACTAGGCAATACATGTGTGCATGTTTCAGCATTGATGGATGCCAATTTTATCATAAAAACAAAGCAATAATCACATCACATGGTTTTAAAAGTAATAAATAAAATCAAAGAAAAGAAGGTTCAATTTACGAAGAATCTCACTAAGAATCCCCAGTAAGGTTGCAGCCGAGCCAAACTCAAAATACATTTGACTAAAAATACATTGCACAGCAGAGGAGCCAAACTCAAAAGATACATGGTTAAAAAGCATTTGACTAAACATCTTACCCTTCTCCATCACAAGGTAGCTTTTTCCACAAATTTTGCACTTCAAGAGATACATGGTTACAAAACATTTGACTAAAAATTTATGAAATATTCTAGTCTTTGGTGGATCAAAGTTCAAACATCTAACCTAATGTTACATTCTAACCATAGTATTTCTAGGAAAATCCAGACCACTACAATCTTGCTTACAATACTAAATATGGAGTTTACTCTGAGGGCGTGGACTCAACAATGTAATGATGTCATGGGGACACGATGACTACATGTATTTGGTACATCTTTGAACTTTAAAAAACTAGTTTAAATTTCATTATATACATGAAATTCAATGTATTATTCATAAACTAGAATGAAAGTATCTGTAACTTTGGTATGTCCTTGTCAAGTGGCCAAGGAAAATAAGACCACTCTAACTTCAACAGGTCTTTTCATTGTCAGATACCACTCATTCTATGGTAAGTAGGAAATATAGACAAATGCTATAAATATAAGGTCCCCATTTACATGAAATATGCCATATTTTCTTATTAAATGATCTAATAGAAATATTTGATATTGCAGCCTTACATAGATCAGGGGCATATAAGCAATTAAATTAGGTCTTCAACCCATTTTCATTTCACTGAAGAAGATGTTGGGATCCAATCAATTAAATTTAATAATATGCAAAAGCCATACAATGAACATCAAACTACCTTTCTCTGTAATAATAAAAAAAAAAAAAAAAAAAAATCAAACTACCTTTGTTCCTGTAAAGGAGATTTGTAGGATTCTCTTCATTCATATCTTTGATGATCGGTGAAAGGATGAGTTCAAATACATGCACCATGTACTTATATAAATATTATTACTAAAAGAGTATGCTTAAAATTGATTTTCATTTTCCTCTTCTTTTTTTATGATTTTTTTTTAAAATTATTTCTATCCCAACTAACTTCAATTGAAAAGAAGAAAATATTACTTATTTTTCAATGCCTTTTAAAGGTTTTGCAAACCTGTAAAAAGAACATAAGAGTCAACAATATTGGAATTCACATAAGTTGTACTTGAACTTTGTTAAGTTACTAAAAATTCTTTCCTGCAAATTGTAAAGGGAATTTTGGCTTTAAAAAGAATTCACAAAGCATTCGTTTGAAAAAAAACTTCTCTAACAAAAATAATTAGCTACTATACTAGGCAATACATGTGTGCATGTGCAGCAAGGATGGATGACAACTTTATCAAAAAAATAAAGCAATAATCACATCACATGTAATTAAAAATAATAAATAAAATCAAAGAAAAGAAGGTTCAGTTTAGGCAGAATCTCACTAAGCATCCCCAGTAAGGTTGCAGCTAATACACTTAAAATGCATTGCACAACAAAGGAGCCAAACTCAAAAAAGTATGCAGCTAACACATGTTTAGCATTGTTCCTTAGCATGTTTTAGACCATGCTTTAGGATATTTCAAACCATCGGTTGGAAGTTTTTGAGGATCAATGATTTCTCATCCATCAGCAAGTTATGTTTTGTTTACCTATATATATGTAGTAGTCCATCAACAGGTTATATTTATAGAACTTTGCAGCAAAGACAACATAAAGTTTATACAAACAACATCCACTAGTTAAAACAGCATATCATGTCTTTGCAGCAAAGACAGTTCGAATAATCAGCACAACAGTAGTTATTAACAACAAAATAATGGTTCCTTAATAAACCAAAATATTGGAATAATCATTAAAAAAAAAAGTTTATAAAATAAACCCAACACCAAAGCTAGTTTTTAACAATAAAAAGTAAATGATTTCCTTACAAACCATTAAGTATTACCATCATTAAGAATAAGTTCACATATAGTAAGATCATTATTCCTTAGCACATTAGAATGTGACCCCACTAAACCATATAACCAATGCAACAAAAAATGGTTCTAGTGGTAATTAGCATAATACACATAAGAAGGAAAACAGTAGCTGCAACCCCACAAAAAGCAGCCCCACAAAAAGCAACCCCACAAAAAGCAACCTAAACTTGCCCCCTTTCCTTAACCCAGTCCCCTACATTAAACTACTGATTAAATCCATCCAGCCCCTTTTTCTATCTGGCCTCAACATGATGAAAGCGGACTTATTATCGGGCTTATAGAGTTTGTTAAGGACCTTGAACATGGTGTAATCATCAACATTTTCAATACTATTAAGAATTGCGATAGCCTTGTCCATTGAGAACCTATCACCCACTGGCGTAGATTCAACAATTTCCTTTTAACTATCGCTATCCTTATTACTACGCATTTTTCTTGACATGTCCATGAACTTCATGATAGCATCGGTCATATATTCAATGGGCCCTCCTTTCCTCTTATTCCTTGCAGAGGTCTCTGAGTGAGATGGTCGCTTTCCAGCACGCTTTCTACCTTGCCCTACAACTGGGGTGGGCAACTCCTTCACATGTTCTCCATTATCGGGTTCGACATTGACGTGTACTCCATGTGTTAGGAAAGCGGCATCCAATTCTCGCTCTTCATCACTGTTAATTTATAGAAATCTAGTTGCAGTGCCTATGTTGAAGAGCTGTCCTAGCAAGTCATAGTGATCTAGCCCCTTTTTACAAAACTCTATACACTTAGGATTGGCTTATCAAGATGTGGTATATATGGGATTATTCACATGGGGTATATATGGGACTATTTATATGAATACTATAAATCAACGGCATGGAAATAATAAAGTAAACCTATAACACTTGCCGCCATTGCTTGTGCCCAAGCCGTGTCACTACCTATGACCATGTTAGGGACAGAATCCCATCCCATTCTAGTTTGACCGATTAGTTAGGAAAAAACACGGTGTCTTTGCTTTAACCTTTGATATTTCTGGCGTAATTGATCTTTGCAATAGGCTTTTCCAGCTTGTTGATTGAACTTGTTTCGGACAACTGTCCAAAGCCCTATTTTGAGTTGGCCACTAAGCATGTTCCCTTTGGCTTCTTCTTCAACCAAAACATCAATGAAGTGCTTCTCAATAGGTGGAGGCCATAACTTCCAATCCTTAGCATCGAATGATGCAACCATCTAATAAAAGATACACATTTAAGCCAAAAATATCCACTAACATGGATAATAGGCAAGACAGAGTGTACATGGTTTCCTAGTAAATTCAGATTTCTATTTTCCTAAATTATTTTTATGATTTCTCAGACTTGAACCTAATCCTCACCAATACCAGTAACTGAAGAATAGGAAAATGGTCATTTGCACAGAAAACTCTACCAAATATGTTGTAGCATTATGTATTAAGTTCAAATATAGCTAGAGCAACACATTTACCAATTAAATCAAACAAGTTATTACAAGTATATATAAAAGAGATTGCAGTGAAGACAAGTTACATATAGCATAGGGAAACAAAACAAAATTAACATCGCAATTATAAATGATTTATATGAAATCAAATATATACTTTAGGCCTTTATTAATGATTTCTAAAATGCCCATTCTCCTAAACCCTATTATGCTTTAAAAAGCCCATTTTACAAACCATACTTAGCTTTAGTTAGATGGTCATGGACGAAAATAGTGTCCAAAATCAAGAGCAAAAAACAACAGCAACTGTGGAGAAAAACGGACACCATGCATGAAGGATTGTTTAACATCAACTAAGAACAAATGCAACAGCAAAATTAAACATTGAATTGAACAGCAAAATTAAACACTTACCATAGGTAAAGGAATTGCATTGGAAGGGATGAATATGGCAGAATGACTGAGGAGGAAGACGTTGTGTTTGCAAACTCCATAATATACTCAGCTAGTGGTAGATGTGCTGTGCAAGGGCACTAAAATTTATATGAGACAACGTTTGAAAAAATCTTTCCCAAAACAGTGATTAAAGGCATGGTTGGACTGTTCGAGTAAATATGGTGCTTGGGGAGATGAATTAGGTCGTACATATTTGGGACTAATTTTGGTGAATTTAGGGTTTTGTAACTTTGGTTCTCTGTGTGTTTATGAACACTCTCAGATGGCCGTTGGGATGAGTAATGAGGGATTTGGGTGGGTGTGTGGAATTAATGAAGGGAGCTACAAGCCAGGTGATGGGACTGTCATTGTACAAAAAGGAGAGGAGAAGTGAGGTTTAGGAAGGATGAGAGGGTAGAGACTCAGAATAGACAGATGGTGTGGGAGAGAAACGAGTTAAGGTGTAGTCACTTCAGGTGGGCTCAGTGTATTTCAACCAAATGGTAACATAACTCAAACACCATATGAACAACAGAACTCAAACACCATTTGAACAACATAACTTACCAAACACAGAATTTAGTGTGGGGCCCACGTGTTTGGGCATTTAAACAACAAAAAACACTTCTAAAACACTCATACCAAACAGTACCTTAATGTCCATAGTCCTTGTCTTTCTAGGAATAAGAGATAAAAAATCTTTCCAAAGTTTCTTTCAAACATACATGTCTCATGGAAATGGATAAATTGCAAAGTACACCCCTAAAGTTTGGGATTGCTTGAATTTCACACCCTAAAGTTTGAGATATTTGATTTTACACATTGAAATTTGGTTTCTTTAGCAAAATCTCATCCTCTAAGGATCGCAAATATAACCCAACCCGCAAGTACCAGATTCGACCCGACCCTACCCTAATAGGTCGGGTTTTACTCGACCCGTTAAACAATAAGGTTGGATTTGGATTTTAAAAATCAAACTCGAAATGGGTTTAGGTCGAGTCCAGGTTTTATGAATACTTGGCCCGAACCTGACCTGTATACACATAATATTAAAAAAAAATTAAAACCCTAGTAGTATAAATACTTTATTTTCCTTTTAGATTTCATTTTCTAAACACTAAACCTAACCCTCACCTCTCAACCACCCCCTCTTTCTCTCTCAAGCTTTCACCACCGGCCACCCTCTCTCGCCCTCAGACTCTCCCCTCACAGTGACGGCCTCACTCAACCTCACGGACCCATAGCCTCGTTCTACCTCATGTTCCCCTCACGGTGTCACTGCACCTCACCGCCCCTTATCTCTCTCACTCTCACTCTCATTTTCTCTCAGCAACACCTTACCCAGTAACTTTACTCTCATTCACTCACCAACCTACCCTCACCCTCACCCTCACTCTCATCATGTGGTGGTTGTTGTTTTTCACGACAAAGCACAAATCTCATGGTGGCTGAAGATTGTTAGATCAGAGCACAGGATTGTTAGATCGGGGAGAGATCAGATAATTGGAGGACGAGATTGTGTTTCTGTTTATGATTTGTGGTTTTTTTTTTTTTTTATGAGTGAAAATTTTTTATTAATAAAGAAGAGGCAAAAAAAGCTAATTTGTGTTTCTGTTTATGTTTGGGTTTGTGATTTGTGTTTTTTTTTTAAATTTATTTATGAGTGAAAAGTCTGTATTAACAAAGAAAAGCAAACAAAAAAAAAAAAAAAAAAAAAACCAAGCTAATTTGTGTTTATGTTTGGGTTTGTGATTTGTGTTTCTGAATCTGTGGTTGTGATTTCTAAATGTAAAATTGATTTTTTTTTAAAAAAAAAAATTTATGATTGGGTCGTATTAGGCCACAGCTCTAGATTAGGCCCAGAAATGGTTGGACAGGCTCGTGGGCCCAATGGAGCGGGTTTGGAGTTTTAAAAAAACCTGTCCCGAACTCGACCCATTACCATTCCATCCTCTGTTAGTTTAAATGGTTAAATGACAACTTGGCATGCTGACATGTATTTTCTTTCCCAAATTAGCCCTTTGCAAAACAATGTCTGCTGCTATCTTACAAACTGGACTGTTTTGTCCAAGAAGAAGAATCAGAACATAAAGCCCACAAACAGAGTCATTTCACTAGTGTAGAAAAAAAAATCTCAAACTCTCCTTGGTTCATCACCCACAACCCTCTCCATCTTGTTCGTTCCACCTCACCGGCAACAATGAGAGAGCTACTTCAAATCAATGGTAGTGCGATGGCTCTAAAGTAGGTCCATCCTATGAAGCACGGGTGCGTTTCGGGATTAGGGTGTGGGTGCGAGACTCGACAATTTTTGAAAATATTGGGTGTGGGTGCGGCAGGGTGTAGCGATTAAAAAATTATTAAAAATATTTTATTTATATTTTTGATATATTGCTAAGCATATTTTTTTCACATTAGTAGATAATAGCTAAAACATGATGTTCATAAATTAAATACAATCCACAGGATTGAAACTAAAACATTCCATGATGTTTGGAAATTAGAATACAACTCACAAGTTTGAAATTAAAACAAAATAAAAGATAATCAACAAGACAATCAAACACCAACATCATTATCATCAAGATCAATAGCTTCACTTGAACTTCACTTTCACTAGTAGTAACACTAGTGTTAACATTCTCAATAACCATGACCTCCAACTCTAGCTCATCAAGTGTAAGGGCTGCATTCTCAAGAATTCCAGCTCCTCCATGTATGTCGCTCTCATTCCAAGAGTCTCCTACAATATCCCACATCTTTGTTTCTCTATGTACATACTCCTCATTACACCTTGACAAGAGTCGAAGATTAGAATGCACATATACCAAATCCTCAACCCGTGCAGGAGCCATTTTGTTTCTTTTTAAGGAATGAATGAATTTGTATGTGCTCCAATTCCTCTTAGCACATGAGGATGAACAAGGTTGTCCAAGAAGTTTACGGGCAAGGGTTTGAAGAGTTGGAAATGCGAAGCCATGGTATTGCCATCAAACCAAAGGTTGTAAAACCCACGTATTTGTCAAGGCATTTGGTGAAGGAACCTTCCTCCTGAAAATGCAGCAAACTCAAACTTCACCACCTTTAATTCATTCTCATCTTCAAAGTATCGATCCAAATACTTACTCCTTTTCATAAAAATTTCATGATCCCGATGTGAAGGGATGCGTTTTGGATTCTCCGAAAGCCATTCAATGGAGTAATACCTAGTTAAAGATTAAAAAAACAAATATAGATGAAACGTGAGTTTTACTAGAAGGGGGAACTAAGGAAAATAGAAAATAAATTTACTTACTTAGGATTTAAAGAATGAGCCCAGCAATGTAGTGGTGCACAATTTTTAGTCTATCGATCAATGAGTATATCATATACCACACCCCAAAATGAGCTATTCTCATCATCTTCCAAGCCTTCGTGCCGATATATTGCTGCCTTCACCTTCTCTATCATTGAATCCCACATCTCATACACAAGATGAAGATAAGGCTTATCTGTGTCAACTACTAGTAGCATATCATAAATAAGTACTGTGAATTCAAGGATATAATCAACACTATCCTACCAAAGATCACTTAAAATCATATCTTTCACCTTTTGAACTTTTCCAACATTATCCTCCCTCTATGAAGCCCATTGCTCACTCATAGTCATGGCTTGAAGGCATCTTTTTATCAACTTTGACCTTTTCAGCATTACAACAACCGAAACAAATCTAGTATCAACAACTTGGAGCAGTTTTAATGGACAAAATTCATTAAACATTGCCAACTCCATTGAATGGTTCATGATAAAAACACGTATGAAAGATGCATCATCAAAAATACATGTAATCTAACTACATTCCTCATATGTAACTTCATTCTTTTCAGTGTTTTTTGCTGCATAAATATTCTTCAAAGCTAGATTAAGAGTATGGACAACACAAGGTGTCCAAAATATTTTAGGATACTTACTTTCAATAAGAGCTCCAGCAGACTTCATCACACTAGCATTAACAGTGATGGCTTGGACAACTTTTTCATGTCCAATCTCTTTTATAACAACCTTTAACACCCGAGTAATATAATGTTTGTCTTTGAACTCACTTGACTTATCAATTGCCTTTATAAACACTAGATCCCCATCTGATACAACCATAATATTAATAAGAGGCCTTCTTTAGGGATCAGACCATCCATCAGAAACTATACTTACACCATTTTCAAGCCAAAAGTCCTTAATTGGTTTCAAAAGTCTTTCAACATGAGCTCTTTCTCTTTTCAAAAGTGTTGTTCTCAAGGCATTGTATCCAGGAGAAACATAACCTAGAATACTATAGGTAGCAGCATATGAATACGAACTATGATAATATGGGTTCCTTGCAAAGTTAAACGAAAGCCCACCAGTGTAAAACATCCTACCAATTCTACTATCTAATTCATGTCTAGCATTATTTTGGAATGCTCTCTCTATTGTAGCATTTGCAGTTACCTTCCTCCTCTTACCATTAACCGGATTTGTACTATCACTTCCTTCTTGTCTCCGAAATGGACCAGGTGGTTTTTCTACTTTATTCACATACTGCCAAAGAGGAGCTCCATCATTTGGCACTCCTTGATTAGATGAAGGTGGAGTTTCTGTGCTAGTAACTTCATCCATTACAAATTCAATAGATTCAATTTAACCAACAAATAATAACTATTAACTGTTAACTAAATAAATTAATAATAAATCAAACCCAAGTTACAACTTACAACATTACAACTTATATAAAAAATTAATAATAACTATTTAATATTAACATCACACTTCACAAATTCATAATAACCATATAAATTAACGAATAATAATAACAACTATTAACATCACAACATCATAGTTCTAGCATCACAACATCACAGTTAAAAAAATCAGATCACATTCACAACATCAATTCACAACATCACAACATCATAGTTAAAAAAAAAAAAAAATCAGATCAAGTGAAGATTGGTGAAGATTGATGATACTTGAGTTGAGCTAGGAAGCACGGAGTGAGGACTGAGGCGAGCTGTGATGTGAGACGAGTTGAGCTAGGAAGCACGGAGTGGGTCGGTGAGGTTTAAGTGGCTGAGTGAGGTGAGAGGCAGAGAGCAACGAGTGGGTCGGTCGGTGAGGTCGGCAAGAGGCAAAGAGCAGAGACACTAAGACAAGTGAGAGAGTGAGACGAGTGAACTAAGAGATGAATGAGTTAGGTCTTAGGGACTTAGGGTTTGATAAGGTAAGTGGAAATCGTGCGTTTTGCATCTTTTTTTTTTTTTTTTTTTTTTTTTTTTTTTTTTTTTTTTTTCGATCTGAATCGGACAGGACCGATACGGATCGAGTCAGCATGATTTGTGAAACGAAAAAAAAAAAAAAAAAAAGAGAGGACATGGCACGGACGCGCATGCAGCGGTGTCCCTCGCGCGTCGGACGCCGGTGCGGCAGCCATTTTTCCGCTTCTGTGCTTCCTAGGATCCATCCCGGTGCCGACAGTGAGCTCTCCTCTCATTCTCTGCAACTCTCGTTAAGGAGAGACCGCTTTCTTCGATTCTAGTAATAACAATATTGGTGGACCGTGTTGGCTATAATATATGTGGCACTTCAGGGTCTTCAATCTTAACTAAATTTCAATATGAAGCACTAGAAGAGAGCGGATAAAATAGGAAACTAAATGATAAAATAAATTAAAAACGAGAATATCAATAAACAATTTTCTAATACTAGTGAATTACAAGAGTACTCTACAACAGTTGGCTAAATATGGCCACAAACAATAGGAAGACCTTCTTCAGCAGCAAGAATAGCTTCAAAGAGTTCATGAGACCACCTGATGGAATATTCAGAGTCTATTTTAGCAGCTATGGGTATGTGATTTTGGGAATAAAATGAGATTTGGTGAAACGATCGTGTTGCAGATGAGTTATGATTCTTCTTCTTGGCGGAACAGTCTTGTTTTGTAAACTAGCAGTAGTTCTGTTTCAAGTGAAATGACAATGTTCCGTGAGGGGCTGATTTTGGGGAAAAAAAAATAAAAAAATACACCTCAGCACGCCAACGTGTCATTTAACTGCTTAAACTAACAGAGGGCACTTTAGGATGTAAAATTTAATTTCTCAAACTTCAAAGTATAAAATCCAAACAACTTTAAACGTCAGGTGTACTTTGCAATTTACCCGTGAAAATTGTGAAAAGCCTTCGTAATGTTCCCTTTCACCACCTCGAGCATTTGTGTAAAACTGCAATAGTAAAATCATTTGGTCCCAATGCATTATCCCCATCCATGTTTTTTAGTACATGCAATATTTCCTCTTCATTAAATGGTCTCACCATTTTCACAAGGCTTCCAAGTTTCCAATTCATAGTATTCGCACGTTTCTATAGACTTGGAAAATTTAGTTTTTAGGGAAAAGTTAATGGTTGCCTAAGTTCATTGGTTTATAAATTATTTTTAGAAACTATTTAAGGAAAAATTTAAAAATAACTAAGATTTTTTAATAGTTTTTTTTTATATATTTATTGTGAAAATGATATATAAATCTTCCTAAAATGGTCAATTAACATTAAGGACACCCATTAACAAGAGCATTATTTTTAATATCGACAAAAATCTATCTCCAATCTAATTTGGAAAGAAACCCTTTAAACTCATTTTATATCTTTTTATTGGATGTGAATTTTGAAAATTTAACTATTGGATTGCATGCTTTTATTGTATCCTCTATGGTTGTAAAATTTTAAGAAGATAAAAAATCAATAGTTATGTTATTAATCAAATGTTTAAATTCTAAGTTTTTGTGATTTAAAATTATGTATAAAAAATAAGTATCAAATAGTAAATAATGTCCGATTTGAACGAAATTTGACATGCGTGTTAAGAATATAAAGAACATGTAATCTAACGGCTATATTTTTAAAATTCACATCTAATAAAAAGAGGTTATGCTAATGAGCGCCCTTAGGCAAGGATTAACAATCCATTTTAGGAAAGTTTTGATATCACCTTTATGAGAAATAAAAAAAGCTGTCAAAAGACTCAAAACATTAATTTCTTTTTTTTCTTCTCATAAAAACTTTTTTTGAATGGATTATTAACCATTGGCCTAAGGGCATCCATTAACATTTCTCAATAAAAAAATACAGGAAGAGTTTTAAAAATTTTTCTCCAAACTAGTATGAAGGAAAACTTTGTCTTTTAATATCCTTGTGATAAGTACACATCACTTTCCACACATTAATGAGAGTTAAAGCTTGGTAGACCATGGAAGTAATAATTAATCACCACTATTTATTACTCTTATCCACAAATCCCTTTAACCCCAGCCACATTTTCTCAACCCAAAAAGAAAAACCTGATCTCTGTATTCAAACCTTTGCTATTTACAAAATAGGATAACAGTTCAAGAGATTTCTAGGGAGTAAGTATTGACTTGTAGTAGGGCGAAGATAGTCGAATAGCACTTTTTTGCAAACTATGTTGCAATCTACCATTATTTTAGAAATATGTAAGAATTTACCACTTTTTGGATACTTGAGTTTGGCCAAATTAAGTTTTTCATGAACTCGAGTACCATAAAAAATTTTCAAAATTTTTCAAAGTATATTTTTTCAAAGAACTCGAATTTTTGAAACTCGAGTTTCACGGCAAACTCGAGTTTCAAAAATGTAGTAGATCCCTACATATTTTCAAAATAGGAGTAGATTGCTAATTTTTTTTTTGCTAAGTGGTAGTGGACCATTTTCGCCCTTGCATTAGGAAAGTGTTCTTCCTAGTTCCCAGGTCATAGAGACTAGGAATCCTTTTTTTTTTTTTTTTTGTTTGTTTGTTGAGAAACTAGAGATTAGGAATCTAATAATTCTTTTGTGTATATATATATATATATATAATATAGAAATTCTATTATAGTCTAATCTAATTGTGCGTGTAAAGCTCCCTCTTAAAAACTTAAACCTCGACCCTTGCCTTTACATTCCACATGCACTTATACTTGTAGAGTGACTATCCTGGTAAAGATGCGAAATGGTAGAAATCTAATAATTCTTGACATGGCAAGAGTGTCTTGATTATTGGACAAGGTATAAATTACTATATCGCATATTAATTACGTGTATGTATATATTTTTAATAAAACTCTTGTTATTATATATTAAATGTATTAAACACGTTTTAAACATTTCCCATATTATATTGTAACAAAAATACTTCAACTAATTAGTTGCACTTCAATACTTTTATTGATGGTGTAGTTGTTTATTTTGTAAAGACGACATTTCATTATATATAACTATTAAGATTACGTTTGGTATACTGAATGTAAATTACATTAGGAATAATAATCTTTATTACTGGGAATAAAAGACATTGTAATGGAATAATTATTACTATTCATAAGTTTGATTGTTACATATAGAAAGCTTGTAAAAGATGATGTATAAGGAAACTTTATATTTTTAGAAATATATTAATTTTAAAACCTATTATATGCAGTTAGGAATAGCTATTACATTCATTTTAAAGAGAAATAGTTATTCTTCAATTTAAAGAATAGTTATTTTAATATAATAACTAATCCATGTAATAAAGATGCAACTAAATAAGTGAATAACCGAATTGATATTACATATAAATAATTATTTCATTACAGAAGCTATTACAACGTACCAAACGTATCCTAAATTATCAAGATTAATTTAATTTGAAGTTTTATTATTTATATCAAACATCGTTATTTTCACGTTTTTATTATAAATCTTGAATTTTTTTCCATATTTATTAATATTTTATCTTATAACGAAACACCAAACCCACATTGCTTTTCATATACATGTGACATGGCTTGAATTGGAGTCTCTTAAAGTTGGTAATTAATGACCTTGTTCATTAGTTTCAAAAAAAAAAAAAAAAAATGACCTTGTTCATTTCCTCATTAAAGGTGTCATTGCCATAAACTGAATTAGGGAGGGAATTAAGTTGTGCTTTCCTCATTAGTTTGGTCCAACGTTTAAATTGTATTTTTTTTTGCACCTTTTCCGTCTTCAAACCACAAAATGTAAATCCAGGTATGCATCTAGAAAGTAATAAAAGTAGGCAAATTTAGTATTAATTAAAATTTCTCCAACAATGATTAGAAAATACAAGGCATAATAAGTAGTTTACGACGTAAGTGTAATGTCTGATCATTTTCATATATGTTAAACTCACAGACACAAACACTCCCCGATATAGCTTCTTGTTGGTCTAGCCATCTTAAGGACGTCCAGCACCACAAAGACCTTGGCAGTATATATTGCATCTGGAATATCCATAGTTTGGCGGGCACCGCTTAGGAAGGCAAGCCTTATAGCATTGAAAATCATACACATAATAAGCTTCCCCAAGCTCAACACAAGCAGCAAACATCACAACCATGGCAATGAGGAGCAAGGCTACCACTTTGGTTGAACCCATTTGCACTCCGCTTCTTTGTACTTTGTAGCGTTTAATTATAAATTGTGATGTGTGGGGTTTTGTTTGGTGGGTCTTTGCAATTTATAGCAATATATTTTAGGTTGGAAAACAAATGGGAGTGAAGGGGTCACCGCTCACCTATTTTGGGGGTTAGACCATGAAGTCGTTTAGTTGATTTATGGTGTAGGCCTAAATGAGCGGATTGTCATGGAGTTGGTCAGTTATAAAAACACAATAATAATACGTGTAAAGAGAATAACTTATGCGTACAACAAGTTTTGTGACAATTTTGTCATGTAGTAACAAATATAGTTATATGTAATTGAGCAAATATAATATGTAACACTCATCTATAACGACTTTTGTTTTCGCATTTGTGACAGAGAATTCAAATTTGTTTATGCCCCCATCAATCCTAACTCCTAAGTATACATCTCTCAATTGCTAAAACACAAAAAATTAAACTTATTCTAAAATCAATATATTTAAAATAATATACTAGATCAACTCTACTTTATACTGACTCAAAATAGAAGGGGAAAAACTGATATAAACACAGCATAGAAAACTTCCTAGAGAAAGAAGAATTTATTTTATTTTATTTTATTTTTTTTTAAAAAAAAACCTCTATTTCTTAAGCACAAAAATGAAGTGTTGTAAACAAGATTGTCAAAATCGGAATCCTACGTAGGATTATGAGAAGTAGGTGAGATCGTGGATCGTAAGATCGGATCGTATATCATAGAATCCTACATGTTTTCAAATTTAAAACAAAAAAACACATTAATAATGACTTTATCCATAAAAAAAAAATAAAGATTTGCATCATATGATATTATTTGCATGTCATATATCGTTATGTCTATACTAACGAAAGAAATATATTTAAGTTTTGACCCCGTGTATCTAAGGGTGCGTTTAGATACTACTTATTTTGCTAAAAATTGAAAATACTGTAGCAAAATAATTTTTAAATGCGTAAATAGTGTTGTGAGACCCATTTTTAATAAAAGTTTTGTTGAAAAAAGAGATTTGTGGGTCCTGTGAACAGTGCACAAGACTCACAAACCTGGCTAAAATGTGCTTCTCCCCCAAAGAAAAAAAAACACAGACGCGCGGATAGTGCTTTTCAGCACTATCTAAACGTATACTAAAAGTTCAATAAATGTTTAATTAGCAACTAAATACCAAAATATTTATCAACACATATGGAAATATTTTTCAAGTTCTACGTTTCAAGTTCCAAGTAAAAATCCAAAATAAGTTATCAAATGGAAACTAGTTAACTAAAATATGAAATTCAAAAGCAAGATTTAAATTAAGGTGAAATGAACATTTAATTATTCTCATTCTAGGATTTTATAACCACTATCCTAATCATCATCATCCATTTCATCATCTATGTAGGCATTGTATATTTGTATACTAGAGCTACAAAAGAGATCAAGATACAACTTCACACTCAACTATTCAAGTTCTACCACTCAACAACAATTACAGAGCATACTCAAAAAAATCAATCAATCAATATACAAATACAAGCATACTAATAAAATTATATATAATAAAAAAATTTAGTAAAATTATAACACAAATTAGTATATTAATCAAACAAATTTAACAACATTATAGCTTAAAGTATAGCAAAGCCAATATAAATTCTTCAATTAAAAATGATGAAGCATTCATTTATTTTAATTACAAGTGAACTAGAAACTAAATAACATTTGCTTAGGTTAACATAATTTTATAGATAAAAAATAAAAAGTCATACAAAAAAAAAAAACTAATGTTTTGGTAGGATCTTTAAAATTGGTTGGATCCCGTACGATCCTACATACAATCCTACCATTTTTACAATCTTAGTGCAATTCTAAACGTTTTGGTGATGTGAGATTGTAATATCGTGCTATCCTACGATCCAAATCTCGATTTTGACAACCATGATCATAAACAAACCTAAACTCTTGATTTGTAGCCTTCCGAGTTCAAGCTATAGGAAATCCTCCAATAGTCCACAAAAAATCGATGCATATGATTAGGTTGAATCTCTTTTGTGCAAATGCAAACATTTCACAGGAAATTATTGTGTACTCTCAGAATACCATAAATGCGTACTCCCTCCTCTCACACGAATAGTGAATCCCACTAATTAAATTCATGGTGAGACTTACCATTCATGTGAGAGGAGAAAATATGCATTTATAGTACTCTGAGAGTACCTAATAATTTTTCACATTTCACATGCAAACTGCAATAGTAATGTAAGTTCTTTGACAACGGTGTTTTTCCTTTCCCTCATTTGGGTGGATGGTATTAATTAGTTGAAGCTATCATACAATTAAGTGGATGTAAATAATTCTTTCTCAAAAAAAAAAAAAAAAAAAAAAAATTGGATGTAAATAATTGAAGTTATCACGGCATAAAAGCAATATAAATGTAAACTTTTCTGTCAAAAGACATTAATATTGCAATGGATATAGAAAGTTATCGGTAGAAATATGTACATTTTACTTTTTACAGAGTTTAGCGCGGCTGCACGTTTGTGTGTGTGTCTATATATATATATATATATATATATATATATATATATATATATATTATAAAACTCCTATTATTATATAATTAAATGTATTTACAAAATAAACAACTTCAATACTTTTATTGATGGTGTAATTGTTTATATTGTAAATACATTTCATTATATATAATCATTTTTTTAGAGAGTTTTAAATTATGATGTCCACTTCTAATAATAACTCTTTATCATTAGACCAAAATATCAATTAATTTTTGGTATAGGTGGGGAGATTGAACCCCAAATTTCTTATACAATCATCAGAATATTTTACCAATTGAGTTAATTGGAACTCATTTATATATAACCATTAAATTGTCAGGATTAATATTTTTAGTTTGAAGTTTTATTATTTATATCAAACATCATTATTTTCACGTTTTTATTATAATCTTAAAAAAAATTTCATTTATTAATATTTTTTCTATGATTTGAAATTTTGAATTATTAAATCTTATTGCCATATATAATCTATTTATTGGATTTAAAATAAAATCATTTGAAAGTATAATAACTTGATACAAAAAATACCTTTCTTTTGGCTAAGTAAATTTTGAAGAAAAAAAATATACTAAATATATTAAATTATTAATTAGTTGAATTGTTATAACATCTTATAAAATTAAATTAAGATAAAATAAGTATACTACTAAATTAAAATATAATGAAAGAAATAATTTAGCGTATATAACCATTTTTTTAGTCTCAATTTCTTAGTTCAAATTCATATTATACTTGAATTACCTCATTTACTATTACTAGTTTGTAACCTCATGCATATGCATAAATACACTTAAAAAAGATATACAATAAGATGCATAATATAATTCATATATATAATTTAAATACTATTGATATTCATTTTTATATTTTGTTAACTCTTTAAAAATTTTGTAAGGATATTATTAGGTATAAAATGTAAATTGTTTTTTTTATAATTATTATGAAGCACTTTTTTTATGATTCATTTATTCTAGACTCTTTAGTTTTTGTATTTAATAACTCACTTGTATGAATATTTATCATGTGGTTCTACATTTGATTCTAAAATTAAGAAATAAAACTTTTTAAAAATAAATAATCTAGTACACATGGCACAAAATTGGAACTCTAATTTGGAATTCTAATTTAAGTTTATCTCAACTTCACCTATTATTATATATATAGATTATTTTTTTTCCATATTTCTACAAAATATTTTGTTTTGCTTTTCTTTTTTTTAAATTTCTGTTTTTAAATCTTGAGCCGAATGAAATACGTATATATTTTATATTGTACATATCTCATACATTAATAATTAACTATAATTCCAAAATGAAATCTGAGAAATTTCTCACATGGCTGTAGTCACTTATAATACACAATAGAATTATTCCTCCCAAACCGGGCAAATTCATTCCTAAGACTCCATTTGGGCTAGAGAGTCACAAATACTCAAAAATGCCAAAAGAAACTCATCTCTAACATTTTTTTTTTAATTTACAGGAACTGTTAAGACATATGTACATCACGTTAGGAACATATGTCAATATTTTATGTAATTGGCTAATCCTTTGACAAAACGCACTTTACTTGTAATTGGGTAGATCTAGGATGTGTTTAATACTTCAAGAAACAAGGTTTCAAATTCAAGTATTAAAATCATGCAAGTCTGTCCAAGAATCAAGTGAAGAAGTATTGTTCATTAAAGCTCCACAGCTAGTATCTACCGAGACTTAAAAAGTTGTTTCAGCCCATAGCTCGACAACTACTCAATAGATAGGGTATCTGTCAAGATTTATGAAAATCAAATTTTCAATTTTGATTTCATGTCAATCCGTGAGTATGTGTTTGGGCTTTCTTTTCTCACAATCCTAAACATATACAATGATTATTTTAAGAGCTGTCACAGAGAGTACAGTCGCATAAGTGTGGAGCAAAGTGTTGGTCATGCAAAATTATGACTAGAAACCTAGTTTGCCCTAATTCATCTTGATGAAAATGCTGTGTTTGTACACCTAGGGTTTTGTGACTAAGTAACTTCGTGATCTTAATCGAGTGATGAACTAAAAAACTTTGCAACCAACATCCTTCTCAAGTTGGTGATCAAGTCATGTACTAGGATCCGGGCATCTTTTGATTAGTCACGTACTGGGAACCGTGCAATACAAGGAGAGATTGTCACTACAGAACAAGTCCAATTGTGTATTGAGGTAAGTATTCAACTATAAGTTGGTATAAGGTACTGGGATTCCTTTACTGTAACCACTTGTTGTGATAATAGTGAATTCTCGAGAGTGGTGACCTTAAAATCACCTGGTGGGGGTTTTTGCCTTAGAGGTTTTCTCCATTCGTAAACAAATCACCGCGTCAACTTTATTTTCCGCTGCATTATATTTTAGTTGGTAATTTATTTGTGCTACCACGTACATTTCATGTTAATTTGATTAATTAATAAACTTGAGTAATTAATCAATTAATTCATCACAATGGGTCAATACATTCTTGGCTTATCAAGTGGTATTAGAGTGGGTACACTCTGATTGGATTAATTTCCTGAGTGTGATCCTTGACCCCCATTGTCATGGAAATTCTTGATTGTTTTGATTTGCATGATCTAATGTTGAATGATGATGGTAATGATATTCAAGATACCTATTGTAAGCTTTATAATTTTTGTATGAAATCTCTTGAATGTACTACAAAATTAAAAGCTAATTTTAAAAAGGTTAAACTTGAAAGAGATGATTTGATTGCAAAATTGGATGAAGCTAATAATTTAAATGAGAATTTCAAAAATCAAATTCCATCTCAGGTGGACAAAATTAAGAGTTTGGAAAAGCAACTAGTTGAATTTAAAATTGAAGTTGAAAAATTAACTAGTGCTAAACTTGTTGTTGAGCCTAACTCAAAAGAAAAAGATTTTTGTTTTCCTCCATTTAAAAGGAATAATGAAGAGTTGAAGGTTAATATTGTTAGAATAGACAAAGGCAAACAATCTGATGTTAACGCTGAAGTTTCTAAACCTATGTCTAAAACTTCTCTTAGGTTGAATAAAAATTTTAAATTTGTCCCCATTTGTCATCATTGTCATATTATTGGTTATATTAGGCTAAATTGTCCTAAGTTGAGGTCTCTGTCAACCTCTAAGGTTTGAACTCCTTCTAGGAAGCCGAGTAGTTCTAAAAATGCTCATATTTGTCACCATTGTGGTGTTTCTGGACATACTCGTCCTAATTGCTTTAAGTTGTATCCTCAAAAGCAAGTGTCCAAATGATCACAAGTTTCCTTTCAAAGACCTATATCTTTGTTTGGAGAGTTACTAAAAGCCTTAAACTTTTTAACTCAATTTCAGGAGAATCTTAATTCTTCAATGTCCTTTAGTAGACATACTAGGACATATGCCTTTTCATCTTCATAGCTAAAGACTCGTGTTGTGTGAGTGAGAAAGGAGCCTAAGACTTAATTGTCTTTTCTGTTGGCCTCTACTTTAATTCTTTCTATCTAAAGTGTGACTCTCTTTGCTTAATTTTTTATCTGCTTTGGGATCATGCTTTCATGCATATGCATCTTTCTTTCATACTTTATGTTGTTTGTCTGTTTTTGTTTGGTTGTTTAGTTTTTATTTTGTTTTGTTTTTAAAATAAAATAAAATAAAAAGAAAAAAATAAAAAAAATACAAAAACAATGTGTATTTGCGTACATTGGTACTTGTGTACCTTACATGGCCAATGAAACAAAGTTTTCTAAATTTTATATCTCTTGTAGCTTAGATGAGCATCTCTATGTACAACTAAGTAAGTGAGCTTTGTGGCTCTTGTGTGTGATGAGTAAGATTAAGTTATCTCTTATACTTAACACTCTAATCACTCTTTTTTTACTGGAATGACTAAAAAAAACGTAAGAGAAAGGCATAAATAATCATCTCACCACTAGTGTCTGCCAATCATGAAATGACATCAGTATGCTTCGACATAGCAAAAGTGCAATGTTCAAAACTTAACATAATTTGGTATTTCTTTTCTTTCTTTTATATGCCCATGCATGATATGCTTAAAAGAAAATATGCAAAGAAAAATTAAAGAATCAAAATGCTTTAAAATATTATTGCAAACGTGTATTCTAGGAGATGTGGGAGTTATAGGACGTACCTCGAAGGTGATAGTCCCCATTAAACTGTTATGCTTGTGTGTGAGTTAAAGTGATTTTCTCATATCTCAAATTGTCATAACATGTAGACACTTATGCAATCTTATGATGTTCTTCACACAAAACACACAATATTCTTTGCTACTTTTGATACATGTGCAGGTACAATATGATTTAGTCATCACAAGGTTCACATGCGTTAATGTATGCTCACTAAACTGTCTTGACTTGTTTTTTGAAATATAAAATTGGTTAGACTTGGTGTGTGTGTGTGTGTGTGTGTGTGTGTTTTGGGTCTAAATGCATGATATTTTTTTTAAGATGAGAGATGTTTTTGAGAGCTTAAAATATTGGTTGGATCCTTGGTTGAGTAACATGTTTGATTGCATTCATGTCTGTATTTTTCTCGTCCTTGAAAAATTGTTTTTAAGCAATCTCAACAGCTCCTTGACATATCTCGATAGTTAGGCTATCTATCGAGCTCTTCAGTTTTTTTTTTATCACAATCTCGATAGCTCCTCAATCCATCGAAAAAGTTTCCATCTCCTCGATAAATGCTTGATAGCTCCTTAATTCATCAAGCTTCTTTGCTGTGGAAACCTCTGGACAGATCCTCAATAGTTAGCTCAATAGCTTCTTCAAGCCTTTTTAATCCTCGACACCTCTCGATCTGTCGAGAATTAAAAGCTTCTATATATAGGATCCGCACGATTACAGCTTCATTTCTTCTTGATCTCTCTCGATCCTTTCTACCCTCTCATCTTCCTAAACACCTATCTCTCACTCTAAACTTCATCCTCAAAGGTTTTTTGGCCTAAAGATTATCTTCTTTCATCTGGTATGATCTTTTTCACTCATTCTATCATACATTTCATGTTTTCTGACCTAACTTTTGAGATAATGAAAAATTTTGGGATTTTTCAAAATTGATGAAGTTGTTGTGAAATTTTTGGGATGGGTATTGTTTAAACAGTTTTCAAATCATCATGTATTGTATCACATTAATGTTTCATGCATTTTAGATGTGTGTTTATGTTGTTGCAAACTTGTGTGCTAGTAGGTTTGGATTAGGTTAAGCCCATGATGTTCTTATGTATTGATTTGTTTGGTGCTTTTTTGCGTGCCTCTCTCTCTCTCTCTCTCTCTCTCTCTCTCTCTCTCTCTCTCTCAGTTAGTTGCACTATGGCACCTAAACGAAAATCTACTATGTCCCAGAACCCCCTTCATTCTGGGGCATCTTGTTCTAATTCTAGCCCCTCTCACATTCGGGTACATGATGATAAAGCCCACAAAGACTTTTTAGAGAACTTCTTTAGACGAGGCATTCATTCGAAATGCCAAGTCATTTTATCGAATTTCTCCGATACTAACCTACCCATTGTCATTCACAATAGAGGTTGGGAGTCATTGTGTGGCGTCCTGGTCACTTGTCCATCCATGATCATTCAGGAGTTCTACTCCAACATGCACGGATTTGATTATTTAGTACCTTTCTTTGTTACTCGCGTTCGAGGTACGTGCATTGTAGTCACTCTGGATATTGTATCTGAGGTGCTCCACGTCTTGAGGGTAACGCATCCTAACTACCTCGGCTGTGATCATCTTAATATTATGTCTAAAGGCAAACTCATGTCTTCTTTTTGTGAGCGACCTTCTAATTGGGGTGATCATTAGTACACCCCTTGCTCGGCCTTTGCTAAAGGTCCAAGGTTTCTTAATATGGTGATAACCTTTGTTTTGCATCCTCTGTCTCACTATAACTCTATCACAAAGCCCCATGCTTGATTTTTGCTATCCCTCTTAGAGCATATTTCTATTGACTTCCCATCTCACTTTATTCTATCCCTCATAGATGTCTATAAGGATACAGCAACCCATGATAAGCTCACTTTTCCTTTGGCTATCACGCGGATCATTCATCATTTTTCTGTCTCCTATCCCAAGTCGGATCACTTCTCTGTTATGTGCGCCATAGACGCCGCTACCATTAAACGGAGTGAAGCGCAACTACGATCGAGGCGGCCCAGGACGGCAATTCCTCCAATTTCTACAGTTCCATCCTCTTCCGCTCCTTTTTCTTTGGGTAAGGTGACTCTTGAGGACATCATGGAATAGCTTGTGCGCATGGATGCTCGCCTTGAGAGTGATAAGTTGTGTTAGGTGAACACCCATGTTAGTTGTATTGCACGAAGATAGGTTGCCATGGGTGGTTTCGTTGCTTACTCTTCTCCATCTCCATTAGCTTCAGATGGGAGTGATGATAGCTCCAGTAGTGATGATGCTGATAAGGATGATGGTGCTAGCTCGCCCAGTGATGATGAGATGTCTACTTGATGTACTTACCCTTTATCACTCGTGACAAAAAAGGGGAGTAGTTTTGAATGTGAGAGTAGTCATATACATAGGGAGAGAGTTAGTACTTAGGAGATTTTTGTTAGGGGAGTGTCTATATTTTAAGGGATGTAGTGAGGACTTATGTATCTTTTTATTTTCTTTCTATTTTAGACACATTGTTCATGTACCTTTGGTCTTGTGGCCACTTTGTGATAGCAAACTTTGTACTTGTTGATAATATATATACATTTTGAGGTTGTTATTACAGTTCTTTCACCTATCTCTACATGTGTTGTTTCTTTTCTCTCTTTATGCACATACTTTTTATATATTATACGCAATCTTTTATTTCTGTCTCACACTAAGATACCTTAATGAGTTTTGTTTAAAGTGCTTTAGAAATACCAAGTTGCCAAAGTCTTCTTTGCCATTAACTCTCTTCTTGCAAAATTTTAAAGTTTTTGTTATGATAGATTTTATTGTATTCAACAAGTGAATATGAGTTGAGTGATTTATGATTTCTCTCATATGTTTATTTGTTTGTTGTGATTTTGTCACGGATTGTCAAAGGAGGAGATTATTAAGACAAATGTGAATCATGTTAGGAACATATGTCAATATTTTATGTAATTGGCTAATCATTTGACAAAACGCACTTTACTTGTAATTGAGTAGATCTAGAATGTGTTTAATACTTCAAAAAACAAGATTTCTAGTTCAAGTGTTAAAGTCATACAAGTCTGTCCAAGAATTAAGTGAAGAAGTGTTGTTCATTAAAACTCAACAACTAGTATCTTTCAAGGCTTAAAAAGTTGTTTCAGCTCGTAGGTCGATAGCTACTTGATAGATAGGGTATTTGTCGAGATTTATGAAAATTAGATTTTCAATTTTGATTTCATGCCAATTAGTGAGCATATGCTTGGGTTTTCTTTTCTCACAACCTTAAACATATATAAGAATTATTTTAAGGGTCGTCACAGATAACACAATTGCACAAGTGTGGAGCAAAGTGTTGTTTATGCAAAATTGTGATCGGAAACCTAGTTTGCCCTAGTTCATCTTGACGGAACTGTAGTGTTTGTACACCATAGGGTGTTATGACCAAGTAACTTCGTGATCTTCATCGAATGATGAACTGAAGAACTTTTCAGCCAACATCCTTCTCAAGTTGTTGATCAAGTCGCGTACTAGGATCCACGCATCTTTTAGTTAGTCACATACTGGGAGCCGTGCAATACAAGGAGAAATTGTCACTACAGAATAAGTCCAATTATGTATTGGGTTAAGGGTTTAACTGTAGGTTGGTATAAGGTATTGGGATTCCTTTACTTGTAACCGCTTGTTGTGCTAATAGTGAATTATTAGGAGTAATGACCTTAAAATCACTCGGTGGTGTTTTTACCTCAGAGGTTTTCCTCATTCATAAACAAATCACCGTGTCAACTTTATTTTCTGCTGCATATTTTAGTTGGTGATATGTTTGTGCTGCCACGTATTTTGCATGTTAATTTGATTAATTAATAAACTTGGGTAATTAATCAATTAATTCATCGCAAGGGATCAATACATTCTTGGCCTATCAAGAACAAAGTAGTTACACTTGTTGCCTCTTTCAGTTTTTCCACTATCACATATTAATATAATATATGTCGCTTGATCGAGGCTCATGCAGATCCTATATATATATATATATATATATATATATATATATATATATATGCCCGATCCACATACTGAAAACCCCATAAATAGATTTATGTTTTGAATCATCTTTTTCCTATCACTTAAACTCTGACATTCCACAAAATTATTACGAGCCTCGTGATAACTTAATTGGCACCCTCCGTTCCTTTCTACTCACCAAACTATTGTCATAAATCACATGATAAATTCTTCACACTAAAATGCTTCGATACTCTTTTAACTTTAGAGTACGTAGTTGCACTAACACTTCCTAAATTTTAATTTTAACCAATTTGGTATAGAACTTTAGTACCATAAGAAATAGACCCCCTTCACTTTATTTTAGACAATTCAGTACATAAACTTTGATAATGTACCAATTCCCTAAATTTTTTTGTTGTTGTAGTAAGACCCCTTCATTTTTTTTTTCCCATAGTGATTTAGTACAAAAAGATTTTAAATTGGCAGAAAAAATCCAAATGGGTCTTACGGCTACATTATCAATTTTATAGACTAAATTGGTGAAAGATAAAGTTATGGGATCCATTTGCTGCAGTATAAAAATTTATGTACTAAACTAGCTAAAATAAAAGTTAAAGGTGTATCAGAGTATTCTTCCCAATTCTTCACCTACTTATCATTTGAACCCCTATCTCAACCTTTTATTTCCTACAAGTATTATCTTCATAATTTCTAAATTTGTTTTTTTTCTTGATATTATCAATATGATAACTATCCTATGCCTATTTTCCCTTCTTTTTTTTTTGGTAGTTATATATGCAAGTTGTAATTCTCCAATACTTTTTTGTTCATATGTTAGTGCATTTTAACATTTAAATTAGATAAAGTCTGATATTAATCAAATGAAGATTATTATTGGGAAGATTTAACAAAGTAACTTTCATGCAAGTAAAATTATATTAAATTATTAATGTTATATACTTTGTGTATGTTATTAGCATAACCTAGACTATATAAACCTCTATATTTTTGTTGTAACTTCACCAAAAAAAATAATAATTCACAAATGATTAATTTAGATGGACGCGGGGTTCTCAATCTAAAGCTTTATTGGTTCCACATTCACATTATGACTCTATGATAAATTATTGATTATTTTAAAAGTATAAGCTAAGGACAAGATTTAAGATCTCTTGCATTAATACCTTGATAAATTACTAATTGTCTAAAAAAAAATTAAACGGTTAAAAATTGATGACATTAATCAATTAACCTTTATTTTAACACTTTGGAAGCAAATAGAAATATTTGCCAATGACTATTTTGATTTGTTTTGAATGTAAATTTGTCAATCTACTTCTTCTTTTTTTTACAATTGAAGTAAATTTGACCATTTCAACTAAAAAAGATGAAAATGATAGTTGCATCCGTTGAAAGTTGTTACATCTATATTTTCTTGAGTGTTTGAACACAAAATTTGTGTTAGATTAGGAGGGCCACAGAAGATTGTGAAGCCTTCAGGGTTCTCACCATTGAAGTCATTGGCATTTACTTAAACGATTAAACCTCACATCACATCAGCAAGAGCTAGTGTGCTTCTGTGTGCTTTCAGTTTTCGTGGTATAAATTTTCATTTCTCATTGATTGTGATCAATCGCAATCGGGAATCTAGCTATAATTTAGAAATAGCTTTCAAGGTAAAAGAGAGGGGACCCTCAAACCACTGCAATTAATGGCAGGCTAATCTTGACTCCATCATATAGTAACTAGATATGTATCAAATATTTTCTATTGCATAATTTATTTTTTCAATGTGTGATATATCTTTGAACCCAAAGTTGTTGAATAGTCGAAACCAGTAGCATGGGTGATTAATAAGTTATTGATGCGACATTTTTTTCACCTTTTTTTTTTCCCTTAACTATCATAATTAGTGCATAATAAAAGTAGTGTTAACGATAGATAATCATGGATCTAACCATCTATGCAAAAGTGATGTTGCTTCTATTACAACACACTATATTAACAACTGTGAAAATATAATAAAAAAATGTTTTTTTTTTCCTCTAATTACTTATGGGTGATTACCAGTACTGTATTATTGACAAAGAATGGGGAAAAGGATTATAAATAACTAGTGGCTAGTGCAGCAAAGAAAGTACCAGAATCAACGAGTTGATGAAATGTAAATCAGATTTTTTGGCAATCATACAATTCTTTGATTTGGACATATTTTTGAAATGGAAAGTGAAGGGTTAAAAGGGAGGACAACCATGATATTTATGGCTGCTTGTGGATAAAAAAGTTGAAAACATGAATGTAAGGCTAACTTTCTTTGACTAAAACGTTTGAAAGCAAAATTGGCTACTTGGAGAAGCAATTGCTATGGACACCACCAAAGAGTTTTTGTTTGTTTCTATCGCAAAACAATTGCCTCAAAAGAAAATGTGAGAATATTCAAGCTTTTCCATCCATATATTGTTGTTTGATTATTATTCCCATTATGGTATTTCTGTCTTTTTAGGGCTAAACTTTACACATGCTAGTCGCGTGAGAGTTTTTTTTCCCTTCTTCTTTATTTATTTATTTTCCTGAAAGCTTGACTACTTGTGCTCCTAAATTTATTCTTAGCTCCTCCTTGGCTCCCTCATTGTGGGGTTAATTAATAACACCGATGAAGAATTCAGATCATATACTCTTCTTATCTTGCATGCATGAGAGTTTTTTTCATGATCAAATATAAATGATGGGCTTTCAATTTTTTTTTTTTTTTTTTGTCTTTTCTACGTGAAAAGGAAAATTAAGAAAACCAAATAAATTGAAGGTAAATTCTTCTTTTACATTATACGGTACAATGTAAATTTAAATTATAAATATATAAAAAGTAGTAAGAACAGTATAAACATATAAATGTTCCAAATTGAAAAAAAATTGACCTAACATATAACTCCTTCATTGTCAATTCGATACCATGGAATCCAATTTGTGCGTACCTTAATTACCAGGGGAAAAGTAATAAAAAGAAAAAGGAAAAGGGAAAGTAAAAGAAAAGGGGAAAAAAGAAATAGAAAAAAAAGAGATAAGCAATTGAACAGATTGACAGATATCTTGCCCTTTTTTTAGCTAAATAGATTTATAGATATCTAGTCATAGAACAAGCATGTTTATGCAGATAACAACTAACAAGCACATAACTGTATTGAAATATTTTTCATTTCAAAAAATTTTTTCTAGAAGAACTTTTTCATTTCAAATTAATTCATTTTATCTATTTAAAATTAATCTACTTCATAGTTCAAATTAAATATTAAAAGCTTAAAGTTATATTCAATATTATAATGTTTATAATTTTAAAAGACGTGTTCCTTTGTACATATATATTTCTTTTTCTTTTTCTGATAGAACATATATATATATATATATATATATATATATATCTTTTAGATAAGCATGCATGTATATTTCTTAGTGTGTGTGTATTTATATATATATATATATATATATATTTCTTTTAGATAAGCACACATGTATATTTCTTACTTGCGCAGATACAGATGCATAGTATATATGCTCCAAAAAATGCTCCATTCAAGGCCAAAGCCGTGTGGTAACATCATAGACCTTGAATGGAGCACTCTCCACGCTGTTTAGACCCCACGTTTCATATCACTTAGAGCGTAGGGCTAAAATCTTCTCAGTTGAGAAAGATACATACCAGTTTGTAAATTTGTATTAGTTTCTATTATATAGAAAAGACTATAGAGAAATCATCAAATCAATGAAGTTGACATGAGAGGAGCATAGGAGGCCAAGCCAAGGCACGCCACGCCACGCCACATTATTCAAGATTCCTTTGGATAATTCTTGGGAGGCGTGTGCTCTTCACATGTTTAATGGACCCACATATGGTACCATAGCACCATTGGTGTTGCAACAATTGCCCTTTACGCTTCTATAAATAGAGACCATATAGCAGAGATTATAGATATAGCAATCAAATACAAGCTTTAAACAATTTCGGTTTCTAAGTTCATTTTTCTTGCAAACTTAACTCCATCACCATGTCAGACAAGTGTGGCAACTGTGACTGCGCTGACAAGAGCCAGTGCGTGTAAGTATTTTTTGTATCCTTTGCTTGTGTTTCTGCGTAGTTATTATTTGTTTGCAATTGAACAAGTTTGTTCTAACACTCTTGAATTTTGACATCAATCTTGACGTTATTTTGTTATTATTAACAACTATTTATAATTCTATGCCTATATATTGCTTTTATATACATATATAGTTATAATTGTTATTATTATCTTTTTTATGTGGTGAACAAGTTTGCCGCTTCTACATGGTATTTTAACTTTATTTGAAACATTTTTTTATTACTTTATTCTTGCATTTTTCTTCTTGATTTTTTTAATCTTTTCTCACAAAAATTTCTATCAAGAGTAGGGGATTGTTTTGATTAAATTTTGTGCATATGTGTCTAGAGTCGCATAAAAATGTTTACATCTTGCTACTTGATTTATTTTCAAACCTCTTGCATGCGCATGAGTTTGGAACTTGACACGTAATTTATGCTCATGAATTATTTAAATAACATGAATTTGGAATCACAGGAAGAAGGGAAGCAGCTATGGCCTTGTCATCGTGGAGACTGACAAGAGGTAAGGACATCATATATTCAAGGAAAAAAAATTATTTCTTTGTTCATACATTCAAATTCATATATATATATATATATATATATATATAGCCATTAGAGGTCTATTTTGAAAGAGGTCATTGCAAGATAGTTTTAGTTCCAAATATTTCAATGATTTAGAGGAAACAATAAAAAAACTGGTATCTTTCAATAAAAAAAATACAAGACATATTCTCATACTGTCAGCAAAGCCATTAGATAAAGCAGATCCTAACTCAAGATCAAGAACCTCGACAAGCAATTGTCCAAACTTTGTAGCTGACTGTTGCCATATATGCAGAGAGGTAAAAAAACAAACCAAGAAAAACGATGCAAATAGAAGGATTAAGCCTCATCCAGTGATATTGTTTCGTGAACCATCTTAATATGAATACCAATCCTTTCGAAGTTATAAATTTTTTATTAGCATGTTAAGACATGTTTATAGCTATATATGTCTGCTTGCAAGTAGCTTTTCAGCCAATTGCTTATCTAAACTCACACCTAATATCTAATGATTCTCATATTTGTCTTGCAGCTACAGCAACACTGTTGTGATGGATGCCCCTGCTGCTGAGCACGGTGGCAAGTGCAAGTGCGGTACTAGCTGCAGCTGCACAAACTGCACCTGTGGTTATTAAGCCCATACAATACCAGGAACATATACTATATGCATATGGAATATATGGTGTGTGTAACTTTCATTAATAATGTAATTTGTGCTGAATAACTTGTGTCTTCTATCACAGCACTTTATGCTTATTATTTGCTATGGAGATATATGTGTGTCTCTCAGTCAAAGTCATGTTTGTGTTTCCTTCATGGTATTTGTTGTATCTTGTACTGGCCATCTCTGTGGCCCTTTGTGGTTAATTTAATAGATTTCTTTATTATGTACGCGTTATGCTCCAATATTCTTTCTAATCTTATGCTCAATATATATATTAAATGAATAATTTGCTCAATATTATTGCGCCTGCTGAAGACTTGAAGGGATAAAGATTTTGCCATATAATAGGAAAATTACTCTATATACCTAATCATTACTCCATATGATCATGACCATAATAAAAGGGATTCTCAGTATCACATAAATAAATCTGCAAGTATTCATGATCATTGATTGAGATTAGGTGCAATATGTACTCTAGGTATTGCACCAAATCCTAATTCTCATAATCACTGCCATGTTTTTCATAAGTTCTCCTTGGATTGTTGAAATGACGAGGCAAGAAGTGAAAATTGTTCATCTCTACGGCCCTTTGTGGTTAATTAATTTAATAGACTTCTCTATTAAGTACACGTTATGCTCCAATATTCTTTCTAATCTTATGCTCAATATATAGATATATATATATATATATATATTAAATGAATAATTTGCTCAATATTATTGCACCTGTTGAAGACTTGAAGGGATAAAGATTTTGCCATATAAAAGGAAAATTACTCCATATTCCTAATCATTACTCCATATAATCATGACCATAATAAAAGGGATTCTCAGTGTCACAAATAAATCCGCAAGTATTCATGATCATTGATTGAGATTAGGTGAAATACCTAGAATACATATTGCACCAAAGCCTAATTCTCATAATCACTTCCCTGTTTTTCATAAGTTCCCCTTGGATTGTTGAAATGACAAGGCAAGACGTGAAAATTGTTCTTCTCGAGAAATAAAGATAAGGCTCAACAAAGAAACCAAAAAAAGAATGAAGAAAACTAATTTGGACCACCTAAAAAAAATACTTTAATATAAAAAGCTAAATAAAATAAAATAGAACCCACAAACAGCCACTTTACCAAACTTTTGGGCAAAAAGGTTAGACTGACTTCAAACAATTAAGCTAAGTTAAGATTTTTTTTTTTTTAAAAAAGCTTTTTTTATTTTTCATTTTGTGGGATTCGCAAGCAATACTTTATATAAGCAATAAACCAGTTAATTATCAGCTTCCAAACACACACTTAATGATCAAAAGGCAATCATTTTTACTTTAGCCAAAAAAGAAAAACAAAGGAATAAAGAAAATGAAACAACACATGCTTACGTACGTTTTAACTTAGAGTAATGCTACGACCGCAATAATTTCATAATAAAGTCTAGATGGCAAATTGTTATTAATTATTATTTGGGTCCATTGCTAGCATCATTTTTTTACCTACTATTAACAATTATCATTCAATATTGTTGTGAAATTGTTGTGCTCTTAGCTTTATTCTTAAACTTAATTGCGAGTCTAATATTGCCAGAACAAATTTTATAATTATCAGGTAGCAAGTAATAATTTGTAATCAATAAAAGTGATTTCATAGTGGTTCTATAATCCATGTGAAGGTCCATGTACTAATCTCAGTCTTTTTAGTTATAAATGAAATTTGTTGTGTCTATAACATTTTTGTAAAATTAATGATCAAGTGATAATTCAATGATAATAGTATTTTCTATAATGTCTTATGTTTGTGGTTCAAATCACAACTTCCACCTCTTCTTTATCTACCTATCAAAAACAAAATAAACTAATGGTCACAAGACAACATTTTTTTCACCCTTCTATTGTGATATCTTAGAACCCTATGCAGACGAAGATGATGCTGAATGCTAATGCACCTACTGTTACTAGTACATTTTTCCACAAGGAATCACATAGGTTTTCCCACAAATAGAACAATACGATAATCATAGATTCAAAACAGAACACAACTAAAAAAAGTTTAGATAAAGAGCGAATACGATCGGTTAAAACTGCTATTTTATTCAACAAAAAGAAGAGAACACGAATTTAAGGAATAAAAAAAAAAAATTATTGAATCAATACATCCACATCCCAATATGAAGATTGCTTGGCGACAACGTCATCAGGTTTACTTTAACAATCACCAGAACACCAAAGAACTATGTCCTTGAAAGGTGAAAAGTTGATATTACCTCCATTAAGCTTGATTGGTGGCAACAGATCCATTCAGAAGCTGAGCTCACAAAAGAATAATAATAATAATAATAATAATAATAATAATTGGTCCTAAATTATTTCTCTAAAAAATATCCAATACATGAGCTATATCTCATCCACTTATATTTTTATGGAATGGTATAGCAATTAATTTTTTTCTCTCAAAATTCTATTATTAGATAATCAATCTGGCATGCAGTAAAAATAAAATACTACATTCAATGGGATATGATTCTATGAGTTCCAATTTTTTTTTTTTTTTTAGAACTGTGCTTCGGCTTTAAATACAATATAAAGATGTGAAAAAACATCTTCCATACACACCAAAAGACCTGCCACATTAATAGCATGTCTAGCAAAACTTGATCAATGACAAATAATATATGATGCTTGATAGTAAATTTAGTAACCGGCAATGAAATAAAGGTTGAGGAAGTTGCCATCATCACAAGTCAGAGCTTCCCTCTGCTTATCAATTGAAAAGAAAAAAGACAAATGGGGAAAAATGATTAATAGATAAGACAAAGAAATACCAATCGATTAAATCCTCACTTATTTTCGTATTGTAGCCGCTTTCACTTTAAATCAAGAAAATACAAATCATGAAAATATAACAGTCAAGAGTAGGACCCCTCCTCGCTTTATTCTGAAATTTCAAATTCCATGTGGTATGTCATATGTGTAATCCTAAAATCAATTTTTTGAGCTTTAAAATTGTTATTGTCTCAAATGTTTTTACCAATCTCAAACATTAAAGCCCTCTGCCCGAAGGCACTGACGATGAGCGTCTATCCATTTAGCACAAGCATCTTCACCATGCTCCACGATGCATTCATCTCTCAGCTTCTTAGTGTCAGGGCAAGCACAGCAGATTTTCTTCTTTGGCTTGGTATCTGGACCAGTTGTAACAGCTGACTCTGGCTTCAGCGGTGAAACTCGCAAAACTAAGGCAGAGGAAGCATTCCCTATGTTCAACTCACCCATTCTCACAAGACGTTCAGGGAATACAGAATACTGAAGAGACAAAGCCAGATAACAAAAAATAATGCAGAGTATACATTAAGTTCAGAACAGAGCAAACGTTAAGAAAGAGATGCAGCTGCTATATATGACATAAAATAATACATCCAGATTTCCATATCCGCATGGCAGAGGTGATGTTGATAAGAAAAGAGAAGCAACAAAATCATATTAATTTTCTCCTCCTCAAGATTATAAAAAGGATCTTTTACTTTATAACTGTTAGAACTTTAACAAATTTGAACCCTAGACGAAACATAATTTAATTTTCTTTTCTACGCCATTTTTCTTCCCCAATTGACATCGCAAAAATCAAGTTCTATCACAGTGCAAAAGAATCAAATAATAAATTTTGTCTAAGTGTAAAAATACTTATTTACCAGCTACACTTTATAGATGCCAACTCTTTAGATCAATAAAGCAATTTCTCATCAAAAGATTGTCCAATGGTGTATAATAATATTTGGATAACAAAGTCATACAAATGTAAATCAAAAAATAATTAAAGGGGTATGCTATTGTCCATTTCTTTAGTTTCACCACATGAATATTGGCAATTTGAAGAGAAAAGTTTAAAACATCAAGGAAAAAAAATCCCTACCATAGATAGCAAACAGAATATATAGTACCTCTAAACCAAGGAATGTAATTGCAAGTTATTGTAGATGCAATTCAGAATACACATTATTTAATGCAAAGGCTTACAAACTCATATCATAATGAAACTATATATGCAAAGGGAAAAAAAAAAAAAAAAATAGGATCAAAGGATCCAAACATTAACCTTCCATCTGTTTAAAAAATTGCCAGTTGTGATGATCTCTATGTTTTAAGGTAAAGGCAAGGAGGCTTAAAGGCATCATCTCATATCATTGACAGTCAAGCAAGCCAAACTCCACTCAAGTTAGCCTTAAAATTCCTCATCCTAAACCCCAAACACTAGAGTTTTAAACGAGCATCATTCTTAGATGACAAGGCCAGCCTTGAATTTTGTTAAGCAGCGTTATTTCAGTAGTAGAAGAAACTAAACAAATTTGCAAAAACATTTCAACCACGTTCATAACAATGGCCTCAGCTCATTTTATTTCGTTCCTTACAATGTCACAGAAATACATGTTTTATACATCTGTCACTGTTTCTCTCTCACACACGCACACACACAATCCATCATCCTCATTTTATTTTGTTCCTTACAATCTCTAGGAAGAAGAAATTAGCAAAAAAAATAAAAATAAAAAACCATTTTCAGTGTGGTAAACATGGTCTTCTGTAGGTCCCCCAAAAAAAAAAAAATCAATGAGGCGTGCACCCCATATGGGTTTTTCATCAAACAACTGGTGGGCAAGATCAAAAATTTCAAAACACAAACCAATCAAGCAATTCCACAAAGCAACCACTTTCAGGGTGGTAAACATGGTCTTCTGTAGGTGCCAAAAAATAAATATATCAATGAAGCGTGAACCCCATATGGGTTTTTCATCAAACAACTGGTGGGCAAAATCAAACATTTCAAAACGCATACCTATCAAGCAATTCCACAAAGCAACCAAACAAGAATATGAACCCACAGCATCAAAAAATAAAAATCATACATAGACACAACAACCGAACTAACGCACAAACCCCAACATAGTCCTGTGATGTACAAAACACAAGAACTGATATAGGCATCGCTTCATATGTTTTTGTTTCATATAAGGCATATAATAACAATCAAAAATATATATATATATATATATATATATATATAGAATATCTGCATAGAACAAGAAAGCAAAAGAGGGAGAGGGAGAGAGATTTTTACCAAAAAATGAGGAAAAAAAAAAAAAAAAAGAGAGGGAGAGAAAAGCTAACCGTTGAACAGCGCAACAACTTCTTGTATTATGTGTTGAGTTGGGTCTTAGAAGGAGGAGAAGAAGAGGAAGAGCAGAAACTAGAAAGGGCTTCTATCTGTACTCTATACTGCTATTACCTTTACACACTGTCTTTTCTTTGAAATATTTTTGGGCCCAATTTGGGTTGGGCCTATTTTATCTTGACTTACATTCTGGATATTTCAACATTCAACATAATGCACATGTTTTTATCTACATTGATTACATGAGTTTTTGTTTTTTTGAAGGGTATTGATTACATGAGTTTTTTTTTTTTTTTTGAGGGGGTATTGATTACATGAGTTGGTTTACATAATACACATGTTTTGAATTATACAATAAATAAATAATTAAAAAATTAAAAAAAAATGCATACCAAACACTAAAAAACATTCTTAAGCTCATTTTCAAGGTCATTACTAAACACTAAAAAATGAGATAGTTTTCTAGAAAATGTTCTTTGGAAAATAAACAATTTTCCAAAAAAACATTAATACTAAGACAAACAAAGCGTGGCTCATAACTAGTTAAGTATATAACTTACTAATTATATCCCCCAAAAATAGTAATTGTACTAAAATATAGGCATGGCAAACAATCGGGTCATTCGGGTTGCGGGTTGGGTTGGGTTGGCCCATATTTTCACATTTTAAAAAAAGAAAAACAAATAAATGCCAACTTCTTAGAGAGAATGAAACAAATCAAATAGTTAGACTATTTGTTACCAATTTATTGTTATACATGTTATGTGAAGGGAAAAAAACAGACAAATAAAAAATAAATAAAAAATTTCATCTTTGCAATTTAAATAGTTTTGACTTTTGAACATGACTAAAATTCTTTACATACTTCAAATTCAAATTTCACTAATGATATCATTCCCACAAAAGAACCAAAATAATAATAATAATAATAATAATAATAATAATAATAATAATAATAATTATTATTATTATTATTATTATTATTATAATAATAATAATAATAATAATAATTATTATTATTATTATTATTATTATTATTATTATTATTATTATTATTATAAATCTAAATGTTATGGACCATGTTAAGTTATCAGTCTTCTTAAGTGCATAAATCCATGTTGTATTTAAAATAATAATAACGTCAAATTATATAGAAAGATAAACTAAATATAAAATTTAAAATATAAACATTACAATTAAGTAAATAAGAACAAGTAAATATTTTATAAGAATTATACCTCAACTACTCAATGTTGGTAGTAGATTTAGCACTACTAATATTCATACTTGCAAATTGTAACTCAAGTTGGCCAATTTCATCAATATCTTCATCTACAATACAGTATTTTAATATAACATAAGTGTATCATGAAAACAAATCAAAGCTTATCAATAAAGAGTTAAAAATGTATAATTTATAAAACTCTATTAATAAATTAAAATACCTTCAAATCCATATAACCAACTTTTAGTGCACAACATAGCTTTCACGTTCTCAGGCAAAAGACATGATCGATACGAAGTAAAAAAAAAAAATTCTTGTGCTAAAACTTGATTCAGATGCATTTTTTTTCTTGTGCTTATGAGATCTCGTGTCATTAAAGAGAATTTTGTTGTAATGTTCTTTCCACCAAGGGAGAAATTCCAACTTTGGATTTTGCTTTTTGCTAAGTCTAGGCTCTTCTAAATACAAGTTCAATTGAGATTTTTTTTTTTTTTTTTTTTGGGGCACTACGACAACTTTCATAATTCTCAAATTTCCTAATCATTAAAAAAAATTGCAATTATTTTGTTTGAGTCACTATTGCATCAAATACATAAATAAATATGTGAGAATTATAAAATTAGAAATAACATGATAAAAATAAAGTTGTCTGATGTATCACATCCAAATCGAGAGTAACGTTATAGGCACTAGAGAAATCACAAATTCTTCACATCCATCTCACAAGTACTTACATCACTTGAGTCCCGCTAACATATAGATGCAACATGGGTATGAACAATTCTATGATCACAAACTTTTTTACAATTTTTTTGCTACAATTATGACATGAGAGATTGTAATTGGTGAAAAAAAAATAGCAGATTCATGTGTAATCAATAGTTAACCATTCATAGTCTGCTACATCAGAATTATGGCAAAATAGTTGTGGAATAATTTGTGGTCTTAGTTTTTTTTTTTTTTTTTTGGGTTAATAGGGGTGTACGTAATATTATCCATTTTTTGTCATGGGAGGAGTGTCTAACTACGAGATGGGAGACTAATGTCATGAGTAACTGCAATTAACAATAACCGATCCAAAGAAAACTGTGAGAAACAATGGGGTTAGTCAACATGTGAATAGCAATTTGTGCACCAACTTCAACTTCCATAGCAATACCAATATATGCCTAAGGAAACTACAATTTAAAGATCATAAATGCCAACAACCTTAGCTGCCAAAACATGCCACAGCTCAATAGTAACTTTGCATTTGTTACAGGTCAATTTTACAGAAACATCTTGCAACTGGTTGAATTGATGAAATGGGCAGTACATATTTTGTTTTATAAAAATCTCGATTTGTTACTTAATTAAAGGTTTTGCTATTGTAGATGTTCATTTTTTAGAAGCCCAAGAGGAGGAGGAAGCCCAACAATGTGGGTAGAAGAACGTAGAAGCACCATTAAGTCCAAGTGGCAGGAATAATGGATCACGGGTCTATAAAGCAAACAAATAGATCCTGAAGAAGTAAATGGGCCTAAGAATGCCCGAAAAAAAAAAAAAAAAAATAGCAAACCCATGAGCAGTATGGATGTAGAAAAAGTGAGAATGGGCCACAGCCACCACGGCATGCCCAAAGCAATACAAGTAAAGAGAGTAAGGGGCAATGGAGAATCCATGAGTCCCAAAGATGAAGTATAGAATATTTGGGCCACGGTAGCCCAAGGAGTTAGTAAAGGCTCATGAGAAGCGCAAAATTGGAAAGGGCCAAATATGCCCAAAGAAAGTAAATGGGCTAGGGATGCCCCCAAAAGAAAGTAAACAGAAAGCGGGAGCCCGCAAGTAATGTAGTAAAAGGCCCAATAAGTCTACTGGGCCATTAGAGAATGAATGAACAATAAGCTCGAGGAAGCCCAGCAGCCCTGGGTCAAGTAAAACTTCACGGCACGCATAACAGAATGATGTAGCAGGAAACAAATAGCAAGGCTAAAATAAGGTATGAAATAGCCCATAATGGACAAGGCCTAGCACCTAAAGAAGCAAGCCATAAATGAGAAGTTAGGGAAAGCAGCCCACGCCATAAGAAGTCAAAGACGAACGGCAGAATGGGCAGATGGACCTTCAGACCGTAGCAAACACATGAGCAGTGGGCAGAATTTGGACAAGCATGGAAGTAAGACACGCGCAAGGCCTAGACACCACCAGCCTGTACCCAGCCAATACAAGAATTGGTGGGTCATGGGTTAGAGGTAAGAGGGTATGGTCTGGCAGTGGGGAGGGGGAAAAACTTATTTTTGTGTTTCCTACTCAGGCTCTTTTAGAGGCAGTGTCCTGCTGGGATGACATACCATCCAAAAGAAGCAAAGCTGAGTTGGAACCACTAGGTGCATGCCATGAGGGATGGAGAGGGAGGGATGGAGAGGGAGAGAGTATTTACACCGTGGCAGGAATGAGTGTCACAACAAGCAAGTAAACAAAATAGTCTTCTTTGTCTAGTGAGGTGGAGTGGTGCGGCCTGCGCAGGGGAGTGGCGTGGCCTACATAGGGGAGTGGTGCTAGTTGGGCGATTGAACAATCAGTAATAGTCGGCAAGGACACCTACACTAGACAAAAATGGTTAAGGTCTAAAATGGTAAAAGACAGTCACGGTAGGCATTATATAAGGAGCACTCGTTGTGCACGGTGAGGGCCAAGAACCACATCTAGGGAAGAAGCGAGAGAACTGGAAAAAAAACATTGAAAGATAAAAACGAGGGGAAAGGAAGAAAAGAATTAGAAAGAATAGAAAGAAGAGTAAAAACAGAGAGAACAAAGTGGCAGGTATGCACCAAATAAGTTGATCTCCCTCTCCTTTTTCGACCCATGCTCTCTGATAACGGCAAAGGACCTCTCTAAATACAAGCCATCCAGGCCCGTCCCTTCAAAGCAGTTAATTTCTCCCAGAGAGAGATTATTCGGATTGAAGAGATGGTTCCTCTTTACTTGGCTTAAACCTAGCAACGCAGCTTAATATGGCAGACAGGCATTTCTCTTTTAATAAGTCTATTGCTATCCATCAGATGCTTATCCTCTGATTGCTTTTCCATAAAACGGGTTATCATTATCAAAGCTCATTACTTACCTTTGTTTGGATAGTGAAAGATTTTTCTGTTATCATCTTTGTTATAAACAAACTCGGCAAATAGGGGCATCGTTTGCGCACAAGCTGGACCAATTAAGGTTGCTATTGGACCAGTCCCAACTCCCTGATCCAAAAAAACTTTGGGTCTAGTGCAGCAGGAGGCGGCCAAGCCCAACATTTGTAAAAAACCCACACATTTAAATTGGCGACTCTGCTAGGGAGTTAGGAAGCAGATAGGGACAGAGATCCTCGCAAACAAATGCCACTGAAATCCAGGACAACGCGAAACATAAGCGTTGTCCCCTCTCAGGCCGAGTCGAGGCCAACGACACCTCACTAGCCTAACCAGGCAGAAGACACCAACGGATTGGGGACTGGACCCCAACCGCAGGGAAGACATCCCACTGACAATGCCAATGCTTTTGTTGAAGTACTACAAGCATTGCAACATTCACAACAGCAGATGATGGAGGAAATATGTCAGCTAAAAATAGAAAAGGCAAAGGAGAAAAGAAGCCAGCATGTCCCAAAGCATACGGCAGACAAGGAGGAGACACCAAACGAAGGCGTTTCGCAGAATGAAGAACAACGGTACATCACCATGGCCGAGGTAGCAGCGCTTTTGGGCCAAAAAGGGAGAGATTCTACGCACGAAGACCTCCTCATCCATTAAAAGTACTTAGCAAGCCGTACCCCAAAATGTATGAACCACATGCTTTCACTCAGTATGATGGCAGGAAGGGTAGTGTTGTCGAGCACGTGAGCAAGTTCATCGACGCTCTTGGCCCTTATGCGGCAAATGAGAACTTATGTCTTCGGGAATTTTCTAAATCACTATGTGACCATGCCTACACCTGGTAAATGGGTCTAAAACCAAGATCAATCCCAACTTGGGATGACATGGTAGATGTATTTTGTACTAAGTACTTTCATGGAGAAGAAACAGTGACGCTTGCTACCTTGCAAGCTACCAAGCAAAGGAACGGAGAAGACTTAATGGAGTACATCAAGAGATTCAGGGACATAGCACTTGATTGCTATGACCATTGTGAGGAAAAGATATTGGTGGAGATGTGTATGACGAACATCATCAGGGAATACAGAGTTGTTTTGGAAAACTTTCAGATCTTCCAGTTTGCGCAACTGTTACAAAAGGCCAAAAAAAGTGCTCAATCGGTGAGGCCAAGTTCTGACAAAAGGAAGGCCCCGCAGGCCATGGCGGCATCCACTAGTGAAAGAAAAAGGAAAACCGAAGGGAGGGAATACGATACCCCTCCACCAATACCATGTACCCCAAAGGAGCTGGATGTGCTCAAGGACAGGTGGATAGTAGACGGAGTCTCTAAACCTAATCAAGTCTCTAGAGATGCCACAAAAGAATAACGAAGAGATCCACGCTTCTGCTATCTACACAATTACATGCAACATCCTACCGCAGAATGCTAGGTGCTCTGCAGACTAGTAAACCGCAGGATCAATGAAGGAACCCTAAAGCTGTCACAGCAGGAAGTTCAAAGAAAGCCCCTTCTAAACCACAAAGCGAAGAGTGTAGCTGCAGTGGTAATTTGTGCAGATACAGGGAAAGATGAGGAAGAGAATCTAGCCTTGCCTACCGCAGCAATCACTACCCTGCAAAAAAGCTCCAAGTTTAAAAATCTATTTAACCAGCTTCGTCTTACAGCGAAAGAGCTGAAAATAACTACAGAGGCCCTGGTAAACATTGCTTCCGGGGCAGGAATAGAGTGTTTGTTAGCAAAAGTTGCAGATGATAGAGCTCTCGTACAAGAATCAACTAAAATCACCTTCAGTAATGAGGATATGGAAGTAGGATGCCCTGACCACAAAAGGCCCCTCTACTTGGCTGCATCCATAAATCAGATCCCCATCAAGAAAGCCTTGGTGGATATAGGTGCCTCAATAAACCTTGTTCCGTTAAGCACCCTAAAAGCGGTAGGAATCTCAAAAAGAAAGATCCAAGGGTGCCCAAAGGAAGTAACTTGGTTCGGAGGAAGTTGCGAATATACCGCAGGCCACATTCAACTATGGTTAAAAGTGGGCTCTATAGCCTCTTTAACTCGGTTCCATGTGGTAAAAATGGAGGTTTCATACCACGTCCTCTTAAGGAGTCCGTGGCTGCACAAACACCGACTGGTGCCGTCTACCTATCACCAGTGCGTGAAAGGGAGGTTGAACGGTAGGATGATACGCATAGCGGCAAGCCCGTCACCGTTTGAGCAAGCAGAGGCTCATTTAGTGGAAACTATGTTTTATAACCAGTGGGCACCATCTAAGGAAAGTTCAGTGTCGAAACCAAGGGGCACCTTTGTCCCTAGGTGGAAGGATATTCGAGGTGACTCAGAGCCTGATTCGAGCAATTACTCTCTCAAAAAAAGAAGAGAAAATAAGCACCTGTTGTAGAGCCAGATCACACTCCACAATGCTTCAGGGTCCTAGGACCTGACGGCAGGATTGTGTATAAACTATGAAGATGTGTGGGGCCCATGAGTAAAACATAAACAGGCCCCAAAAAAGAGTGGTAGTACAAAAGCCTGATGTGTTGCATAGCTCAAGAAGGCTCAGATGAAGAAAATCATAGAGAAAAAGATGAGGAGGCTACGGTAGTTAAGGATGTACAGGTCATGGCAAAAGAGAAGTTAGAAGAAGTCAACTTGGGATCCAACTCACAGGAACCAAGGCCCATTTCGATCAGTTTGAAATTGTCAGAAAAGGAAAAGTTAGAGTTAATACAGCTATTGAAGGAGTACAAAGATGTCTTTGTGTGGGATTATAGTGAAATGCCAGGATTGAATCCTAGGCTAGTAGTGCATACGCTGAATGTGAATCCAAAGGCCAAGCCAGTTGCCCAGCCAGCCAGAATATTCCACACTGAAATAGAAGGGCGGATAGTAAGGGAGGTACAGAAGTTGCTGGCCACAGGATTCATCAAACCCATTCAACATCCACGCTGGTTATCCAACATAGTGCTAGTGAAAAAGAAAAACAAGCAGATAAAGTGCTGCATAGATTTCAGAAATCTTAGTAGGGTCTACTCGAAAGATAAATTTCCACTGCCAAACATGGACTTACTAATAGATTATGTAGAAGGAAGCGCCATTTTTTTCCTTCATGGACAGGTTCAGTGGGTACAATCAAATCAGAATGGCACCAAAGGACACGAAAAAAACTGCTTTCAGAATACTTATAGGCAACTTTTACTATACAGTAATGCCATTTGGGTTAAAGAACGCATATGCAACTTATCAAAGGACCATGACGGCTATATTCCATGACATGATGCATAGAGAATTAGAAGACTATGAGGATGACATAGTGGTAAAGTCAAAGAAACGAGAAGAGCATGTCCAGGTGTTAAGGAGGGTATTTGAGAGGTGTAGAACTTTCAAGCTAAGAATGAATCCTCTCAAATGCGCGTTCGGGGTGTCTTTAGGAAAATTCTTGGGTTTTCTGGTCCACAGCAGAGGAACAGACGTCGACCCAGCCAAAGCTACAGCCATAGCAATTATGAAGCCTTCGACCACAGTGAAGGAGTTGAAAAGCTTTTTGGGGAAGGTCTCATATATCCGAAGATTCATCCCCTGACTGGCATCCATCACCTCTACTTTTAAGAAACTGCTAAAAAATGAGCAAAAATTTGAATTGAGGGAGGCACTGCAAGCGGCCTTTAAAAGGCTACAGCAGATTATGATGAATCTCCCTACTGTACAAGCTCCAATTTGCAAGAAGCCATTATTATTATACTTAGCCGCCAACTAGTACACCATAGGCGCGATGATCGCCCAGGAGGATAGGGATGGTGTGGAACGACCAGTTTATTACATCAGTCGAGCTCTAAGAGATGTAGAGACTCGCTACCCAAGGGCAGAAAGGTCATGCTTGGCTATCGTGTATGCTTCGCAGAGGTTGCATCATTATTTCCTGGCCTACGAGGTATGGCTGATGACCAAGTCTCACGTCATCAAAGCCTTATTACAAGAGTCAATTCTCTCTGGCAGAATATTCCAGTGGTTGCTACAATTGTCACAGTATGACTTGAAGGTAGGAACGCTAAAGGCAGTAAAGAGCCAGGCTATAGTAGATCTATTGGCATAGTTCCCAAGAGAAGAATTCCCTCTCGATGATGAAGTCCTAGGAGAAGTAGATATGGCAGAAGAAGTCGGAGAATAGTGTGTGATGAAATTTGATGGGTCTTCTACTACCCAATCGGGGGGAGTGGGAGTAGTTCTGTATCATGAAGAAAATGAGGTTGTAGCACTATCATTTAAACTGGAATTCCCATGTTCAAACAACACGGCAAAATATGAAACATATCTAACTGGCTTGGCCACGGCCCTCGAAATGGGGGTCAAGCACTTAAGAGTAATAGGGGACTCGAACCTAGTGGTCTGCCAGACCAAAGGAAGCTTCTCTTTAAAGGAACACAGCCTAGCCCCTTACAAAGCAATGGCCTAGAAGATGGAGTAAAGATTTTCAACATTTGAAATAGAGCACACTCTGAAAAGCAAAAATCAGTTTGCAGATGTTCTGGCTGCATTAGGCTTACAAATAGTCTTCGAAAGGGATAGCACCAAGATAAAAGTCAGCAAGAGGAATGAATCTATTGTCGAAATATTGAAAGAAAAGTTCTGGGAGGAACAGTGTGAAGAAGATTGGCGGAATCCCATAAGGGAGATATTGACGAGGGAAGGAGAGTTTGCGGAATTAAAGGTACTAAAAGATTATGCCCTGGTAAGAGGAGAACTATACCACGGGATGCCAGTTGGGGTCTTGTTTAGATGTGTGGGGCAAGAAGAGGCTCAAAGAAAGTTGAAGGAAGTGCACGGCAAGACTTACGAATCCTACGGAGAGATCAGCCTTTACCGCAAACTCCAAAGGGCAGGCTTTTATTGGCCAAGTATGGGAAGAGACGCAGACCAAGTCCAAGTCCAATGCAAGACCTGCCAGCTTGCACCTGACAGAGAATAAAGCTACGCTGTGTTCGTCGGTGAGGATTGGAGAAAACCGTTCACCCAGTACCTAGCAGAAGGCATCCTGCCACAAAAGCACAGTGAGCAATACAAGCTTAAAAGGCTGGCAACATGCTACTTTACGCACAATGGGGTCCTCTTCAAAAAAGGGTATGATAGAGACCCACTACGCTGTTAGGGCCCCGAGGAAGCAAAAAGTATGATAAATGAGGTACACACGAGAGAGTGTGGGGAGCACCAAGGAAAAAAGAAGTTATACAGATGCCTGTTACAGATAAGCTACTACTAGCCTACCGTGAAAAGGGACACGGCAGAATTTGTAAAAATATGTCACAGCTGCCAAGTACAAGCCAACTTGATTCACACCCACCCACAGCACCTGTACAATATGATTACCCCATGGCCATTCCATACTTGGGGGGCTTGATTTGGTGGGACCAGTCAACACACCATCATGCGGATACATATGGATCCTGGTGGCTACGGAGTATTTCACTAAGTGGGCAAACGCAGTGCCACTTCGCAAAGCCACGAGGGGGCAATGGCGAACTTTATTAAGGAAAATATAATTGTAAGGTTCGAAGTGCCACATAGAATTATCAGCAACAATAGCACGCTGTTTGTTAACAATGACGTAAGAAGGATGCTGTAATTTTACCAAGTTAAACACCATCGATCATCACCTTACTATCTGCAAGGTAATGGGCAAGCAGAAGCGACAAACAAAACCATCATAAAGATCATTAGTAAAATGAATCAAGAGAATACGGGAAGATGGGCAATGCATCTGCCAAACACCCTTTGGGCCTACAGAAATTCGCCGAAGTCAGCCACAATATTCTCACCCTTCTCTTTGGTCAATGAAACAGAAGTGATAAGCCTGGCAAAAATAATGACCCCTTCCCTACGGGTTATACAAATAAAGGAAAAATAAAAGGAGAAGGAGGTCTTTGCGGCAGAATGGTATAATGACTTAGAAGGGCTCGATGAGAAAAAAGAAGAAGCTCAGGAACGCAGCCGCAGATATAGACGAAGGATGACAGAAGCCTACAGCAAGATGACTAAAGAAAGGGTATTCGCAGGAGGACAACTCATCTTAAAGGTGGCAGATTACGTCAGGCGGGGCATGGTAGGACTGTCTAAATTAGCACCAAAATATGAAGGACCCCTTGTGATAAGGGAGGCGCATTCCACTGGGTATTACCGCTTGACCCAGACGGGTGGCAAAGACTTGATGGACCCTATCAATGGGAAGTGGTTGAAATGTTATTATGCATAGAAAGAGGAAAAGCGAAAGGTCATGAAATCACCCTTTTTCTTTTGAAGAGTCTTATGTTTCCATCTTGTTTTCTTTTGTTTTATCTTTCCTTTCAAGTGACTATGTCACAAATCAAAGAACTATAATATACTTTCATGAAATATGTAATGAAAAATTATGAAGTATTATAAAACATTCCATGTCATAACAGTAGAAAGAAAAGAAAGCAGTTACCAAGTGTAGCATTTTATAGGTACAAAACCCAAATTGTGGCAAACTCGCCAAATAAGTGCTTTAAAAAAAAAAAAAAAAAAAAAAAAGGGAAACATAAGAGGTACTAGAAAAAAAAGAAAGGAATCACATCATCATTAGCGAAGTCCGGAGATAAGAGTCTAGTCACCAAAACGGCTGGAACCACCAATACCAGAAACGAGGTGCTCATAACAACCCTCCAAGTTTGCCACCTCCTTCTTCAAGATCTCAAGGCGTTTGTCAATGGCATCAATAGTAGGCTAAACCTTCCTCATAAAAAAGGCACAAGCAATCTCATGAAGGTGATCCAAAATGAACTTTATAGCAAACCTCACATTAACAAGCTCCTGAATTGCAACCCTCCACTACAGGATCCTCTTGGTTGAAACAGTGTCAACAAAATTATGTTTGATATCGCAATCCTTAAGTATACTAAAGCCATGAAAGTCCACATAGGGAGGCCCAAAACCCTAGAAATCTGTAGGATCAAGGTCATTAACCTCATGTTGGTCGAAGTAAGTGAAGAAGGCCGCAGCCTCACTCACCAGATCCGGCACGATGGCAGAACTGCTCCCCACCTCAAACTAAGAAGGATCGGTGGGAAGCGTACCTGGCAGAAGGTGTAAGGAGTGGAATAAGAATACATGAGGCAAACAAATTAAAACGCACAGAAAAGAGGTGACGAAGAGAAGTGGAAGAAAGGAACTCACCAGGCGAGAATAGGGGTTATATGAACTGCAGAAACAGGTGCGACAAGGGAAGTAACTGTGGGTATATCTTTGTCTGCTGTAACTTCTGGCTCTTCAAAGGTCTCTGCAATAAGAAAGAATGGACATGTAAAATAAAGAGAGATTGCGGCAAGTGGAGCAATGCTGATATATGTAAAGGGGAGACAGCAACAAAAAAAAAGTGGGAGGAAAAGAAGTTTGGCAATGCATCGAAAGACATACCCATAAACTCAACCTCGTGTTCAGAATCTTCTTCTTCTCCTCCTTCGGATTCGAAAACCCTTTTTTTCTTGGCAAGTTCATCTTTAGGATCCTCAAAAACATCCTCAGACTCTTCAGAGGACAAGTCCACATCGAGACTGCGTGTAGCAGAACTAGGAATGGAGGAAGGGGTAACCACTAAAGATGAGCTATCCTTTACGGCCTGGGATAGAGATGCGAAAGGGTCACCGGTGGAGATAATAAGGGGCGTGACCAGAGAAACAACCTCGGCCTGAACAACAGCAGCAGGGATGGCCCCTTCTTGGGAAATAGGTGTCGAGGCAGGAATGGGAATGGTCTCACTGACCCCATTAGCAGGAACTCCCTGTGGAGCAGCAAGAGTAGTAGAGGTCGCAGCAGGGAATACCACATCCGTTCTGTCAAAGAAACCCCCTATAGGAGTACCCATGGAGGCAGAAATCTCTTCAGCCGAGGGGCGATACATAGAGATGGGTTCAGGCTTGGCCTGAGAAAATAAAAGACAAAGGTTAATAACATGTAAAAAAGAAGAGAAGAGGAGATAAGGGAAGAAGGAGGCATACTTCAAACTCGGGCTCATCTAGTGAAGTAGGATGGGTAGCAGACGAGTCCTCCTTGTACTTCGACAGCAAAAGAAAAAAAAATGAAAAGAATGAGACAAGCCAACAGGAGCACAGAGTGAGCTGCAAGAAGAATCCTATACAAGAATGATAAAGAATAGGAAAAGTTAGAGGTGACATACTCTCCGCTAGGTAGTGGTAGGTACTTAAGGAAGGAAGTCTTCCTTTTACTGCTCCGAGTCCTGCTAGAAAGAGGAGCATCAATGGATGGCTGGGAAATGGTAGGCCTAGTCTTGCCTATGACAGAAAGCTTGCTGCAACGGGTGCGAACGGAAAGAGGAAGGGTGCTCTCTAATACAATGTTACTCATAGGAAGGAGGTCACTTTCAAAATGAACAATATCTGAGCAAGTCTCAAAGGAATCATCATCTGCCTTCTTCTTTGCAGACTTGGACTTGATAGAACCTTTCTTCGTTGGTACAGGGACATTAGTCACTTTCACTCTCTTCTCCCAACATGCGGGGTAATCGCCAGCGTGCTAGTACCACCCTTGCTCCTCCTCGGCCCACTCGAATGTGGCAGAACAACTTTGTTTCCTAGCATAAGCCAGCACAGATGTAAAAGGTAAAAGCAAGCGGGGATTGGCGGAGGCAACTGCGCCACGCCCATCTAGAAGGATGAGGGAAAATTCGCAACTGCCCAACAACCCCTTCTCAAAGGAAGTCATCACTGCCTGCCAGTACCTATGTATAATAGCAATGCAAATGCCTTCCCTTTGAGAGCTTGAAATTATAACTGCGGTGAAGAGCTGGCTCCAAAACTCAAAAGCGGTATGCCGTAGGAATGGTCGGACGGAAGTAGGAGACTCGACAAGAAAAGAGACGCCATCAGGAATGTCCTGATCTAGTCCAAATTGTCTTCTCACTTGGTTAGCGAGATAATGTACAAACCTAATGCCTTCATTAGCCAAATAAGGCAACCACCCAGCATTGGTGACTGCCAAGTACGTTATACCCCTCTCCTCAAAGCTAGTCAGCAGGGTGGTAATGCCAACAATATCAATAAATGTACCCATAACGGAATCCATACACATATAACCAGTACCTAAATTCCTATACGCCCTCCAAGAAAACCCAACTCCTTTATCAAAGAATTCAATGACAGGATGTTCAATTAGTTTTAAACCAGCCTAACAAAAAGCCAAAAGGAAAATTAGAATCAAACTTGCCACAAAAGTTTGTAATGACCTTCGGACACGAACAGTATTTCTCCTTAGCAAATTGAATGGGCCTACACTTTGCCAAATGCTTGGCGTAGTGCTCATACAACACATGCTGCAAGATGGTATTGTGAACAGAAGTGGTGATTAAGTGACAAGAACCTGCCTGACTCTCATCGCTTTGCAAGATGTCTAATTGGACATACAGATGTCCCAAGAACATGGGTGCTAGCGGTAGACTCACCACAACAGAAATCTTAATGGCCAACCGAAAGTACAGAGGCTTCACAGCGTAATGGGGGTGGGAACCAAAAACAAACTTACATAACCAGAATGTGACAAAGGCCGCATAGCTAGTGGCGACGAAAAGCTTTAAAGGAGAACCAATCCAAAACAATAACTTGGCGTTACCACTCATCCTTTTCTTCAATTCGATCTCTAAGGCCTCTTCTTCCGGAGAAAACTTAAGAGTGGCAAGATCGACATCGCCAAGGATGGGCAGAAGCAACTGATTCACCGCATCCTCCAAGGCCATAGTGATCTCACCGCAAGAAAGAAAAAGGGTGTGGGTAGTGGTGCACCATCGACGAACTAAATGGCAGAGATTGAATAAGTCCCTGAAATTAGCCTAACGACGGGATAGAACAATGGCCTTCAATACACCGACCCGCTATAGTAAACCCATAAAGCTCATATCGAACAACTCTCTATCTACCCACTCCTTCCAACCCGAGGCGACGCCGGACCCAAATTTGAAATGGATGGGTATAGGGAGTGAAATGCCTTTGCGGATAGAGAGATCAAAAATCAAAGAAGCCAATGGAGCCCAAAAAATATCGAGGTTACACCGGTAAAGGGTGAGCCACACATAGCCCGGCGACGGCGGTGCATAATCTCCGAGGACTTTAGGGAAATGGCCGTGAACATCATACCAAGGATATATAAGGGGAGCACACTCACTGTTAGGGTCGCGTCGTTCCCCTTCCTCATCGGAATGGTCCGATTCGGAATAGACTGCCTCTTCGCTCGTTTCAAGCACGGCGAGATCATCGACAACCTTTTTCCCCTTATGACGGGAAGAGGTTTAACCTTTTGCCGTTGTCATGGAGTATTGGTTGATTGGAGAGGACAGTTTGTGATGGTTAGGAAGGAAGACACAGAGAAGAATAGAGAAAGGAAAGGGTGTTTGTATCCGAAATATGAAAGGACTCAGTCTTAAATACCAGCGCCATTAAGAATAGTGTGAAGGGACGCGATGAGTCAATCAGCAGATAAGGAAGGGAGTTAATGAAGCAAAGGTTATGTTTTAGAATAACTATTAAACTAGGAAATTCAAAGAGACAACACTGTTCACGGCAGGAAAAGAAAAGAAAAATGTATGAGTTAGGGTTCACTTTTAGAAATAGCCAGCAAAGGAAAAGAAAAAGAAGAAAAACAAAAGGGATATGAAGGTCTTTATTCACATATGAACTACAGAAACACTTCATATGCTCAGGGTGCTAAATGTAAATGCTCATTTTGAAGAATCCTAGAAGAAGGAGGAAGCCCAACAATGTGGGCAGAAGAAAGTGGAAGCACCATTAAGTCCAAGTGGCAGGAATAATAGATCACGAGTCCATAAAGCAAACAAATGGACCCTGAAGAAGTAAATGGGTCTAAGAAGGCCAGAAAAGAAAGAAATAGCAAACTCATGGACAGTATGGGTTTAGAAAAAGTGAGAATGGGCCACAGTCACCACGGCAGGCCCAAAGCAATGCAAGTAAAGAAAGTAAGGGGCAATGGAGAATCCATGAGCCCCAAAGATAAAGTATAGAATGCTTGGGCCAGAGAAGTCCAAGGAGTTAGTAAAGGCCCATGGGAAGCGCAAAATTGGAAAGGGCCAACGATGCCCAAAGAAACTAAACGGGCAAGGGATACCCCCAAAAGGAAGTAAGCGGGACGCAGGAGCCCGCAAGTAATGTAATAAAATGCCCAATAAGCCTATTAGGCCATTAAAGAATGAATGAACAGTAAGCTCGAAGAAGCCCAACAGCCCTAGGTCAAGTAAAACTTTGCGGCAGGCATAACAGAATGATGTAGTAAGAAACAAATAGCAAGGCTAAGAACAAGGCACGGAACAGCCCATAATCGGACAAGGCTTAGCCCCTAGAGAAGCAAGCCATAAAGGAGAAGTCAGGAAAAGCAGCCAACGCCATAAGAAATCAAGGACAAACGGCAAAATGGGCAAATGGACCTTCAAACTGCGGTAAATGCATGAGCAACGGGCAGAATTTGGACGAGCATGGAAGTAAGGTACGCGCAAGGTCTAGACACCACTAGCCTGTACCCAACCAATACAGGAAGTGGTGGATCATAGGTCAAAGGTAAGAGGGCATGGTCTAGTGGTGGGGAAGGGGAAAACCTATTTTCATGTTTCCAGCTCAGGCTCTTTCGGAGGCAATGTCCTATTGGGATGACATACCATCCAAAAGAAGCAAAACTGAGTTGGAATCACTAGGTGTATGCCATGAGAGACGGAAAGGGAGAGAGTATTTACACCGTGGCAGGAAGAAGTGTCATGGCAAGCAAGCAGACAAACAAAATAGTCTTCTTTGTCTAGTGAGGTAGATTAGCGCAGCCTGCGTAGTGGAGTGGCACTGGTTGGGCGACTGAATAATCAGTAGTGGTCGGCAAGGACACCCACACCAGACAAAAACGGTTAAGGGCTAAAATTATAAAAGCCAGTCACAGAAGGCATTATGTAAGGAGCCCTTACTATGCACGGTGGGGGCCAAGAACCACCTCTGGGGAAGAAGTAGAAGAACTGGAAAAAAATGTTGAAAGATAAAAACGAAAGGAAAGGAAGAAAAGAATTAGAGAGAATAGAAAGAAGAGTAAAAACAGAGAGAACAGAATGGTAGGCATGCATCAAATAGGTTGATCTCCCTCTCCCTCTTCTACCCATGCTCTCTGATAACGACAAAGGACTTCTCTAAATACAAGCCATCCAAGCTCGTCCCTTCAAAGCAGTTAATTTCTCCTAGAGAAAGATTATTCACATTGAAGAGATGGTTCCCTTTTACTTGGCTTAAACCCAGCAACGCAGCTTAATATGGCAAACGGGCATTTCTCTTTTAATAAGTCTATTACTATCCATTAGATGCTTATCCTCCGATTGTTTTTCCATAAAACGGGTTATCATTATCAAAGCCCATTACTTACCTTTGTTTGGATAGTGAAAGATTTTTCTGTTATTATTTTTGTTATATCTGTCTGTCATAGTTATTGTAATAGCTCTGCTTGCCAGCAGCAACTGATAAACAAACTCAACAAACAGGGGCATCCCTTGCGCACAAGCCAGACCAAGGAGGATTGCTATTAGACCGATCCCAACTCCCTGATCTAGAAAAACTTTAGGCCTAATGCAGCAATAGGTGGCCCAGCCCAACATTTGCAAAAAAGCCCCACACAACTATAATTTACAAGCCCACTTGGAAATCTAGAAAATTCTAGAAAATAATATGAATTTTTTTTTTTTTTTTTAAGTCAAATATACTTTAAGATCTTCATCAAGATTAGGACCCTCTATAGTTTTCAAGATAACTCTTTCATAAAATTCCTAAAATCTTTTATTTATCTATTTTAAAATCAAGACCCTCTAGAGTTTTCTAGATAACTCTATCATAAAATTCCTAAAATCTTTTATTTATCTATTTTAAAATTAGGACCCTCTAGAGTTTCCAAGATAACTTTATCATAAAATCCTATTTATCCATTTTAAAATGACGATAACACATCATCAACATATTTAAATAAATGTTAACTATCAGAATTTTGAAATTTGCCAACACAACAAGTGGCCTGATGGAAAGGGACTTGGGCTTATCGGAATCCTTAATGGAAAGGGACTTGGGCTAACAAGATTCTGGTCTTGGGTTCAAGTGTCCCCCCCACCGCCACTACGCTGGTGCTCATCTTTTTCATAGTTGCCCTAGGCACGTAGGGGTCATCTCATTCCCCTTACAATTTTTTGTTTACCCAAAAAAAAAAAGTTGATATCTATTTTAATTATTAGTGATATGACAAAATCTAAATTATATTTTTCATCTCAAATGAATAGATAAATTTTAGAAACACATAGGGGTATCTTAAGAATTTTATAGGATTGTAATCACCACCCATTAGTTACGAGAGGAGACATAAGTCCGAAAATTTAAAGCTAAAATCATCAATGAAGAATCTTGTAGTCCACTTGACACTTCTTGATATTTTTAATGAAGATGATCAAAATTTTACGGTTCACATCTCCCTTGCTCCACTATTGAAATATCAAAAAATAAATACAAAAAACTACACTCACTTTTTTTTACTGAAAAAAAAAAAAAAAAAAAACTACACTCGCTAACTTTTTTTTTTTTTTTTTTTTGAGAAAGAGTATCAATCCACTTTATTGAAATATGAAGAAATTATGTCGTTACATCAACATACACTAAGTAGGAAATGTCTGGTGGAACGGATTCCATCCATACACTTGCTAACATTTATAAATATTGTATCTTTTTTTTTTTTTTTTTTTTGAGAGAGTTTCAAAAAATGCATTATTAATTTATTATAGAAGGCAAAACAAACATAAACCTAGGTTGGCATTTAAAACAAGAAATAATTGCCACTGATCTTAGGAATAATACAAATTTTATTGTATGAGTCTTATAAATTGATGTTTCACCTATATGATTGACATGATACCAATCACATTTATTGTCGTAACAATATATAAGTTTTTGTAGTAAATATAGTAATACAGTAACTTTGAGAGAGCAAATAAAGAAGAGAAATGATATATCTACAACATTTGCACAATATTTTTACAACAAATCCTAAGTGGCAAGTTGTTACTGGTAGTTATTATTGGGGCAAAAAAGTAATCTTCGTGGTAGGTTCAAATTTGAACCAATAACAACTAACCACATGTGATTTGTTGTGAAAATGTTGTAAATATATTGTGGACGTAGCATCTCTCAATAAAGAAACTGACACCTTGACTATTTAAGACATTAGGTGCAAGAATAGTGTTAGGATTTAATATTCTTACAAATTTTACTACATAAATTTTATACACTAATATTTTACCATTCATAAAAAAAGAATCAGACATTCATATGTCATGTTTTTCAAGTCCACCAATTTAAATTTTTTTTTTTTTTTGAGAATGAAATCATCCATTATGCATTCAGTAAAATTGAGTCTTGGTACATAGCTTGCGAAGCAACTAGAGGAGCACCTTCCATCCAGAACATATCCTCATCTAGGGAACTAGCATATCTAGCTAAGACATGAGCTACCCTATTACAAGTCCTCCTAACCCAATTGAAAGAGACCCTTCTAATCTCACGGGTGAGCCATAGAATATCTTCCGCCACATTCCCACAAGCTGACAGATCCGGACTTGATGAAGAAAGTGCTCTCATAACATTTATGCTATCACCTTCAATAATTAGCTCAGCAAAACCCGCATATATTGCAAACTCCACCGCTTGTCTACATGCCAAGGTTTCAGCTTCTTCACAGCTTGAGACTGGTGGTCCAAATGCAGAAAGCACTGCCATTACATCCCCGTGTTCATTTCTGATCACAGCCCCAAAACCAGACCGGCCCCTCTCCCTAAATATGGCTGCATCAAAATTTAGTTTGAAGAACGGGGAAGGTGGTGGCTGCCACACATTTCCACCCGTCACCCGTCACCAATTTACATTTATTATCACATCAATTTGTAAAGATTATATACTAAGATCTGTAATATATTGTGCTACTTCCTTTTCCTTGGTGCAAATCATAATATCACGAGACATTTGCTTGGCATTCTGAAGAGCAAAGGCAGTACTGTCCCATAAAGGTCTACCAATTTTACTTTTTCTCCCCAATCTCACCAATTACAAATGGAAACGAAGATCCAAGAAACGAAGATCCAACAAGTTATGATTAATTGATTTTTCAACATTAGCAAGCAAGGATTATAATTGGCACAAACGCAAGCAATTTAGGATATTTCAATGACAAACTACAAAATGATGGATCAAACTGTAGAAGATCGTCTATCGTAAGAGCTTCCATCTCACCACAATTCCACTGATTAGACAGAACAGCATTATCATGGTTGGAAATTAGAATAATTCCTATGTCAATGGAAAAGGAATTGGTACTGCACAAGGTTGTTTACGCTGTAAATTTCGTTAATTTGCTTTAAGATTTTATGATTTGGTTAGGAAAAATTGAAAAAAGCATTTTGTTTAAAGGTAAAGTGGGTGGGAATGATAATGATAAAGGAATTAAACATTCTCATTGTCGTGTACTTGATGACATATAAGTGGAGCAATTTACAAGGATTTTCATTACATGATGCCAAAAGTACAGAAACTAAAGCATTTTTAAGATCCTCAAAGATCTGAGCAAAGATTTGCTACCCAGATCCCATTTCACTTTCTTAGAGCCGAAGCATAATCAGACTCTTATAAAGGTTTAAGTTACCTGAAATTCAATATGTGCTGTGTCTCCAATTTTCTCCTACTCCAACATACCCCTGCAACTTCACAGGACAGAAAACCAATAAAATCCTTTTGGGTGAAAACCAGAGTTCAAATTCAATTCCAGCTCAAAGTCATTCAGTTAGGCCCCAATTAAAGTATAAGCAAGCAGCAGGCAGAGAGAGAAAAAAACAGCTTCATTAGCTGTCCACAACAATTCAAATTCCCTCATGATTGCACCTTAACAAAGTGATTACAAATCTAGTCATACTTCTCTCTCCATGAGTACACAAGAAAGAAAACCCAAGAAAGTGCCAACGCAATATCCCCAAAAACCTGCCTTGGCCAATCAAAAGCAAGATCCTCAAGCTTCATCCCAAAATATACTCTCCAAACAGCCAAGGAGAGGTGAAGAAGCACACATCCCTTGGCAAAGAAACTCTGAAATTCTCTGTCCTGAACAAAACCCACCATGAACAAAAGGGACCCTATTGCAAATAAAAGCAATCCCGAGAAGGAATCGGAGGTTCCAATCAGTAACTGATCATGGGGTGTTGATCCTTGAAGCTTAATCGCGGTCTCGAGGCCATGGCCAAACACATAGACCTCATGGGAGTAAAACATCATTAAAGCTCCACAAGTCAGAGCAATCCCAGAATGGAGAATACATATCAATAAAAAACCAGACGATCCCATTGATAAAAAAAAAATATTCAAATTTAATTTTCTTCTCCTATAACAAGGTTAGCTCCAATCTCAAGTCAACAATGGCTCAACAACATTTAAATCCTTTTGAACCACAACTTTCAATGCAAAGTCATAACAAAAGCAGAAAAACCCAAAACCCTACTCTTTACTGTGAATAATTTATCAAAATCAATACAAACCTATGAATCCAATTGTAAAATTAATAGGAATACAAATAAACTATTGATCAGAACCCAATCTCAGGTTTTACTGTACAATTCTAAAAACCCAAATAAACCCACTGACCAAAACCACATACTGCTTCTCCTATCAATTTAGAAACACCCTTAATCCAGAACCACATAAACCCAAACCTTCAATACAAAGAAACAAAAAGACACAGTGATTAGAGAGAGAAGAAAAACATGGATCCAAAACCCAAAAGCTGAGGCAATGAAGGGAGATGAAGCTGAAAGTGAAAAGGGTTTGTTACAAGTGGGAGTTCTTTTTTGGGAGGAGAAACAGAAGAGCAGAGAGATAAGAGTGCATTAAGGAGGTTTTAGTTTTGGAGGGTTTTTAAATGGCATAGAGATTGCTTCCTTCTCCATATCCTTAAACCATGCAAAAAAGTGCCATGCTTTTCTGGTGACTTCTGTTTCTTGCTTCTTCTGCTAAGCAATTGCACATCTTGTGGGTCATAGACTTATTATGGGTCTACATTATTACTGGTTTTTCGAACCATGGTATGGTAGTAGGACCATTTGATATCAGTTTAGGATTCTAAAAAGAAAAGGAAAATAAATAAATAAATATATATATATATATATATTGTCCACTCGTTACACAAAGAGATGGATAATAACTTTAATGTGAGTCAAAAAGTTAAAGGGTTATGTTTAGGATGAAATCTATACTTATCTTTAATTGACCTTTGTCAGTCTTCTCCTTGAGTTACTAAACATTAAAATATCCCCCAATAAATTTTGAATGCTTATCCGATTTTCACTCTTGCTAATTCATTTATGGGAGAAGCTATAATAAGGATATTATATATAGATCTATGTAAATTGTTCAAACAATTTTAAGTAATTAATGCTATAGTCACAAATTATTTTACAATATTTTTACAAAATGTTAATATGACTAATCTTTTATTGGTTTTCATCTAAATCCATTATTAATCTTACTTTTTTATTTACCAATAATCACTCATTACGTCAGCAGCTTGTAAAATTTTTGTATGTCTAGCATTATTCAACAATTTTATAAAAGATGATGCTAAAAAGTTTTTAATTTTGGATTAAATCAGTGAAATATAATTATCTATATTTATATCTTTACTTTAAGTTTTAGTCAAGTTTGTATCATGTAAGAAATGCTTAGATATTAAATGCTTTTAATTACAACAAAAATTTATTGTTAAAAATATAGTTGACAAATTACATTATAAGAATAATACTACAGACACAAATTATTTTTTAATATTAAAATTATATTGTGAAGGGGATGCGACACCATTGATTTCAAATCTCCATTAATACATTCATTGCAAGAAGAAGAAGTTATTGATATCTTGATGTGAAATTGCAAATTGCATGTAGTCAACAAAATGTGCTTAATAGACTCCATTTGATAATGAATTTTCTTCTTAATGCTTCTCATGTTTAGTTTACTTGCATATTGGAAGGCGTCAAAGAAGACTAAAAAGACAAAAAATCAATGCCATCATGTGTTGAATTTATCCATTAATTTTTTAAGTTCCACACCAAATCTAGAGTTGCTATTCATTTCTTCCAAAGGACTTTTTCTTTTTCTTTTTTAAAATTCAATATTGTCTTTTTATTCTATGCTGATCTTAGCTTGATATTCTTTAATCTAATGTTGATGGGTGCAAAGCAATAATGGGATATTTTATATCAAACAAAGTAGCTGAATGTCTTGCTCTGTGCAGCAAACCAATGACAAAGTATCTTATTATATCCTAAAGATTGAGATCTCCACAGAGGCCGACATCATTTTGTAGTCTCCCATACAGCTGTTTAGGGATAGGGATTCCTCTTTTAAGAATGAAATAATAATAATAAATCTTCAATACAGGGGAAATGGCTAAGCTTGCCTTTGTTTGAGTTTATAAGTTCTTTTCTAAACTCAATAACTTAAAACCTTATAGATGAATGAGCACTCCTTCTATTGCAAATCAATGTTTTGTTTTATTAAAGAAAAATGTCACATCTATAATATTTTCACAACAAAATTTAGATGAAAGATTGTTACTAGTTGGTGGGTAAAAAAATAATTTTAGTGGTAGACCAAATTAGAACAAACAATAATTTGCAACCTAAAATTTTACTAAAACACTAACTTTTTTTTTATATAGAAAAATGCTAATTACCCACTTATTAACCACATGAAATTTTCACTTTTTTCTCATGGAATTTACTAACTTATTGTTTAATTAATTTATTAAAAATTACATTTTAATATTAAATTGTTCCAACAACTATCACGACACATACAACTATTTGAATCTAAAAATGAAAAATTATCCTGTAAAATTTAGTCAATAGAAGTCCAATGCTAGCATTTTTACTCTGTTGAGGTTGTAACCAAGTCATTCCGCAATGAATCCACATGATGATTTACGTGACCTTAAAAATAAAACAGATTATTTACTTCGATTGAATCTCTAATGGGAATTTCGTGATACGTAATTAGAAAGAAATTCGTATTTTCACTTTAGAAGCTGAGACATACTAAGCAGTTTATCAACATATAAGACTACGACCGAAAAAAAAAGTCCATAAAACAAAATAGAACAAAAAAGAAAGAGGACTTGATAACCCATCCCCTGGTTTGGGCTCGTTAGAAATTAGTCTGCATACTTTAAATGAAATCGTAGGAGTTGTATTTAAAGACTCATTTTTTAGTTCCTTTTAGTCCAAATTAAAGAAAGTTAAAATACAGTAATTGACCAAAGTTTGTGTAACTACTATTAAATTGGATAAAATTTTAACAGTTTCATTTTAATATAAATTTTAAGCAACCATCAAATGTAACAATCGAAAAATTTTGTACTAATTGCGATGAGGTTATAACGCCCCACCCCCCCAAAAAAAAAGCGGGGGCCTTAACCTTAAGTCAAACCAAAAATCTTTAGAAACTTTTTTCCCAATTTCAATGATAACTTCAATAATAAGCATAACTTTAACATGTGCAATTCTAGAAAGTTTGACAAAAAAAATATTCATATATGATACATAATTTATTAATGTCAATAAATAACTAAATAATCAAATTAACATGTGCATTAATACTCTAGAAAGTTTGTCAAAATAATATTCATATATGATACTTAATTTATTAATTTCAATAAATAAATAATCAAATTAAAGAAGTAGAAAAGAACATATCTTTATTTAATTAGATTGAGTTTAGAGAATATCAAACTTAATTCGACCATAATACAATAAATGTTTGGTTGCTTTATCTAAAAGAACAAGAAATTTTAATTAGATTAAACTAATATACTTCAGCATTATTTGCAACTCTAAAGATAAATAAATAAATAGAACTGGCTTAAAAAAACTTTTAGTCCTTAAAATTTGGAGTTCTTTTCATTTTGACCCTTTAAGTTTCAAAATTTTATTTTAGTCATTCATATTTGATTATGGTTTCATATTAAAAGAAAATTTAAATATAAAACATAATCAAATATGAAGGGTCAAAATAAAAAAATTTCAAATATAAAGGGCTACAATAAAGAAAATTTCAAATTTTAAAGGCCAAAAGTATACTTTAATCTAATAAAAAAAATATTAGAAGGATTATTTTTGGAAAATGTGAGTTTTAAAAAATTTATGTGACAACGTTGAAAAAAGTCAACAAAAGTCAAAAGGACTTTCAATTTATATGATATAGATATAGATATAAATTAGGCTAAAATGCAAACTATTCCCCTAAAGTTTAGGAGTATTTGAATTTTACACCCTGAAATTTTAAATTTTGGATTTTGCTCCCTAAAGTTCTATTTTTTTTGCATTCACATTCCTTCCATCTATATTTTTCATTAAGTAATGCATAAGTTTGTTACCATATTTAGTTTGTCCAATAAAATGATGTCACATATCATAATTTGCTGTTATTAGACTATACTTAAACAGTATTTTGCTTCTTGCTATTTGACTGCACCTAAACAATTCATTCATTTATTTTTGTTTTTCTTAAAAACTAAGTACTTTTTTTTCAGTTTGATTTGTAAATTATGATAAAAGTCAACTACAATATTTGACATTGAAAACAATGCAAATATTTCAAAAACTAATTCTAGTGATGTAGCGCCAACATCTAATGCCAATGTCCCAATTTTAAAAAATTCTTTAAACAAAATTTCATAAAATATTGTAGGGACCAAAAAATCTAGCAGCCCAAACCCACTTAGAATAGTGGTTGGATCCGTTTAACAATGGCCCAAAACAATAAATTTATGAAAGAGGGAAACAAACAACAAAAGGAGGGCTCCGCCCTAAGAGGAAAAATAGCAAGGGAAAGCCTATATTATTGATGGAATGAACCACTTCTCTCATACAAGCTAGCCCGAGGAGGCCACAATTTCATAAGAAATATTACTGTTCACTCTCTTTTTCTCTTAATGTTCTTCTTGTGTCTTTTTCTATATTTTGGAACTTGTCCCTCTCTCTTTCTATATAAAACCTTCTTTTCTTATATACTTCTCCTTCCCTCATATCTCAACCATCCATCCCTACCTAACTAGCCTCCTCTCATGACACTTGTCTCTTTCTACATCTAAAGAATGTGGTGGAAGGAGTTTGCTTAACTGTGATTCGCATTGTTTAGATCACTTCCTCATCAATGCAAATGATAAAGCTATTGCCCACCATTTAATGCAGAGGCAACAGGCTACTCCAAACTAGAAACTTCCCCTATGATCTCTGATTCTCTCTCATCAGATCTCTCCTCCCACTTGGAACGCCTCAGAGTCCTTTTGACTATCTCATCGTACCCTAGCATACATCTAAACATGGCATTCACACGTCTTAACATACATCTAGGCATGGTGCATATCCTAACATTTATCTAAACATGATACTTATCCTATTCACCCCATCAGAATATCACATCTCATCAAAGTAGCAAGCAAGTCATCACAAGGAAGAAGCACTAATAGGGAAACAAGCATCTTATCATATCATCCAAAGGCAATAGGCATGTAACATCACATATGGTGTCAACCAAAAATATTCATCATCAAGTTCAACAAGCATGTCATATTTATCAAAAAAATAAGCATGCATGAATTACTTCACTTACCTCACCGTATCTCAGCAAACATGCATCAATGCGTGTTCATGTTCTTCGTTTAAGCCTAAACTCTGATCATGTGATTTAACTAAGAAAGCAAGTAAAACATATTATACTATTGTCCTAGGACTCAATCATGCACACCCTGGCTCAAACATAAGGGAAATCAAAGAAGGGCAAATATGGGTTTTTAGGTTAACCATTCGTGTGCATACATAAACACACATAGCAGGGTCATGGAGATGTGTACACATGCACGAGTATGCGTATGCATCCCTACCCAGAAACATAGAGGGTAACACACAATCAAAGCTACACTAAACTAACCTACATGCTTCTAACTATCAAAGAAGTAAATTTAATTTATATAGAAGATAATTAAAGTAGAAAAATAGGAAACAAAACAACAAAAATGTAAGAGATTAGTTTAGACCCTCACCTCGAACACAAGAGCTCTTAGAGCTTGATTTTGACCATTCCCCTCGGTCAATCTAGAAAACAAAATACCTTGAGGGTTAGTAAGCTTAACTAGAAGGCTTTGGACCGAAATAGGTCCTAGCCAAGAAACTCTAGTTTTAGGATGCTTTTTGGAGTACAAAACTTCTCTTGAATAACTTTTTAGGAGTAGATTCAATGTGTTTTGGGAAAATGGTAGTAGGGCCTTTTATATTGTTCAAAGAGAAGGGACAAGGCTCTTTCCAAGCAATGTGGGATTATCTCTATCACATTTTTCATAAAAGAATTTCCTTACATGGCTTTCTAAAACCCTAATGTGTACGTATGCTCGAGGTTGCGTACACATAACTGTTGTGTACATATGACTTAAGCATGTGTACGCATACTTAGAGTTTATGCAAAGTTTTTCTCTTCCAAAAACTTCATTCAAATAAAGAGTTCTTTTGGCTAAGTCATATATCAATCCTAAACCGTTCTAGTGATATCGTCATTAGGTAATAGGGGCTAGAGTTGTAAGGGGCATAAAATGGGGTGTCTACACTACAGTTATTATAAGCAATGAATGAATAGCCGTTGTCACACTAAATGAGCCAGACGTTATGCTAATCCTATAAATGCACACCATTAAGAGAATTAATAGCTAACGACTAACAAAGTTCACCTATTAAAGGAAACATCCCTCCACATTGAGAGGTACACTTTACATAGCTTACAATTATACTCTTACCCTACATCTTAAGTCTCTCAATTCTCAAACATTCCAAAGGCATCGAAGAGTCCTCAAACAACACCCCACCGATGTTCAGGCCATAAAGCCCCATTTGGTAAGGGCATCTGAAGAGTGTTTTGTGTGATTTAAATGCTCAAAAGCATGGGCCCCACTTTTAAGTTAAGTTGTTTGGTAGGGATACTCTCACAAGCATATTTGGATAACAATTCTCAATATTCATAACTTCTTCTTTTTTTTTTTGAGAAATCAATATTCATAACTAAGATGCATATTTAGAGTATTTGCATCTGGTTTCTTCAAAAAATTCCATTTTATCATCTCAAAAACTACTTTATCAATTATACCATACCATTTTATAACACACCCAATATCTCATCTTTTATTTTCCTATACAACACACTAAAATAATATAGTTACACAATAAAATATATTTCTCTTTTGCTCAAAAAAATATTTTTGTCTCTCTCTCTCTCTCTCTCTCTCTCTTAACCACCCAAATCCTAAACCCATGGATTCAAGCACTGAAACCTTAGGCTCCTCCTCACTCTCATAGGCTAAAAGTAATGCCACCATCTCTTATGAACTGTGCCAATTCTCTACAACCAGTTGTGCTTGTGCCTCAATATGCATATCAAAATCCAAAATAACATCTTGATTCTCACAATATCCTTGATCTTCTAGCTTATATATAGGTTGACCTTGGCCTTGGCATTTGACTCATTATAGAAGGCCAACCACGGCACCACCTTGATCCACCATCTGTTGGAAAAATAGCATAGAGTGAATATGAAATTGATATTTCTATGTTCACTTGAAGATGCTATTAAAAGTGGTAAAAATCATAAGTCCCACATAGGAAAAGAAATAGATAATATATAAGTTTATATGCTCATGAGTTGGACATTGGGTTGAGATTTTGGCATATGTGGACTGGGCTTACTTGTCTAAATAATAATATTTTATTATTTTATTTTTTGAGTCAGTTAGTTTGTGCACAACAGTTTTTACTGAAACAAAATACCTGTTCAGTAACGTATAATTTTGCATAGTCCCTCGTTTCATAAAAAACTACTTTTGAGTAATACTCTCCAATGAAAATTTTTTGTGCATTCATTCTATGTCAAAGAGAGAGCAAGAGACATTGAGTAGTTCGTAGAGCACGACCTTGTGTGCTTCGTTTTCGTGTTGTAGATCATTTTATCCTAAGAGGCAGACGTCCGTGAGTCTTAAAGCACCACAGTGATTGTGTGAGGGGCGAAATCTGCTTTAAGGAGATTGTGTCAAACATAAGACTTGATCTGAATTGTTTATCCTTCACGCATCTGGTCTATGAGTTTTTAATTATTTGCAGTTTTCTCTTTATATATGTATTCAGTATTTGTTTATTACTGTTGTCTTGTACATTTATTTGTGTTTTTACTTTATCACAAAAATAAATTGTTGAAATATACCCAACAGTCTTAAAGCAGATCTACAAATTTTTTTTAAAAATTTTTTTTTTGTGATTTAACAGTGAAAGGAATTTGTGTTTATTGTAAAACACTACATCGGTAACAATAGATATACTGCGAAACTTAGAAAATTGGTTTGTGTCTATCGTGTACTTGAATCTTTTGATTATGTTGGTTACGTGTTTGATTGAAATTGGGGTAGTTGTTGATATTTCTTTCTTCCTCTTTTATAATAATTTATTAGAGCCTTTTGTCTTATATGTATCCTTGTTGACTGGCTTTGATTTGGGTTTGTGTCAGCAGTGTTGTTTTTGAAGGATAGTTGATTTATATATATTATAATGAGATATTTGTATTTTTTAATATTTGTTTGACTAAGCAACTTATATGTGCAGGATTGTGTTTCTAAGAAATACTGTATGTAGTATTCTTTCTCAAATAAATATCTTTTGTATAATAATATAATATTCTATTTAATGTTAAGTTTGTTTGTCTTATGTGCTTGGCTGGGCTATGTATAGAGTCTATAGTTTAGTGTTTGTGTGCTGTTCGACTCCTTGTCTGCAATCCCATATATTATATATTATATATAATTACATATGCTATGATCTTTCCTCTTCACATGGCACTGAACATCTTAGTGTTGACACCTCATTTTGCAACCCGCATTTAACCTCACTTGGAGGGTAAAATGGTAATTTCACCTTGGAAATATGCATCTTGATTTTGGTCATTAGATCCTTAATCTCATTTCACCAAAATGATCTTGATGTTGTAACGATCAAATCAACTGATTATAAGCCCTAATCGGACGATCAGATTGAAAGTTATCATCAGATCAAGTTTTAATGGCCGAGGTGCACTATCACAAATTGAGTCCGACCTTATGTGATTATGAACAATTGATTCTAATTGGTTATAATTATAATCAATTTGAAATTAATGATGTGTCATAATTTGATTGGTTAGGACTACATTTTATGGTAAGGTTGCATACACCTAATTAATTAGATAGTTAAACATTAATTATTCAATGAGTAATTTGTGCAATTATCTTTTAATTAGGGTAAATTTGGAACTAATTAGGTCTGAAATGGGAGTGATTGGAGCCTATTAATGTTAATTGAAAACTAATTTGGGACCTATTAATGTTAATTGTGCTGAAACCATTTTTCTAAGAAATGACCTCTGCTCACAATTTCATTGATATCTCTCAGAATATTTTGAATCTGTGAATGAGGTTAATTTTTCCAGAAACTAGACATCTGGGGCTTCAATTTGAGCATAAGAACGACACAATTCCGATCAAAATTGAGTCAGATATGATTTTTCAAAGTTGGCTCTACGGGCTGTTACAGCAGCTACGGGAAAACCGAATTTTGGCTTGCTCCCCACTCCCACAAATCTCTCCATTTAATGCACCAAATTTCCCCAAAGGCTAAAATGAGGTCTAGGTTCATGATTCATTGTCAACCCTCATTAATGGCCTTCCATTCCTATTTCCTCCACCACTACTATATAAACCCACCTCTCCTTCATTCCAAGACACAGAAAACCCCCCTCTCTTCTCCTCTCTTGAGTTCTAGGAAGTTGAGTAGTCTTGTCATATTTTGGTCTTCTTGAGACTCAAAGTATTGAGTGAGACTTACTCTTCCTTTCCTAACTCTTCCTTTCCTAACTCTTCTTTTCCTCCACCCATAAGACCTCCCTCAAAAGTCTCCTCATCCACCATATTGATCTTGCATAAAGGTATAATTCATTTTCCTAACTTGTTTTTTGTGTTGCCATGATATGAATTTAGGATTAAAGCATGATAGTAACTATTTAAATTTTCTTGAATATGTTTGAATGTTCTTAAATGTTATTATGTGTTCTTCACATGTTATTGGTTGTTCATCACATGTTCATGCATAACACTAGTTTTAATCTTAAATTCACATAAAAAAATATGAAAAACATGTTTATTTCATAATTTTTTCAAATCTTTGAATCTAGGGTATCACCATCCACACACATTCACTAGAATTCATTTTTTTCAATCCAAATGACATGCTTAATAAATTGAATTAGGGTTCATCACATGCACACACCTTAAATTCATCATGTAAATTGATTGACATATTGGATGATATGATATGAATGTTGGCCACCATAGTCTAGAAGACCGGTTTCACCGGGCAAGGTGGGTGCCTAACACCTTCCCATCTTGTAACATAGCCTCCGAACTTAGATCAAGGGTTAGTAGATCAAATACTTGTCCATGTAATTTTCAATTTTTAGATTGTAACTAGGAAACAAAGCCATGTACTTTTTCTTAGATTGTATCTAGGACCAAAGCCATGTAATTTTCCTATGACCAATGTAAATTCAATTGAAAATTAATAAAATGATGCATTTTTCAATTTTTGGTTTTCTTATTTTTCCAATAATTAAATAAGTGGCGACTCCATTGTAAAACCCTTAATCTAAAGGGAAAAATATAACTAGTCGAACCTCCATTTTGAGAGACAATAACACGACTCCACCCATTCACGTGGGTTTGGCCCAACTTATTATAAAACGGGCCGGGGGCGCGGTCTCTCACAGTGGCGACTCCACTGGGGATATTGAGGGCTAAGCTTCAATTAGGTTATGGTGGCCAACCATGTCATTGTTTGTTTATTGCTTTTTGTATATAATATGTCTAATATGTTATTATGTTGCATGTCATGCATCATTTGCTTGAATGAAATTTATTTTATTTGTGTGCTAGCCCGGAAGCCCGGTAGTATTAGCCGTGGATTGTGGTCTTCCTGAGACTCACATACCCAGCGGTGAACCTACCACCCACCGCGACAAGGATCATCATGGTTATGCCATGGTGGTTCATAAGGACAAACTGTACCGTTCGGACCAATGCGGCGCTCCTGGCGTCACAAGTTGGGAGGTACGACGTCCTAGCTTGTGGGGACCTTTAACCTACCTTCTACCCATTTTGTAATGACCCATAGAACCTACCCTTAGGTCAGTCCATGTAAATTGCATTGCATTATGCATATGTTTGGCCGTTGTTTGAACCATGATGACTCAAGTCCAATGCTTGAGCCCATCATAATTGTTTGAACCTTGTATGCTATGAGTGAACTCAGGCCTAAAAGCTTATAATTGAACTCTGCTTGGCATGAAAGCCCAATTTGTTTCTTGAATGAGTCTAAGCCCAACACTTGAGCCCATCAAAGGTGTGTATACACATGATCCACATCAAAGGTCAAACGCTCACAAGATGCATGCCTTCCAAGTATAAGCCCAAGCCATTTCAAGTAAATACCAAAAAATCATAATCAAGGCTCAAGCCTTCCAAGTGCAAGCCAAGCCATTTCATCATAACCAAGGTTCAAGCATACCAAGTCTCAAGCACGCTAAATGGACCAAGAAGAAGCAAGTGGCTCAACTTTGCCTCACTCCAAATTCGGTTTGCAACATCATGGTTAAGCTTAAAGTTTGTTTGTTTATTCCATGTTTCTATGTTTCTTTGAATTCTAAAAATTCATGTAGCATTTGATGTACTTTGTTCATGTATATATTTAAAAATAAATTCCAAAAAAAAAAATCAAGATTCCCAAATCTTTCCCAAAAAAAAGAGAAAATTTTTCAAATGAAAAAAGTCTTTGGACTAGGGGCATTGAGCCCTTAAGTCATTTTAAAAAAAAATTCTTTGAACTAGAGGCATTGAACTTCTTAGTAACTTTTTCAAAAAGACCATTTTTTTTCTTTCTAGATAAAAAAAAAATAAAATAAAAAAAAATAAAAAAAAGTCTCCTTTTCAAAATGGTACATGAGGATCCCTTAGACAAAACATTTACTAAATCTTGATGTTTAAAGGCTTGAGCAATCAACTTGTACCAAGGAACGATTAATTTCATTTGATCCATGTAAAGACTTTTGCTACTTGACTTAGAATAAAAGAAGAAGTGGTCTTAAGAGGCAATCAAAAAGAATCCCTTCATTAGAAAATCCCAAGAATCCATGCACTCGATCCAATTTTCAAAGATCTTTTGTTTCACAACATTAGAGCATTCATACTTTTTCTTTTAAGATGAATTTATTAAAAGAGCTTGAGTCACTGTGCCTACAAGAAAGCATTACTAGGGATAGGAGGCCATCTTTGGTTAACCAAATTATTTCCTCTTACCTAGAATGTTCATTATCCATTGCTAGCCCATTTGAGCCTTCAAATATTTAGCCTTTTTCTTGCATGAACCCACTAAAATCTAAACCTCGGGTGGGAAAAATCAAGATATGCATACTTAAATCTCATGTCAAGGAGGAGTCAACCTTGTAGCTTTAAAGCTAATTGATAAATCTCTCCTAGAAGACATGAAAGACAAGTGGAGAATTCATTAGGCTAAAAGAGATCATTAAAGAAAAATGAAGTTTCACATAATCAAGGAAAGAGAAATGAAATTCTAGTGTGCATCGAGTTTGAAGAGCCTAGAATTCATCATGCCAAGAGGAATACAAGGTTCATCCAAAAGAGAGTTCATTAAAAAAAGGAAAAGATTCATCAAACACAAAAAAGTGCCAATGCATTGAGGAAGAAAGAAGTCTAGAGAGTGCATCAAAATGACCAAAAATCATTGAGTTGAGAAGTCAAAAGGTCTCCAAAAGTTCATTCAATCAAGAGATGAAAGAAAAAAAAAAAAAAAAAAAAAAAAAAAAAAAAAAAACGCCCGCGAGGCTGAAAACCCAAAAGGGCAGTCTAGGCAAAAGCTAGGGCCCAAAAAAAAAAAAAAAGCCCGCTAGGCTGAAAACCCAAAAGGGTGGTCTAGGCAAAAGTTAGGGCTAAAGAAAAGAAGAAGAAGAAAAGAAAGAATTAGAAAATCCTACAAAGTTGGAAATCTGAGGATGCAACCTAAAAAGAGAAGAATTTTACAAGATGAAAGTCTAGAGGTATGATTCAAGATGAATGAGCATAATGTTGATACGAATAACCAATGAAGACTAGTGAGAAGGTGACAAAGAAGAAATGGAGAAACTCCTCCAATACTTGATTTTTGAGTAATGCATATTTAGGGGAAACATCATAGGGAATTTTGAGCCTTTTATATCTTTCATTTCATAATCCCAACCCGGCCTACATTACAACCCATGAGTAAAGACCTCCTTGAAGTCTTGCTAGTTGTAGGCACATCTTAAACTCTAATATTATTTTCTCTTGAATTAAAAAGGAAAAATGCTTAAAATTTTCAAACCCCACTGGATGATATGTTGAAGGACAAAACTTCTCAAATTCTCAAATCCCCAAATGACTCAAAAGAACTTTCAAACTTGGAGCACTCTCCTTGTTTACACCCAATAATGTGGCTCCTAAATACTATCACATTTCATTTCTTGATTGCCTTTGGAGACTTAATCTGACAATGTTCAAAAGGAAGAAGCAAATTTGATTACATGAGTTTAATGATCTTGATACTTCCTAATCAAAGAGATTTGTTTGGTTCTTAAACACTATGATTTTTCAAAATGGTTGTTCAAAGGATCACATCTAGTTCCAAAAAAAAAAGAGGAAATATTTTTTTCAAAAAAAAGAAAAAGAAAAAAAAATGCAATCTCATTTCAAAAAACAAAAAAAACAAAAAAAAAATCATTTTTTTCCAAAATCCAGTTTTTTGAACTACGTCTTGACCTGATCCTCTATAGGAGAGGTACGTAGGCAGCCTTGCATAGGCCCGGTCCCAATCACCCAAACAACCTTGGAAAACAAAGTCAAAACAACATAACAAAATTGTTTGGGTGTATGTTAGGTTAAGCCCATTTGTTTGCATTAAGCATGTTTAAACTTGGAGCATTGACCTATTTATATTATGTGCAAATATGTTCTTCTTGCATGGAAGTATGTTTTCATTTGAGGCATTAATCCATTTGTTTGCAAGCATGTCCACACTAAGGACATTAGCAAAAACATGTTTTCATGATAATTGGTTTCTAACAAGCTAGAGAAAGAAAGCATTTTTGCAGGAACCAAGGATGGCAAACCATGATCTTCTTTCATGTTCCCTAATGGTCACAACATCAAATGAATTTAGCTTCAATTTAAGCATGGAATATGCCCCAAACTAGGGGCATTGGGTAAGTACTTCCAATTCATTTCAATAAATAAATCCATTACTAATTGAAATTATCTTCTGGCAGGAATTAAACAAGGGCTTATCTAGCAATCCGCATCAACTTCCAGCCAAAGTTATTTTCATTCAAAGGATAGGTTTTTCAAAAAAAAAAAAAAAAAATCATCATGAATAAATCTTCATCACTCTTACTCCATCTTCATCTTCATCTTCTTCACTTTTTGATAATGAACAAATCTTCAAAATCTCAAAAAAAAAAAAAAAAAAATCATTCAAGATTTTCAATTCTTTCAAAAAAAAATTTAGGATTTCTAAATCTTCCAAAAAAAAAAAATTTCAATTCCTTCAAAAAAATTTCAAGATTTCCATAATTCAAGACTTCTAATTAGGCTTTCAAAAAAAAAAAAAAAAAAAAAAAAAATATCATTCAAGAATTTCAATTCTTTAAAAAAAAATTAGGATCTCCAAATCTTCAAAAAAAAAAAATTTCCTTCAAAAAAATTTCAAGATTTCCAATTAGGTTGCTTTAAAAAAAAAAAAAAAAAATCATTCAAGAATTTCAATTCTTTCAAAAAATTTAGGATTTCCAAATCTTCAAAAAAATTTTCCTTCAAAAAAAAATTTTCAAGATTTCCAATTAGGTTGCTTTGAAAAAAAAAAAAAAAAAAAAAAAAAAAAAAAAAAAAAAACCTTGGGACTAGGGGCATTAGGTTCCTACTTCTTAGGTTGATTTAAAAAAAAAAAAAATTCAAAAAATTTTTTTTCCTTCAAAAAGTTCAAGATTTTCGAGATTTCCAAAATTTTTCAAAAAAATTCAAGACTTCCAATTAGGCTTTCAAAAAAAAAAAAAAAAAAAAAAAAAATAGATTCAAGATTTCCAAATCTTTCAAAAGAAAGAAATTTCCCAATTCCATCAAAAAATTCAAGATTTCCAAATTTTTCAAAAGAAAAATTCAAAAGTCCCAGAAAAGAAAACTATGATCCTCTTCCATATTTTCCAGTGGGGCAACATCAAGTCAAATGTCCATCCTCAACATTCATCGAAGCACAGAATATGTCCCAAACTAGGGGCATTTGCCAGGTATGCCGAATTCTTTTCAATGAATAATTCTGTTACTAATTGGAGATATCTATTTTGCAGGTACTAGGGCAAAAAGCCCACAAACATGAACCATGAGCCAAGATCCAAGAATCCTAGGTCCTCTGAAAACATGAGCCAGGATCCACAACCTTTGGTCCTCTGAAAACATGAGCCCAAAGCCCAGAAAACCCTTGGTCCTCTGAAAACATGAGGCCAAAACCCAAAAGAATCCTAGGTCCTCTGAAAACATGAGCCAGGATCCACAACCCTTGGTCCTCTGAGAACATGAGGCCAAAATCCAAAAGAATCCTAGGTCCTCTGAAAACATGAGCCAGGATCCACAACCTTTGGTCCTCTGAAAACATGAGGCCAAAACCCAAAAGAATCCTAGGTCCTCTGAAAATATGAGCCAGGATCCACAACCTTTGGTCCTCTGAAAACACGAGGCCAAAACCCAAAAGAATCCTAGGTCCTCTGAAAACATGAGCCAGGATCCACAACCTTTGGTCCTCTGAAAACATGAGGCCAAAACCCAAAAGAATCCTAGGTCCTCTGAAAACATGAGCCAGGATCCACAACCTTTGGTCCTCTGGAAACATGAGGCCAAAGCCCAAAAGAATCCTAGGTCCTCTGAAAACATGAGCCAGGGTCCACAACCTTTGGTCCTCTGAAAACATGAGGCCAAAACCCAAAAGAATCCTAGGTCCTCTGAAAACATGAGCCAGGATCCACAACCTTTGGTCCTCTGAAAACATGAGGCCAAAACCCAAAAGAATCCTAGGTCCTCTGAAAACATGAGCCAGGATCCACAACCTTTGGTCCTCTGAAAACATGAGCCAAGATCCAAGAATCCTAAGTCCTCTGAAAACATGAGCCAGGATCCATAAAACCCTTGGTCCTCTGAAAACATGAGGCCAAAGCCCAAAAGAATCCTAGGTCCTCTGAAAACATGAGCCAGGATCCACAACCTTTGGTCCTCTGAAAACATGAGCCCAAAGCCTAGAAAACCCTTGGTCCTCTGAAAACATGAGCCAAGATCCAAGAATCCTAGGTCTTCTGAAAACATAAGCCAGGATCCACAACCTTTGGTCCTCTGAAAACATGAGGCCAAAACCCAAAAGAATCCTAGGTCCTCTGAAAACATGAGCCAGGATCCACAACCTTTGGTCCTCTGAAAACATGAGCCCAAAGCCCAAAAAAACCCTTGGTCCTCTGAAAACATGAGGCCAAAGCCCAAAAGAATCCTAGGTCCTCTGAAAACATGAGCCAGGATCCACAACCTTTGGTCCTCTGAAAACAGGAGCCCAAAGCCCAGAAAACCCTTGGTCCTCTGAAAACATGAGCCAAGATCCAAGAATCCTAGGTCCTCTGAAAACATGAGCCAGGATCCACAAAACCCTTGGTCCTCTGAAAACATGAGGCCAAAGCCCAAAAGAATCCTAGGTCCTCTGAAAACATGAGCCAGGATCCACAACCTTTGGTCCTCTGAAAACATGAGCCCAAAGCCCAGAAAACCCTTGGTCCTCTGAAAACATGAGCCAAGATCCAAGAATCCTAGGTCCTCTGAAAACATGAGCCAGGATCCACAACCTTTGGTCCTCTGAAAACATGAGGCCAAAACCCAAAAGAATCCTAGGTCCTCTGAAAACATGAGCCAGGATCCACAACCTTTGGTCCTCTGAAAACATGAGCCCAAAGCCCAAAAAAACCCTTGGTCCTCTGAAAACATGAGGCCAAAGCCCAAAAGAATCCTAGGTCCTCTGAAAACATGAGCCAGGATCCACAACCTTTGGTCCTCTGAAAACATGAGCCCAAAGCCCAGAAAACCCTTGGTCCTCTGAAAACATGAGCCAAGATCCAAGAATCCTAGGTCCTCTGAAAACATGAGCCAGGATCCACAACCCTTTGGTCCTCTGAAAACATGAGCCCAAAGCCCCACAAAAAAAAAAAAAAAAAAAAAAAACCTTGGTCCTCTGAAAACATGAGCCAAGGTTCAAGAATCCTAGGTCCTCTAAAAACATGAGCCAGGATCTCCATATTTTCTTGACTAGGATCTCCATATTTTCTTGACCTCAAGTAAGCATGTCTTGTACTCTTTCAAAAAAAAAATTGCATGCATGAACTACGTGCAGACCTGATCCTCCCACCAAGAGGTACGTAGGCAATCTCCCCCGAGATTCGGTCCACATTTTGATCCACTACATGACGGTTTGCATTCTTATTTCCATGCATTATAAATTCACCACGGTTAAATGCTGATTGCAAAGTTAAGTGTCTTTTTCATACATTGACATTCGCTTTTCAAGCTCTGGCAATGAGGGGCATTCTGTTGACACCTCATTTTGCAACCCGCATTTAACCTCACTTGGAGGGTAAAATGGTAATTTCACCTTGGAAATATGCATCTTGATTTTGGTCATTAGATCCTTAATCTCATTTCACCAAAATGATCTTGATGTTGTAACGATCAAATCAACTGATTATAAGCCCTAATCGGACGATCAGATTGAAAGTTATCATCAAATCAAGTTTTAATGGCCGAGGTGCACTATCACAAATTGAGTCCGACCTTATGTGATTATGAACAATTGATTCTAATTGGTTATAATTATAATCAATTTGAAATTAATGATGTGTCATAATTTGATTGGTTAGGACTACATTTTATGGTAAGGTTGCATACACCTAATTAATTAGATAGTTAAACATTAATTATTCAATGAGTAATTTGTGCAATTATCTTTTAATTAGGGTAAATTTGGAACTAATTAGTTCTGAAATGGGAGTGATTGGAGCCTATTAATGTTAATTGAAAACTAATTTGGGACCTATTAATGTTAATTGTGCTGAAACCATTTTTCTAAGAAATGACCTCTGCTCACAATTTCATTGATATCTCTCAGAATATTTTGAATCTGTGAATGAGGTTAATTTTTCCAGAAACTAGACATCTGGGGCTTCAATTTGAGCATAAGAACGACACAATTCCGATCAAAATTGAGTTAGATATGATTTTTCAAAATTGGCTCTACGGGCTGTTACAGCAGCTACGGGAAAACCGAATTTTGGCTTGCTCCCCACTCCCACAAATCTCTCCATTTAATGCACCAAATTTCCCCAAAGGCTAAAATGAGGTCTAGGTTCATGATTCATTGTCAACCCTCATTAATGGCCTTCCATTCCTATTTCCTCCACCACTACTATATAAACCCACCTCTCCTTCATTCCAAGACACAGAAAAACCCCCCTCTCTTCTCCTCTCTTGAGTTCTAGGAAGTTGAGTAGTCTTGTCATATTTTGGTCTTCTTGAGACTCAAAGTATTGAGTGAGACTTACTCTTCCTTTCCTAACTCTTCCTTTCCTAACTCTTCTTTTCCTCCACCCATAAGACCTCCCTCAAAAGTCTCCTCATCCACCATATTGATCTTGCATAAAGGTATAATTCATTTTCCTAACTTGTTTTTTGTGTTGCCATGATATGAATTTAGGATTAAAGCATGATAGTAACTATTTAAATTTTCTTGAATATGTTTGAATGTTCTTAAATGTTCTTATGTGTTCTTCACATGTTATTGGTTGTTCATCACATGTTCATGCATAACACTAGTTTTAATCTTAAATTCACATAAAAAAATATGAAAAACATGTTTATTTCATAATTTTTTCAAATCTTTGAATCTAGGGTATCACCATCCACACACATTCACTAGAATTCATTTTTTTCAATCCAAATGACATGCTTAATAAATTGAATTAGGGTTCATCACATGCACACACCTTAAATTCATCATGTAAATTGATTGACATATTGGATGATATGATATGAATGTTGGCCACCATAGTCTAGAAGACCGGTTTCACCGGGCAAGGTGGTGCCTAACACCTTCCCATCTTGTAACATAGCCTCCGAACTTAGATCAAGGGTTAGTAGATCAAATACTTGTCCATGTAATTTTCAATTTTTAGATTGTAACTAGGAAACAAAGCCATGTACTTTTTCTTAGATTGTATCTAGGACCAAAGCCATGTAATTTTCCTATGACCAATGTAAATTCAATTGAAAATTAATAAAATGATGCATTTTTCAATTTTTGGTTTTCTTATTTTTCCAATAATTAAATAAGTGGCGACTCCATTGTAAAACCCTTAATCTAAAGGGAAAAATATAACTAGTCGAACCTCCATTTTGAGAGACAATAACACGACTCCACCCATTCACGCGGGTTTGGCCCAACTTATCATAAAACGGGCCGGGGGCGCGGTCTCTCACACTTAGTCCATAGGCTATGTCTTGTTTAGTCTTCTCACTACTGGTCAATTGTACAAATTCATGTTCTTTTTGAATTTTGTTTATAGTTCTTTGGTACTTGTGTGAAACATTTTTTCTATCAATGTTCTCTCTATATTCTGACATTGCACAAAAGTTAGATGACTTTTTATTTTGTATATGACTTTACTTTAATGTGATTCTTGATGCTGTGTTTTATACATTTTGGTTGTTTTATATTTTTGGTCGTTGTATAATATAAATCAATGCTTCAGTTGGATTTTGAGGATTCAATTTGATGGAGTTTTATTTTGACAGAAATGTCAAATGAAATTATGCCTACTGCTACCCTTATTATTGTTCCAGTTAATTATGGAGAAAAGCCAAAGAAATTCAATGGTACTGAGTTTAAAAGATGGCAACAAAAAATGATGTTCTATCTCACAACCGTAAATTTAGCAAAATTCTTGTATGAGAATGCTCCAAAACTGAAGGAAAATGAGACAGATAGGCAAGTGGTTGCTGCTATGGAAGTATGGAAACATGCTGACTTCTTTTGCAAAAACTATATTTTGAATGGATTGGACAATACATTGTATAGTGTGTATAGTTCAATCAAGACAGCAAAAGAATTGTGGGATTCCTTGGATAAGAAATACAAGATAGAAGATGCTGGAACTAAAAAGTTCATTGTGGGCAAACTTCTGGATTACAAAATGGTGGACTCCAAAACTGTGCTCAGTCAAGTGCAAGAGTTTTAGGTAATCTTACATGAAATACATGCTGAGGGTATGTTCGTAAGTGAATCATTTCAAGTGGCTACTGTCATTAAGAAACTATCTCCATCTTGAAAAGATTTCAAAAATTACTAGAAGCATAAGCGCAAGGAGATGCGGCTAGAAGACTTGACCGTAAGATTGAGAATTGAGAAAGACAATTGCTCTTCAGAAAAAGCCATAGAGAATCACTACATGGAATCTAAAGCAAACATTGTGGAGCATAATAAGAATAAGAGGAAGTACTCTGGTGAAAGCTCAAGTCAAGGAACTAATGGGGGTAATTTTACAAAGTTCAACGAAAAATGCTATGCGTGTGGGAAGATAGGGCATCGTGCTAAGGACTGCCATAAGCATAAATATCAAGGGACCAAGAAAGCCTTTCAAGCCAACATTACTGAGGTGGAAGATCTTTCTAAAGATGTGGATGATATAGACCTTTCTGCAGTGATTTCTAAAGTGAACTTGGTAGGAGGAGATACCAAGGAATGGTGGATGGATATTGGTTCTACTCGCCATGTATGTATAGATCAGAATTTATTTTCTTCATACCATCCTATGGACAATGGAGAAGAAATATTCATGGGGAATTCCTCAACTTCTACGGTTGTAGGAAAAGGAAAGGTAATATTGAAGATAACTTCAGGCAAAAATCTTACTTTGAATGATGTTCTGCATGTGCCAGATATTCGTAAGAATCTTGTTTCTTGCTCACTTTTGAGTAAGAATGGTTTTAAATTGGTCATTGAATCTGACAAGCTTGCACTCATAAAGAATGGCATGTACGTGGGAAAGGGTTATATGAGTAACGGGCTTTTCAAAATAGATATAGAGTAAATCTAGATTATTACAAGTGTGGATTTGGTTTGTAATATTTTAAGTGTAATATTGTAGTTGTGTGATATAGAGATGACTTATATTATTAATATATATTCAGCCAGCTTATACGTACCATGTATTGTAAAGTTGACTTATATATATATATATATATATATATATATATGTTGATATAAATATCTAGATACTTTATTTCCATCTGACTTCTATATATTTATGTATGAGTCTCTTTCAACTTTCTTCTTTTTTGCTTTTTTGGAGAAAGTAGCTTAACATGTTACATAGGGAAAGGAGTTCACATGGCCTAGACTTTGATCGGATAGACTTGTAAGAGTTTTAATATTCTTATGTCATGTGAATTTGTTCAATATCAAAGTGAGGCATTAAAGTGTGTGAAAGGTATTGGATATATTAAAAGGAAGAGTTCCTTTGCTAATATTATATTCTCTAACCTCAAAGAAAATATGTAAGACACTATGGATTATGGAAAGGTCAAATAACATTTTTAAAAATTCTTTAAATGTGAGAGTGTCTTCTTTAAAAGAAGGTGGCTTATTTAAAGAGGTTTTGATTGAGAAACAAAACAATGACATGAGAAATATGCTACCTTTTTCTAAATGTGTAATTACCAATTAAGTGTCTTGGTAGTACACATAGTTATGGCAGGTCTTGACATATTTGTCAGAGACATATTACTATGAGACAGTTGCTCTCAATTGGAAGTTGTTCCAAATTACAAAAACGGATCCATAATTAGTTGTTTGAGTGGAGAGCAAATAAACTGTTCATCGAGGGGAATGGGGTTAAAGCCTATTACTTAAAAGTCTTTGGGATGGCAACCCAACCTAGTTGATTGGAGATCCCAAGATTTAGGTTCAAAGGGACAACCGAATCGTGGAGACTATTTTTATCACTATGGAGATTACATCTCCCTCCCATTCCTATAATGAAATAGTGATGCCTGTAAGCGATGTTCAGGATAAGCTTTGCTTTTAATGATTCTTATATCTTGGAATTTCGAGTGGGATATAACAGAATACTCTTAATAAGAATCACCTATATGAGTCTGAAGTGGGCCGCTTCCATGAGAGTCTCATGGCTGAATTCTCTAAAGCACTTCATGAATTTACCAGGATACGTTCAAGGCTGAAATGAACACAATTATAAGAACGAAAAATGTCCAAAAAAGAGCTGTGTGAATTATATTGTCTTGGTATACACAAATGACTGAACAGTTCAAGCCATCATGTTCACTGGTTAGCTAGTATATCCAATAGTCTTTCACAAAGGAAAGTTCAAAGCCACAAGCTACTTCTCCCAATACAATAACTTTTCTTCTACTCTCTTTGTGTTTGCATCATCATTTGCATTGCGTTTATCAATTTCTATTCATGTGGGGGATTGTTGGAAAAATAGCATGGAGTGAATACGAAATTGATATTTTTATGTTCACTTGAAGACGCTATTAAAAGTGGTAAAAATCCTGAGTCCCACATAGGAAAGGAAATAGATTATATATGAGTTTATATATTCATGAGTTGGACATTGCGTTGGGATTTTGGCATATGTGGACCAAATAATAATACTTTATTATTTTATTTTTTGAGTCAATTAGTCTGTGCATAGCAGTTATTACTGAAATAGAGTACCTGTTCAGTAACGTATAATTTTGCATAGTCCCTCGTTTCATAAAAAACTATTTTTGAGAAAAACTCTCCAGTGAGAATTTTTTGTGCATTCATTCTATGTCAAAGAGAGAGCAAGAGACATTGAGTAGTTCGCAGAGCATAATCCTGTGTGCTTCGTTTTCGTGCTGTAGATCATTTTATCCTGGGAGGCAGACGTCTGTGAGTCTCAAAGTACCACAGTGACTGTGTGAGGGGCGAAATCTGCTTTAAAGAGATTGTGTAAAACACAAGACTTGATATTAATTGTTCATCCTTTACGCATCTGGTATGTGAGTTTTTAATTATTTGCAGTTTTCTCTTTATATATATATATATATATATTCAGTATTTGTTTATTACTGTTCTCTTGTATATCTATTTGTGTTTTTGCTTTTTCTTAAATCTGTGTATTGTTCCTTTTGCTTTATTACAAAAATAAAATTTTGAAATATACCCAACACCATCAACAACACAACTACCACCCACCGATCCACAACCACAGCACCACCTTGATTTGCCACATCATACCATGAGCTCCACCAACCCATGAGACCCACAGAGGCTTGATTCAAGGGAAGAGAAAGAGAGAAGAAAAAAAGAAAGGGAAGAGAGAGACGAAGAGGGAAGAGATCTGCCTAAGCGACTAGACCCACGCCACCGCACCACCTGACCCACGCCGTATGATCTGAGATCTACCAATGCACAGGCATCGATCCACATAGAGAGGGATGAGAGAGAGGGAGGGATTGAATGAGAGTGAAAGAATCAAAGAAAATGGTGACCAGTGAGAGAGAGAGAGAGAGAGAAAGAGAGCACTGTGAGAGAGAGATGAGTTGAAAGAGAATAGTTAGAGAAAACAAAATTTGAAAGAGGGAATAAAATATAATTATTTTGGTTTACAATTGTGCTACAGTGTCATCCTACAAATTTTTTTACAATTGCAAGATTTTGCAAGACCAGGTAATGAGCTATTTTTGTGTCTTGATGTCTCAATATGAATTCTCTTAGAGAACTTTGGAGAGGTGCATTTAGCATTCAAGTAACAATTTTCAAATGATTTTATTGTAAATATTGTGAAAATCGTAAGAGCATTCTTATCAAGATGGGCAAATGCTATATATGCTAAAATTTAAGATACAAAATGCTATAACTACTAAAAAGGATTCTCTATCAAAACTCTTATATCTCATTTATTTTGCAATCCAGCTAAAGTGGACTGCTATGTCTAGTAGCCCACTGTAGCAAGATTGTAAAACAAAAAATTATTTTATATTCTTTCTTTTATCTTCTTTCTCCAGATTTCTTCTCTCTCTGATTTCCGTTTCTTCCATCTTTCCTTGCTCCCATTTCTCTGCTCTCTCGCTCCCTCTGCTCGACATCTCTGCCTCCCTCTATGGTGAAACCCAGACTGAAGCATCAAGCCAAGCCGATCTTTATCGCAGTGGTGTTTTTTTTTTTTTTTTTTTTTTTTTTTTTTTTTTTAATTATAAGTTTGTGATTTGATGATAGATTCAGCGGTGGTTGTGTGGGTTATGGATTTGGTGTTTTGGGTCGTGGTCTGATGTGCTCTGGCGATGTACTCCAGCGATTTTGTGGGTCTGCGTTCGTGGGTTTGCGACGTGACTGGCGTGGATCATCGAGTTGGTTGGCGTGGATCGTCAACTTAATCGATCTCACCAGCGTGGGTCATTAGGAGGGAGAGAGGGAGAGACAGCAAGACCGAGAGGGAGAGAGGGAGACAGTGAAACCAAAGAATGAGAGGATGAAAAAAATATAAACAAAAAAGGAATAAAAAATTATAAAGAAATAATATTTAAATGAAGTTGTAAAAAAAATAGAAGTTTTGATGTTTGGTATATTCTAAAGTTAAGTATTAAAATTGAAAAAGTAGTGTTTTAAGATGATAAATGCTAAATTTTTTGCAATGCTTGATAAGAATACTCTAAGACCCACAAAACTGAATTGATTGAGACAACAATAAGGAAGAAAAAAGAAATTTCTTTAGGCGTAAATGCACTTTTGATCCCTACATTTTGACGTTTTCCCATTTTAGTCCCTACATTTTATTTTTACCATTATTAGTCTCTAAACTAATTAATGCTTTTCATTTAAGTCCTTGAAGCATAATTCCGTCACCAAACTAACGGGAAAACTGACGGACTAATAAAATAATATTTTTTTTACACGTTGGACAATAAAATAACGGAAAGAAATCAAACTCACCAACAATTAACACTATTGAAACAATCTGGAGCTTTCCTACACGTGTGTGTCACTCACCTACACCTACCTCTGGCGTGCAGGTAAAGCTTTCCCAAATCAGAACAACCATCATCATCAACCTAAAGAAAAACTCCATTTCTCTCTCAAACCACCATCTCAAAACCCATCTCTCAAAGCCTCTGCCTTTGCCGAATAGCCATCATCAACTTAAAGAAAAACTCCATTGCCATTGTCAACCTAAAGAAAAACTTCATTTCTCTCTCAAACCACCATCTCTCAAAACCCATCTCTCAAAGCCTCTTCCTTTGCCGAACAACCATCATCAACCTAAAGAATAACTCCATTGCCATCATCAACCTAAAGAAAAACTCAATTTCTCTCTCAAACCACCATCTCTCAAATCCCATCTCTGAAAGTCTCTGCCTTTGCCAAATAGCCATCATCATTCTAAAGAAAAATTCCACTTCTTTCTCAAGCCACCATCATCAAAACCCATCTCTGAAAGTCTTTGCCTCTGCCGAATAGCCATCATCACCACCTCTATCAATCTCTGTCACTTGATACCCACACTTTTCATGGAGTAGAGAAAATGAAAGCTGGGATACCCCTATCTTTGTGAAAAGGTATTCTCTCTGTCCTTATTTATAGCTTTACAATAAGCTTGTTGGCTTTTTCCTAGTAGGGGCCACAATGTTTTTGTATATTTTGGTTTTTTGACTGTTTGTTGGTTCTTGTCTGCATTTGTTTGGTTGTGGTTTACACTGTGGTCCATGTGTTCCCTGTGCATGACAAAATTACTCTTCTTTGTTTCTTTTAGTATGACAACACTATTGAAATAAGTATTTTATTATTACTTAAATATTTGATTAAGTGTTGTATTGTTACTTAAATATTTGATTAAGTGTTGTGATCACCTAATACTTTATTAAGTGTTGTGTTGTCTGCTTGCAGAATGGAATATTTTATTAGGTATAGTGTTGTTTTTGTTAAATATAATATATATTTTGTTTGAAATAATACTTTTTTTTGTTCTGTAACTAGCATTGTTTAATTGGTTTTGGTGTTATGTTGCATGTAGAATGGATGAGCTATTTAGTATATCTGTGCATCATGGTGGCCATTTTACTGAGAATGGCCGAAAATATGTGAGAGGTGCAGTAGATGTAGTTGATAATTGTGACCCTGACAGGTGGTCCAAGGTTGAGATAGAGAGTATATGTAGCGACTTTGGGTACACATATTTTAGCAGACTGTGGTATAAAATGCCTGGAGTGAACCAAGAACTGGGAGACTTTCATTTGATTGTTAATGATAGTAATGCCATGTACCTGACAGAATTAGTGAGGGGTCATCAAGATATTCATGTGTATGTAAAGCACCCAATACATGACCTTATATTAGTTGATGAAGGACAGGATGCTAGTGAGGGTATGCAGCCATTGGCATTGGAGCAAGACTTTAAAAGTTATTATGACAATGATGATGGCAGTGAACATGATGACCATGATGGGGATGGTTTTTGCAGTTTTTATGATAATTATGACATGTATGCTAATGATCAAACTTTTAATAATGAAGATAAGCTTGAGGTTAATGCTAATGTTCCTACTGAGGTGGCTGCTTCTCAAGTGGTTTCAAGGAGAGTAAGTAAAGAACCTATCATTGAGCACCCAGTTGAGGTCTTTCATATAAGTGATAGCAGTGATAGTGGGGGAAGTGGCCTAGAAGATGATGTAGAGTTGAACAATGGTGTTAGGGACTTTGTTGAAGATAGTAGTGATAGTTGGGATGGTAAGGATAATGCTGATGTTAATGAACCAGGCCAAATGGGTGCTGGTGTAATGAACTTTGATTGTGAGAGTAAGGAATTGCACAACCTTGTGGAATCATCATCTGATGATGAGCTTGGGTATGATAGTGATGATGAGTCTGAGGATGATAACAGGACACATGTGGGAGATGATAGGGAACATAAAGAAGAGCAAGTGAGGAAGTTCCCTGTGTTTAAGCCAGTGGCTAAGGCTGAGCATATTTATTTTGAGAAAGATATGCTATTTACTACACCTAAGCAATTCAAGGAAGCTATAACAGATTATGCAGTTCATGGTATATGGGGGATCAGATTTGTTAAAAATGATCTACAAAGGGTAAGAGCTGTTTTCCAAGAAGCGTGCAAGTTTGTTGCCTATCTAACAAAGGTGCCAAGGGAGAGGAGCTACCAAATAAGGACATTGACATTGGAACACACCTGCTCTAGAAGTTATAAGAATCCTAGGTGTACTTGATCATACATTGGGAAGAAGATGATGAAGAAGGTGAAAAGACCGCCTAATATCAAGCTGAAAGACATCCAAGAGGTTGTCCATGAGAAGTATACCGTAAACATAAGTGCAAGAAAAGCAAGTAAGGCTAGGGATAAGGCTCGAGAATATGTTGATGGGCTTATACACAACAGTACAACCAGCTGTGGGAGTATTGTGAGGAATTAAGGAGGACTAGCCTTGGTAGTACCATACTTATGAAGGTACATACCTTCCATGATGGTGATCTAGCAGCTAAGATGGATTTGGTGGGTGGGGTGCATTATTTTGAGAGGCTATACATATGTTTGGAGGGCTGCAAGAAGGGGTTTTTGGCTGGATGCAAACCATTCATTGGTTTGGATGCCTGCCATTTGAAGAACAAGTCAGGGGGGCAATTGATTATTGCAGTATGCAGAGATCCTAATGAGGAGTATTTTCCACTTGCATATGTAGTGGTAGAGGCTGAAACCAAGGACTCTTGGACTTGGTTCATCAATTTGTTACTTGCAGACATAGGTTAGAATAGGAGATGGGTGTTTATGTCTGACCAGCAAAAGGTGTGTAGTTTATTCTCTATTTGATTATTTTTTTCTTCATTTACTCATTGTATCTATCTCTAAGCCATATTTTCCTTTGATATTTTTTGTGACAGGGGTTGGTGCAAACTTTCATTGATAACTGGCCACAGTATAAACATAGGATTTGCTACAGGCACCTCTACAACAACTTCAGGAAGAACCATCCTAGTGTTTTCATCAAAGAATTGTTTTGGAGGGCAGCCAAGGCAACTTATAAAGAAGAGTTTGATAGGGTGATGGATGAGCTGAAGGGCATTGACGCTGATGCACACAGTTGGTTGGATGCTCATTCAACAACAAAATGGGCCAAACACATGTTTAGTGAGGATGCCTTGACTGACACTATAGTAAACAATATGTCAGAGTGTTTCAACAGTAGGATTCTTAAATTCAGCTCTAAGCCTATAATTAACATGGCATGAGACTTTGTGATCACCTATAGTTAATTAGGTTCATTGTTTGGTACTGTTTTTTGTGGGTGTTGCAATTAAAATGTAATGTTTCATTGTACTTGTATGTGCTTGCAGCTTGAGTGCATTAGACTATATCTCATGACTAGGTTTCAAGAGAACAAAGAGAAGATTTTGAGAGTAGAGTCAGATATTTGTGGCAAGGTTCTGAAGAGATTGCATAAGGAAAAAGTGGCAGCCAGTAGGTGGTTAGCTTGTTGGGCAGGGCAGACCCAATTTGAAGTAAAAAATGGTTTACAAAGTTTCACTATTGACTTGGCCATAGCACACTGCAGTTGTAGGAAGTGGGATATAAGTGGCATACCTTGTGCTCATGCAATCACCTGCATATTTTTCAACAGACAAGATGCTGAGCAGTATGTTCACCCATGTAACCATGTCTCTACATACAAGGCCTGTTATGAACCAATCATACCATCAATTAATGGACAAAATATGTGGAAACCTAGTGGTGTGACCCCAGTTCAGCCTCCCATCAAAAGAAGACCACCTGGCAGACCTAAGAAGAAGAGAGCAAGGGAACTGAATGAGCCAACAAGTAGGAAAGCTGGCATTTCTAAGCAAGGCAAGGCCTATGGTAAGTTAGGGCATAATAGAAGAAATTGCAAGGGTGAGATTGGAGTGAACTCTTCACTGCCAAGCACCACAAACAGGACCAATTCATCTAATAAGGTAATATATGGAAATGTGTGTGAAATACTTGCTTTTCAATATTCAAGATTAATGTGTGTGAATTTCTTGTTTGTAGGCTAGCAAGCATAGCTTCAGCTCCACTCCAAGTGCACCACCTCAGTCTAGCATGCATAGCCCATCCACTCTAAGTGCACCATACCAGTCCAACATGTCCAGCTTCAAGCCAGTGCACCATCTTCGGCCAAGACAGGCTCAGCCACTCAATTTGCACCATCTCATACCAGGATGCACCACAGCTCCACTCTAGCTGCACCACACCAATCAGGCAGCACCACACAGACTCTAGGTGCACATTACCACTCCAATAGTAGCAACCCATGGTGGTCACATCAGAGAGCATGGAAGCAATCAAACATGGTGGGAGTCAATCATCTGTGCATGGTCTAAGGAAATGAAGAGAGCACAAGTTCATTTTTTGTACTATGGAACCATGCCCTTTGTTTTGTAGAAAGTGATGGTAATGGTGATAGGGTTAACTATGGAGCAATGCTCTTTGTTTTGTACAAAGTGATAACTATGGAACATTTTTGCAGAATGTATGTTGAATGTATGCTGAACAATGTATGCAGAAAATGTATGCTGAATAATGCCCTTTGTATTCTGGTGAGGGTATGCAGAAATTTTTTTGCAGCAGAAATTTGTTGGCAGAATCTGTATTTTTTGTATGCTAAATGTATGCAGAAAATTGTTTGCAGCAGAAATTTTTGGCAGAATCTGTATTTTTTGTATGTTGAATGTATGCAGAAAATTGTTTGCAGCAGAAATTTTTTGGTAGAATCTGTATTTTTTGTATGCTAAATGTATGCAGAATTTTTTTTGCAGTAGAAATTTTTTCGCAGAATTTGTATTGTTTGCAGCAGAAATTTTTTGGCAGAATCTGTATTTTTTGTATGCTAAATGTATGCAGAAATTTTTTTGCAGCAAAAATTGTTTTGTAGAATCTGTGTTTTTTGTATGCTGAATGGATGTAGGAATTTTTTTGCAGCAGGTTTTTGGTCTATTTTCGTGCCTTTGTCTTGTTTTCCTTGTGTGCTCTAATTTGGTTGTGTTGATATTTGATTATTGAAAACAACTAAACAATGGGGGCTGGCATGGCAGCAACATTGAGGAGAAAAAGCAGAAGGCATACTAGCTTGAGAATTGTGAATGAAAATGAAGAGTGAAATGTAAAGGTTTATTCTAAAATAAGCTGACATCTATGCCATTTTGAAGAGAAATGGTCATTGTCTATTGGATTAATTACAAGTCAAAATGGACAATTGGTAGGCTCATCTGATACTGTTATATGACACATCCTCTCTAGGAATCTCTTTGTAACAATAGAATGGAAATCCTAGTGGTTGGGAACACTGCAGCATAGTAATTTATAGTTAATGAAGGAACACAAACCAAACAAACTGATCTTGGCTACTTTGGATTTTTTCACGTGTACCTTTGGTAGGATTGCAAGTGAATTAATTCATATCTTTCTAATATTCACATAAATTAAGGCACACTAATTATATATCTTTAAATCTTTACTGGGTTCTGCACTGCACAAAGAAAGCTCAAGGTAAAAACAAAGCCTTGCACCCTTGCAATTACTATCAGAAATCAGATTTACACACAAAAAATAGGGGTATTCATTGAACAATATAGTTAGAAAACAGGGGTATTCATTTTATTCCAAGAATGGTCCAAAAAAAAGGTTCAAGCAGGTGTTTCCATGCTAACTACCTTACCAAAAAATTTACACATTGCCAGTCCTTTGCTCTAGCAATTACAGGATATTGAAACTCCCCCATCTATGTAACATGCTAACCAAACATACACTTCCACCACCCACCTAACCAAACATAAACACTTCCACACTTCCCACTTGCTGCCTAATCAAACTTCCACTACCTGTCTACCTACCGATACAATTAAAGAGACAAATCTCACATATCACCAATAAGAATGCCAAAGCCACAGTGTAAAACTTCTCTCTCTTGTAGCATCTTGCAACCTCGGCCTCTAGTTTGATAATCCGTTGCCTTTGCTCTAGGATGAGCATCTTACCACGTTCACATATCTCATCATCACGCCATTAGAAGAATTTACATTTTCACCCAACTTGAAATACAAACCAATTTCTTCATCCATCAAGCTACTTAATGACCAAAATGGACTGTATAATTAACATCAAATTGAAAAAACATTGTTGTTTATATATAACCATAACAAAACATGATGGTGTGAATATCTAGTTAAGAAACTCTTTTTTATTTTTTATTTCTTGGTGTTGTTGTAGCTGTTTAGTCTTCTAGTATATTAATTCATTTTGATTTTGTAAATGAACGAGCAATAACTTCATTAAACAAACATTCTTTAAGAAAGTAATTGGATCAATTGAACTGGGCTGTCCCCAGGCCTTGAGAAAGACAAAATAGGCTCTTTTATTGCTTGATGATAATATCTAAAGAATCATTTCCCTCTGATTTCATCAATTCTAGAGAACTAGAAGACTTGGGCTTTACAATTGGCATCTATGAACACAGAGTTTAAGTTTGCTAGCTCACAAGAAGCCACTGCACAAAATATTAATTATTTAAAATTTAAAAACTGAAGTAATTTAATAGGACTGTGCAGCAGAAAAAAGCATGACAATTAAAACAGAAAAGTCATTCTCAACTATTCATTCATTTTCCAGGAAACAAGTAAAGTTCTATACATTACACAACACTTTTTCAAAATATTCTTTAAGAAAACATTAACATTGGAGATCAATAAACTAACCCAACCAACAAAATTCAATTTTTAAGAAAACATTAACATTGATAATTCTCCACTACCACACTGGTTACCTATCTCAAATATACAACTCCTACTGCCTAGCTAAGTATTTTTCTGATGTGAAAAATATTTCTTTAGAGCATTTTCATGAGGTTGGTGAAACTCCAACCTAAATCCGAAAATTACCTATATGAAACTTCCTTACACACAACTTAATTCCCCACCATTTTTTACACCACCAAATAGCTTAGTAAAACCCAAAATTATTGCTTCCAAACCCAAGAAAACTAAATGCAGATTAACCCCAATGAATTAAAAATAAAAACACGAAAACCCCATGATTCAAAATCAATTTTCCTAGATTTTCCCTCCTTTTCTTAGAAAATAATAGACATTACACCAAAAAAAAACCAAAAACAAAGAAGAGAAAGAAAATCCCATCTCACTAAAACAAAATAATATCAATAACCCACCAACAGTAACAATGCTTGAACTAACCCAGTAGAAAAAACATGATTAATTAAAAAAAATAGTCAAATATTGAAATATCCAGTAGTTTGGACAGCCATAAAACCTTCTGCCAGGGTTGTCTAGTGTCCACGAAACCGCTAAAATTAGTCTTTGAGCACAATAGCACCTAAATGTAGCACTCCTCCTCAAGCTTGAACTGGTTGAAGAGCTTGCTTCCATCTGATCAAGGACTTCGAAATGGTTGAAGATCTTTAGAGATGGTTGATGATGCTGGTGGCTTCAAATAGCAGAGATGGTTTGAGAGGTTGATGGTTCGAGAGAGACAACGAGGCTGATCTAGGGTCAAATGATTTGGTGATTTTTTTTACCTCTGCATGCCAGATTGCTTCACGTGAGCTGGACCAGTTTATTATCTTGTCCAACATGTAAAAAAAAATATTATTTTATTAATCCGTTAGTTTTTTCGTTAGTTTGGTGACGAAATGGTGCTTTAAGGATTTAAATGAAGAGCGTTAATTGATTTAGAGACTAATAATAGTAAAAATAAGATGTAGGGACTAAAATAAAAAAACGTAAAAAATGTAAAAACTAAAAGTATATTTACACCATTTTTTTAATAATTTAGGAATGAAAAATAATATTTAGTAAAGTTTAAAGACATAAATCAAATATTATTAATAGTTTAAGAATGAAATATAAACTTTTTAATAATTTAACGACAAAAAATAAACAATAACAAAATTTTAGTAAAATTTACAGGCCAAAATAGTATTTTACGCTGCTTCTCATCTTATGAGTGGGTTTGGATCCGGCTTATTGCTGGCCACGTCCACGTTTTATCTTTTTTTTTTTTTTTTTTTTTCGGTTCTGTTGGGGACAAGAGACAGTGCGCGCACTGTTCACGTACTTTTTTAGTATTTTTTTATTAAAAATGGGTTCTGCAGTACTATTTACACATTAAAAAATTATTTTGCTACAGTGTTTTCAGTTTTAGTTTTCAGTTCAGTAACAATAAGCTCTATCCAAACGAACCCTGTCTCTCTCTCTCTCTCTCTCTCTCTCTCTCTCTCTCTCTCTCTCTCTCTCTCAAGCTCCATATTCTTACCTTCAGATCAATTAGAAAAATCGAACTAAATCAAAGCAGATCCAAATCCAACATCACTGATCCGAAAAAACACAAACACCAAACTCCAAATCCATCGCACAAATCTAAATCTAATCAAAGCAAATCCATCTTGGTGTCCCTTGATCTGTGACCCACGCGAGAAAGAAAAGAGGGAGACCAGTTTGTGGTTCAGAGTTTGCGGTCGTTGAGATCGATCTATGGGCTGTGGGTTGCAAGCTATGGGTTGAGATCGGAGGCGGAGCACCGAGATAAAGACAAGAGAGAGACCAGTTTGTGGTTCAAAGTTCGTGGTAGTTGAGATCGGTATGTGGGCTGTGGGTTGCAAGCTATGGGTTGAGATCAGTTTATGGGTTATGAAGTTGTGGGTTGAGATCGGTCTATGGTGATTTTGGTTTGAGTGTGCTGGGTTTGTTCGAAGAAAATGGAGAGATGGGAAGAAGAGATTAACAAAGAGGAAGATGAGCAGAGAGGGTTCTACAAACACCCAATATATACTTATAGCAAACAACCAATTTTGTGTTTTTAGATTTAAAAGAATGTAATAAAAAGGTGCTACAAAACACTTTATATATATATATATATATTTATGAATATTCAGAAATCATGTTTTTAGTACACTTTTTAAATAACAATTTTTACATTGTTTTGAGAACTAAAACCACAACACTCTTGCTAAATGGGTCCTAACCTTTTAGTTGTTTTCTTTTGCAGGATTCGTCCATCTTGAGCCAAACTCAGATTGTCACTTCAAAAATAACTAAGTATTAACTAGGACAAATAAAGTTGCAAGAAGAGAGAGAGAGAGAGAGAGATAATCACATTTTTTAAGAGAAAATGTAATAGAGATTAACAAATTTATAAAAAATAAGAGGGGAAGAAGAGTCTAAATAAAAGATTTAGGATCTGTTTGGTTTTTTGAGTGATATGATCTAAAATTCATATTTGAGTTATCAAAATACATGTGACTCATACAAAATTTTTTGTTTGGCTTAGTTTTCACCTCTTGTTTCCATCACTCAATTTTCTGAATTTGAGTTATGAGTTATGAAAACTGAAAACATATTTTAGGTATTTTCAGTTCCACAACTCAATTTTCAATAACATTTTTGTAATTAAATCTAAAATTGAGCCGTAATGTTTGACTTTGGGTTTTTTTTTTTTAAACAAAGCCCAGTGCATGCCAACCGCATATCTTGACTTTTGTGTGTGTGTGTGTGTTTTTTTTTGAAACAAATCAACGCAAAACTAAGTTAAGGTACCAAACAAGAGTGTTTGAGAAATTGAGGTATTTTAAGTGACGAGTAATGAGTGATGAAAATTAGGTGATGGTAAATTTTAAACCAAACGGGCCCTTAGTGTTTGTTTGGATCACATCCACGTTTTGGACGTATGATTTTTTTTTTTTTTTTTAACCAGCGCTTAATGCATTGTTCATGGGACATGAATAGTGTATTTAAGCTAATGAACAGTAGTAAACAGTAATAAACAATAACAAGAAATTATTTTTTCATTATTTTCAGTTTTCAGCAAAATAAACGATATCCAAACACACACATAGTTGTAAATATCACACTATTTTAATAGTTTAGACTACATGTCCAAATACTTCACTTTTATTCGCCTAGAGATTTCAACCCTAGTCATATCTCAACCCAGATACTTCAGTTCACCTAGAATTTAAGAAGTTGGATCGATATAACTCCTCATCTTCAATCACATTTGGCATGCTCCATTTTCCAAGAACATGTCCAGGTATCCTCCCACCTAAGAAAAAAAAAAATTACAGATAAATCATGTTCAGATAAGAAAGAGAGTAACTTCAATAAATTTAATATTATCAAGGCCTCTAGAGTCAACGGACCACCTTCTTAGTTAGGCCATTTCGGTTTGAAGCTATGTGGACAAAAGATGAATCAAGCAAAGAAGTTGTGAACAATGCCTGGCAAGTTCAAATGGAAGGTTCGCAAGGGTTTAAGTTGGCAAGGAAACAATCAAACACAAAATATGAGCTGAAAAGATGGAATAAGGAGCATTTTGGTAATGTCAGAGAAAAGATCAAACTGTTGGAGGGAAAGATTGGTGAAATTCAAGGTGCAGCCCCTACCAAAGAGAATTTGGAATTAAAAGCTGCCCTTAGCCTCGAGTTAGATGACTGGTTGGCCAAGGAGAGTCTCAAATGGCAGCAAAAATCTAGGGAGTGTTGGCTCAAAGAAGGGGATAGGAATTCTAGATTCTTCCATCTCACTACCTTGGTAAGAAGGAGACGAAACTTCATCTCTGATATCAAACAGGAGGATGGCTCTTGGATTTCGGGCAGAGAGGCCATTCACAAGTACTTCAAAGATAATTTTCAATCCTTATATCAGACAAGTAGTCCTCAAATTCCAGAAAACTTGGAAAATCTCATTGATGCTTGTGTTTCTGAAGAAGAGAATGTTGAGTTGTGTAGAATCCCTTCTAGAGAAGAAGTTCAAAAGGCGATTTTTGAGATGAAACCATTAAAATCCCTTGGACCTGACGGCCTCCCTGCCCTCTTCTATACACATTATTGGGAAACTGTTGGGGATCAAATTACGTTGGCAATGCAAGATTTCTTCAGGCAGGGAAATTTTATTCAAGAGTTTAACAACACCTTCATAGTGCTAATTCCGAAGAAAAATGGAGCCTGTAATTTCAATCAATTCCGTCCAATCAGTTTATGCAACGTGGTATACAAAGTGATATCAAAAATATTAGTTGGCAGAATGAGGCCTCTATTAGATAAAATGGTGGATTCAGCTCAAGTTGCATTTGTTCCTGGCAGATGCATTTCGGAAAATATTGTTCTGGCACAAGAGATAGTTCACAGCTTTAAACATATGAAAAGGAAGAAAGGGTTCCTAGGAGTGAAGATAGATTTTCAGAAAGCTTATGACAGGATGGAATGGGGTTTCATCATTAGGGTCCTAAAGGCGTTTGGGTTCAGTGAGCAATTTACAAAATTGATTCAGCATTGTATATCCACAGTCCATTACTCTTTGCTATTAAATGGTGGAATTTGCCCTGCATTCCAACCAGAGCGAGGCTTAAGGCAAGGTGATCCTCTTTCTCCTTATCTTTTTATTCTAGGCAGTGAAGTGTTGATGCGCCTAATCAATAGAGAAACATTCAATCGTAAGCTGTCTGGAATTAACCTTGCAAGATCAGCTCCTCCTATATCTAAGTTGTGCTTTGCTGATGATTTAATTCTCTTCTGCAAAGCGTCTATGGCTGAGCTATCTATATTAAAGGAGTGCTTGGAGAAATATTGTAAATGGTCGGGGCAATCAATCAGTGTGGAAAAATCAGGGGTTTTGCCTTCCAAAGGGGTTAGTCCACAATTCCTCAATCAAACTCGAGCTCTTTGGGGTCTAAGAAAACTTCCTCCTTCAGCAAAATATTTGGGAATCCCTTTATTCCTCACCCCTCACAGGAAGAAGGATCTTAATGACATTAAGGAGCGGATTGAGAGTAAGCTTAGTAGTTGGAAAAGCAAGAATCTGTCTTGGGCTGGTCGAGCTACTCTTATCAAATCAGTGGTTCAAGCCATCCCATCCTTCTCTATGTCCGTCCTTTAATTTCCCAAGGGAACTTGTGATCAATTGGATGCTATAGTGAGGCGATTCTGGTGGAATCCGAAATCTGATAAGGGAGCCTATAGTCCTCCTATTGCTTGGGATTCGTTGTGTTGGCCTCTTAAAGAGGGTGGATTGGGATTCAGAAAGTTTTGGGAATTTAACCAAGCTTTGTTAGCTAAACTTGCATGGTGGCTATTAGTAGGTAAAGATTGTCTCTGTATAAATATCCTTCGAGCAAAATACAAAGTCAGAAACAATTGGCTGAATCATAATGCCTCTGGCTGTTTGTCTCCGGTTTGGAAAAGCTTAGAGGGGGTTAAGCATCTTATCGCCCAAGGTGCATGTATTTTGATTGGAAGTGGGGACTCTGTTCGGATATGGGAAGATCCGTGGATAACAAATCTCCCTCATTTTCGGCCAAATTTACGTGAGAATGCATCTTTGGAAGGAGCCTTAGTTGTTTCACAATTGATGGATCACAGCAAGACTAGGTGGGATGTATCCAAGTTAAACTCTGTCTTTGATGAAGCATCGGTAATCTCAATTTGCCGAATCCCTCTACCTATTAACATCCGTTCCGATAAGTGGATATGGACCAAAACAGTGCATGGAGAGCTGTCTGTTAAGTCAGCGTATTGGCTTGGTAGAAGCTCAACTCCTCCTCCAAACCAAGATTTGCTAAGGGGACAAATCTGGAAGACCAGAATTCATGAAAGACTGAAAATGGTCTTATGGAGAGTAGCTGCAAATTGTCTCCCTACAAAGGATAAAAGGCTGAGGTATGAAGCCAATGCAGATACTACTTGCCACTTATGTAACTCTGGGCATGAGTCAATTCTCCACCTTTTTACCATCTGCCCTTTAGCAAGAGCTTTATGGTTCAGTAGTCAATGGGGAATAAGGTTTGACACCTGTGAGCTGTCCACCCCGGCCCAATTCATTCACTTTCTGATTCAGCCTCCTTTCCAAGAGGCTAGGGAGGACTTCATTCTATATGGTGCCTTACTTTGTGATCTGAGCTGGCGACTAAGGAATGAGACCATTTTTGAGGGAAGAGTAGCAAGTTATGAAGAATTAAGAGCCATTCTGATTAGGCTGGTTGCGGAGCATCGGAAATTCAGTTCTCCTCCTATTCGTCGCTATAGAACCCCAGTATTATGGTTAAATCCTGGGAGAGGCTCTTTTAAAATAAACGTTGATGCTGCTGTTGGTATTGAGCATTCTGCAGTTGCGGTCATAGCAAGGGATTGGAGAGGGGAGTTGGTATTTGCTTGCTCCAAAAAAGTGAACACCAACCTCCCTCTCCAGGCGGAAGCAGAGGCGCTTTTATGGGCTGTGCTTATGGCTGTGCAGTTAAATCCAGCTCCATCAGTATTAGAGAGTGACTCTCAGGTTTGTTTCAGATCAGTCACTGATCAAAGCATGTCCATTCCGTGGACTATTGAGAATATCATCCATAATGTAAAGTTTATGGCCTCCAATCTCCCTTTTTTGTCTTTTGCGTGGGTCCCCAGAGAAGCCAATGTGGCCGCCCACTCTCTAGCTAATTGGAGTCTGATGTGTGGTTTGTATGGTTCTTTTGATTTGGGCAACAGCCCTTCCTGTTTTGTCAATGTTATCAGGAAGGAGGCTGAGTCCTCTGCTGCTTTGTAGTTCTTTCTCTTTGAATAAGATTAGTCATTCATCAAAAACGGACCACCTTCTTTAGTCACTTCTTCGCGTCTTGTCTCTTTAGTATCTTCTTAAATCTCTTATGGTAATTCGTGGCTAATTGCGGATCCAAGGTTTTTAGTAGACTACCATACTTCAGCTCAGCGTCAATAATGTACTTCTCCTATTGCAAAAAAAAAAAAGAAAAAGAAAAAACTTGAAAGTTTGCCAAAGAGATAGCTATCAGTTAAGAGTTAAACATGATTTTACTTGGTAGAATCATTTTGGCGAATTATCAATTGATAATTAGTGGTTTCTACAAGTAAAGAACAACTACATTATTACCAATAATATATATATATATATATATATATATATATATTACATATATTACAAAGCAACATTATCTAATCAGTTGCAAACTCACCAGCATTGTTGGGGCTCTTGAAGCTCCATATATTTTTACAAACATGCGTAAAACATTGAAACTATTCTCTAAAACATTCTCCTGCATAAAAAAACCATAATTTGACGAGTGAGAGTTTGGTTAATTATAGTGAGGATAGATATTAGTTGGAAACAATGACGATGAACTGACCTCATAGTCAATCCTACACATTTTGTGTCACCTCAGTATCAAGCAAAACTGACATCTCAGTTGTCACAATAAAATCAAAGATTGAAAAGTAATAGCATTAGTTATCTCAATGAAAACATAATAAATAAGCATTTGCCCAAAAGCAGCACATCATTGAGTAATCTGCAAGCTGCACTACTTGAGAAAATTAAATAGATTAAAAGCAAGCGCAGATTCAGATGTAAGCATGTAGTTGGGCATAGTTCTCACGTCTCAAAGCAGTTCTTTGACACAAAGTTAAAGATCATTTAAAAAAGAGAAAGAGCTGATACCAATCATAAGGTAAAAAATTGTCCACTAAAACATTCCATAATGAATTAGAACAAATGCATAGAAAGACACAAAAAGAGAAGTACTTACAGATCATCAGATACCTCCCCTAGGAATTCTCCGACTGGTAGAAATTCCATATGCAAATCATTGACCTTCAAAACAGTTCAAAGAAAACATAATTTAATCTATGAAATAATCCAAAGCAAAATATTGAAATAATTTCTAGTTGTCCTCCTGCATCAAGTTTATATATATATAAAAAAGACAGAAGTAAATGAACAAATATGATATAACCTGCATTTACCTTTTCTCCTCTCAGCTGATATAGAAGAAGATTTAGAATTCGAAAATCAAATGATTTTATATGAATCGCCCTCATCACATCTTCAATTCAGATCTGCGTATCAAAATTCAATAAATATCTAAAATGAAAATTTTGCCCATGCCTATTACCTTCTGTAAAATAAGTCCTTTAAATTAGAGAGAGAATTCTTAAAGTGCGTTTGGTTGGGGTGAAAATTGGGTAATGGAAAAATGGAGCAAAGAAAATATGTGAGATTTTGGGTGAAAGGGGCATATAGTTTGGGTTTTTTTTGGAAAAGAGAGAAAATGGTGGAGTTCAGCGGTTTTCCCCTAGCCCACCACTTTCCAGTTCCCCAAATTAGAGAGAAAAATAGAGAAAAGAACGGGTTAGATATTTATAATTACCCATCTACCTCTCTATTTTTCTCTCTAATTTGGGGAACTGGAAAGTGGTGGGCTAGGGGAAAACCGCTGAACTCTACCATTTTCTCTCTTTTCCAAAAAAACCCAAACTATATGCCCCTCTCACCCAAAATCTCACATATTTTCTTTGCTCCATTTTTCCATTACCCAATTTTCACCCCAACCAAACGCACTTTAAGAATTCTCTCTCTAATTTAAAGGACTTATTTTACAGAAGGTAATAGGCATGGGCAAAATTTTCATTTTAGATATTTATTGAATTTTGATACGCAGATCTGCATTGAAGATGTGATGAGGGTGATTCATATAAAATCATTTGATTTTCGAATTCTAAATCTTCTTCTATATCAGCTGAGAGGAGAAAAGGTAAATGCAGGTTATATCATATTTGTTCATTTACTTCTGTCTTTTTTATATATATATATAAACTTGATTCAGGAGGACAACTAGAAATTATTTCAATATTTTGCTTTGGATTATTTCATAGATTAAATTATGTTTTCTTTGAACTGTTTTGAAGGTCAATGATTTGCATATGGAATTTCTACCAGTCGGAGAATTCCTAGGGGAGGTATCTGATGATCTGTAAGTACTTCTCTTTTTGTGTCTTTCTATGCATTTGTTCTAATTCATTATGGAATGTTTTAGTGGACAATTTTTTACCTTATGATTGGTATCAGCTCTTTCTCTTTTTTAAATGATCTTTAATTTTGTGTCAAAGAACTGCTCTGAGATGTGAGAACTATGCCCAACTACATGCTTACATCTGAATCTGCGCTTGCTTTTAATCTATTTAATTTTCTCAAGTAGTGCGAAATTACCCATCTACCTCTTCCTCAACCACCTAATTTAAAGTGACGTTATTCTTATTCTTAATATTTTTCTCTTACGTACGTCGTTAAAGTTTGGGTTGCTTCTTTTTTTTTTTTTTAATTCCAACAATTCTTTTTTTTTTCTTTATAAAATATTTATAAAAAAGGGTTATGAAATAGGGGCATGAGAATAAATTTACACATACTCTATTTTTTATTATTCCACTTTTCTACCTATAAATTAAACACAAATGAAGAAAACTAAAATCTCTTATATCCTCTCTCTTATTCATCTTTTTTGTATTTTTTATCCTTCCACTTTTCCATCAATCAAGCCAAATAAAGACTTAGAAAGCATTTCCATAAGTTTATAAAATTTGGAATTATTAGACTATCAATGTCTAGTATTATTTTCCTCAAAAAAAAAAATGTCTTGTATTAAACTGACTAGACAAAGAAATTGCATAGCAATTTGAGTCCATGAGGAAATAACTTACACTATAATAAATACAGACAAACAAAAGGAAATGGCAAATTCAGTGTACATGGACTCTTCCACACCAAAAAAGAAATGTTGTATAGAAATTTTTTCCTAGCATGGATTTTTATGGTCCAACTGTATATTATTGGTGCTCAAAAAAACTGTATATTATTGTTTTTACTAAGAATTTTTTTTTCCCATGATGGCCTTCGCTTTGTAGGCCATTTGAAATAAATTAAGGTTTATTATCACTCTAGTTTCTCATTGACTTTATGAGATACAAAACTGTATTTTTCCATGTGTTTTTTCAACACTAAGTGCATGTGTAACTTAAAAAAAAAAAAAAAAAAAAAAAAAAAAAAAAAAAATTGAAGAAGGATCCCACAATAACTATATTAATTTGGTAAAAAAAAATGACTTCGATGATAGACAAACCTCTTCCTTGTTTATCACTGCACAACAGAGCTTTCTTTCCAAAGCCCAATACTCTTCTCCATTCTTAAATTCTTCTCTAATCCCAAGTGATTGAGCAAAACATTGTAAATAATATATATATATATATATATATATATAAATCTCAGCGCTAACTTCAAGGATATGTTTGGAAGGGAGGAGATGGAGAGAGAAAAGGGAGGAGTAGGAAAGGTAGCTGGAATTAGAATATACTAAAAAATTGTCACATTCTGGCCGCCTTCCCCTATCCTCTCTCTCCACCGTCCAAATATAATGTAAAGCTCTTCATTTGTATATACAAAATAATGTAGCAAAAAAGATGTACCTTTTTGTTAGAAGGCCATGAAATTCAAGTAGATCTAGAAGTGGTCTGAATGGGTTGCTTTTAAATGCATCTATCAACTTAGCAATCAATCTTTGATGTCCTTCCTGTATCTCAAATGGAATTACATCAGCAAAGTCTATGTTACTTAGAAGGTTTAAAGATACTTTTAGTGAGGTCCGAAAGAATTATTTGTATTTTTACCTTGCATCCTCTTTCTGAAACAGAGACTCCACTGGTTTGTAGATGCAATATCTTTTCATTCAAACAATCCAGCTGCATCATGAAAACCATAAATGTTGAGGAAAAAAAGAAAGCAAATAGATGATGGCTAAATTTATAGATTAACTAGTTATAACAATACTAACATTAGTTGAAATTATTAATAAAAAAAAGGACAATATTTCTTTCAGATTGTTACCTGATAAATAAAACTTTCTGTGAATGAAAGTACAGGTAAATGTTCGAATAATTCCTCTGGCCTGTTTTCATCCATTTTATGTAACATAAAATAGGCTTTGCACTGCAAAATAGATTTGCATTACGTCAAAAAAATTAGATAGATTAATTTTGCTAGCAAATATATTTGTTAAATGAAAGAAATGAGACATCACATTTATCCAGAAGATAGTGAGTTAGAGTCTATAGAGATCAATATTAAAAAATAAGGATGATCAATAATATTGTTGGGAAATTTATATTTAAACCCTATCATTTAGGTGGTGTAACATATTAAACCCTATAATGCCAGAAGTGAAAAATTAATCTAAGATTTCAAAAAGTAATAAATTTAATCCATATGATTTCAAAAAATAAACAAATAAATCTTCTACCTATATTATGATGAGGGTCCTTCCCTCCCATTTTAAAACCTCTAATTCTCTTCATTTTTATTTAAACTAGCATGTAATCCATATAAAATTAAACATAATTTTTATTATAAAAATATAAATAATTAGTCAAATTATTTTTAAAAAATAGCATGTAACAATGTTACATGCTATTTATATGTATGCATTAATTATAATTCTAATTGAATTTTTTCTGAGCTTTATCTATTAATATATATATATATATATATATAGAGAGAGAGAGAGAGAGAGAGAGAGAGAGAGAGAGAGAGAGAGAGAGAGAGAGAGAGAGAGAGAGAGAGGACATGTGACAAATAAATTATCTAAAGGTCAAAAATCAACCACATCAAACAATTTATTTCTCAAAGCTTCTCTGTCTCTTTGCCCAAGGGTGGCCCACCATAATTTGGGGCCTAAGGTGAAAAATTCATGTGGAGCGGTAGAGCCTTTCATATGTAAATATTAATTAAATAAAATTATTTAATAATAATCAAATCAAGGTTAATTTCATACATCAAATACAAAGTTTGATTAATAATACCAACTTAACTAATGTTAATTTCATATAGAGAATTGATTCTCATAGTTGAAACATAAATTTTAATAAAAAGAAATAAAAATATATTGTGATTAAAAAAGGTACTTTATTTTGGATATTGATGATGTATAATTAAGTAAAGTTGTAATCTAATTTTTAATTTTATTAATTGTTTTAAGAGAGAGAGAGAGAGAGATATTATTTGGTGTGTGACTTTGTAAGATATCGGTTTACAAAAATTAAAACCACAAGTTATTAGGAGAGTTTAATTTGTAATTAATGATTTAACATATTTGCAACATTTTATTGAAATATTTTAGTGTTTCAATTAGGTTAAGTTGCTATTGGTCTCGTATTTTGAAAGTTTTGATAGAAATAAAAAGGGAACATGCACTACAAGTACTACCAAATATTCACAATATGATATGACAATAATTATGATCAATGAACTTCAACAGTTTAATTAATGAATGTTCAAATTTCTTTATTGTGATATTTTCAAAAACCTTTTTTTTTGTGGTTAGCATCATGTCAATTTATGACCTTATAGTCAAAATTTGTGTTATCCTTAACATGTAATAAAAAAAAAGTGCACAGGCTCCTCTCCAATTTTAAAATCTCCTATTGTAAGGCCTTTCAAACACCTTTGAAGAAAAACTTTCTCACACTATTTTCTTGGGACTCATTAACACAAGATTAGGGCTCGTTTAGTAAAGGAATTTAAATAATGTTGTTTGAATATTTTTAATATATGTATAAGTGAAAAAGTGTATAACAGCTATTGAAATGTGAAAATGGGTGTTATGACTAAGCTACCAAACAGGCCTTACTGCAACAACTTTTCTTTGTTTTGTTTGTGTATCCATAAAGACAGATAATTCATCAAAGAATAAGAGGGACACGAGAGAGACTGACAGCCCGCTCAAATCTCACTGATCTCGCTACCACCGCTTTCCGCTTCTTCGATCTCTGCCGATCTCGAAAATCAGGTTACTCTGCTGCTCGCCGCTGCTCCGATCTCGTGAGTTAAATGCTTCCTCTTCTCACGATTTTGTTTCTCTTGTTTCTTTGTTTTTGCTTTTCGATCTGAGTTTTTAGGCAGTGGCTCACATCGGTGGTGGTGTTGGAGGTAGTAGTTTGCTGAGGTTATGACTTGATGGCTCAGTGAGTTGGCTATGGTGTTAGATTTGCTAGATTGCTGGGATGCTAGGTTTTTTTTGCAGATTTTTTTTTTTTTTTTTTACAGAACCCAGTAAAAGAGAGAGGGTTGGAGTTTTAGGGAGAGAAAGCCTAGGCTAAAGATAGAGAGAGATAAGGGAGAGATCGAAGCAGCGTTTTGATGCCTTCTAATGTTAGTTAAAAGCTGGATTGAGGGATTGAATTGATTGGTTGAACCAGGCACTAATCTGATTAGGTTATGTTCAAAAACCAAAGAAAAACAAAAGGAAATAGAGCTTGAGTTTCAGCAGATGTTCAAGTGAAGAAGAAGAGGGGCTAGGAATGTGAAAAAGTTCAAAGATAGCAGTGCAGACAAGTCTTTTGTTCCACCTTGTAGACAGGTGAGTTATAAGGATAGTCTAATCAGGGATATCCCTGTTGCTTATGCTCAAGCATTTAGTATCAATAGAACTGTAGAGGTAGAAGATGAATCAGATTCTGATTTGGAAGATTTAACTGATGGCATGGTGGAAGTTAAGCTTTCAAAGGAGACAAAGGCTCGTATTAGGGCTCCTTGGTCTAAGGCTTTGATAGCGAAAGTGCATGGTAGGACTGTGGGCAACAACTATCTCACTTTCAAAATCAATGCTTTATGGAAATCAATGGAAAAGATAGGTTGTGTTGACCTAGGGAAAGATTTTTTCTTGATTAAGTTTAGTGATGATGAAGATTATGATAAGGTTTTGCGTGTAGGCCCCTAGTTTATTGAGGAGCACTTCCTACCCATTAAAACTTGGGAACCATATTTCAAAGCTTCAGAGGCTAGCATCTCCTCTGTAGCAGTCTAGGTCAGAGTTCTAGAATTACCTATAGATCTTTATGATACTTCTATTCTTAGAACTAGAGGCGTCATTGGTCCAGTTCTTAGAATTGACTCCTTCATTGCTTTGGGCTCACGAGGTATTTATGCAAGATTGCTTCCAACTTGATCTCATGAAGCCTCTGATAAACACGATTTGGGTGGATCGTTTACTTCAAAAGGTGATGTATGAAGGCATGTCATCCTTATGTTTTTGTTGTGGAAGACTTGGTCATAAATAGGAATACTTTTGTTATCGAATCTGTTCAAGATAGAAATCCGAAGAAGAGGAACCTTCCTCCCCCACCATTAAGGAGTCAGGAAGAACCTCAATCCAATCCTAACTTTGGTGAATGTATGTTGGTCACTTGGATGAGCACGTGTAACTAATCAGCTATGTCACCAAGGGGATAAGGGAATTAAGGGTAATATGGTCAACCTAAGTATTAGTTTGGCACCTAATAACCTGAACAAGATTATTATTAAGTATAGAAACTCCCTAGAAGCATATTTGGCAGATGTAAGACCTGCACAATCACATGAGGAAGAGGAAATCCACACGCAAAAAGAACAAGTGGAGGCACTGGAGAGTACGATGGAGGTATGTCAAGCCTTTTTGAACAGTGAATTGGTGTGTCAGACATCCCAAATGGATGGGACTAAAAGAAAAAAGGCTAAGGTCTTGGGATCTCTTGTGAGAAGAAAGGTTCTTGTTCCAAAGGATCAAAAGCATTGAAATGCTCGAGCCCTAGGTCAGGTATCAAACCGACTCCTTACCAAAAAAATTATTCTTTCAGAGAATAGCCCCCATCATTCCAATGGAACCCAATGCCCAAGCTCCAATCCCTCTGCCTAGATCGGGTTGGGTAATGTGGTACAGGAACTTAGCTATGGCTATTCCAGACAAGATGATCACCCAAATGAGAGCAGCTCCCACGAAAACAAGGTTTAGGTCGAGGAGGAATTATGTGCAGCTTGGAAACATCTATTTCCACTTACCCCATCCACTGTGAGAAGGGAGAATTTGGTGTTGGATTATCTAGCATGGGGCAAAACCCGAAACCCCTAGTGGAAATTCCTCACAGACACTCCATTGATAACAGAGGTAGTAGTGAAGGAATTGAACAGTTTAAGAAGGCCATTAATGATGCCACATTTGGACGAATTGGGTTGGTTAGTTCAGGAGAGGAAGTTAATAGATTTAAGGAGCTTGGTCTTATCCCACCTGGAGAATTATCGAACAATGAAATTGTTTCAACTTCTCAATCCAGTGAAGAGGTGCAATCTACTGGTGTTTTGCAAGGAGGACATACTGGGGATTCTGAAGTATATGTGATATGGACACTGGAATGGGTGGGTTGTAAGGATCTACGAAGAAGGTTGGGATAGAGCATGATGGCATGTGCTAAGATGGGGCCTAATTTGGTGGAGATTCTAAACAATTTTTGTACTCAGATGAATATCCTACTATGCAATTGCCGGGGTGCTCTAAATGCAGATTTCAAAGGACTGGTGTTGGCAATGGTTGTTAACCATTTTCCTTACATTATGATAATTATGGAGACAAGGATGAGTGGCGATAAGGCTGCCAAGATCATTGAAAATCTTCCTTTTGATGGTTTCTTTACCACGGACACTGGGTTTGCTGGTGGCTTATGGCTGCTCTAGGAGGAGGAAGTAGAGGTTGTCATGTCTTCCACCGAACAAGAGATCCATGCATCTGTGAAGGTATGTACCTCTAATCACTCTTGTCTTATTTCCTCTATTTATGCTAGGCCTCGTTTAGCGGAAAGAAAAATTTTGTGCCCAATTGCACAACCTCCTCCTGCTCCCTATGGGAAGCCTTTCAGGGTCCAAACTACGTGATTGCTTCATCCTGAATTCCCAGTTGTTGTTAAGGGATCCTGAGAGTCATCCTGAATTTCCTCTACTATTGTGAGCCTTACTAACAACGCTAAGCATTGGAATAAAATAAATTATTGTAACCTTTTTTCCCGAAAGAAGAGAGTGCTTACTAGAATTGATAGGGCCCAAAAAGCTATGTCTAATGGACCAAATCACTTTCTCATCTAGTTGGAAAAGAAACTCATTGAAGAATATTTCTTGATTAGGCTCTAAGAAGAAGAATTCTGGGCCTTGGAGTCTCGTTTGAACTGGGATTGTAACACATTTTTTCATGTATCCACTATAGATAGGAGACAGAGGAATAAGATTCGATGCATTAAAAATACTCTAGGTGAGCGGGTCACGGAGGAAGAGGAAATTAAGAACCTCATCTTATCCATCTACCAGGAATTATTTACTACAGGCCTTTTGTACTCCACCTTGTCCTCCGACATAAATTATTTCTCTTTCTGTATCCTTTATGATGAAGAGAAAAAGAACCTCTGTCAACCTAGTTCTGAGGAATAAATTAATCAAGGGCTAGGGGCCTTAAGACCTTTCAAAGCCCCAGGGGCTGATGGCCTTTATGCAGGCTTTTTCTAACACTTCTAGGGGGATGTCAAAGCCTCTGTGTGTAAGGAAGTGTGCAGTATTTTTGAGTCAAGATTCATGCCAAAATATTTGAATGAAATGTTGATTGCTCTCATTCCAAAATGTGAAAGCCTGAAAGTATCAGCAATTACAGGCCCATCAATTTATGTAATTTTGTGAACAAAATTGTGTCCAAAATAATTATTGGCCACATTAGACCACTTCTTGGTAAATTGGTCTCTCCGGTCCAGTCTGCTTTTGTTCAAGAGTTAATCCACTCTTTAGATAATAAGAAAGGGAAGGTAGGATTCAAGGAAATTAAAGTGGAGAAAAGTTGGAGTCCCTCACCCTCTTTTAAATTCTTTTTGATTGGATCTTCTTGAATGGTTGAAGGAAAATTTTTTATGCAACCATCAATTCCCGTCTAATGGAATTCCCTAGAATATTTTATTCACCTTCTTGATTTGGGGTATGTGGAAACATAGGAACAAAGTGAGTTTCAAAACACCACACTGAATCCTAGTCTACATATCTCCTGTGTCAAGCAAGCCATGAAATATTTTTTTTGTGAAGGTAAAGCTCACAGAACCAAGCAACACATAGCTATACTAGTGTGTTGGAACAAGACGTAACAGGTATGGTTCAAATTAAACTTGGATGGGGCTTCTCTTGGAAATCCGGGGGAGGATGGAGGTGGAGGCTTATTAAGGGACTCACAGGGTAATTGGGTTAAGGGTTACATGAGACACATAGGAGTGGCTACCAGTATTATTGCTGAATTATGGGCTCTAACTCCCTCTAAGGGATGGTCTTTTATTGGCCTCTCAATTGGGAATCTCTCACCTAGTTGTTGAACTTGATGCCAAAATTGTTGTTGATCTAGTTCTTTCTAAGTCTGTCTCTAACAGGGCTTACTCTTTACTTTCTAAATAATTGCAGGTTCCTTCTCGAGAGGTTTCAAAGAGTCAAAGTGAACCATGCCTATTTATATGCTTAGTTGTAAGTAGTAACGTTTGAATAAAACTTAAGAAAATAGGGTTTCTCCCATCTTCTCTTAGGCTGTAGAACTAGTACCTTCTTTGGAAGGCAGTCTTGTGGGGAATTAACAAAGAATTGGGGTTGGCTCTCTCTTTCTGAGAGTGAAGGTAAATGGCTTCAATTACAGAAGAAACAGTTCTATTGAGTTCAATATTACAACAAAGTTTTTGACAGAAAGGGCATTGAATACGGAAGCTATAGCTAGGATTTTCAAACCTTTATGGCGATCTAGGAATGGTTTCAAGATTCGGAATCTGAGGGACCACAAATTTCTTTTTATTTTGATAATAAGCTTGAGGCTGATAGGGTTTTGCTTAGCGAACCCTGGAGTTTTGACAAGTGGTTAGTAGTGTTGCAGCACTACGAAAAAGATATTCTTCTTTGTGATTTCCCTCAAAAAAGAAAAAAAAAGAAAAAAAAAAAAAAGAAGAAGAAGAGGAAGAAGGCATCCAACAACCACACCAAACTAATTTCTAATAAGAAAAAGAAACAAAAATAAAATAACATAAATCTGATAGCTTGTGTTTTCATGTGCACTTACAAAATACTCAAGGGTACCATTTGCTTTTAGCATTGCATCCAAACCAACCCTAGGCGTGCCTTCAGAAATTGTTTGTAACAAATCATTATAAGTCTCATTCTTATTATCAGCCGCATTTAGATCAGAGCCTGAAAAAACAGTGGAAAATTTTAGTTAAAATATAAATTTTTATGGGAATGCTAAAGAATTTTTCAACCAATGTCACAGAATTTTTCTTTTCTCTTTAAAAAAAAAAAAAAACATGGCCTTCAAATGATCACGTGAGATAACCTTAAAAAATAAGTAGGGATAGCCAAAACCCAGCCAGTATTGGGTTTTACCTGACCCGATGGGGGATTCAGATATTAGGGCGGGGTTTTTCCTACACCTAAGCTTGTTTGATAGGGTACGGGTATTATCCGACCCAACCTGATGATAATTTTATTTTATATATATATATATATATATATTGAAAAAAAAGTAAAAAAATTTTTCCATAAAAATATCTAATTGGACCAAACAGTTTCAAATGTGGATTCGGAAATGAAATTATTCAACATGAGACGTGTATAAATGCTCCTGCCTGAGAATCTACTGTCCATTCCTTTTTTGGTAAACCTACTGTCAATTCTTTTTTTCAGTTTGAATTGTTTCTCTGTCAGCCATTTCAAATACAATTGTGACTTTTTATTTTTACAACCCAAAAAAAAATAAAAAAACTTATAGATTAAATATAAAAAAGAAACACATAAAATATTAACATAGAGGTGGTAGGTTTGGATTTTACGTACTCAGTGAGGAGATTTTGGAGCTAGCGAGCAAGGGAGTGTTTATATAATGCCTGAGAGCCCAGTTTGACTAATCAGTAAGGAGATTGGCATGTTATGTTCCCTTGTATATCTCATCCCCTCCGTGGAGGTTGGCTATGGTTGGGGCAAGAGAAAAGAAGGGGATTTCGGCTTAGGGGTTTTTTTTTTTTTTTTTTAATTATAAACCCACGTGGCAAGTGGCAAAAAATAATATTTTAATATCACAGTTAATCGCATCAGCTTTTTTATTTTTTTTATTTTTATTTTTATTTTTATTTTTATTTTTTAATTGTACCCATAGTTTTGAAACTCAAATTATTCAAATAACCAAAAAAATAAATAAATAAAATTGAGAGATTTAAGATTTTTGAGAGTAAACTGTCACATTTGAAATGTGAAGGATCATTTTGATACATAAGAAAAATGGCCGGGACCAAATTCAGAATTTACCCATTTTTAATTGTTCCTATGCATGTGTATGAGATTCTAAACTAGTTAAAGTTAAAGACAAGGGCATCAAATCCTGATCTCAACCACCAAAAAGTGTGGAACTGCCTCTTGGCCTTCAGATTATTGGCTAAAATCATGCTCTTCTTAACGGGTAAATTGGCTATTTAATCCTTTTTCTTGAATATTTTAGCCAAAAAGACCCTCTTGTGAAATATTTAGGGCAGTAGCCCTGTTTTTGAGCTCGATCTTAATAAAGTAGAATTTTCCTTGCATCTCAATATCTTAGATAACAAGTTATATGATATTTTTATTTTTTGAAAGAACTTAATGTTTGTAAAATCAAGTTGTAGATGTATTTAAGTAGAACTTGATATCAATAAAATCGATTTATTTGTATTTTATTTTAAGAAGAACTCAATGATAATGAAATCGAGTTCCAAAATAGGACTATGAACCTAAATATTTCAGAGGAAGGCTTTTTGTCTAAGATTTCTAAAAGAAGATGGTTAAATGGTCGATTTCCCCTTCTTAATGCCTTGTAAAATGAAAGTTCAATTTTATTGAATATTCAATTATTCAAAAATAAATGAAGAGTTCGATTTCCCCCTTGTAAAAAGAAAATTCAATTTTAACAAGTATTCAAAAACTGATATCCCTTGTGCCATTCAAAAGTTTTCTATCTTGTATCAACAAAAATTGGTTTGTCATTCACATCAGTATCCTCAAATATTTAGCTAAATTAATCTAAAAATCTTTACTTTTACTAGTTTAGCTATTTATTATTTTCATACACATATATCAGCCTCAATATTTTATCAACATTGAAATTTATTGTAGCGATGATAGAGGCTTACTATATGTAGAGATGAAACTATCTTCTTTAAAAATTTTAAGTAATTTAGTGAAGCTGACACATGCTTGTTTTGGTTAAGTTTAGCTAAATTTTTTATGAAATATTAAATTGGAGAGACTGATATAAATGCTCGTCTATGTTCTTTGAAAAAAATCAGTTAAAAATAATTGGATTTTGATTAATCCCTGTTTTTTTTTGGTTTGAGGGGGTTGATTAATCCATGTTCTTTGAATAAATTCTACTATTATTTTTAAAAAATAATTATTCAAAACTAATGATGGAAAATTATAAAGATATGAAGATTTAAATTCTATAAAATCTATATAAAATCAATATGCCGTAGGTATAAACTGTTTATTAAGATACATAGGCAATTAAGGGCTGCTTCGGTAAAAATCGAAGGTCTAAATTCATTAAGGTATATTTAAATCAATATATCATCACACGGAACAACAGAACACAATTAATGAAACCATTTAAATCAATTCGATTTACAACACAATTAATCCAACGGAACAACAGAAAGTTGTCATATGAAGTAAGTACTACAATTAACACAATCTCAATACGATTTATTGAACTAATTTTTATTTGAATTTTTTTAAAAATGAAAAAATAGAGATAGAGAACAAAGAAATTGGTTACCAGACGAAGAAAACGAGCAGCATCGGAGGGCAATGCGAGGACAGGCCCTACCCAATTTGATTCCACCACAAATTGGAGACCGATGAGGAGAAATCAAAGGAAGACAAAGTGAAGAACACAGAACAAGTGAAGAACTCATCTTTCTCAGAAAAACAAAATGATAATAGTGTGAAGGAAGAAGAAAAGGGGATACGCAGAAGTGATAAAAAGGAGAAGTGAAAGAAGATGAATTTAAATATGGCAGAAATACTATTTTTGTTAATACATTTAGACCTTATTCCCGTTTTGTTCATACTTTTGTATTTTATCTTTTTTAGTTCCATGTGTTGGTAATAATTATTCTTGTGTTCAAGTTGATTAGAGGAGTGTTTTTATTGAGGGAGGACTAGAGGAGTGTTTTTGTGAGGTAATTTCTCAGTATACATTGTCCTAACGATGCAATTTCTTATCTCCCCACGTTACGCGTGTACAGCCTTTGTTATATATATATATATATATATATATATATATATATATATATATTTTGGTAAACCAGAAAATTATATTAAAAACTAAAGAGGAACAACATCAACATTCACAGAGCGCTCAAAAGTCACGCCTTTGTTTATATTATTTGCCTGAGCTTTCAAGGCTTTGGAATCATTTCAGTATGGCATTTGATAATCAATACTCTTTACTATTATGTGCGTGATGATAATGATATTTCTTGCGGGGCCCATATTAAAATTTTATTGCTTTGTTAAAGATGTCCTCGGACGGTCCAAATAACAGTGAATTTGATTTTGAGTTTTTGGGCAACGCTACTGGTGAACCTTACACCATTCAAACCACAATATTTATGTGAACGGTGTCGGTAACAGAGAGCGATAATTGAACCTTTAATTTGGTTTGACCCAACCAAGGAATTCCACTCCTACTCCCTCTTCTCTTCTGGAACCAGCACCACGTACTGTAAGGACCACAACTCTCGTTTCACACCCTATTTGTGACTATAAATTACGTGCTATACATAAGTACGTGTTTTTTGACCGTAGTTAATCATTCTCAACGGTCATTATTTACTCATTTTTAACCCATAGTTATATGACACATAGTTATTTTGTCATATTGCTTTGGTGAATAATAATTGGTTCAGAACCAATCAAATAAGTTAAAATAAGGGTAAAATCTTATGTTTTTCACCAAATGGATGAATTTTAATTGTCATTATATAATATAAAGTTATATTTATTGCATGAAAACAAAGGATTACCATTCCCTAGCTAAGGACCAGGCCATGGGTGTGTACAGCTCAATTTGGAACGCAGATGACTGGGCCACACAAGGGGTAGGGTCAAGACGGACTGGTCCAATGCACCCTTCATTGCCACCTACACGGGTTTTGAAATTGATGCTTGTGAGGTCCTAGTGTCGGTGGCTGCAAACGAAAATGCCAAGAATTGTAGCAACGGTGGGGTATTGGTGGAATGTGCCCACATTGGCCGAGCTCAATGTGCACCAGAGCCACCAGCTGAAGTGGGTTAGGGCCAACCACATGGTCTATGACTATTGCACTGACACGGTGTTAGGAGCTTTATAAGTTGCTGATGATGGCATGAGGAATATGTGTGCTTGGACAACAGCAGGCCAGTCACTTGGCTCAACGTTTTATCAAGACACCCATGGCTCCTCATGCCATACTAGTGAAGCTCCTAAGCACTCTATGAGGGGGACAAGCCCAGTCTCCCTGTTGTGTTCAGATTGATAAGCATGATGAGGGGCAGCATGTGGAGGCACTTTGCTTCATATGATGCCCCAAGGCCATGGCAGTGGTGAGCCATGGTGGGCAAAGGTGGTTTATTGATGATGGGCAGCAGCAGGTGGTGCTGACCATGATGATGGTTGATGGCATAGTGGCTTGGTTGGGTGGCTTTGTGTGTGGGCTTGGTGGCTGGTGTGCAAGGCAGTGCTGGGTTGCTATGTTGATATCAGGCTATGTGAGGCATTTGGGCTGGTTGGTGTTGGCTGAATGCAAGGACTTGCATATGTGGGCTGATGGCAGTTGCGTAGTGGGCTGCATTTAGACATGCTGTGTGGGTTGTGTTGCTAATGAGAAGGACTTGGACAAGGGCCAAGCACTTAAAACGTGATGGATTAATCATGTGTGGGCTGCTGAAGCATGGGCAGAGGCCCCATGATATGCTGAGTGATGGGCTGGCATGTGCAGAGTGTGCAAAAGTAGTTATCGACAGTTACCAGTCAGTTCCTGCATTGTTGGGTGTTCAGACATGCTGAGAGAGGGCTGGAAAACGTGGAGAGCAGACCAGGCAGCAGCAGTTGCAGGTGTCCTAAGTCAGACACAGGTGGCAGCAAGTCTTGATCATGGGGCAGTTACTTGGTAGTAACTGCCACGACAGTTATTTCTGTGCATATAGCCTAGACTGTTGGGGCTGTCAACAGCAGAGAGAGTGTATTTTGCTTAGAGAATTTCGTGTGTATTCTCCAGGCTTCCCTTGTACTTGAATATTGAGTAATAAAGATTGGGGTTGGTGCCCTGTAAATACTGTGTGTACTGTGTGTGTGTGATTTCCTGCATAATTCTGTTCTGTGTAATACTGCAGTGTGTGTGTGTGGTATATTGGCTGAGACTAAGGGACGAACTTAGTGCCATCACAGGCAGGAAATTTAAAAGAAAAATTGACCCTGTGACAGTTGGTATCAGAGTCAGGCTGCCATGTCTTCGGACACCAAGGTGAGGGTGACCGTCTTGGAGAACATAGTTGGTGCTCCTAGAGAAGGGGAACAACTTTTTGTTTGTGACAGACTAGATGCTGTTGCTGCAGAAACGACTGTGGTGAGAAATGATCTTGCAGAACAGAGGGATATCCTTTTCAATCGTGTTGAAGAGTTGGCTGCTGCATTGGATGCCCAGAACCAGGCAACAAGGGAGACCCAACGTCAACTAGAAGCAAAAATTATTCTGTTGAAGAGAGCGATGAGTGGCCTGCCCAGGGAGGGGGAGATGGCCACGAAATTAAAGGTGCCTGAACCTAAGCCCTTCAATGGTGCTAGGAATGCCAAGGATTTGGAAAATTTCTTGTGGGATATGGAGCAGTATTTTAAGGCTGCTAGGGTGCCTAGTCAAGAGATGGTGACAATCACAAGCATGTATCTTTCAGGAGATGCCAAGTTGTGGTGGCGGACTCGTGTGGAAGATGATGCTGATGCTGGTAGAGGCAGAATTGACTCGTGGGAGGCCTTGAAGAAGGAATTAAAGGACCAGTTCTTGCCTACAAATACTGCCTGGGTTGCAAGGGATGCTTTGAAGAAATTGAAACAGACGGGTACTGTGAGGAAGTATGTCAAGACGTTTAGTTCTTTGATGTTGGACATCAAGAACATGTCAGAAGAGGACAAACTGTTCAATTTCATATCTGGCTTACAGCCTTGGGCCCAGATGGAATTAAAGAGGCAAGCTGTGCGTGATCTGCCTTCTGCTATGTCTGCTGCAGATGCCTTGGTGGACTACAAATTCAGTAAGCCTAGTGGGGAAGAAGAAAAACGTAAGTCCAAGGACAAGGGCAAGGACAAGCAGAAAAAGGATGGCAAGAAGAAAGATAAGCAGAAAAAGAGTTAGAGTACCAAGAGCAAGGGAGAGAGTTCTACCTCTCAAACAAACAAAGAACAGCCGAAGCTCAATACTGGCTGCTTCATTTGTAACGGCCCTCATCGTGCTAGAGACTGTCCAAAACGTGAGAAGTTGAATGCCATTATCACTGAGGAGAATGGTGGGCAATCTGACGAAGAAGTCCCAAGCAGAATGAACCCTCTGCAGTTGCTGAATGCATTGCATGTAGGAGGCACTTCTAGGGGTTTGTCTTATGTTCAAGTAGAGATGAACGAAAATGGGGCTGAGGGTATGCTTGATTCTAGTGCTACTCATAACTTTGTTGCTGATCAAAGGCTTGGTCTGAAAGTGAGTAAAAGCCCTAGAAAGATCAAAGCTGTAAATTCAGAGGCGAAACCTGTGTTGGGGATTGCTTATGGTGTAAAGTTCAAGGTGGGCGAGTGGACTGGGAAGGTGAATTTCCTAGTCATGGAATTGGATGATTATGATGTAATTCTGGGAGATGAGTTTTTAGTGGCTGCTAAGGCGGCTTTGCTGCCTTTCATGGGAGCTATGTTGATCCTTGATGATAAGTAGCCTTGCTATGTTCCTGTGAGACGTGGGGTAGGGAATAGCAAAAGTAGTAAAGGGAAGGAATCGATGGTTTCAGCCATGCAGGTTGAGCATGGGCTGAAGAAGGGTGAAACGACTTATTTGGCTACACTGATTGAGGTGAAGCAGGACAAATATGTCAATGTTCCAGATGCTGTGGCTGGATTGCTGGGGGAATTTGCTGATGTTATGCCTCCAGAACTACCAAAGACCCTTCCACCTAGACGTGCAGTTGATCATAGGATTGAGTTGATTCCTAGATCAAAGCCACCGTCAAAGGCTCCATATCGAATGTCTCCATTGGAGTTGGATGAGGTGAGGAAGCAGTTAACAGAACTGTTAGATGCAGGCTATATCCAGCCCTCCAAGGCTCCTTATGGTGCTCCTGTTCTATTTCAGAAGAAGCAGGATGGCTCCTTGCGGATGTGTGTAGATTATATAGCCTTGAACAAAGTGACTGTGAAGAACAAATATCCAGTCCCTTTGATTCAAGACCTCTTTGACAGATTGAGCAAAGTTGTCTACTTCACAAAACTGGATTTAAGATCAGGCTATTGGCAAGTAAGGATTGCAGAAGGGGACGAGCCTAAGACTACATGTGTAACCCGGTATGGTTCTTATGAGTTTTTAGTTATGCCTTTCGGTTTGACTAATGCCCCTGCTACGTTTTGTAATTTGATGAATGATGTCTTCTATGAGTTTTTGGATCGCTTTGTGGTGGTTTATCTAGATGACATTGTTATTTATAGTGAGTCCTTAGAGGATCACCTAGACCACCTTAGGAAGGTGCTTTCTAAACTGAGAGAACACCAATTGTTTGTTAAGAAGGAAAAGTGTGAGTTTGCTCAACATGAGATTCTATTTCTGGGGCATAAAGTAAGCAAAGGTCAGGTTATGATGGATGAGAGAAAAGTGCAGGCCATTCTTGATTGGCCACCACCAAGCAAGGTTGCAGAACTTCGGTCATTCCTTGGATTGACTAACTATTACAGGAAGTTTATCCAAGGATATTCGAAGAAGGTGGCTCCTCTCACAGATTTGCTGAAGAAGGACAGAAAATGGGTATGGACAGATGCATGTCAAGATGCTTTTGAGAAGCTGAAGGTTGCTGTATCAAGTGAACCAGTGCTGTGTTTACCAGATTTTGGTGTACCCTTTAAAGTCCATACAGATGCTTCAGATAAGGCAATTGGTGGGGTTCTTGTGCAGGAAAAACATCCTGTTGCTTATGAGAGCAGGAATTTGAATGAGGCAGAGCAGAAGTGTTCAGCCCATGAGAAGGAGATGATTGTAGTGGTGCACTGTTTGCTGGCCTGGCGTGTATATCTGCTAGGGCCAAAGTTCGTGGTGAGAACAAATAATGTGGCTAACACCTTCTTTAACATATAAAAGAAGCTGTCACCCAAGCAGGCTAGGTGGCAGAAGTTGCTACAGGAACATGACTTTGTGTGGGAACACAAACCAGGCAAGCACAATGAAGCGGCTGATGCCTTGAGTCGCAAACAGGTGCAGGAATATGTGGCTGCCCTGACTAGGGTGGAGTCAGATTTTGTGGAGAGGATCAAAGACAGTGCAAAGTTGGATGCTACCTATCAAAAGCTAGTGCAGGACGTTACAGCAGGTTTGGTGAGACGTTACTGGCTGGAGGATGGGTTACTTTATGCCAAGGGTGGCAAACTGTTTGTTCCAAGTGGAAAGATCCAGAGAGAGTTGATGAAGGAAACTCATGATTCACAGTGGGCAGGACATCCAGGTAAAGATAGGATGTATGCATTGCTGTCCCGTTCATACTATTGGCCTAAGATGGACTTAGATATTGAGTTGTATGTGAAGACCTGTCTGGTTTCCAAAACAAGACAAGGGCTTGACTTAAAAGGAAGCAGGTCTGCTGCAGCCTCTTCCTATACCAGAGAGTCCTTGGGTTTCTATATCCATGGATTTTATTACTAGTTTGCCAAAAGTTAAGGGGATGGTTCAGTATTCGTGGTTGTTGATAGGTTCTCAAAGTATGCTGTTTTTATGGCTGCACCCAGCACATGTACAGCAAAGGTGGCTGCTGACTTGTTTTATAAAAACGTGGTGAAATACTTTGGGTTGCCAGAAGACATTGTAAGTGACAGAGACTCTAGATTTACTGGTCATTTTTGGATTGTTCTGTTTGGTTTGATGGGTTTAGAATTGAAGTTTTCTATTGCAAATCACCCACAAACAGATGGGCAAACAGAAAGGCTTAACGCTATATTGAAGGACTATTTGAGACATTATGTGACTGCCAGCCAGAAGAATTGGTTAGATTTGTTAGATTCTGCACAGTTTGCCTACAATCTGCACAAATCTTCATCAACAGGGATGAGTCCCTTTGAGTTGGCTATGGGGCAGCAACCTCTCATGCCTCATGAGATTGCTAAGCAGTGTTCAGGGGGTAGATGCCCTGCAGCATATAGGTTTGCCATCAACAAGCAAGACCTGATGCAGGAGGCACAAGACAGCTTGTTGAAAGCACAAAGAAGGATGAAGAAATATGCTGACAAAGGGAGAAGGCATTTGGAGTTCCAAGTGGGGGACATGGTGCTGTTGAAGTTGACCCCACAGATTTGGAGGAAGTTTAGAAGTGAAGCAATTCACAGAGGTTTAGTCCCTAAATATGATGGTCCATTCGAGGTTGTAAAGAGAGTTGGTGCAATGGCTTACAAGTTGAAGCTGCCAGAGAGATTGCAGATTTACCCAACAATACATGTGAGCTTCTTAAAGCCGTATCATGGGGATGCAGAGGATTCCTTAAGGAATGAAGCTAGGCGTGCCCCGCCTACTGTCATGGTTCAGTTTGATAGAGAAGTGGAGAAAATTCTGGACAAGAAGGTGACAGGTTATCGTAAGGGAGGAAATATGATAACATACTACTTGGTAAAGTGGAAGGGGGCTGCGGAATCAGAGGCAAGTTGGGAGAAAGCATCTACATTGTGGCAGTTTGAGAAAGAGGTGAAGGCATATGAGAATACCCTACCGATGAGGACATCGGCTTCTTCTGGTGGGGGTGGTTTGTTAGGAGTTTTACAAGTTGCTGATGATGGCATAAGGAATATGTGTGCTTGGACAACAGTAGGCCAGTCACATGGCTCAACATTTTCTCAAGACACCCATGGCTCCTCATGCCATACTAGTGAAGCTCCTAAGCACTCTATGAGGGGGACAAGCCCAGTCTCCCTGCTGTGTTCAGATTGATGAGCATGATGAGGGGCAGCATGTAGAGGCACTTTGCTCCATATGATGCCCCAAGGCCATGGCAGTGGTGAGCCATGGTGGGCAGAGGTGGTTTATTGATGATGGGCAGCAGCAGGTGGTGCTGACCATGATGATGGTTGATGGCATAGTGGCTTGGTTGGGTGGCTTTGTGTGTGGGCTTGGTGGCTGGTGTGTAAGGCAGTGCTGGGTTGTTATGTTGATATCAGGCTATGCGAGGCATTTGGGCTGGTTGGTGCTGGCTGAATGCAAGGACTTGTATATGTGGGCTGATGGCAGTTGCGTAGTGGGCTGCATTTAGACATGCTGTGTGGGCTGTGTTGCTAATGAGAAGAGCTTAGACAAGGGCCAAACACTTAAAACGTGATGGATTAATCATGTGTGGGCTGCTGAAGCATGGGCAGAGGCCCCATGATATGCTGAGTGATGGACTGGCATGTGCAGAGTGTGCAGCAGCAGTTACCGGCAGTTACCAGTCAGTTCCTGCATTGTTGGGTGTTCAGACATGCTGAGAGAGGGCTGGAAAATGTGGAGAGCAGACCAGGCAGCAGCAGTTGCAGGTGTCCTAAGTTAGACACAGGTGGCAGCAAGTCCTGATCATGGGGCAGTTACTTGGTAGTAACTGCCGCGACAGTTATTTCTGTGCATATAGCCTAGACTGTTGGGGCTGTCAACAGCAGAGAGAGTGTATTTTGCTTAGAGAATTTCGTGTGTATTCTCCAGACTTCCTTTGTACTTGAATATTGAGTAATAAAGGTTGGGGTTGGTGCCTTGTAAATACTGTGTGTACTGTGTGTGTGTGATTCCTTGCATAATTCTGTTCTGTGTAATACTGCAGTGTGTGTGTGTGTGGTGTATTGGCTGAGACTAAGGGACGAACTTAGTGCCATTACAGGCAGGAAATTTAAAAGAAAAATTGACCCTGTGACACACGGCTAGGTTCCCAGTCGTTCCTTTAGAATGTGTGCACCATCGCCATTAAGTCTATATTTGGCCAGTGAATCATTGGAAACATTGTAAAAAAGAAAAAAAAAATTGGAGGGGTTGTTGAGGACCTTGAGGTATCAAATCAAAGGTCAAAAATGTGTATTGGGTATGGGTACGTTGTAAAAATGGATGGAATAGGAGGAGTGGGTGATTATGCATGGGAGATTATGTAATCAAATGTCATAAAGCATGTGCTTCATTTTTTTTCCATAATTTTGTTCTTGAATTTTCTGGTTGTATAGTTGTAAGATATTTCATAGTTTTAATGTGATTTTAAATTTTCTGTTGTATGATTTGACCTAACCTAATAATTTGCTGCTACGAGTATTGTGGGGTTACCAAGCCAAAATTTTTTTTACCCTTGTACAAAAATCTTATGGTTCCGTACATAGTAGGGTGGTAGCATAATATATATGCTCACAGGTGTTGGCCCAACACTTAGGGGGACCCAGGAGGGATGAGGACGAAAATCATCATTATTGAATGTAAACAGTGATGGAAAAAAGAAAAAAAATAGTCATGCATCCCAAAGCAATGAAGAAAATGAAGTTATAGGCAGAAAGTGGTCCTAAAAGCTTTTATTGGGTCTTGTCTTCAACTGGAGCTCCTTCCAGCATCTGAGAGGGACGGCAACAGGGCTGCTTACGAGTTAGCTAGAAATGCAGAGCTCACGGGCCAATGGCACACATGGAAGGGGGTCTCACCTCCTTTCATCTAGTAGGTTTTAAATGATGATCTATTGTAATTCTTTTCCATTGTCCTGTTGTAATCCAATTTAAGTTCAAAGAAATCTTTATTTTCCCATAAAAAAAAAAAAAAAAAACTTTTATTGGGGGACGACTAGAGGACCCTTTTTACGAGGTAATTTCTTAGTATACAATGTCCCAACAATGCAATTTCCTATCTCCCCACGTTACGTGTGTCCTGCCTTTTTTTATATTATTGCCTGAGCTCTAGGGATGAACCCAGGTGGGGGCTCGGGCTCTATTAGGCCCAAAAAAAAAAAAAAAAAAAATTAGTATGTAAAATTTTCAAAAAAATAAAAGGGGGGGGGGGGGGGGCTTGGGCCCCCTTGGTTTTTAGCTTAGGCGCCCTCACCTCATCCATTCCTATCCCAGCCGGCCAACCCAAGAGGCAAGAGCCCATGAAAACCTTAAAAAAAAAAATTTAAAAGAAAAATGAAAAGAAAAGAAAAAAAAGAAAACCCAGCCGTCAGTCACTCAAAAACCGAACGGAAATATACACCCACACGAAGGAAAAAAAGAAAAAAAGAACAGAAAAGAAAGGGAGAGACGAGAGACTAAGAGAGTACGCCACTATGCCGTGACCATGTGACGTGGCCGCCCACGTCGTGACGCCGCTGCCCACGCCCACGCCGTGACGCCGCTACCCAATACCCACACCGCCATCAGCTATCTCATACTCAAACTGGAAATGGCCACACCAACACCGCCATTGCGGCACACGAGATCCATCTTGCCACCGCTGCTGGTTGCTTAATTTGCCCAGCTCAGCTTTGTTGCTCCACTGCTCCAGCCTTCACAGTTCACAAATCACAATGTTCTTCAAAACCTAATATAATATTTGTGAATCTCAGAATCTAAAAATCTATGATTGTGGACTTGTGGTGTTTGTGTTTTTACTGATGAATGATGAACTGATGTTGGTGATTCCGTGATAGTGAATTGAATCTGTGACTCTATGTTTGTGGTATTTGGCTTTGTGAGTTTGTGATTCTCTGTGACTCTGTGCTTGTGGTGTTTGGCTTTATGACTCTCTATGACTCTGTGTTTGTGACTCTCTTCTCTTATATGAGAGAGAGAGAGAGAGAGAGAGAGAGAGAGAGAGTTTGTAGAGATTAGTCTGATTAGAAAATATTTTAGTGTAGTGTTTTGTCTGTTTGTTGGTTGTTGACTGGTTGTTGGGCAACAACAAGGACAAGTGAAAGAAAAATAAAAAAGATGGTAAAGTTAAGAAAAGTTATTGTTAGTAGTGTAGAATATATTTATAGTGTTAATAGTAGGATTGGGTTAGTGTCTGAGACTCTGAATATTGGAGAAAAGAAAAAGACAAAGAGATAAATAAAGGCAAAAACCAAAGACAAAAGAAGAAAACAAATTATATAAATTTAATATAGAAAATTGTCATACAAATTTAAGAAAATAACAGTGATTCACTTGCGCCTATTGTTTACTCATAATGCTAAATTAGATAAATTTATAAATTGAAAAGAAGTGAGAAATATATATGATTCTTATTTTAAATTAGTAACAACAATTGTAGATAATTTTGAAAATTTGAAAGAGCGTCGAGTTTTCTTTTCATAGATGATTGTATTAAGAAACAATAGTATTTTGTATTTTTTATTTTTGTTGGTAGATGATTATATCTTAATATATTAAGAAATAATGATTTTTAGATATTTGTCTTTATTGATAATTTATTATTTGATTTTTTTTTTTTTTTTTTGCTTATCTCAGGCCCAACGTGCTGAGCTCTCAAGGCTTTGGAATCATTTGAGTATGACATTTGATAATCAATACTCTTCACCATTATGTGCGTGATGATACTGATATTTCTTGCGGGGTCCATATTAAAATTTTTTTGCTTTGTTACAGATGTCCTCGGACGGTCCAAATCACAATGAATTTGATTTTTAGTTTTTGGGCAACACTACTGGTGAACCTTGCACCATTCAAACCAATATTTATGTGAACGGTGTCGGTAACAGAGAGCAAAGATTGAACCTGTGGTTTGACCCAACCAAGGAATTCCACCCCTACTCCCTCTTCTGGAACGAGCGCCACGTACTGTAAGGACCACACCTCTCGTTTCACACCATATTTGTGACTATAAATTACGTGCTATACATAAGTACATGTGTGATGTGACTTATTTATTTTGCTCATCATAGTGTGATGTATGTCTTTGTATTTTAGTTGTGATGATTATTCTGGTGTTCAAGTTGATTTTAGTTATTTCGATTTCAAATGGGTCTGAGAAGCACTGCACAAAGCGAAGAATTGCTGCGCGTTGTTAATCAGTGCTTTGTGAGACTCTGAGATCATGGGAACAATGTCATTGTCCTGACGTGATCACTGGCTTAATTATAAAAAACTTGCAAGCGAAAAAAACATTATTAAAAATAAAGAAATGAACCGAAGAAAAACCAAGTAGAAAGTGTGGAATTTTGCATGATGCGTTTTCCCTAGGTTCACGTACTCGATTTACAGATATAAGGACAGATGCCTATTCTATTTTGCTTTTGGCATTGGCTTTGGCAGGTAGCCATACTTGTACACACGTACAGCGTGCATGTGTTTTTTGACCGTAATTAATCATTCTCAGCGGTCATTATTTACTCATTTTTTAACCCATAGTTATTTTGTCATATTGCTTAGGTGAATAATAATTGGTTAAGAACCAATCAAATAAGTTAAAATAAGGGTAAAATCTTATGTTTTTCACCAAATGGATGAATTTTAATTGTCATTATATAGTATAATGTTATATTTATTGCATTATAACAATAAGAGTTCATCCAAACATGGAAAACAAAGGATTACCATTCCCTAAGGACCAGGCCATGGGTGTGTACAGCTCAATTTGGAACGCAGATGACTGGGCCACACAAGGGGGTAGGGTCAAGACGGACTGGTCCCATGCACCCTTCATTGCCAACTACACGGGTTATGAAATTGATGCTTGTGAGGTCCCAGTGTCGGTGGCTGCAAACGAAAGTGCCAAGAATTGTAGCTGCAGTGGGGTCTTGGTGGAATGAGCCCACATTGGCCGAGCTCAATGTACACCAGAGCCACCAGCTGAAGTGAGTTAGGGCCAAACACATGGTCTATGACTATTGCACTGACACGGCTAGGTTCCCTCGCCATTAAGTCTGAATTTGGCCAGTGAATCATTGGAAACATTGTTAAAAAAAAAAAAAAATTTGAATGGGTTGTTGAGGTATCAAATCAAAGGTCAAAAATATGTATTGGGAATGGGTACGTTGTAAAAATGGATGGAATAGGAGGAGTGGGTGATTATGCATGGGAGATTATGTAATCAAATGTCATAAAGCATGTGCTTCATGTTTGTTCCATAATTTTGTTCCTGAATTTTCTGGTTGTATGGTTGTAAGATATTTCAAAGTTTTAATGTGATTTTAAATTTTCTGTTGTATCATTTGACCTAACCTAATAATTTGCTGCTACTAGTATTGTGGGGTTACCAAGCCAAATTTTTTTAGACCCTTTACAATAATCTTATGGTATCCAAATCCAATTCCAATGTAGTTCATATTAAACTCTAAGAATATGAAATCTTAATATAAGCACCGAGACACTAGAGAACCATGGAAATTCAAACTCTTCACTGAAAATAATTAAGATTTAACTTGTGCATTTGTGTTTCCCCAACAAAAAAGGTGCAAGAGTTAAAATCCTACTTTTAGCACTGGAATCGTAAAATTCTAATTCTGTAGGTTGCCGAATATTGCTGAGCATGTGTTAATTGTGGTATAGCAACCAAGAGCCCACAGGAAAAGAACAAATAATGACATTTAATCGATTAATGCGCTTACTCAAATGAATCCAAAGCCTTGAGAGCTCAGGCAATAATATAAACAAAGGCAGTACACGCGTAACGTGGGGAGATAAGAAATTGCATCGTTGGGACAATGTATACAGAGAAATTACCTCACAAAAACACCCCTATAATCCTCCCCCAATAAAAGCTTTTAGGACCACTCTCTGCCTATAACTTCATTTCTTCATTGCTTTGGGATGCACCGACTTTTTTTTCTTTTTTCCATCACTGTTTAGTGTTTACATATTCAATGGTGATGATTTTCGTCCTCATCCCTCCTGGGTCCCCCAACAAAATCAAATTCATTGTGACTTAGACCGTCCGAGGACATCTGTAACCAAGCAATAAAATTTTAATATGGACCCTGCAAGAAATATCATTATCATCGCGCACATAATAGTAAAGAGTATTGATTGTTCTACCAAAAAAGAGTATTGATTATCAAATGTCATACTCAAATGATTCCAAAGCCTTGAGAGCTCAGGCAATAATATAAACAAAGGCAGTACACGCGTAACGTGGGGAGATAGGAAATTGCATTGTTGAGACAATGTATACTGAGAAATTACCACACAACAACGGTCCTCTAGTCCTCCCCCAATAAAAGTTTTTTTTTTTTTTTTTTGATGGGAAAATAAAGATTTCATTGAACTGAAATTGGATTACAACAGGACTATGGAAAAGAATTACAATAGATCATCATTTAAAACCTGCTGGATGAAAGGAGGTGAGACCCCTTCCATGTGTGCGATTGACCCGTGAGCTTTCCATTTCTAGCTAACTTATAGGCAACCCTGTGACCCGTGAGCTTTCCATTTCTAGCTAACTTACCATTTCTAGCTAACTTATAGGCAACCCTGTGACCCGTGAGCTTTCCATTTCTAGCTAACTTATAGGCAACCCTGTGGCCCTTTTCAAATGCTGGAAGGAGTTCCAGTTGAAGACAAGACCCAATAAAAGCTTTTAGGACCACTCTCTGCCTATAACTTCATTTTCTTCGTTGCTTTGGGATGCACGACTTTATTTTTCTTTTTTCCATCACTGTTTAAATTCAATAATGATGATTTTCGTCCTCATCCCTCCTGGGTCCCCCTAAGGGTTGGGCCAACACCCGTGAGTATATATTTTATGCTACCACCCTACCATGCACGGTTTCTTTGTATTTTTTCATGATCCTTCATGAATACCCAAGTCATGTCCTATTCCCTTGTAATCCTGAGACACGAGAGAAGTGGGGCCAAAAGTCATTGCCAGTTTGCTAAATTGTTTTATTCAAAATAATTCGAGATGTTGCTACTCGTTCTCACTTCCCAACAAACGTGTGAATGTTGTGTGAAATAGTTAATGCTTAGCATTATTGACTAGCGTGTATGGTGGAGTAAAAATATCACAATTAATTATCTGATATTTTTGGGTAAAATCTTTTCCCAAGGTATGGTAATGAAGAAGAAAGAAGAGAAGAAAATATTACAAAGATTCTCTTTTAAGAATTAGTAGTTTTCTCTAAATTGTAAGTGATTTTAATCTATGAAACCCTCCATTTTTCTTAGGTTTTATACCTGATGATCTCCTTATAATTTTGCCAGTAATGGTGTAAGAGATGACGCGGTGTGAGATGGTTGGGTCCCACTTAGTTGAGAATATGACACGTGGTGTTACTGCTAGCTACGAAGACTTGAGGATTTTTTTTTTTTTTTTTGGTGGGATTGGATTTCTTGTCTTGATCCAATGCAGTCAATTTTTTTGATATCCCATACCTCCACGACTCTAGCTCAAAACCTAGTTTTTAAATACATCTTCTTTCGCTTCTATTTTTTTTCTCATTTCTCTCCTTCTGCTTTTCTTGTTCCTTTACGCTACTATCATTTTATTTTTCTAAGAAAGATGAGTTCTTCACTTGCTTTAAGTTCTTCGTTTCATCTTCCTTCGATTTCTCAGCATCGGTCCCTAGTTTGTGGCAGAGTAAGATTGGGTCGGACCTGGCCTCGCATTGCCCTCAAATGCAACTCCTTTTCTACGTCTGATAATCAATTTTTTATTTTATTTTATTTTTTGGAAGGACAATGCTTCTTTCAGTTTCTCTTTTAAAATTAAGTAAGTGGCATATGGCTACTTAACAAAAATTACACAACCTAGATGAGAAACAGTACCTAAAGTGCTATATTTAAGTTTTGTGACTGAGATTGTGTTAATTGCAGTACTTACTTCATATGATAAGTTCTATTGTACCATTGGATTAATTGTGTTGTAATTCAGATTGAGATTGTGTCAATCGTAGTGCTTACTTCCCAGCGGTATCATTGCAAATATAGCCAAATGTAGTCTACAATGCAATTTTAACAAACTCATTCGTGGATTTTCCTACATTAGACTCGTACTCTATCCTTAAAATATTATTTTGTTTTTTTATTTAGGATTTTACTAATGTGTGCCCTTAGTGCACACAAAAATTATTCATTTTTGAAAAAATTTTTTTCGAGAATTGAAAAAGTAATGACAACTTTTTCAATTTTTGAGAAATTTTTACCATAAATAGAAGGCTTAACGTGTGCCCTAAGGGCACACGTTAACCAGACCCTTTTATCTATTCTGCACTTATTTTTTTTTCTTCACCTCTCTGTCTCTCTCTTCCTCTCAACGCAGCACCATCTCCACCAAGCACCCATCTCTGTTCACACCACCACCCAAACAATCTGCCAATCACAAATCAACCACCAATCTATCAACCATAACAAAATCAAACCCACAATCAACCACCAAGACAACCACAAATCACAGTCTTAACCCACATGCAACCACAGTAACCGATCTACCAACCCCCATATCAACCACCGATCTGCCATCGCAGCACCCATAGCATCAACCCAGACGCAATCCAAAAGGGCCAAAACACAATCTGATCTCTGATCTGCCACCGCAAATCAAGCACCGAACCAGTCTCAACGCAATTTGATCTCCAATCCACAAGCCGTTGGCGCCGATGGTGGTAACGTAGAGAGAGAGAGAGAGAGTCAGACGACGAAGCAAATCGAGCAACACCACCTCACACCGCCACCAGAACAAACCAATCGAAGCTCCACCACCTCACACAACAACTAGAGCACCAACACCACCAAGAAAATCAACCACCACCGACTACGTGATCGGTTTTTGAGAGAAATAGACAGACCGACACGTAGACATAAGGCAAGAGAGAGAGTCAGACCTGGAGAAAGAAAGATAACGAATAAAAAACGATTTTTCTAAGGGTAGCGATAAACAGTACCTCAACAATAGTGTCGCGGTACTGTTACATGTTTCTATAAAGGGTACTGTGTTTTACCCTTAAAAAAAAAAAAGCACTGTGCACTATTTTTATTTTAATTTAACTTTTTTATAAAACGAAGGATTTATTTACTACGGAGTAAAATAACTAAGGAGCATTTGTTATGATAAGAATGAAAAAATTATACTTCACTACTTTTAATTATATCCTAAATTATACTTGGTACCATAGTGCATTTCTTTGCTTAGGTAGCACACAAATTAAAGACAAAAATACCCTATTCTTAGTCAATTAAAAACAAAAACTCTTCCACGTGCGTAGCATATCCTCTTCCCCAAATAAAAAATCTGCCTAACCCTAAATCCTCAACAGCTCTCATGTGTACCCAGCTGCTCCTTTTCTCCTCTCACAGCCACAAGTTCCAAGTAAACGGTAAACCACCATGATGAAACATTTTATGAGTGAGAAAATGTACTTACTCTTGTATTCTAATTCAACTATGGCATTGGGGGTACACACCTATAGTACCCAAAAAAAAAATGTTATCTTTTTTCTTTTTATAATATACATTGAAGTATTGATGAAGCTTTGAACCAATTAGGTATCAATTTTCTTCATCTGAGTCAAAATAATGTCTCGTACTAAAAAATTTCAATACATTTAAAGGTCGACCACAATGTGAACTACTTGTTGATGTGGTATGATAAAATACAACTCCAATGTCCATGGAGATCGTTCAAAACGGGCAGCGTGCTCAAGACGAGGTAAACTGTCTCCACATGCTCAAGACGAGGTAAACCGTCTCAGCGTGATCAGGACGAGGTAAGCTGTCTCGACATGCTCAAGACGGGGTGAACTGTCTCAGCGTGCTCAAGACGAAGTTAGCTGTCTTGGCGTGATCAAGACGAGGTAAGCTGCCTTGAATACCTTAGGACGAGAAGTGATGGACGACACGTGAACACTTAGAAATTTATGAAAGTCTGAAACATCTCATCATTGTACGAGCAACCTCCAGTGACCGTTACGCATAAAAAGGGTAACTCCTAAACGGTTGAGAAAGTTATATTCGAAAAACGAACCTCCTCAAATCAAGGGGAGGTTACAAATCCGATAACCGCTCTTAAGACACTATATAAGCGTTGGTTCAGACCAAAAAAAGGTACGGAAAATGATTCCTAAAAAATTGGAGCTTGGAAATATTTGAGAGAAAAAACTGACTTTACCATCGGAGGGTTATTGGCCGGCAACCCCGGTCACCCTTGATCTTCTTCTTTCTTTTTCAGGCTACCAAGATCAACCGCGAGCCCTATCAAACCCGAAGCATTCCAGCCTACTGATTTTCCTCGCATCATCAGTTGGTGCCGTCTGTGGGAAATAACGTAGAAAATAATTTTCGTTTTCGTTTCACTCTTTTGATCACCCTTTGTTCCTAGACAAAAGACTAAATGGTTCGGACAAGATCAAGGGCTACTAGCCCAGGCCACCAGGGAAGTAGGGATGCTTCCAGTAATCCTTACCGCGACCGCCAGTCAATTCCTACCCCGCAGCCGTCGTCCCTTCAAAAAATGCAGTCCATGGCCGCGGCTATGGCGGAACTGACCCGCCAAAATCAAGAGTTGAACCAGGAGATCAACATCAGGAGGCAGCACCGTGAAGGACATGCAGAAGGACGACCCCAGGGTCAGGAAGGTAGAGGAGAAAATGCTGAGTCTGAGGATCATACAAGGGGTACCGCTTCAAGGAGGGTGCCACATTTGGAGAAAGAGATGGATCAGATGAGAAAAGCCATGGAAGAAATGAAGGAGAATATGAGGCGGACGAACCCCGTGGAGGACTTAGTTCACCGTACGGATTCTCCATTCACGGCTTCCATCAACAGTCATCCCCTACCCCCTAAATTCAAGATGCCTTCCTTAGATTCATACGATGGAAACCGCGATCCGTGTGACCATATTGCTACCTTCAAGACAACCATGCATCTTCAGGGAGTTCCAGATGAGATTATGTGCAGAGCGTTCCCTACCACGCTGAAGGGGCCAGCGAGGGTGTGGTTTAGCAAAATACCCCCGAACTCTGTTGGATCATTCGAAGAATTGAGTAAAATGTTCGTTAATAACTTCATTGGAGGACAGCGCCACAAGCGTTCTTCTTCTAGTTTATTAACGATTGAGCAAGGGGAAAATGAGAGTTTGAGATCCTTCATTACCCGTTTCAACAGGGAGGCCTTGACAGTGGACGAGATGGACGATAAGTTGCTGTTGGCTGCTTTCCATAATGGGGTTAATTCTGACTTGTTTATTCACAAATTGTACGAGCAGGAACCTCAGACCATGGCTGAACTCGTCCATTCAGCCCAAAATTTCATGAACGCCGAGGACGCAATAATAGCCAAGAAGAGGAAAAGGTCAGAACGCTCAGAAGCCGGGCACCGACATTCAGATCAAGCTCCTCGTCCTAAGAAAGCCCAGGTAGGAGAAAAAAGGGATAGGCATGGTAGGAAGGCAAGTTCATCCTCAAGAAGTCAGTACACTTCCCTGAACACCCCGCTAGAGCAGGTTCTTATGCAAATCAAGGATGATCCGTCCTTAAAGTGGCCAGAGAAAATGAAGGGAGACCCTAACAAGCGCAACAAGAACAAGTATTGTCGCTTTCACAGGGACCATGGGCATGACACGGACGAGTGTTTTGATCTAAAGCAGCAGGTGGAGAACCTCATCAGGCAGGGAAAGTTGAGAAATTTCCTTGGACGAGACAACAAGGACGAGAAGCTGAAAGCCAAGGTGGAAGAGTCCTCACGACCCCCGCTAGGAGAAATAAGAGTTATTGTAGGAGGAACCTCAGCAGTGCAGTCATGTAAATTGAGGAAGACATACCTGAAGGTGGTGCAAAACGTCCAGCTGTCAGGACGATCTCCAAGGACGATGGAAGCTGACGAGCAAGCAATCACGTTCACGGACGAGGATGCTAGAAGAATTCACCAACCCCATGACGATGCAATTGTCATTACCTTACTTATTGCCGACTATACGACCAGAAGGGTGTTGGTAGATAATGGAAGCTCGGCGGACATTCTTTATTACCCTGCGTTCCAACAAATGAGGCTAGGACGAGATCAGCTTCGCCCAGTGAGTTCGCCCCTGGTAAGATTCAGAGGAATGAAAGTGCAACCAGTGGGCAGTGTCATACTGCCCGTAGTGATTGGAACGTATCCGCAGCAGATAACCAGAGAGGTAAACTTCCTCGTGGTCGATTGTTCATCGTCATATAACGCTATTATTGGAAGGCCTACTTTGAATAGTTGGAAGGCGGTAACCTCCACCTACCATTTGTCCATCAAGTTCCCAACTGAGCATGGTGTAGGTCAAGTGCAAGGAGATCAGCTGGCTGCCAGGGAATGTTACCTGGCCATGTTGGCCATGGACGAGCATTTACAGACGATGGGCATAGACGATGGAAGAACTACAGCGGAACCTGTGGAGGTGTTAGAAGATATTCCCTTAGACGATAGTAAGGCTGGGAAGTTTACTAGAATAGGGGCGAGCATGGAAGAAGAAGCGAAGAATGCGTTGGTCCAGTTTTTGAAAAGAGGCATTGACGTCTTCGCATGGAACCATGAAGACATGCCTGGCATTGATCCAAGTGTCATTACCCATCGTCTGAATGTAAGCCCCTCGTCCAAACCCATACGTCAGAAGAAGAGGGTATTTGCTCCTGAGCGAGACAACGCCATCAAAGAAGAAGTACAGAAGTTGATTGCGGCGGAGTTCATTAGGGAAGTGTACTACCCGGACTGGTTGGAGAATGTAGTCATGGTAAAGAAGACCAGTGGTAAATGGCGAATGTGTGTAGACTTTACTGACTTAAACAAAGCTTGCCCGAAGGACAGTTATCCGCTCCCACGCATCGATCAGCTGGTAGATTCGACAGCTGGTCACAGGTTGCTAAGCTTCATGGACGCCTTTTTAGGTTACAACCAAATAAAGATGGACGAGGCTGACCAAGAGAAGACTTCATTTGTCACCAGCCAAGGCTTGTTTTGCTACAAGGTAATGCCTTTCGGTCTAAAGAACGCAGGGGCAACTTATCAGAGGTTGGTGAACCAAATGTTTCGTCCTCAAATTGGCAGAAATGTAGAGGTCTATGTTGATGATATGCTGGTGAAAAGTATAGACGAGGGAAAACACTTGGACGACCTTCAAGAGACCTTCGACACCCTACGACGGTACAACATGAAACTTAATCCAAGTAAGTGTGCCTTCGGGGTTTCATCGGGGAAGTTCTTGGGTTTCATGGTTTCACATAGAGGCATTGAAGCAAATCCAGATAAGATCCAAGCGATACTCAACATGGAACCGCCGAAAAACATCAAAGAAGTACAGTCCCTGACTGGACGAGTTGCCGCCCTCAACAGATTTGTGTCGAAAGCTACTGATAAGTGTTTACCGTTCTTTAAAGTCCTCAGGAAAGCGTTCGAATGGACGAACGAGTGTCAAAGGGCTTTCCAAGATCTGAAGACTTACCTCACAAAGGCACCGTTGCTGAGTCCATCTGTACCAGGCGAAGAGCTGTATTTGTATTTGGCGGTATCCCCGCATGCCATAAGTTCTGCACTGGTCAGGGAAGAAGAACGAGTGCAGAAACCGGTATACTATACTAGTCGGGCACTTAGAGGAGCAGAGGGATGGTATCCGATGATGGAAAATTTAGCCTTTGCCTTGGTTACGGCTTCAAGGAAGCTGAGACACTACTTCCAAGCTCACGTTATTATTGTCTTGACGGATCATCCCCTGAAGAAGGCGATGAGCAAGTTGGAAGCTGCAGGACGGCTAGTCCAATGGGCGGTGGAACTTAGTGAATTTGATGTCAAGTATCAACCAAGAAATGCAGTCAAGGCGCAGGCGTTGGCAGACTTCATCGCGGAGTTTACTCCAAGCCAAGACGAGCTGGTCAAGGACGAGCGAACAAGAAGGTGGGTTATCAACGTGGATGGATCATCTACGATGTATGCAGGAGGGATTGGAGTCATACTCTAGTCCCCAGAGGGTGATAAGTTAGAGTATGCAGCCCGCCTACAGTACCAAGCAACCAACAATGAAGCTGAATATGAAGCACTTCTCAAAGGGCTGGAATTGGCTAAGTCCTTGGGAGCGGAGTCAGTAATAGTCAGAGGTGATTCTCAGCTAGTAATCAACCAGGTGAATGGAATGTGTGATGCCAAGGAAGAACGAATGAAGAAATACCTCAGCAAAGTGAGAAGGCTCGTACAAAAGTTTTCAGAAGTGAGTTTTATTCAACTCTCGAGGGAAGAAAACATGGAAGCAGATGCGCTGGCGCGAGCAGCATCGGCAGGTGGAGTCATGGACGAGTATGCCAAAGTCCAATACATGCCGAGCATAGACCTCCCGGAAATACAGCAAATTGGAGGAGAAGAAAATTGGATGAGTCCAATTATACTCTATCTACAAGATGGGAAGCTTCCAGAAGACAAGAACGAAGCTAGGAAACTTAGGGTTAGGGCTGCAAAGTACGTCCTTATAAATGAAGTACTTTACAAGCGAGGCTTATCTCAACCCTACCTGAGGTGCTTAGCTCCAGATGAAGCAAATTATGTTTTGAGGGAGGTTCATGAAGGAGCATGTGGAAATCACTCGGGGGCAAGGTCCCTCGTCCATAAGGTCATTCGTGCCGGCTACTATTGGCCCACGGTTCAGGCAGATGCCAAGGCTTATGTCAAGGTGTGCGACCAATGCCAGCGCTACAGCAATGTCCCTAGGCAACCGTCGGAGTATCAGACCCTGATGATGGCCCCATGGCCCTTTGCACAATGGGGACTGGATATCCTAGGTCCTTTCTCTCCGGGTACCAGACAAATGAAGTTTTTGGTCGTAGGGATTGACTATTTTACTAAGTGGGTGGATGCTGAACCTCTCGCAAAAATCACACAGCAAAACGTTAAAAATTTTGTTTGGAAGAATATTTTGTGTAGGTTCGGAGTACCGAGGGTGCTAGTATCGAACAATGGACGACAATTTGACAACGCACCATTCAGGGACTTCTGTGAGCATTTTGGAATCAGAAATCATTACTCCTCACCCTCCCACCCACAGGCAAACGGACAAGCAGAGGTAACAAACCGATCCTTGCTGAAAATCATCAAGACTCGGCTAGAGGGGGCAAAGGGGATATGGCCAGATGAGTTACCAGACGTTCTTTGGGCCTACAGAACTACTGTGAGAACCCCGACAGGAGAAACCCCCTTCAAGTTAGCTTATGGAAGTGAAGCGGTCATACCAGCGGAAGTTCATATGGCTAACCATCGAGTGATGAAGTATCAAGAGAAGGAAAATGAAGAACTACTTCGTCTTGACCTTGACCTTATTGATGAGGTAAGGATGGATGCGGAGCAGAGGACAGCAAGGTACAAGAACCTTATGGCCAGACAGCATGATGCCATGGTGAAACCCAGGCGCTTCAGCATAGGGGACCTCGTTCTTAAGAGAGTATCCTTGGCGACTAGGAACCCAGCTCATGGAAAATTGGGACCCAATTGGGAAGGACCATACAGGGTAGTAAACTGCAAAAGGCAAGGGTCGTATTACTTAGAAGCTTCGGACGGACGAAAGCTGGAACACCCTTAGAACGTGGAGCACCTGAGAAGGTACTATCAATGAGCTTGGACGAAGTTAATCAAAAATGAAGTTTCTATCATGGACGACCCTACTACTATGTTTAATATCTACTAGTGTTCTTACTACTGCTATGGTGTGTACTAAGAATAAAGGTGCATTAGTTCTTAAACATTTGCACCGTCTACAGACAAGTTTGTTAAAGACAAGGTTGTGTATTTTAAGTACTTTCATAATGCACTAGCTTCCAAGTAGGTGCTATGTTTGTGAACAATGCTTATATAATATGGTTTGGATTTTAAGTGTATTTTATGCGTAAAATCTAAGTTCCATTGTCAAACCCACGAAGGGGGCTAAAATCTAAAGACGAATGGAAAATCCTTGGACGCAGGGATGTAACGTTCGCAGACTTTCCTCAAAACAAGGATAAAGTGGAGTAGCTAAAGAAACAAAAAATTGATACAAGTCCATGGACGAGAATCTGACTAAAACAGATACTCTAGGACGACTCAAACGCTAGCAAACGTCAAAGGCCAAAGAAAGGCTTACAGACGAGGCAAATAAGCCAAAACCTATGGACGAGGAAAATAGGTCAGACCTATGAACGGAAGGTGATCACCAACTCGTCTATGGGAGAACCAAATGATAGAACAATATCCATAAGCAAAATATATGGACGACCCTTTAATACTTTGGATTATACAAGTTTCTATCACAACAAAAACAAAGTACGTCCATACACAAACAAGTGATGAATAAAAATAAACATTCATTAAATTAAGATAAAGGGTAGACGTCCATCGTCCAAAAACCCTTACAAATAAAGCCTTAAAGGCAATTGTTAATACACTCGTCTATAACACTCTAGACGAGGCTATTGTACTCAAATACATTTAAAATAAAAAAAAAAAAAAAAAAAAAAAAAAGAAAAGCGAATTACATCAGAGCATAGATTTTTTCTTAAACGGGTGGAGTATTTGCATTAGGCTCGTCTTGGGGCGGCAGAGTACTAGCGTCGTCTTCCACGTTGATTTCCTCAAAACTGGTCTGGACGAGGGAGCTTGTGGACGCCCCACCAAGATTGAGCTTTATGGAGCTGAAGTCCACTCCTGGAAATTTCTCAACGGCGTCCATCCTAAAGTCTTCGAAGCCAGCTGCATAGTTGGCGTCCATCGAATCAGTAAATTCTTTGGACGCCTTAAACTCTGCAATGGCATCTCCTTTAGCTTTCTCCAAGAGAACCTCGAACTCTTCATTCCTCTTTAAAAGGAATTCCAGACGAGCGTCCTTCTCAAGGGCCTCAGTCTCCAGCTCAATGACGCGTTTCTTCGAATTCTCGCCTCGTCCTTGGCCTTGGCTGCCGTCTCTGCCCACCTCTTGGACTCGTCCCTCCCTTTCTGGACGCTTTTCTCCAACAGCACCCTCGTCTTGTCCAGTTCAGTTGCCTGCCTGGACGCTGCAATGAACTTGGACATTGCCTGCATAGCACAAAGCTTTGTTAGAATGCACGCATAAAATAACTACAAGACGAGACAAACATAAAAAGTTACATACCTTGAAACGGTCATGAACGCCGGAGCGCTCAAAATCCTTCAACGACATGTTGTAGCATGCCGTTATGTCCTCGTCCGTCACAGCCTTCTCAAACTTTTCCCAAGCCAAGTTCTCGTCCTCAAGAAGATTATGAGGAACTTGGAGGGAAGTTTGAGGTGAGGTTAGAACTATAGACGGGATGGGTGGAGAAAACTCTTTTTCAACGTCCAAAACTTGGATTGGAGGGCTAGGAGGGACGAGGCCACGTTGATCCTTAGCTTGGACGTCTTGAGACTTGGACGACTTGTGCTTGACTCTCTTCTCCTTGCGTCTACTTGGGAGGTTACCCAAGTCCACACCTAGAGAGAGGCTCTTCCTCTTCTCACTAGAAGCTGGACGAGGGATGGACTTCACCCCCGACCTAGTCTCCTCGTCCATAGCGTCCTTGCCCTTATTTTGTTTCATTGTAGCCATTCCTGCAAGTAAAGACGTCAGTAAAAAAAAAAAAAAAAAAAAAGAAAAAAGAGAGAGAAAAATAAAAGACGAGGGTAAGGACGACTTACGTCTTCTCACAGTAACTTCGTGAGCGATCGCTTCGTCCGAAGGGTCAGGACCTAGACCCCAAGTGGCAAGACGCCTGAGGGTAACCAAAAAATGGAAAGTCCTGTCGCTGTAGAGACGAGCTTTTTGGACTCGTTCCAATCGGAGCCTATCCAAGTGAGGTCGTCTGACACCTTCAAAACAAAACACAAAAAATGTTAGATGACCATTAGCAAGGACGAGTGCAATAAACATTACGAAAAATGCATACCTTCAGGACGAAGGTTCCCTATGTCTCCTGTATAAGGAGGAAACGGATCTTGGGCTACTTCACTAGGACGACCAGCCCAGCAACCAGAGACGAAGAAAAACTCCGTCTTCCAGCTTCTGTCTGACGTAACTAGCGACTTAATTAATCTACAATCTGTCCCTCTGGCTGTAAATTGATAAAAGCCAAGGGACTGGTTAATTTCGGAGGGTTTATAGCAATAGAGGAACTCGTCCACGGAAAGAGGATGGTTCCCCTCAAACACCTCCCTCCACAAAACTTGCATAGCTACTATTAGACGCCATGCATTGGGGTTAAGCTGGCAAATACCTATACCTAACCTAGTGAGCAACTCCCTAGCGAAGGCATTTAGAGGCAACCTCAAACCTCCTAGGAGGTAAGCCTCATAAATACCCACGCCAAAACGGGGTTAACAACACCATTCCCCACGAACTGGTACCCTAGGGTTTAAACTATCAGGGATTTGGTATCTAGCCTTGAGAAGCTCTAATTTTCTCTCGTCTGTTTTAGAACCAACCCCTATAGCACAAGTATAAACGACCTCCTCCTCCTCGTCTTGAGCAGAAGACGAGGGAGCACTTGTGCCAGCCCTAGAACCAGACTTGACCCTCGTCCTATGCTGTTCTATAAACACCTCGGGAGGAACCCCTGGAACACCAGACGTATACTCGTCTGTAGTGTTCCCATCGCTACTACTACTACTCCCAGAACTATCGCTAGAGCCACTAAAGCTGCTAGGATCTTGGTACTCGTCTATGGCTTTGACTGTACTGTCGCTAGACGAGGAAATTACTAACTCGGACATTTTTAATGAAGAAGCTTAAAATCTAAGGACGAGGATTGAAGAAAATCCTGGATCTAGACGAGAAGACTATGGACGTAAGAAGCTTCTAGACGAGGCTCTAAGACGAGGGAGTTCGAAGAAGAAAATTTGAGAAAATGAGGAGGGTAACGGAGGAATTGCACTATTTATAGGCATTGACCCCAGTACACGAAGCGACGCGGCCAGCCAGAAAACGACAAATGGCACGTCCCTAGAAAAATGAGCTGACATGATTGGTCTCCAATTAAATCATGACACGCGGCACCTACGACAGCTGGCATAAGGACACCTGTCCAAACAACGGCATTAGTAGATATAAGGCCTAGACGACCCATGGACAAGGGGGCAACTGATGTGGTATGATAAAATACAACTCCAATGTCCATGGAGATCGTCCAAAACGGGCAGCGTGCTCAAGACGAGGTAAACTGTCTCCACATGCTCAAGACGAGGTAAACCGTCTCAGCGTGATCAGGACGAGGTAAGCTGTCTCGACATGCTCAAGACGGGGTGAACTGTCTCAGCGTGCTCAAGACGAAGTTAGCTGTCTTGGCGTGATCAAGACGAGGTAAGCTGCCTTGAATACCTTAGGACGAGAAGTGATGGACGACACGTGAACACTTAGAAATTTATGAAAGTCTGAAACATCTCATCATTGTACGAGCAACCTCCAGTGACCGTTACGCATAAAAAGGGTAACTCCTAAACGGTTGAGAAAGTTATATTCGAAAAACGAACCTCCTCAAATCAAGGGGAGGTTACAAATCCGATAACCGCTCTTAAGACACTATATAAGCGTTGGTTCAGACCAAAAAAAGGTACGGAAAATGATTCCTAAAAAATTGGAGCTTGGAAATATTTGAGAGAAAAAACTGACTTTACCATCGGAGGGTTATTGGCCGGCAACCCCGGTCACCCTTGATCTTCTTCTTTCTTTTTCAGGCTACCAAGATCAACCGCGAGCCCTATCAAACCCGAAGCATTCCAGCCTACTGATTTTCCTCGCATCATCACTTGTACCATCACAAGACTTTAGCTTAGGCACACTTAAGGACCTGAGTGGCGGTGTTGATGCCCCCTTATTCACTTCCTCAGCACAGAACAAATTATGGCTACAAGTCTGCAACTGCTGCATCTGCCATTGTTGTATTAGGTGCTGCAACAAATTTTTGATTTAAGGGAGGAGGAGATGCAACACATGAGAGAGAGATTTTGTTTTTAATTGATTTAAAAGAGGGTATTTTTGTCTTTAAACTGTGTGGCGGTATTTTTGTTTTTATCTTGTAATATATATATATATATATATGATCAACCTCAAGCTGGTCACAAATGTTAAAGAGATAAAGTGAGAGAGAAAAGACTGAATAGTCTGTGTATTAGATGTAAATAATAATGTACAATAGAGAGCCTTATATAGGCTAGGTATGTGTGCAGTACAAGTAATATGAGTAAACTACAAGTACAGTATACTGGGCTAAGCCCAATGGGCTAATCTAGTCTAAGCTATACACTAACATCCCCCCTCAAACTCGAGGTGGCAAGGAGGAAACCAACTGGAGTTTGGATATAAGATCTCGAAGACGACCAAGCGAGTGAGTCTTGGTGAAGATATCAGCAGGCTGGTCAGCAGAGGAGATAGAGAATAACTTGAGATTGCCTTTCTTGAGATGCTGGCGATTGATGTGACAGTCAATCTCAATGTGCTTAGTGCGTTCATGGAAGATATCATTATGAGCAATGTAAATGGCACTACGGTTGTCACAATAAAGAGGAGTGGCAGTGGGCTAGGGAGCATCCATGTCAGCCAAGAGCCAGCGGAGCCAGACAAGCTTGCAGGTGGTGTCGGCAAGGGCACGATACTCAGCCTCAGTACTGGAACGAGAAACCACATCCTGCTTGTTTCTACGCCATGATATAAGGGAAGTACCTAACAGGAAACAGAAACCTGTAATAAAGCATCGATCAGTCGGATCACCTGCCCAGTCTGCATCTGAGTAAGCATGAAGCTCGAGAGAAGACCGAGAGGAGTAGTGGAGACCATGATAAAGTGTGCCCTTGACATATTGAAGAATCCGAAGAACTGCAGCATAGTGAACAGAACGAGGAGCATCCATGAACTTACTAACCATACCCACAACATGTGAGATATCAGGACGAGTAATAGTGAGATAGATCAGACTACCAACCAATTGACGATAGCGTGTAGCATCAGATATAGGTTCACCATCCAAGGGTGTGAGCTTTGCATTGTATTCCAAGGGAGTGGAAACAGTCTTATTGTCGGTGATACCGGCTTTGGAGAGAAGATCAAAAGCATATTTAGCTTGGGAAAGATAGTATCCATCAGAAGACGAGGTAACCTCAAGCCCAAGAAAATAGCTGAGAGTGCCCAGATCTTTCATCTCAAAATGTTGACTAAGGAAGGGCTGAAGAGAGCGGATACCTGCAGAATCATCTCCAGTAATAATCATATCATCAACATAAAGAAGAATAAGAGTGATACCAGCAGGGGATCGTCGGACAAAAAGAGCAGTGTCATGAGGACTCAAAGTGAAACCCTGTTGAGCAACAACTGAGCTAAACTTTTCAAACCAAGCTCAAAGAGCCTGCTTGAGGCCATAAAGAGCATGACGAAGGCGAAAAACTTGACTGCTTGAGTGTGGATAGCCAGGGGGTGGCTGCATGTACACTTCTTCTTGGAGATCTCCATTAAGGAAAGCATTCTTCACATCCATTTGATAAAGAGGCCAATGGCGAACAGCAGCCACAGCAATGAGACATCTGACAGATGTAAGGCGAGCAACAGGAGCAAATGTTTCCTCATAGTCAATGCCATACTCCTGAGTAAAGCCCTTGGCAACAAGGCGAGTTTTGTATCGTTCAACAGATTCATCAGCTTTGGTCTTGATCTTGTAAACCCACCTACAACCTACTACAGACTGACCAGAAGGCAAATCAACCATATCCCATGTGTGATTCTTATGAAGGGTATCTAGTTCTTCAGTCATAGCTTGCTGCCAAAGAGGGTCAGTATGGGCCTCACGATAGGTGTGAGGTTCATAGAGGGTGGCAAGAGCAAAAGAGCAGTGATAATCAGTAAGATAAGGGGGAAGAATGCTTACCCGGGTGGAACGACGAAGTTCAGGACTAACAGGTAACTCAGGAGAAGGTGGTGCCACAGGATCCAAGACAGGCAGGTCATGTGCCGGGGACAGAGCCGGAGATGAGTCGTCTGAAGAGGCAGCCGATGTAGAAGAATCCTCCACAAGTTCAGGATAGAGAGGGAGGAAAAGATCGGTAAAAATGGGAGACTCAGAGGAAGAGGATGTAGGAAACTACTGAAGACTCGTGAAAGGATGATGTTCCCAAAACTCAACATTACGGGAGACACGAAGCCGATGAGAAATGGGATCATAGCAGCGAAACCCCTTTTGAGAGACACCATAACCAAGGAAACAATAGAGACGAGCACGAGGTTGAAGCTTTGTTCGTTCATAAGGAGGAAGAGAGATAAAGCAAGCACAACCAAAAACCCGAAGAGATGAGTAGTCAGGGATTTGACCATAGAGAAGTTCGAATGGTGATTTGTTATGTGTAGTGGGTGAAGGAATACGATTAATGGTGTACACAACAGTGAGTGCTGCCTCACCCCAAAAGCGCTCAGGAAGAGAGGCAAAAATGAGAAGGGTGCGGACAATATCAAGAATGTGACGATGTTTTCGTTCTGCACGACCATTTTGTTGAGAAGTGTAAGGACAAGACCGCAGAGGAAGGGTACCATGACTGTTTAAAAAGGATAGGAAAGATTTATCATTATATTCTTGGGCATTATCTGATCGAAAGACTTTGACAGTGCGATTAAACTGTGTTTCAACCATTTTATGAAATGTTTGATAAATAGATACAAGTTCAGACCTATGGCGAAGCAGATAAATCCAAGTATATCGAGAGAAATCATCTACAAATATGACAAAATATCTAGATCTCCCCTCAGTAGGAACCGGTGCAGCACCCCAAATATCAAAATGTATCAGATCAAAAGGTGCAGAAGAAAAAGAGTCACTATTATTAAAGGGCAATTTAGCTTGTTTGCCAAAATGACAGGAAGTACAATCAAATTTTTGAAACTGAACTGAACCTAAATGACCTTGAAAAGCTAACAATTGAAGACGAGATAAGGATGGATGACCAAGACGAGCATGCCAAAGATCAGGTGAGGGGGTGGTAATGGTAGCAGCAGCAGAAACAACTTGTGAAGGAATCTTTAAGTCATGAACCTCAAACATGCGACCAACCTTACGCCCTGTCCCAAGTACTTGACCCGTCCGAGGATCCTGCACATCCACACCATGATTAGTAAAGAGAAGATCTACACCTAATTCACAAAGTTGACCAACAGAAAGCAAATTGAGGGATAGCTTTGGGATATGAAAGGTGTCACTAAGGGATAAACTAGGAGAAGAGGTTGTTCCTTTATGACTAATAGGCATAGGAGTTCCATCAGCAGTGTAAATAGTGATAGGGTGTGCTAAGGGTGCCTTATCAGAAAATTGAGATTCATCAGGAGTCATATGGTTACAACATGCAGTATCAAAAAACCAAGGTTGTTTACCTGAGGTGACAGAAAGGGCAGTAGAAGTTCGGGATAAAACCTGATGAACAACTGCCCCAATATCAGCTGTAGTAAGTGAGGAAGCTGAAGATGGACCTATAGGAACTAATGGATCTGGAGGACATACAACAGCTGCCCGAGGAAGAGAAGCTTTATTCTGCTCTTGCATAAATTTCTGCAGTTTGCGACAAACTGAGATATCATGGCCTTTAGCACGGTAAAACTTACAGCGAGTACCTTTGGAAGACTGAGAGGTGGGACGCCCAGAGTGTATCCGTGGAGGAGCAGTGAATGCAGCAATGGAAGGCTGTGGAGATGGTGTAGCCAATACATGATCAGATGATGACATGTGATGAGTAGGTCGACGGTTCTCCTCAGAAATGAGCTCCTTGACTGCAGCATCAAGAGAAGGAGTAGGAGATCGGCTAAGCAGAGAAGCCCTAGTAGGCTTAAAGTCCTCACGTAAACCCATCATGAAGTGCATGAATTGACGGCGATCCCGATATTTGGCAAAGAGCTCAATGTCCTTGGAACACACTAGTGGAGGATCTGCAGCAGAAAGTTGTTCCCACATAGTAGAAGTCTGAGAGTAATAATCAGAAATAGACTGACCTGTCTCTTGGCGCATCTGATAAAGTTTTGATTCAATGTGGAACTCCAAGCTTGAATCATTAGTACAATTGTAGCAATCAGCCAAAAATTTCCAGGCGGCCTCAGCAGTCTCAAGACGAGGAAGAAGATTATAAATGGAGGGAACAGAGGTATTGATAAACCAAGACAGGATCTTACTCTGAATACTCTCTCATTCCTCTAGGCGATCTTCATAATCATCTTCAGCAGCTGTGGCTTTGGACTTAGGGTTTGGTACTGGCTTAGGAATTGAACCAGTCACATATCTCCACAGTTTACGACCCTTCAAGAAGACAGTCATATTCTGAGACCAAGCATGATAGCTAGTGGGACCATCCAACATAATAGTGATAGGACGTATGATATCTCGATCATTTTGTTGAGCCATAATGAGGAAAAATGCCCAAAAAATGAGATTTAGGAACCTCAAATGCAAAAACGGAGCCCAAAATCGGAATCTACGCGAAAAACTGAGCAAGACAGGTCCAGTTGAAAATTTTTGACTTCGGTCAAAGTCAACGGTTAACGGTCAAAGTCAACGATCAGAGGTCAAAGTCAACGGTCAATGGTCACGGATTAGCGCTGACCTGGCAAGATGACGTGGCAGGCTGACATGGCAGGATGACGTGGCCGATGACATCACTAAGGCTGACGTGGCAGTGACGTCACTAGGGCTGACGTGGCAGGACGCCGAAAGTGCCTGGCGCGTGGAGCGCGTGTCTCGAGTGGGGCGCGTGCAACCGGCGCGTGTAGCACGTGCAAGGACAATGGTGGTGCGTGGAGGCGTGTGCAGCGCGTGTTCAACACTCAGAAACTTTAGGCGGCGCGTGCGGGCGCGTGCGAGCTCGTTTCTGGCTGTTCTTGGTCAGGTTTTGCTCGGGTTTGGCTGTTCTGTCACTTTATGTCTTTGGTTTGACAGTAGAATGAACAGAACAGTGAGTTCCGAGAGGTGCAGGAATTGTGGGCGTGACGGCGGTGACTCGCTTCTGACAGTGGCTACTGGATGACGGCGAGGGCAGCGGAAGAACGCCGGAGATGTCTACAGGAACCAGAAAGTCAGAGGAATGGCTCTGATACCATGTTAAAGAGATAAAGTGAGAGAGAAAAGACTGAATAGTCTGTGTATTAGATGTAAATAATAATGTATAATAGAGAGCCTTATATAGGTTAGGTATGTGTGCAATACAAGTAATATGAGTAAACTACAAGTACAGTATACTGGGCTAAGCCCAATGGACTAATCTAGTCTAAGCTATACACTAACAACAAACAAGACCACTCAATAAACAAAGTAATCTCTTGCTTGTAGTTTGTCTCCCTTCTGTAGTTGTCTTTAATACTGTATCTGGTTTGGGGAGCTTTCTGTTATGGTTGTATACACCAGTTGTTTCAGTGTTTTTAAAATAAAGTCTTTATCTTCCATTCAAAATAAACAAAGCAATCTCTGAGATTGGCATGCTGGAATTTTTAACACTGGATGACCTGGACTTCACCGAGTCCAGGTATTTTTATTTTTTTCCCTTTCCCAAATTGGTAAATTTTATTATAATAGCTCATCCAAAAAAAAAAAAAAAAAAATTCTAATGCCATTCTTTTATCTGACCTTGGGATAATGGTAGAGGTAGACCCAGCATTCATCCAACCCATTGACCATAGGTCAAAGCTCAAACCCATCGAGATAGGTGATGAACTCCCAGTTCTCGACATCTCCAACAGTCCCCAACAACTCATCTATGAGATTGACAATGCATGCCAGACCTGGGGATTCTTCCAAGTGATCAACCATGGAGTCCCAGTTGAGCTATTCAGAAAAGTAGAGACCGTGGCCAAGAAATTCTTCGCTGTGTCTTTTGAGGAAAAGGGGAAGGTGAAAAGGGACGAGTTGAATGCCATGGGGTACTATGATATTGAGTACACTAAAAATATTAGGGACTGGAAGGAGGTCTTTGATTTTTTGGTACAGGATCCCACAGAGGTACCAGCCTCGCATGAGTCTAATGATGAGGGAATAAGGATTTTGACCAATCAGTGGCCCCAGCACCCAACCGAGTTAAGGTACTTTTGTTTTTTTCAATGGAAGAGCTCAGGTACTTTAATAGTTTAATTTGTTTGTCCTAGGTAACATGCATGTGCACTTAGCTTTTTTCTTTGATGTTGTTGATTGTTTGAAACCTGAGGCCGATAGACACGCCATGAAATATCAAAACGTCTGTCAAATTATTATTATTATTTTTTTCTGGTCCAGATAATACGGGTTGGTTGAACAGAATACTACATTGTGTCCATGTGAAAAAGAAAAAAATTATATATATATCACCACCTCATTGTTTTTAGAATTAGAAAGAAACAGACACATCAGGTTGAAATTTTGTCAATAATGATTAGTGGAATTTTGAAAAGGAGAATCATAATAAATCAGCCTTATAATCGCTTATTTTGACAAAATCTTAGATTAAGTAATTTATGTGGGTATTATGCAATTCTCTACATTAAAGGGGCGTTTAGTTTGTTATGATGTGTCCATGATGTGATGCACATTATGATAATGCGACATTAAAATTCTTGTTTTATTTTATATTTTTTTAATATTATCATAATTTAAAATTATAAAACATATCATATCATCTTTTTTTTTATTATAATTCTAAATAATATAATGTTGTATTATTGTATTGAGATTACATTAGTGTAATATTACAGTATAATGTGATATCATGACGAACCAAATATCCTCTAAAATTGAGATCGATACTACATGTCAAAATGTCATACCCACGCAAGCCCCATAATTGTGTGAGAGAAAAGATGTATATATTCTACGCATGAGATATCTTCTCCATCTTAGACCCCTAACAATGCTTATGAGTGATGACCACACGGATTTGATATTCTGCGGATTAGGTTTGACCAAGTATAAATGGCTTGAACCCCGTAGAGTATGGTCCGTACTTCCAATTGACATTTCAAAATGTTGTCTTGTATCCTCCCGGAGAATTTGTTTGTTTAGGGCCTTTAGGCACTAAGCTGGCAACCTTCTAAATTTTGATTAACTATTAATATCCAGGGATTAGGAAAAAACATTAAAAAAAAAAAAAAACAAAACAATTTGCATATAAAGAATTGTCTTTTCTACTTTCTTTTGTATTAAAATTTTTAGTCATGGTTCACTTAATACTGCCTTGGTAGTTGATTAAAATTCCTTTTTGTGGGGATTGCTTTTTAGTGTGATGTACTTGATTTTCCAGGGAAATATGTGAGGAGTATGGCCGAGAAGTAGAAAAGCTGGCTTTCAAGTTATTGGAACTTATTTCCCTGAGTTTAGGCTTACCAGCTGATCGGCTAAATGGCTACTTTGAGCACCAAACCAGCTTTCTCCGGTTCAACTACTACCCTCCGTGCCCTTCTCCCGACCTAGCTCTTGGTGTTGGCCGCCACAAAGATGGCGGCGTCTTAACTGTCCTTGCACAAGATGATGTTGGAGGGCTTGAAGTGATGCGGAAATCAGATGGAGAGTGGATTCCGGTTAAGCCTATCCCAGATGCATATATCATTAATGTGGGTGATGTTGTTCAGGTACTATTCATGAACTTTGAACATTCTATCAAAATTGAATATACATAATGTATCGTACGCGGTGGTGTGTGCCAATTAGAACCTAATAGCTCAACTGGTTAGCATTTCCTAGTATTTTTAACAAAAAATATTTAAGTTTCAAATCATCCTCTCCGATTAGAACTTTTGAACTATCCCAAAAAGAAAAAAAGTGGTGACGTGTGAATCTATCATAGAGAGTGGTCTTTCAACCATATGAATCTCCTCCCCCATCTAGGTGTGTGTGAGTTATGTTTACCAATAAAAAATGGTGTAATTCCATTACCGTGAGATCCTTGTGCAAATTAACGAGCTATTAATTCAAAAAACTTGGAATTGATCATATACCAATGATTTGCACAAAGGAACCAACCCCCGTCCAATAACTTCTAATCCCAATTCATTCGTAGTTCAACAAATGTTATCAATTATTAACTACTAGTGCACACCTACACGTTGCACATGATAATTTTTTTGACAAAATTTAGATTCAGTACTTATGTGTTGTTCTTTAAGTTCACTTCTTAAAATTTAGCCATGTGATTTTTTTCACATGATATAAAAATGTATTTTTAATTAAGTACAACCATATAGCGGAATTTGACGAAGTAAATTTAAGGAATAGTATATAAGTACTATATAAGTTTTGCCATAATTTTTTAAGGGGGATCTCATTAAATTTATTTTTTTGCAATTTACACTAATTTAATAAAGAGTAATATATTTTATTATTACATTTTTATTTATTATAGGAACAATAATAAATGTATAATAAATAAATAAATAAATAAAGATATATATATATATATATATATATAATTTATGTCGCACCAAAATGGAAACAAAACAATTTTTTTTTTTTTTTAGGAATTCAAAAGGCAAGTTAGAGAAAATATTCATTTTTTAATAAAAGTTATTTATAACATTTTGTGTACCATTAAAAAGTATATAAAATTCAAAAATTATTCTTTTAGTTTTAAAAAAACTTTCTCCAACCCTATTTTTTCTACCCTACAATCCAAAACACCAAAAAACGAATCTAAAATATTAATAACTTAACAATGATTAATTGGATTAATTAGGAAAAAAATTTATTGTTGATAATCGATTGAGGTTATTTTCTTTAGAAATTACAAGTTCATACACTCATAAAGATTATCAAATTAATGAACAATTATTAGCAAAATCTCATAATGAAGTTTTTATATATGCATTGTTATAAAATAATAATGATAAGATCAAAATACAATTGCAAAAGGTAAAATATGTCACTCATCTGGTTTTATTTCGTTTGACTAACCTTTGATTTTCTCTGAATAAGTGACATTATAGAGCATTTTTAATACAACTATTAAGAGCACCTTCTCTACAAAAATTATGAATTTGTCCATCCAAAAGGGAGCTAAAGATGTGGTGTAAAGAAAGCTTTGTGAAATTCATTGCAAAGCTTTTTTTCTTTGGGGGGGGGGGGGGGGGGGGGTTTATTCTTCATTGATTTTATTGTTTAGTTATAAACATCTAAATTAAATTCAATAAATACGTAAAGGCAAAAAATTATATGTAAAATTAAAACCATCCAAGTTAAATGTATAAAGTCAGTTATCTATTTATATAATTTTTGTAAAAGAAATTAGGAATAAAAAATAAAAGATAAAAATAATGATTACGTGGCATTGACAAGGTGAATGAGGGGTCGCAATAGAAGTTTGGTAATAATAAATACTACGTTTCAGTTTATTTATATATATATATATATATATATATATATATATATAGATTATGTTAATACTCTGATTTGTAATGAAAGTAACATAAGGTGATGTTTGTATAGGTTTGGAGCAATGACAAATATGATAGTGTGGAGCACAGGGCGGTGGTGAATTCTACCAAGGCAAGGCTTTCTATTGCATTATGCTTCCTCCCAGCCCACTATACCACGGTGAAACCTCTCGAGGAGCTAGTAAACGAGTAGAACCCTTCCAAATACAGGGAATACAACTGGGGAAAATTTTTCGCCAGTAGAAATCGAAGTGATTTTAAGAAGCATGATGTGGAAAACATCCAAATTTACCATTTTAGAATATCATAGTAATTGTGGCAGTGTAAGGTTTATAAATCTACTAGCAAGAATGAGTTGTTTTAGATGCTTGCATTTGACATGCTAATAAAGAGACTCAGGCTTTGGAAACATATCAAACACTCGTATTGGTTATCTTATAACTTCTTTTTTTGATGTCTTTCTGTTTTGAAGTGCTATTCTAGGCCAATTTCAAGAAGAATTTTAAAGTGGAAGCTTCAAATCAAACTGACCTTTTCTATTACCTATAATAAAACGAGCTTTGGCTCTTTTTAATAATGTTGTGTTGCGTTTGTTTTTGTTGAGTCGCCTTACTAAATGCACCGTTTGACAGTTATTCAGTGTTTCGCATTCCACGTGCCAAAACTCACCGTTTAGGGTGAAAAGAAATCTTTCAAAGACAATAAGACAATAGATGAGACAGAAGGACTAGCAGGAGCTGCAGAGAGAGAGAGAGAGAGAGAGAGAGTTGGCTGTTAGGTCCTAAATAATATTATTACCAAAATTATCAATCCAGAATAATAATATGACACAAGAATATAAATGTTTGCTTGGAAAACAATTCAAAAAAAGGAAGAAGAAGCTGTCAAAAAAGAGTTGGTATCAAATTATTAGTTTTTTTGTGTTTATTCAAAGAATTGAAAAAAATATTAGAGATAAAATAGTTGGTAACGATTCAGTTGTTGTTTCTATCTAAAAATTGCTACAATTAGTAATTGAATTATCTTTAAGAGCTTGAGAGAATAAAATCTGATACTTTTAAAAAAATATTGCTGATAAAATGAATAAAAAACCTAGATCATGCCTATAGGCAATAAGAAAATCGGATAGAATTAAAAAAAAAAAAAAAAAAAAAAAAAGGAAGTTGGTATCACTACAAAAAAAGGGGGCTTTAGTTGCGTTTTAAAAACGCAGCTATAGACCCCAAAAATGCAGCTATAGGACAAAAGTTGTGTTTTTATGGCGGCATTTTTAAACGTGGCTTCATCCGTGTGACAATAGCCCCATGCGGGGGTCTATAGCTGCGTTTATTTGGGGCTATAGCTGTGTTTTTCACACCTTATAAGAAGGGGTCTATAGCCGCGTTTTTTAAAAAACGCGACTATAAACCCCCTTGGGGCTGCGTTTGAAACGCAGCTATAGGTCTCCCTATAGCTGCATTTTTTGGGGTTCTAGCTGTGTTTTTCACACCTTATAAGAAGGGGGTCTATAGCTGCGTTTTTAAAAAAACGCGGCTATAGATCCCCTTGGGGCTACGTTTTTTAGGGCTATAGCCGTGTTTTTCACACCTTATAAGAAGGGGACTATAGCTGTGTTTTTTAAGAAACGCGGCTATAGACCCCTTTGGGGCTGCGTTTGAAATGCAGTTGTAGAACCCTCCACTATAGCCGCGTCATTCTACAACGCATTTATGGACCTGTACAATGGTTTTTCTATAGCCGCGTTTTTAAAAACGCAGCTATAGGTTTATTTATTTTTATACATGCTAAATCTGCAATTCTTGCCCAATACACACATATTTCCTGCCCAATACACACATATTTCCTACTCAATACATATATTTACATAGACAAAACAAGTTCCCAACAAAATGCATTTTCACATAGACAATCCATTTTCACATCACAAAATGCATATCCGTCTTGCCTAATACACAAATAGTTCCTGCCAACACTCAACAATTCCCAACCAATTGCCAACAAACAACACAATTTCATTGCCAAAAGATATAGGTTCCCAAATAATTTACATAAATATATATTTACATAGACAAAACAAGTTCCCAACAATCCATTTTCACATCACAAAATGCATATCCATTTTGCCTAATCCACAAATAGTTCCTGCCAACACTCAACAATTCTCAACCAATTGCTAGCAAACAACACAATTTCACTGCCACAAGATATAGGTTCCCAAATAATTTACATAAATATATATTTACATAGACAAAACAAGTTCCCAACAATCCATTTTCACATCACAAAATACATATCAGTCAAGGATTTTGTACATCACAAAAAATTCACTTTAACCAAGCATCATGGTACTTGATCAGTCAGTCCAATGCCCGTAGTTATAGCTAATTACCTGTGAGAATGAGAACACCGAAAATTGATATGTAATTAGGCTTGCAATAATCCCTAAGCTTGGAACACTTGAAAACGATGCATGGGTACTTATGCATCGTTTTTCTATTAGCTACATTTAGCAAGTGCAAAAATGGCATGTGATGATGCCGAAATTCACCAGTAAGCTACGTGGTCTTCACGAAAGCGAAATAGAAACCTACACAATAAAAAGAAAAGACCTAGTAGAGAGCACCGGTGTGGTGCCGGCCAAAAACCCTCCGAACGTCAAGTTAGAAACCTTATTTTCAACACTAGAGTGCTAGAGTTGAGTCAATTATGCATACCTTGGTTTGTAGGGGTTTTGGAGTATTTATAGTCGTGTAGAGCCAAAATCTATGCCTTGTTTAAGAGGTCTGTTCCTTCTAGGAGAGTGACTCATTTTCCTTGTAGGAGTTTTCTTTGTTTAGGCTTGGGCGTGTTAGTCAAGCAAAACCATGGTAGTCCCAATGTAAGCCGCACCCAAGTTTGTATGAAAGGCCTTGGAGTCCAACACCGGCCATGTGTTACACACGTCTATCCACCACGTGTCCATCACCTATTTTTCCTCTTCAGCTGCCCCCATTCCATGAATCCGTCACATATTCATGACGGGTCCATGGAATGAGTTGTTTCGTTCTTATGAATCCGTCGTGAACTTCCCGCGGATTGATTGCCAGACTGGATCAGAGCCATAAATGCGTAGAGGACACTCGGCGAGCCTTGATTGATGGCTTCCATAACCAAGGTGTCGCTTCGTTTGTTGCGCCGTTCTTCCTATATATACATCACATGTTCTTGTCATTTTCACATTTTGGAAAAATTTTTGCTGACCAAAGCGCACCCGTCCTCCACGTGCAACCGTCACCTTCCAAAGCTACAGTTTCACCATTCACTCAGTTTTCCTTCGTTCATTCCTTTTATCTTTTCTTTCGTATGTTAGTCTGTCGTCAGTACAAAACTAGAGTCTTAGGTTTCCTTTACCGTCATTTGTAGGTGTCCGATGTCTAGTGAAACTTCCAGCAGTCAGTCTTTTGTCCGTGAGGGAGCGGGCTATGAGGAGGTGTACCCGTCAGGTCAAGCAGACCCGAGCACCTCCGTTGAAGAGAGAGAACCGTCATCAAGCTCTCCTTCCAATGCGGAAGAAGAAGGGCGAGGTGAAGACGAGTCGGAGTATGACTCGAACGACGATGTAGAAAGTTTAGATCCTCCCGTCCGGTCTATGATAGGCAAAGATGGGTTAAGGGAGTTCATCCTGCTCCCTATGTGGACGGTGAACAACTTCACCTCTTCCATCAGCCCTCAACATTTCAACTCCCTTAGGGAAAAATACCATATACCAAACACCATACCCATCTGTCTACCATTCAAGTCTGAGAGGTGCTACTATAAGGGACTAGAAGATGTCGGCGTGTACGAGCAGATGCTCAAAGCTGGCCTTCGCTTTCCCTTGAGTGCCTTGCACCGTCGCCTTCTCTAGTATTTGGGTTTGTCTATCACCCAGATCTCACCAAACGCTTGGAGAGTTTTCCTAAGCATAGAAGTTTTATGTGGCGTCATGTCTAATGGGACAAGACGGTTAACAATGGAGGAGTTCTTCAATTGTTACCGTCCGAAAGAAATTGTTAAGTCAAAGGGTATGTATAGTTTTGTGGCGAGAAGCCCGTTACTTAGGTTAGTGTCCGAGACCCCAGACTCCAATCGCAACTGGAAAAGTAGATTTTTCTTTCTCCAAGGGGATGATTGGATGGGTCGTCCCGACGACCAGGAGTTTAAGCCCGTTGATAAAACGTGGGGCATACTATCACCGTCCGGTATGCGTCTCATTCTGTTCGTCCTATCTTACTTGGTTATTGGTTATCATTCTAACCGTCCTTGTTTTTCTTGGCAACGCGTAGCCGTCCAGACATCACCGTCGAGCAGTTCGGTTTTCTTGAAAAATTTTCCAGAAAACTGACCTGTCGGAAAGGACGTGGGCAAAGCTCGTCACCTTGGATACCATCCATTAGTACTGCGACGGCCCCGAACCTTCTGCTGCTGCAATTAAATACGACGCGGGCATACACAAACGTAAGTCTCCTTTCATGACTTGGTGATATTGATTTTTCTCGTCCTTCATGCATTCTTACCGTCCACTCTTTGTAGAAATGGACGATGCTAAAAGGAGGGCCCTTATTAAGCAGCAAGCTGCTAAGAAGAAGCAAGATCCTCCTAAGTCAGGTTCAGTCAATCCGTCTATCAAAAGACAATTGGAGAAGACTGATTGTCAAAGCAAGAAGGCCAGACTTGTGACGGGACTGCCTGCTGTAAATGAACCCGTCACAACGAAGTTGCCCCCAAAGCTGGGTGTGGGGAAGGGTAAAGGTCTAATGACCAGTCCAGACCCCGTCCAAGGGAAAGCTCTCGTCCTGCTCAGGGAGGACTCGCAGTACGCCCTCACTCAAGTGACATCTATTATTAAAGAGGAGGACTACGACGACCTGGGCAACCACGCGACGGAGGCTATGGGGGAGACGTGTCTTTTTAGCCTTACACAGGTAAGCGTTCGTCGTTTACTTTGTGAAGTAAAATTTGTTAGAAGTTACTTAAGCATGTTCCGTGTTGGTACAGGTCGTCCTGATGTCCAAAGGTTTAATGGACCGTTGCCTTCATCGAGAAAAACCGTTGGAGCGTGTCTGTGCAAAACATAGGACGGCGGTGGAGGAGCTGGACGAGCTGAAGCTCTAGAGGCTTCGTCACGAGCAGAAACTGAAGGCTTCGTCATGAGCAGAAATCGTTGCTCTTTGTAATGATTTTTTTTTTTTTTTTTTGAGAACAATGGTTTATGTAGAACAATTGGTTATGTAATTTTTAACCGTCGCGTGTATCTTTTGTGAACAATTTATTCAAGGATGATATTTATCCGTCACATATTTTCTTCATGAATGCTTTAATTGTCTTGTGTATCCTCAAAATAATCACCCGTCCATCTTGCGGACTTGGTAAACATTAGCTTCTTGAATTATCCATCCACTTTTGTGGTCTTGGTAAATATCATGTTTCTTTGGGATGATCCGTCCACTTTGTGGACAGCAAGTATCATCCTTCTGTTGGGATGATCTGTCTACTTTATAGACTTAGTATATAGCATCCTTCTTTGGATGGTCCGTCCACTTTGTGGACTTAGTAAATATCATTTCTTAGATGATCCGTCCACTTTGTGGACCTAGTAAATATATCATCCTTCTTTGGATGATCCGCCACTTTGTGGACTTAGTAAATATCATCTCTTGGATGATCCGTCCACTTTGTGGACCTTGTAAATATATCATCCTTCTTTAGATGATCCATCCACTTTGTGGACCTTGTAAATATATCATCCTTCTTTGGATGATCCGTCCACTTTGTGGACTTAGTAAATATCATCTCTTGGATGATCCGTCCACTTTGTGGATTTAGGAAATATCATCTCTTGGATGATCGTCCACTTTATGGACTTAACTATTATGGAAGTTGATAAAAATCTCAATTCGTATGTTGAAAAACTCCTCTTATTATAATGGATATGTAGAACAATGTCTATAAGAAAGTCGCCTTTAAGCGTTTTAAAAAGTACTGTAGGAAATAAGAACTATAACTGTAAACTAGAGAAGATAGATTGGAAATGAGGAGTGTAATAGTGCTGTTGCTGTCATTCTTTTATTGATAATACTTCTTCAGGTGCTCTGCATTCCATGGGTGGTTTAGCTTCTTTCTGCTCAGGGTCTTTAGGTAGTATGTTCCCTTCCTGTGCCACGATGTGATCCTGTATGGTCCTTCCCAGTTCGGTCCAAGCTTCCCTTACGTGGCATCCTTTATAGCTCCGAGTACTTTCTTTAGGACGAGATCTTCGACCTGGAACTCTCTATGCCTAACTCTAGAATTGTAGTGCTTCGCCATTAGGTCCTGGTACCGTGTTAACCTTTACTCTGTGGCGGCCTTGACTTCGTCCACTAGATCAAACTGTATGCACATGGCTTCTTCGTTCCTGTGTTCGTCGTGGTATTTTCAACACGATAGCTTGTAAGACCTACTTCTGCTGGTATGACCGCCTCAGTACCATATGCCAAACGGAACGGTGTTTCTCCTATCGGTGTTCTTGCCATCGTCCTATATGCCCACAAAACACTTGGTAACTCATCCGGCCATATACCCTTTGCCCCCCTCAAGACGAGTCTTGATGATTTTGAGCAAGGATCGGTTTGTGACCTCAATTTTTCCGTTGGCTTGTGGGTGTACAGGTGACGAGTAGTGGTTCTTTATCCCTAATTGGGAGCAGAAATCCCTGAATGCTTCGTTGTCGAATTGCTTGCCATTGTCTAAAACCAGCACTCTTAGTATGCTGTATCTGCAAATAATATTTCTCCATACAAAGCTGCAGATATTTTTCTCTGTGATGATGGCCAAAGCCTCAGCCTCCACCCATTTGGTAAAGTAGTCGATGCCAACCACTAAGAACTTTAGCTGCTTTACTGCTATTGGGAACGGGCCCATGATGTCGAGTCCCTACTGTGCGAACGGCTATGGGGCCGTCATAGGCGTGAGCTCTTCTGTAGGCTGCCTCATGAGGTTGCTAAAGCGCTGGCAATTGTCATAGGATCTGACATACATGCTTGCATCCTTCTGTATCATTGGCCAGTAGTATCCTGCCCTAAGGAGCTTGTGCAATAAAGACCTTGATCCTGAGTGATTCACGCAAATCCCTTCATGGACCTCTCTCATGACATAGTTTGCTTCTTCAGGATCGAGGCATCTCAAATAGGGTCGAGAGAAACCTCTTTTGTATAGGACATTTTTCATCATGACGAACCGAGATGCTTTAACTCTTAGTTTCCTAGCAGCCTCCTTATCGTCTGGCAACAGGCCGTCCTTCAAGTATGCAGCTATGGGAGTCATCCAACACTGCTTATTATTTACTTCTTGCAAATCAGTACCGTTTATTAGTGGTGACGTTTGGACGAAGGATAATACCTGGTCGAGGATAGTCATTGGCTCCGCGGAGGCTGCCTTTGCAAGCTGGTCAGCTTCTTGGTTTTCCTCCCTTGGGACTTGAATCAATTCAACCTAGAGGTTGCTCATTCGACTTTTCACTTCATCGAGATACTTCTTCATTCTTTCACCCCTGCACTCGTAGCTCCCATTAATCTGGCTGGTGATGACTTGGGAATCAGAGTAGACATCCACTCTTTCTGCTCTAGTAGCAATGGCGAGGTCTAATCCTGCTACTACGGCTTCATATTCTGCTTTATTGTTTGTTGTTGAAAAGCACAAACGGATCATGCACTTGATCTTGTCCCCTTTGGGTGTATGGATTACCACACTGATTCCTCCTGCATGTTTGTTAGAGGATCCGTCTATATGAACCCCCCATATGGGAAGCTCACCTGCTCCCTGATCTTCCATGTCGGTGAACTCTGCAATGAAGTCCGCCAGGATTTGTCCCTTTACCGTGGGTCGAGGTTGATAATGAATGTCGTACTCACTTAGCTCGATTGCCCACAATGCCATTCGTCCTGCTGCTTCGGGATTACTCATTACTCTTCTTAGGGGTTGGTTTGTCATGACGTTTATGACGTGCGCTTGAAAGTATGGTTTCAACTTTCGGGCCGCCGTCACCAACGCGAAAGCTAATTTTTCCATCGTTGGGTACCTTTCTTCTGCCCCTCTCAGGGCTCTGCTTGCAAAGTACACAGGTCTCTGTATCCTATCTTCTTCTGGAATGAAAGCTGCGCTAATAGCTTCTGGGGAGACGGCTACATATAGGAATAGTTCTTCGCCTTGCTTAGACGGGCTAAGTAATGACGGAGACGAGAGGTATGCCTTTAAGTCTTCGAAAGCCTTCTGACAGTCGTCCGTCCATTCAATTGATTTCCTCAATGTTCAAAGGAACGGGAGGCATTTGTCTGTTGCCCTCGAAACAAATCTGTTTAGGGCAGCTATCTTGCCATTCAAGCTTTGTACTTCTTTCAGTGTCTTCGGGGGAGCCAAGCCTATTATTGCCTTTACCTTCTCTGGGTTGACCTCGATACCTCTCTGAAACACCATAAAACCCAAAAATTTTCTTGCTATGACCCCGAATGAGCACTTGCTGGGGTTTAGCTTCATGTTGTAGGACCGAATGGTGTTGAAAGTCTCTCGGAGGTCGAGCAGGTGGTTGCCTTTGCGAACACTCTTCACTAGCATGTAGTCTAAGTAAACTTGCACGTTCCTTCCAATCTGTCGTGCGAACATTTTATTCATCAACCTTTGGTATGTGGCCCCAGCATTTTTTAGTCCGAAGGGCATTGCCTTATAGCAAAAGAGCCCTTGACTAGTGATAAACGATGTCTTCTCTTGGTCAACTTCATCCAGTTTGATCTGATTGTAGCCGGAGAATGCATCCATGAAACTCAAAAGTTCATGTCTTGCAGTCGAATCCACTAGTGTATCAATACGCGGCAGAGGATAACTATCCTTTGGGCAAGCCTTGTTTAGATCTGTGAAGTCGACACACATTCTCCATTTCCCATTCGACTTCTTGACCATTACTACATTTGCTAGCCAGTTTGGGTAGTATACTTCACGTATAAAACCTGCTTCCTGCAATTTTTGGACTTCCTCAGCGATAGCCTGGTCCCTTTCTGGAGCGAACACTCGCTTCTTCTGTCGGATGGGAAGGAATGAAGGTGACACATTTAGCTTGTGTACTATTACTATCGGATCGATTCTCGGCATGTTCTCGTGACTCCATGCAAATACGTCCTGATTTTCCCTTAGGAACGTGGTAAGGCTTTGTCGTACTGATTGACTGGCCATTGTACCGATTCTTGTGGTCCGTTCGGGCCTCAAGTCATAAGTATTACTTCTTTCAGCTCTTCCACTGCTTCAACTATAGCCTGCTGTCCTTCGACATTTAATGTTTGCAGGTGATCATCCATCTCCATCATGGCGACGTAGCACTCTCGTGCTGCTGCCTGATTCCCGCGTAGCTCTCCGACCCCATACTCGGTAGGGAACTTAATCATCAGATGGTAAGTCGAAGTTACAGCTTTCCATGCATTAAGAGTAGGTCATCTAAGGATTGCATTGTAGGCCGACGAGCAGTCAACTACCAGAAAAACCACCTCCTTGGTGATTTGTCGTGGGTGATCTCCCACCGTTACGGACAATGTGACAGTACCAAGGGGATAGACTCTTGTCCCTCCGAATCCGACGAGGGGAGCATTAGTTGGGACAAGCTATTCTCTATTAATCCCCATCCGTTGGAACGCGGGGTAATAGAGAATGTCTGCTGAACTTCCGTTATCAACCAGTACCCGATGCATGTTGTAATCCCCAGCCCATATGCTTACCACAAGCGCATCGTCATGTGGATAGTGAAGTCGTCGGGCATCCTCTTCTAAAAAGCCGATAGTTGGGATATTGATCCGCGCCATCTTTGGTGTTGAGCCCGTTATCTAGACGTTTTGTACCATCTGCATGTAAGTTTTACGAGCCCTTTTGGACGGTCCTGTGTTATCGTTGCCTCTGACGATCATCCTTATGTCTGTAATAGGTGGTCTCGGGCGCTCGTTCTCCCGTCGGGGTGGCTAGTCTTGTGGTGGATTCATCCCTTCTTTGCTAACAAACCTCTACAGCTTCTGTTGCCTTATAAGCTCCTTAATTTGTTGCTTTAAGTCGTAGCAGTCAGACGTGTCATGGCCGTGGTCACGATGGAAGCTGCAGTACTTGCTTCTTGACCTTTTATTGGGATCTCCCTTTAGCTTACCGGGGAATGTCAAGGTCTCCTCATCCTTAATCTGCATCAACAATTGGTCGATCGGGGCCGTCAGAAGGGTGAAGCTTGTGAATCTCCCCTCGGGTGACTTCGGGCATCTATCCTCCCTTCGTTCTCTGGTCCTAGCCATCTTTCGTCCCCCCTCTGACCGTGCATCCTCCTGCCTCTCCCTTTTCTTAGGCTTATCTTCCCTTGCTATCAGCGCATCTTCCGCATTCATGTACTTCGTTGCCCTGTAAAGCACTTCGGACAAAGTTTTTGGATCGTTCTTATACAGGGAGAAGAGGAACTTGCCTTTTCGTAGCCCGTTGGTAAAGGCTGCTACTTGTATCTTATCGTCCGCTTCGTTTATTGAAAGAGCCTCTTTGTTGAACCGTGTTATATAGGATCTCAGGGTCTCGTCTTCCCTCTGTTTGATGCTCATCAAGCATGCTGTGGACTTCTTGTACCGGTGGCCCCCCATAAAATGCGACACGAACTGAGCACCTAACTCTTTAAAGGTGCTAATTGAGTTAGGCGTCGACTTGCTATATCAGACCCTCGCGAATCCCTTCAACGTAGTAGGGAAAGGCCTGCACATAATTTCGTCCGGTACTCCTTGTAGGTGCATTATAGTCTTGAAGGACTCCAAGTGGTCCAAAGGGTCCTCGGTTCCATCGTAGCTCTCCACTTGGGGCATACGAAACTTTGGAAGAAGAGGGCACGAAGTGACATGTGCCGTGAAGGGTGAATCAGTTCGCTGGACCAGGTTGTTGAGGTTGCTAGATACTTGTCTTTTAAAGGCGTTCATCATCACATCCATTCGTTCCCGCATCTCCTGCATCTTTGCGGCGACGTGAGGCGGTAAAATTTTAGAAAGGGTTGGCAGATTGGTATCTCGCCTCTCCGATCTACTCGATGCGTTGCTGCCCTCGGGTGCTTCCGGATCCCTCATTTCATTGCTTGTTCCTTCCTGGTTTTCCTCTTGCATTCGCAACTGTTCCTCTAAGTCGTGATTCTGTTTGGTCAGGCGTTTGACCACTACTGCGAGAGTTTGGACTTGTCTTTCCAGTGCGGTAGCACGCGGTTCGTCGCCCTGGTTGTTAGTTGTTACCATTGATCTTGTGAGTACCATGCAACTCTTTGTCTTAGGAGTAGGGCAATGTTTGATCACCCTAGCGTGTTTCCCACAGACGGCGCCAACTGATGATGCCGAAATTCACCAGTAAGCTACGTGGTCCTCACGAAAGCGAAATAGAAACCTACATAATAAAAAGAAAAGACCTAGCAGAGAGCACCGGTGTGGTGCCGGCCAAAAACCCTCCGAAGGTCAAGTTAGAAACCTTATTTTCAACACTAGAGTGCTAGAGTTGAGTCAATTATGCGTACCTTGGTTTGTAGGGGTTTTGGAGTATTTATAGTCGTGTAGAGCCAAAGTCTATGCCTTGGTTAAGAAGTCTTTTCCTTCTAGGAGAGTGACTCCTTTTCCTTGTAGAAGTCTTCTTTGTTTGGGCTTGGGCGTGTTGGTCAAGCAAAACCACGGTAGTCCTAATGTAAGCCGCACTCAAGTTTGTATGAAAGGCCTTGGAGTCCAACACCGGCCATGTGTTACACACGTCCGTCCACCACGTGTCCGTCACCTATTTTTCCTCTTCAGCATGTATATCAATGTTCACTTGAAAAGGTTTTTGGAATAACTATACTTTCCTGTCTACATTCATGATTGAAATTTTGTAATTTCATTTTATGTCCTATAGTACATCTACTTTCTTATTTCTTGCTTCGTATGTACTGATGTGGAACCTTCAAGTTGGAACCTTCAAGGCAGTCCCCTATATCTGATTTTTTTTTTCCAATTTTTTCTCAATATCATTGTATATGTTATAACTACAAGTTGTATTTGTTTTACCTGAGGATTCATAGTTTCATTCCTATGGAGAGTCCCCATCAAGCACTGCCACCCTTAATGTATTAAAGGCACTGTATTAATAACAATTTATACCAAAAAGTTGTGTTTTCCTAAATAACATTTGTGACATACCTCAGATATATCCAAATCACATACACCGCCACTAAATTGGGCAAACATTGCATTCATGTGTGTCATCACTGTGGCCATTTGTTGTTGGTGTCTTGCTTCAGATTGGGCGAGTTGTCCTTGGTGCCTTGCTTCTAATTGGGAGAGTTGTTCTTGTACTTGGGCTAGTTGCTCCCTAAGGTCAGAGGAGTTGTTCTCCAACTCTGAAATCCTTTGAGTCGTTCTACTTACTGAGGACGATGGAGTCAAGGTAAATCATGAAGTGTTTGTGGCACTTCGTCTAGATGGGGTGATTCCAAATCCCACCCCACGTACTCGTCCAGGGTGCTCTGAACCAAACACCTGAGTATACGCATCGTCTTTGGACCAGAGGATTCCACTACCAACCTCTCCCTGTAGTCGCATGCCATCTTGACTCAAAAGTTCTTCCATCCTATTCTGTACATTTGGGAACAAGAACCAAATAACATATTACACACCATTAACAAAACAAACACACTAAAATTGTCAGTGAACTTGTGCTTACGATGTTCTCTTGCGCATGTGGAGTGACAGCGACCCTATCTCTCCTCTTGTATGCTTTTAGATACACGTTTGCGCGCTCGACCGGAGCCTCGTTAGCTTTCGCCTACATGATGAACAACATTTCATTTTAAAATAAATTGTTTATCATTTGCATTAACTAAGGCTTGATTCAATTCTAAGTTTATATCTACCACTAGCAAGAAAGTAAAAAGAGTATTTTCAAAATTTACTGTGATTCAGAAGTATAAAATCAGCTTATATGATACACGAATACAATAGCAGTTGTCATACATTTCTTACCATGTCATCAGAAATTCTTGCAAAACTTTTGGCCCCAGACCTTGGTATCTCCTTCTATTTATCTCGACTGGCCTTGTTCTTGTTGGACCTTATTTGCAACCACATTACATCAAAGTATATGAAAACAAAACATCTCTTTACTAAATTACCACTAAATATGAGATGGATGAATAATGTAGCAGTACCACTATTTTTTGCAAAAACCAATAGTGTACCATCTCCGTCCACTGCACCATTGAAACCATTTGCGATTTGTTGGCCAATACTTGTGCCTCTGTCATCCCACTTTAATAGCAGTCCATCTTCAACTTTCTCCTCCGATTTCTCCTCAGGACCCCGAGTTGTTGCATTGCCCATTTCATTTGATCGGGCGGTGCGACAATATCAGGGTCAATTAGATACTACATCTGAATATATAAAAGTGGAGTTAGCAAAACACAAGCATAGACCCTACTGAATATGACATTTAATTAGGACAATGGCTGTAGATAACTGTTACTTATACTTTAATTTCATATTACCTCAACCTCATGCCAACAATCCTGTTTAAAATTTGCAGGGACACTTGGCCATGCAGCAGGCGTAAGTGGGCATAATAATCCACTCTCGCAAAAAGTTCCCAACCACCGAATGAACAGGCCACCATCTTCACCAATCGGTTGGCCTTCGTCATTTAACGACAATGGGATTTTGTAGGAACCATCCAATGCCCATATTTCAGCGAGTTTTGTAGGACCACGTCGTTTATGCCTATCCTCTGCTGCTTGGGTTTCTAAATTATCATCTATATATACAAAACCACCAATATTAGGACTGAAATATCAAATCTCACAAGTAATGAAACATATCACACCACGAATATATTATTCATCTAGTCACTTAATTAATATCATATTAAGGGTTCATAGTTTCATTTATACAAAACATTACGCCTTTCTCCCACATATTCATATAACCTAAAGGATGAACACAATAAGGCTGCCCGCAAAGCCCTCCCCTAAAAAAACTGTTTACTTTGTTACAAAGCTAAACTATACGATTTAATTATTCAAATCATTTGTATAAGAAGTAAGAACCAAATTGGTATTCAAGTTGATGTCTACATCAAAGTATGATATTTGTAAAAACTCCTAAAACTTAGGACTATACACTCACAATTACTTATGGATAGGTAGACATTTATTATTTCGAGAACAAGAGCCTGAGGGCCAATATACTAGTGTTACTACGTTCTTATTTTTTTAAAAGGAAATGACCCCCTTATCCTATACTTCTGGTAAATCGAATTCTCACACCAAACATTCTTCTTACATATCCCATAATTATGGTAAATTGACAGTTTAAAAAAAATTGCTATAATTACACGTCAAAGTTCAAATATGCTCCCTGCATATTAATAGACAACGCATAATTTTCTTTTAAGAGAGACTTCACTGTGTATGGATGACATAAGACAAATGCGTTAGTTGCCTACTTTGACAATTCTTAGTCTTAGGGTCCGTTTGGCTGGAGGAGTGGAAAAGTGAGAGGATAGAAAATGGTGGGAGAGTGGAAAAGTGGGAAGATAGAAAAGATTTTATTTTCTCTCCTATTTTTTTGGTTAGGGGTGAAAAAGTGGAGGGATGGAAAAAATGGGTTTAAATAAATTTACTCATATACCCTTATTAAAAAATGATACCCAATTAAAACAAAAAAGTGACAAATAACCACACAAAAAATCACCCAAATTTATTAAAAATATAAAAATATTGTCAAAAAAAAATCACAACTAGTTAAAAAAACATAAAATAAAAAATAAAATAAAAAAACTATCACGCCCAGGCCTAGAAAATCAAAAGAAGAAAAAAAGAAAAGAAAAGGCAACAGCCCCGTAGAAGAAAAAAAAAGAGAAGAAAGAAGTCACACACACCCAGGCTTGAAAAAAAAGAAAAAAGAAAAAAGAAAAAGAAGGAAGGCAACGTAGCTGCCCAGGAAAAAAAAAAAAAAAAAAAAGAAGGCAAAGCAACGTTACTGAGAAGAAAAGAAAATAAAGACAACTTAAATAAATGTGTGTATATGTACTAGGCATTTTTGTCAATCAAGAAAAAATTTATCCTCAATCAATTTTCTCTCCATTTTGGAGAGAAAACATTTTGGTGGGCCAAGGGAGAAAATACTTGGGCCCTATCATTTATTTTCCTTCCTCTTCACTCAATCAAACACACTCCAAAAAGTTTTCTCCCCTATTTTCTCTCCAAAGTTTTTCATCCTCCCTGTTTCACCTCCAAACAAACACACCCTTAATGAGAAGCTAACAACAACAAAGATGACAAGTTAATCTAATAATGTATTAGTGACCCCAAGGTGGTGGGAGTCTTATAGTCAACTACCTCGTTCACTTTATTCGAAGACATGTTCAATACCTAGCAGCTGTGTCTCATCGTCGAAGGCACTCGGTCTTGCCTCTTGAGAAATATGGGCGCCCTCATCCTGTGTCTCCACCCTTTGTCGGGATCGCGACCCTTCGCCAACGTAAACAAGTGGCATCGGTCGTTTCCTCCTCGGCATACCTGCGTCCAACACCTTCACAACATAAACATAAAGATAATTATACCCAAATGCCAATCACATGGTCACTATCCAACAACATGAAGATATATCAATTTTAACAACATGAAGATAACATTAATATTATACTAACAAGGTTTAGAAATAACAGTTTCAAAGTTATTGATATATGCTAAAACTGTTATTTCTTAACAACATAAAGAAATAACAGTCTTCACAAATATATAGTACAACATGAAGAAATAACGCTTACACATGATAATTACTTATGTTAAAACTGTTCTTTCATAACAACATGAAAAGGAGCATAGTTTTCATATATATATGCAAGATTGTCCAACTTCGCACACAATAGACCTTTACAAATTCTACTTACACTTTCAATAACAACTATAATATAATTACGCATACACCAACAGTACCTTATTGCACTACTCATCATCACTGTACTCGACTTCATTGTCATCTTGATCGTTAGACTCATCATCAATGAACTCACAATCATCTAAGTTGTCCATTTCATGAAGATCTCTTTCGCCAATGAGAGAGGCATCAATTGTCATTCCCTCCACATCAACTCGACCCCAACGAAGGTTTTCCCTACCAACATCATTACTAGTTATATTGTACGGAATGTTCTCATAAAACTCATACGTGTCATCCTCGTCACAATGAGGGCCAATACCCACATCAAACACATCTCTAGCTTTAGTTTTAACAACAACATACCAATCTTTGTGCCTTTTATCTTCAACATAAAAAACTCGGGTAACTTGAGATGCCAAGATATATGGTTCATCAACTATTTCCTCCCTACCATGTATGGAGTGTGTAAAATTGACCATAGGAAACCCAAACTCATCAGTCCTATATCCCCTCCTATTTTGGTCATCAACCCATGTACACTTGAATAACACGTGTCTGATATTACCAGAGCTAGTCAGCTCAATAATATCTTTTAACACACCATAATACGTAATGCCACCTTTAGTGGCGACACTAACTCCATTATTCTGTGTTTTTCTATTTGCCTCGACATTCAAACTCCTAAATTTTAACTCATTTATGACATAATGCTTTAGCCGATTTACTAAAGTATATGGCACTTTGGAAAGTGTGATAATTGTATCAGTAAGTGAAGTACTTTCCCTATCAGCATCAGTCATTGACATCACCTATTATAACCAAACAAACCGCCAATAGTTAGGACAATTATTCTACTTATGGGAAAGTTTACAAGCTTCAGAAGTTGAAGATGTCATACGTATGTGAGACCTAAACCAACCACAAAACTTCTCCATGTGCTGCTTATGAATAATAGCCTTAGATATACGACGGTAGCCCCTTCGAAGTTCATCCTCCACCATACTTTTGTGTATCCTGCATGCGATGCCAATTGTACTAGTTGAGTTAATATACCTATCGTACTTTTCAAATTGTCATGCAATGATATTGGTGTCCGTAGTACTTACTCACGAAATTGGTAAATGTTCTCAGGATTGAATAACACGTAGCGATGAGCTTAGGTGGACTCCCTATTGTCTAGTGTCACGCTTGAAACCACCCCTGTTGACTCCTCCATCGTCCTCATGGGTCGATTGAATATAGTTTCAACTCCTTCCATATACCGTGAACAAAACGTTAAGCATTCCTCCACTATGTATCCTTCAGCAATACACCCTTCTGGAGCAGCGCTATTTCTTACGTAAGACTTAAGGTGTGAGAGGTACCTATAATGCGCATGAGAAGATTAGTAATTGATACTAGCTATTAGAAAGCGCACATGAATCTCATACTGTACACGTATTACATACGACTTACCTCTTAATGGGGTACATCCAACGATACTGAACTGGACCACCAATCTTGGCTTCAGCAGTTAAGTGCATAACCAAATGTACCATCACAATGAAGAAAGATGGAGGAAATATCTTTTCCAATTCACACAACGTCACTGCAATCTCTACCTCATCATTCGTAATATCTGAAACTGTAAGGGTTTTGGAACAAATTTTCCTGAAGAAACAAGCTAGCTTTATCAAAGGCCCAGTAACGTGCGATGGCAAAGATCCTCGTAAAGCTATTGGAAGGAGTTGTTGCATCAAGATGTGATTATCATGACTCTTCAAACTAGAAATATTGCGTTCTTTCGGATTAACAAGACGTGAGATGTTGGAAGCATATCCATCAGGCACTTTTACATCCCACAAAACTTGCAAGAAACCATCTTTCTCGAATGCAGTCATATGAAAACACGCGGGCTGTATCGTATACTTATCATCACCTTTTCGCCGTAGGTGGAGTTCACTCCTTATTCCCATGTCCGCCAAGTCAAGACATGCGTTGTAATTATCTTTTGTCCAGTCCTTCAAGTTCAGCACCGTGCCAAGTATATTGTCCATCACATTCTTCTCTATATGCATCACATCAAGATTGTGTCGCAACTTGTGATCCTTCTAATAAGGCAATCTGAAAAATATGCTTCTCTTCTTCCAACCACGCTGGTTTTCCTCACCTCTCTTTCTTTTATTGTAAAGAAGTTGACATTTCTTCCCCAGACAACGTCCAACTAAACTTTCAGTATCCATAAGTATGTCTGCCAAAACTGGTGGCACAAGAGCCACTCGCATATTAGTAGATCCATCAAATAATGTATCCTCTTCCCGAAATTCATGGTCACTATCCAACCATCGCCTATGTCCCATGTAACAGAATTTATGGCCATGTTTTAAATATCGAGAGTCAATCTCTGAGGCACAACAAGGACACACATACTTACCCTTTGTACTCCAACCCAACACATCTGCGTATGCAGGAAAATCATTTACAGTCCACATTAATGCTGCACACAATTGGAATACATTTTTTGAAGATGCATCATACGCTTCTACTCCAGCATCCCATAATTCCCTCAATTCTTCGATTAAGGGTTGCAAGTACACATCTATGGCAATCCTTGGCAATGTAGGACTAGTAATAACTAGTGTTAGAATCAAATATGACCGCTTCATGCACAACCAAGGCAGGAGATTGTAAGGGACGAGCATGACAGGCCATGTGCTGTGAGTACTACTCATAATTCCAAAGGGATTGAACCCATCCGCAGCTAATACAAGTCTGACATTACAAGGCTCAGACGAGAACTGTAAATGCGTAGTGTCAAACATTTTCCATGCATTCGAGTCAGCAGGATGCCTCATTACCTCATCATCTGTACGACTATTAACATGCCATTTCATAAAACTAGCCAAGTCGGGTGACAAAAACAGTCGCTGCAATCTTGGCGTTAAGGGGAACCACCGTAGTATCTTTGCAGCTTTCTTCTTTCCTTTACTGGATGAGGCATTATTACCTGTAACGAATGCCTCATTCGTTTTCCACCTTGAAACGGCACAACAAGGACACACGTCGAGGTTAACATTCTCCTTCCAAAATAGCATACAATCATTGGGACAAGCATGGATCTTCTCATAACCCAAACCCAAATCTCGAATTATCTTCTTAGCCTCATAATGGTCCTTTGGCAACTTAGCGTCTGAAGGAAGTAAGTTGAAGCAACATAGTAAATGTTCGTCCAACCACAAAGAGTCTTCAACTGGAACAACACAACGATGGCTGAGAATATGCTAAATTTTGTACAACCAGCATATAAAGGTTTTTCCACATCATTTATCATTTTGTAAAACTTTTGTGCACCATCATTCGGACCTTCAGACGGTTGTTGCGTAGTTTCACCTTGTTCCATTGGTTCGGCTGCCATTTCATGCATGGGGCACAAATCATGCAACATCCCACGAAAGTCACCGTATTGTTCATGGGAGTCTTGCACATGACTATTCCCACATTCGGGGGCCGTTGGCGCAGCCGCCGATTCTCCATGAAATTTCCAATGCGTGTAACTACCAAGCATCCCAAGTCTCCACAAATGTTCACGTGCCACCCCGGGCGTTACTAAATTCAAGTTCACACATTTGGTACAAGGACAAAATATCTTCCCATCGTGTGCATGTAAAGATACGAATTCCATAAATGACAGTACACCTTCAATATATTCCCTGTCACCCCTCCTCTTCTTCTTCCAACTTTTATCCATCGGTATACAAGATTTACAAAATTAGACCTACAACAACATTCGGTAATGTGGAGACAATAAACCTTAAAATTAGATACATAGGTGGTTTGTTAAGAATAGGTGATTTGTTACAAACAAACATACCCAACTATGCTTAGATATTCACAAACATATACATAACACTACTTCAAGAGTAACCTATGTTTTCAATTTTGTAAATAATAACACCTAATGAAGCATAACGTAAATTGATATGTTGTGGAAAATTACATCCCATAATTGTTGGAATATTTTAATGTGTTATGTAAAGTTTTTAAAGCCTCACTTATTGTAACTATAGTCGTATTTTCAAACAAATAAAAAAGTCAAAGATTGTTGGATATATATATATATATATATATATATTTTTTTTTTTTTTTTTTTACATTAACTAAAATGTACTTAAAGAAGTGGTAAATATTTACCACTTCTTTAAGTACATGTTATTTAATGTAAAATATATACATCCACCAATCTTTAACTAATATCAAGATACTTTTTAAAAATGTAGCTATAGGTCCCCTCTTGTTGGTTTAAGTACTTACTACAGAGGGGACCTATAGCTACATTTTTTAGAACGCTGTTGTAGGGATATTGTTTTAGCTACATTTATAACAAACGTGGCTATAGGGCAGCTATAGCTAAATTAGCGAATACTCTTTTTCATTTTTTGTAATCATATATTACACACAGGTGCATTTCCCACAAAGCGAGTAATGAAAAGAAAACTCCCTTATATTCAGCAAGTAGTGGAAGATGAAGAAGAATCGTAGGTGGCTCAGTGTCTTCCTACCTAAAACCCCCATTAAAAAGCAAAAGTAAAGAAGTACGGTAAGATGTAGAAGATTGGACCACATGTACACAATGAAGTATAATCATGTGCACATGAGAAGAAATGTAAATATTATATTACACACAAAAAATGACTTTTTTTTTTTTTTGTGGCAATTTTAGTTTGTAATAAAAATCTGCAACTACATAACTTAAGTCATCGCTGAGCTGAACAAGAATAATTAAATGTTATTTCATTGGAACTCATTTGTAGGGAACTCATTTTTGGTTAATGAGAAAATTGTGTACCAATTACATGTGCATAAGAAATTCCTATACTTTTGTAACACCACTAAACAATCAGGAAAAAAAATCCCAAATGTTAAATATTTATTTGTAGTATTCAAATATTTTTCAAATTTTTGGGGAGGCATGGCCCCCCACTCATATATTGTAACATTCATTTCAACGTCCTTGAACAAATTTCTTTTTATATCTTTTATATGGCTAAAAGTACTTCATAAAGATGCTAACAATATTATCTTTTAGAATGTACATCTTATTATTATTATTATTATTATTATTATTATTATTATTATTATTATTATTATTATTATTATTATTATTATTATTATTATTAACAAAACACCCCAACTATTAAATAAGGTGAATGGTCTCATATGCATGATGCACTTGAGGAAAGTAATACTTTAAATTTAGACCAACATTTTGTCTTATATGGTGTTATTAATGCTGCCAATTAAGCAAGCTTGCTCTACGGTCTGTATACTATATCTTTTGGCCCTCATGTATTCGTAACAACCATTTATATACTGACATGCATGTAATATGTTTACATATGCTAGTTGTAGGAATAGACATTAGATATAGGCAACCCCAAAGGACCTTGCTGTGTTTAAAAAACATATGCTTATTAAGTATGAGTATAATATAGGATGCTAACTTTAGTACTTGGTTTTAAACTAGCTCAGCAGTGCGAGGGCAACTTTAAGCACTAAAATATCAAATCCTTTTTTAATATCAGTTGATATTTGGCTGTTATATCATTATGTTTTTCAACTTACAGAATGATTGTAAAAAGATGGTACTCAGAGCACAAAATTATAAACTGTACAAGGTATGAGAAATTAAGATTATTCATAAGTCGTAATTTTTTTTTAAAAAAAAAGGGGTTGAGTCTAGATTCACACTTACAACTTATTGTTTTTAATAAAAGACACTTGTCATCTCACCAAAACCCAACCTGTAACCTTAAAAATATTAATTGAAAAATAAATAGAAAACAAAATAGTTCCCTTTCTCATTACAACAATAGATAAGTTTTAGAACCATACTTAAAGGAAATGTTTATTTTTTGATAGGTAATAAGACTTATATTGAAAAAAAAAAAAGCACTTATCATGTTCACGATCGTGAACACTTTGGACAATGAAACAAATACAAGAATATGAAGAGCTAAAGGAAATGGAAACTAAAAAATTAGATACAGCAGTACAGTTCGTACTCCACCAAACACGAGTCCAAAGAAACATAGTACGAAAAAGTGTCCATTTTAGATGTGAAGAAGTTCTCGCCTTGTCTTCAAAAAATACGGGCATTACGTTCCTACCAGACTAACCACATTAAACATGATAGGACCATTGTCCACTCATTTGAGAAACCAGACAGCACAAAAAACAAGAGGCATATATGATAAGAAGATTGTATTGAAATAAGTAAATCATTGTATATGGGCTGAGAGATGCCGTGCTTATGTCTTCTTGGTTCTAATAATTTGTTGTGAATGTTAAACTTCCTCCTAACAATATTTGTAAACCTTTCAGAATTGGGGAACTATTTTGAGACTTAGGTGGAATTCTATGTATGTTTTTATTTATTTAAGCTTATATTTTTTAGATTTACTATTTTCATTAGATTTGCTTTAATTTGGGCGCATTTATATATACTTTCTTTAAACTGTTATTTTCATTTACATTTCCATCTTATTGACTGTATTCTCTTCAAGCATCTTTTCCCCCACGTCATTAAGACATTTACACTTTGTATCTTATTTCAATGAAACTTCTTAACAAATTAATATATGATTTGAATAATGCCTACAACAAAAGGGTAAAATGAAGCTTTGGCAATTGGCATGACATAATATATTAAAGAAATATATGAGAATATGAATGCAATAGGAATGCGGTTACAGATATGCACTATTTCATGAATGTTAATTTCTCATAGAAAACATGACCACGACTTTCTGTGGTTATAACTACAGCTACAGACTATTTGGGATCACTAATCAATCAAATCAAGTTTCTTGAATTACAAAACAAGAAAAAAAAAAATCAAGCATGTACACAAAAGAACTAGGTTCGTTGATTGCTACATTTTTTATCCATAATGAGACAAAAATAAACCACATTGATTAAAAAAAAATAATTTCCTGCTTCATACGAATAGATAATTATAGATTACAGTGTCTATAGTAAAGTTGGAAACTATAAATTAAAAGCACAGTGAACGTAGAGTATTGAGAAGATTGTGATTCAATGTGGCAGTTATGTAGGTATTTGGGCTACCCCCACATTGAATCTTCATAATCATATTAACATATGACACAAATATAGCTTTGAAAGATATATACAAGTACAACAGAAAACTTGTAATGCATTTCATTTTGATAGAATAGTGCTACAAAATAAGGATACGATATGGAGGCTTACTATATTGTGGAACGTCCACTGTACTTTGTATGAAGGACCTTTTTGCGTACAAGAGTCTAGAGAACAAGGTGGCTGTTTTTCTGTGAATACATGAATATATTACGAAGGTAAAAACAAGGGTAATTATTGTTACACCGGAATTAGAAATGAAATAAAATTTTTAAATTTAATCCAAAGAGTAGGTATACAAAAATACATATACTACCTATTTACAATGCTGCAACTTTCAACGCATCACTGCAAAGCATGCCTAACTGATTAAGCAACAGCAGCAGCATAAGTCACATTAACCTAGCAATAGTATTAGAAGAAATAGAAAAAGTGAAAGAAATTAAGTGGCAGTTGTTTAATTTCTCGTATCAGATATGTGTGTGTATGTGTCTGTATATATGTATATATACATATTTGTACTTTAAAGATTGTCACTGGCAGAAGAGAGAGTACACATAGCTCCATTATGCAGGTAGTGTCATCACATCTTCACCTTTGAGCCTATATCCAGAACAAAAAATCCATAACGATTATGGCTTTGCTTTGAATTTGTTCATATTACAATGAACCCAAGTCTACATTAATGTAGGCCTGATGTACTTAAGAATGTCACAGTTTTTAATAGCTTTCAGTTCTACAAGTTCAGACACCAACCACAAAAAGGTATACTCTATTAAAGTAATGGTTAGACAAAGTAAAAAACAGAGAGGAGGAAGCATTGTCAATGGAGTATGTTTACTTTTTGTTTTTTTCTTTTTTTTTTTTTTTAGCAAAGGAGTGTGTTTAGTTATAAGTTTCTTTATTTGGCTAAATAGTTGTGGGATGTGATCAATCATAGATTGATGTTTCGTTGAAACTTGACCACGTTAAGTAGCAACAATGTTGAAACTTGAAACCATGTTAAGTAGCAACAATAGTTATGGGAGAGCTCATTGTAACATTAAACTTCACCACGGTACTAACCACATCATTCTTTACTGTATTCCCTAACCTAGCCTCCATAAAGACATAAGTTTAGTATAGCTCAAACATACCCTGAGGAGAAACTGTCAAACCTGAAACAAAAGGTGCGTTTTAAAAAATAGATAAGGAGAAATTGTTTGGATAAGGTGTTTCAAAAGGTGCCTTTTTAAAAACTAGCATTTTTAAAACGTGCGTTTTGAAAACTCCATTTTAAAAACCACAGATAAGTGTTTGGTAAAAATGTGAAAATATGTGTTTTCTATTTTTAAAGTCATATTAAGTGTTTGGATAAGCTTTTTTAAAACTAGCTGTTTTGAGTATAAATTCCAAAAAATTACTTAACTATTTTTTGAAGCTTATATTGTCATTTTTCCTGTGATTAGTGTTTTTCAATGGACCTGCTAGAAGTCCACCAACAAGTACATTCAGATTTCAGAACCAATGAAATGGTGACAATATATATATATATATATATATATATACACACACACATATGTATATTTCCAACCCTTCCAAACTTACCTGGCCGCTTAGTGATTGATCTATCACTGCTCCAAATATCAAGTTTGCACTGGGATCCACGAGGTCATATATAACCTCTACTGCAGCATTCACCTGCAATTAACAAGCGACCCAAGGTCAAAGCTTTGACATAATGAGTTAAAAAGCAAGTGTGATGCTAGCTAAAGCATATTGTAACCAATATGACAAGAAGTATAGTATCCTCATTTTATTCTCTCCTTCAACCAGGTGAGACCTGCACCAGTATTACCTCAAACACATGAAAAAATTCAAGAAAGATCAACTAAAAAACCAAAAAAAAAAAAAAAAAACACTATTTGTGACAAGAAGGCAATCTTTATGTTCACTTTGACAAAATGCACAGATTTTTCTAAGCACATTGACACCAAACACAACATTTTGATCAATTGGAAAGTAGCTTAATTTATGCACTAAAATCAACTCTGAATAGTGTTTAAAAAAAAAAGAAATGAGTGATGTGGCCCAAGACAAAGCTGGGAGCAAGTTGTTCAATTATCTTGGAATGCACCTATTAGGATGTGTGCCCTTAAATCCTATTGTATGATGCTATGTATGACATTATGTATGACTTAATGTTGTGTTTAATAAAATTGTTTATTTTTATCTAAAATAATGGTAACATGAATATTTGGACATTATCATATAGTCCATGAGATGCATAGTATGTGATTTATGTGATTTAGTCACAGAAAATATAAATCACAAGTTCTTTGTAAACTCAGAATTTATAGTTCGTAGTCGGTGATGAAATTGGGCATTTCATCTGCGAAGACTATAACATATCAACTAAGATGATTTGTCTTGATCATGGAAGTGATGACTTCTAGTTGATATGTTGATATGTTGATATGTTTTAAGAGTTAAGACATATTGAATTAGACCGCTGTGAGATTTATTATTCTCTCAACGACTGTCAAATGAATAATAAATTTCACGACTTTTATTTGCATGAACTCTTAATCCTGAGAGAATAATGGACCTAATCGTGACGTGTAGGTTGCTTTGATATATCAGGAGTGAGATCTAAAGTAACGGTCAAAACCTCAGTATGTTGGGCAGCCACATTTAGTGTTGATGGAACATATATTTTCAAGATGGAATTCATAGTCTCTTAATGGAGATATAAAATATTCCCTTGAGATAAGTTTAACGGGTTCAGTTATTCAGAGTGTTAGACCTAACCACTTTGGTAAGAAATTACTAAAGTATATATTTATGAAATTGGATTTCATAAATATATGATGAATAGCTTTAAAGGATTAAACCGGGTACTCAAGGATAAGATGTAGTAATTTTCAAAGTGGCAATCTATATTTATGACTTTGTATTACTACGAATATTTTATGAAGGGGTTGCGTGTAAAATAAAGTCTTGAGATATAATTTATTAATAAGACCTAGAGTGCAATTATATTTATATAGTGGTATTAAATATAATTAATGGTAACTTTGGACTTGTCAAGAGTTGACGGAAAAGCCCAAGGCCCATTGGAGCTAGTGTCTTATTGGTCCCTTTTGGTCCCATTCCAAGCCACACACTAAAGCCCAATTGGAAAGGCCCAATAGGCCGGCCCAATTAGATAATTAGTTAGTTATAAAGGGAGAAACATACAGAATTTTTTATGTGATTTAAAAAAAAAAAAAGGAATCGTAGAGAAAAAGAGAGAGTGTGAGACACACTTTCGTTCTCCCTTTGGAAACTGATTGAGAGACCACACATCTTGGGCGTAAAGTAGAATTAGAGTGAAAATTAAAAGTTTTCCCAAGTGCTTCTAATCTTTGTTTTGAATTTCTCCACAACAAGGCACGCTATCTTGTACTTAAATTCTGAAATTTATATAGTGCATGTTGTCAATCATGAATGAAATATATCCATGTTTGTTGCTTCCGCTGTGTGTTTTGTATGAGATACAAAACCAGATTTTTATCCAACAACACCCTAATCATGCACTGATATAGAAAGGAAAATAATTCAAGCTAAAGATCGTCCCATGGAAAACCCGATTTTTCATTATGTTAACACAAAGGTGAGTACTACTAAGCACGAGTACTACTAAGCATCAATTGGACATCTGCTCTAGCTTCTTGTACTTTCACTGTAAACAACAAAATTACACCATAAATTTGAAAAAAAAAAAGATGCAGCTAAAGCTACTAGGCTTTCTACAAAATTAAGGCAAGACTGTTAGTTTTGTATTCATTATTAAAAAGAACACACTAACAAACTTTTTAAAGTGCAAAGTAACTTTGTATGTCAAGCAAAGAAAAAACCACCATCACTGCATTACAGCAGTAATGCAGCTGCATATATTGACATGTGAGGAATTCGTACGTGGAAATAGTTAGCCCATGAAGTTTAAGTTTAACTGTTTAAGTGTCTCAATAAGTGTTTATTTATGTAGCTAATCCATATGAAAGGGACAAACAAATTTTCTACAAGAATTATCTTAATCCAAAAAAGCTACCTATATTAAAGTCCCTAACCCTATTTCTTTGCTAAAAAAATTTTTAGGTTAAATTGGCCCTAGCCATGCCAAAAGTTCCTAACCTTACTTTTGCCAATAAATTCCCCCTCCCCCCCCCCCCCCCCCAACATCTTATACCCATCTTAAAATTGTGTTTTGTTCTTTTTTACTTTTTTATTATTATTATTATTATTATTATTATTATTATTATTATTATTATTATTATTATTATTATTATTATTATTATGTAGTCGAACTAGCAGAGTGTTTTTGTTGTGTCTTCAAGTGTGTTTGGCTGGAGGTGGAATAGGGAGGATGCAAAATAAAATGAGAGAAAATAAGAGTGGGTTTAAAGCTCATTCCCCTCATTGTTACTATCAAATTTCATTTAAGGTTGTTGAAAAGAAAATGTGAAGAGCATTGTAGCTTAATTAGCACAGTGTGTTTGTGTTTTTAATTGAAATGCCAATATGGTGTATGGCGTACTTGCTTGTAAATTTTATTATGATAGAAGCAATCAGCTTGCTTATAACAAGTAGTGGAATGTTCATTAAAAAAAAAAAAAAAGAGAGATTAGTGGAATGGGGATTTGAACCCACAAGAAGTAGGAAGATGGGAATTTAAATGGTAAATAGTTACAAGGCACCAAAAGAGAATGGACAATTGCACCGAATCATGATAAGTCTCTTGGATTGTATACAACAATATCAAATCAATGTATTTATTTTTTATTATATTGATTTGATTCTTATATAACATTTTTGCTCATGGTGGGATGAATCCTGTGAAGGTGGTGATCACATACAATAATATTGTTTGAGATAGATATGTTAGAATTATCTTTGTAGTGTCTTATTTATAGACACATATCTACCCTTTCATGAAAGGCCACACCCTAGTAATAGTCACAACATTTTTCAGAGTTTGTAACCTTTCAATTCTTTGGAAGGTTGTATCTTTGTTTTCAAGGTTTGCAAGTTGGAACACCCTCCTCCTAATTAATGGGCGTACTACCCCCGATTTGTAGATTTTCATTGTCATTGGCGGTTGTAGGAAACCAATGAATACAACTCTTGGTCATGGATATAAGATTAGGCCTACTCTTTGTGGGCATACTCGTTGGGTTGGTCTAATTAGCAAAACTGATACAAATGTGCACAAAATATGTGATCCAAAACTAATATTTGGACAGAGGGCATTTCCATAGCCTCACCAACTTCACTGTCCCATTTAATTAGAAGGAATTTTCTGTTTTGTACCATTGATCCCTATAAGAAGTTCCTATTTATTTAGTCTAATTCTGTGCAAATTAGAGTGGAGGGTTCAACAAATTGCATATGGTATGTGCGAAATTGCAGCAATAACTGGTTTGTTTGTTTTTCTCTGAATCAGTAGAAATTTTATTGGAACTCAAAAACCAAGGTACAAGGCACAAGCGAGGGGCTCTTTACACTGTCTAAGGCAAAACAAGGCACCAAAATGCTCTGCGGAAGGCACATGCTGAATCAGGCCCGCAAATAACACTCAATCTAAGACAAACCCTGCACTAAGAACAGTAATAAACACAAGCCAATCAAACTGCAAATACACAAAAGAGCTTCACAGTGACAGCAAGTGACAAAAATTGTTTAATTCCAATTAGCTACGTGTTAATTGGTACCCTCTCAACTAGGAAATCAAAATCCCTGTACCCCCTATCAGCTAGTTAAATTGGAACTTCCTTCGGCAATTCACTTAAGAACATACTAACACCAAAAAAGGGACTCAACAGTTCATTTTGAATTTTGATAGATGCAGAAGAGTAAAAAATCATAGACCTACAAATCCCCAATCTTTAATCTCTCTCTCTATATATTAGTATTATATAGACCTACCAGTCCTTCATTGAGGCATTCCCTTTAAAAAAATCATCAACATTACTAATCAATGCAATAAACTCCAATATGCAAGAGAGCAGGAAAAACCGATTAAAAAAAAATTCTGCCCAGTCGCCTTTTATAATTCATACCCAACAAAAGCTAACACGTATTAACCAAAACAAAAGGGTGGTTTCATTTTTATTACCTTCAGCCTTGCAGTGTGGTTGCTCTCTAAGAAGCTTGGCTCAGTCCATAATGGTTAGCAATCACCTACAAATCAAAAAATCTCAAATTAGATTGCTGAAATTTTTTTAGCTTTTCCGGTTTAGGGTTTTGTTTTTCTCTTTCTAAACATAGGACTATATAAGTCAAATAAAAAGAGGCAAAAAAATCATCAACATTGCTAATCAATGCAATGAAGGAGTCCTGCTCTCTTTAAACTTGCATTACAGGTAAAGTAGTATTTTTGACAGAGTCTTATTTGGGCATTTCAATGAAAAAAAATAACTATATCAAAGGCACATATTGGTTGTAAGCCTGTAACAGCAATATAAAAGTTTCATTTTTCAATCTAGAAAGAATTCGGACAATGCATATCACAAGACCGAATGTCCAAAATTACCAAAAGATAAAAATTATTGCACTTCAAAGTGTTTTCTATATATTGTACAACTAAAGAGACTTTTTCAAAAAGATTGCAACTAAAAAGGGTCACATATGCATGCACTCACTTGCTAAAGCCGATCGGCAAGGGATATCCAATCTTCAGTGTAAGGCTGTAAGCTAATACAGAGGGAATGATAGAATCAGATATTAGATATAGTCAATTAGAAGCATAAAAACCTAGAACTATAAGTGTAAAGATATTAAAGGCAAGGTCACTAATGCAACAGTTAATGCCAGCAAAGTGAAACAGAGCAATTGTGAAGTGAAAAACGACATGGGGAAGTGATTGGTTTGTAGTTTAGTCAAAAGAGTTAAGTGACTTGTAGCTTAGATAGTTTTTGATATTTATGTTCACACATGCTGTATTTGATGTAATCTTCCTGTAACTGTTTTAGCGCATAATTTGGGAAATTAGTTTAGGTCATTCCGTTAGTATAAATTGGTAAAGCTTTGTACAGTGTATTCATTCAATCAGTTTCAATATAGAAATCACAGAAATTTCCAGAAGATTTTCTCTCTTTCTCTTAATTTCCATTAGCCTTTTCTCTTCTATGTTCTTTCTTCTCTGGTTTTTCAGTCTTTTATGGTATCAGAGCTTGAATCAGAACTTGAATCTGTTTCAATGGCGTCTCAACAAAATTCATCTTCAACCTCACAATGCGAGCTTACACCAATGGAGGATCCTCATAGCCTGTTCTTCTTGCATCATGGTGAATCACCTGGTGCAATCTTGGTTCCACAACCATTAACAGAGGATAACTATCCTACCTGGGCTCACGCAATGAAGATGGCTCTGGATGCTAAGAGCAAATTAGGTTTTGTTGATGGATCAATTATTGCTTCAATGGCAGTTACTCCTCTGGAGAAGAAGGCATGCTCTAAGTGCAATTCGATGATTTCCTCTTGGATTTTGAATTGTGTGTCGCCTCATATCACTGCGAGCGTGATTTATAGGGACACAGCTCTTGAGGTTTGGAATGCACTCAAGAATCGTTTTTCTCAAGCTAATGGACCACGAATTTCACAGCTACAGAAGCAGATTTCTACTGTGATGCAAGGTGATTCAACTGTTACTACCTACTTCACAGGGCTTCAAGCTTCGTGGGACCAATTGCTGAACTTTAGGCCTTTTCCTTGCTGTTCTTGTGGCAAGTGCACTTGTGGTGTGAATGAGAAGATCACCACTCTCCAGCATCAAGATTCACTGATGCAATTTCTCAATGGGTTGAATGAAGTTTATTCTCAAGTACGAACTCAGATTCTCATGATGGAAACTACTCCCTCAATAGATAAGGCCTTTTCTTTGGTAATCCAGGAAGAAAGGCAAAGATCCTTGGGTTTCAATCTTGGCTCATCAGTTGAACCAACTGCTTTAGCTGTTAGAAATTTGGGCTCTGGTAATGCTGGTAAGAATTTCAAGGGCAACACTGGGAAAGGCAGGCCTATGTGTAGTTACTGTGGCAAGCTAGGTCACATTAAGAAGAAGTGCTACAAGCTGGTTGGCTTTCCACCAAGTTACAAACAGAAAGAAAAGACTCCAATGGCAAACCAGATCAGTCTTGAGAGTGATCAATCTCAGCATCAACCTGAAGACTTATGCAATGGCAATTTTCCTTTCTCTTCTGAGCAGTGTCAACACTTGATCTCTTTGCTCAACACACATGCCTATGCTTCTGGTTCGTGTGAAGGGGTTCACTCTGCAAATTCTGTAATCAATCACACTGCTGCATCAGGTAATGCTTGTAACTTGTTCCAAGATAATATGTCAAGCATGCAAAATTGTGTATTTTCTATTCAAGATAATATGTCAAGTATGCAACATTCTGTGTTTTCTGTCAATCCTATGAATATGACTGCCTTAAGTAGTGAGACTTGGATTCTTGATACTGGAGCCACAGACCATATAATTCATTCTGTTTCTTTATTCACCAAAATCACTAGTTCTATTTCTACTTTTGTTCAATTGCCTAATGGTGAAAAGGTCACTGTCACTCACATAGGAACAGTTCAAGTAACCTCTACCTTAATTCTTGACAATGTCCTTTGTGTTCCTTCTTTCACATTCAATCTAATCTCTCTTAGCAAATTAACAAAATCCCTATCCTGTTGTCTTGTTTTTCTTTCCAACTTGTGTTTTATATAGGACCTGTCAAGTTGGAAAACAATTGGAGTGGGTAAATTGCACAATAATCTTTACTTGCTGCAAGCTTCATCAGGTTGCCCATCTCCATCAAGTTTTTCTTCCATCCTGCAATCTATTTTTAGTTCTTTTGCACATTCTGTTTCTAGCATTCCTGTTGTTTCTAAGCCATATCTTTGGCATCTTAGACTTGGGCATGTTTCTGACAATAAACTCAGTGTATTGCACAATTATAATCCTGATGTAATTCAATTCCAAAGCAATAAAAATTGTGTCCTTTGTCCTATTGCTAAACAGAAAAAGCTCCCCTTTCCATCTTTTAACCATATCTCTCATAATGCCTTTGATATTGTCCACTGTAATGTTTGGGGTCCTTTCATCAAGCCTACTCAAGAAGGTTTCAAATATTTTTTGACTCTTGTTGATGATGCCACTAGATCAACTTGGGTCTATCTCATGAAATGTAAATCAGATACCAGACCCTTTCTTGTCTCTTTTTACAACATGATATGTACACAGTTTCACACTAAGATCAAAGTTTTTAGGACTGACAATGCTCCTAAGTTTTTCATGAAAGACTTCTTTTCTGCCAATGGTATTATCCATCAGCATTCTTGTGTAGCCACTCCACAACAAAATTCAGTTGTGGAGAGGAAACACCAGCATATTTTGAGCATGGCTAGAGCTTTAAAATTTCAGTCCAATGTTCCTCTTTATCTTTGGGGTGAATGTGTATTAACTGCTATACATATCATTAATAGATTACCTTCAATCATTTTACATAATCAATCTCCTTTTGAGAAACTCTATGGAAAAATTCCTTCTTATGACCACCTTAAGGTTTTTGGCTGCCTTTGCTTTGCCTCAACTTTGGTTCATCATAGGTCTAAGTTTGATCCTAGATCTGTCCCTTGTGTTTTTCTTGGATATCCTTTTGGGGTTAAAGGTTACAAACTTCTTAATCTGTTAACCAAGAGGGTTTTTATCTCAAGGGATGTAATTTTTTATGAAACAATTTTTCCTTTTGTTTCTAATCCATATTCTTCTTTTCCTCATTCCAATATTCCTTTACCTCATTTATTTCCTTCCGTGGCATCACCCCATGATCCTCTGGCTTCTTTTCCCCATTCTGCTCCTACACAAGATATTATTACAGCTGTACCTACACAAGATTCTGCTACAGTTGTGCCTTCCTCTCCTTCTGCCCTTGAATCTCACTCTCCAATTGAGGCCATTTATGTTCCTATTTCTCCTACCTCCTCCACAACCATAGATATTGTACCCTCTCTTGATGTTGCTCCTCTTCCTTCTTCTCTAAGAAGGTCCCAAAGGGTTTCTAAGCCCCCTGCCTATTTGCAGTCTTACAAATGCAGTTCAGTTTCTTGTGATCAATCTACCCACTTCTCATCCTCCAACAAGTCAGGTTTCACATCTCCACTTTCAGGTCAAAGGTATTCTTTATCTTCTTATCTGTCTATTTCTCACCTATCCCCTTCTTATGCCAATTTTTGTTCACTTATCACTACCATTCCTGAACATAAGTCCTACTTTGAGGCTGTCAAACATTCTAAGTGGCAGGAAGCCATGGATGCAGAAATTGCTGCTTTGGAGTCTAACAATACTTAGACTCTCACTTCTTTACCTCCTCATAAGAAGGCAGTGTGTTGTAAGTGGGTGTATAGAGTGAAATATAGATCAAATGGCAGTATTAAGAGGTATAAAGCCCATCTAGTTGCTAAAGGATTTACTCAACAAGAAGGCCTTGACTTTACTGAAGCATTTTCCCCTGTTGCCAAAATGACTACAGTCAAGTCTTTATTGGCCATTGCTGCTGTTAGGGGTTGGCATTTGACTCAACTAGATGTCAATAATGCCTTCCTCCATGGTGACTTGCATGAGGATGTATATATGCAGCTTCCACAGGGGTTTCACTGCAAGGGGGGACTGGTTTGTAAGCTAAATATATCATTATATGGGCTGAAGCAAGCTTCCAGACAGTGGTATTCCAAGTTCTCATCTACTATTTTGCAATATGGTTTCAAACAATCTAAGTCAGACTACTCTTTATTTACTAAGAAGGCTTACAATTCATTTTTGGCTTTATTGGTTTATGTTGATGACATTCTCATTGCCAGTAATGATGTCAAGGCTATGGAAGAATTAAAAGTTTTCCTAGATCAGAAGTTCAAACTTAAAGACCTTGGAAATTTGAAATTTTTCCTTGGTATAGAAGTTGCTAGATTAGAAAAAGGGATAACCTTGTGTCAAAGAAAGTATGCTCTTGAGATACTTAAAGATGTAGGGATGACCGCTTGTAAGCCTTGCAAAATCCCAATGGATCAAAATTTGAAGTTGAGTAAAAATCAAGGATAGTTGCTGCCTGAGCCTGGAGTTTACAGAAGACTAGTTGGTAGATTGTTGTATTTGACTATCACAAGACCAGACTTGGCATATCCAGTGCATAAGCTTAGTCAATTTATGTCTAAGCCTAGAAAACCCCATTTGGACGCAGCCTACAAGGTGCTGCAATATGTTAAAAGCTGTCCTGGTCAAGGAATCCTGTTATCTTCAAAGTCTGATTTGCATTTAAAAGGATATACTGATGCAGACTGGGCTGCATGTGTGGACACCAGAAGATCAACAACTGGCTATTGTATTTTCTTAGGTAATTCTCTAAGTTCATGGAAGTCTAAAAAGCAGTCCATTGTTTCCAGATCGTCTGCAGAGGCTGAATATAGAGCAATGGCTGTGACAGTATGCGAGATAACTTGGTTGATTGCACTGTTAAAGGATCTTGAGGTCTATCACCCACAACCAGCCTTGCTTTTCTGTGATAACCAAGCAGCCATATACATAGGGGAGAATCCTGTTTTCTATGAACGAACGAAGCATATAGAGATAGATTGCCACTTGGTTAGAGATAAGGTACAAGAAAGAGTGATCAAGCTGTTTTATACTCCCACTCATACTCAACTAGCAGATTTACTTACAAAGGCTCTTAATGCTCATCAATTAGCTTTCCTACTTGACAAGATGAGCATAATCAACATACATGCATCTGATGTTAACCTTGAGGGGGGATGTAAAGATATTAAAGGCAAGGTCACTGATGCAACAGTTAATGCCAGCAAAGTGAAACAGAGCAATTATGAAGTGAAAAACGACATGGGGAAGTGATTGGTTTGTAGTTTAGTCAAAAGAGTTAAGTGACTTGTAGCTTAGATAGTTTTTGATATTTATGTTCACACGTGCTGTATTTGATGTAATCTTCCTGTAACTGTTTTAGCGCATAATTTGGGAAATTAGTTTAGGTCATTCCGTTAGTATAAATTGGTAAAGCTTTGTACAGTGTATTCATTCAATCAGTTTCAATATAGAAATCACAGAAATTTCCAGAAGATTTTCTCTCTTTCTCTTAATTTCCATTAGCCTTTTCTCTTCTCTGTTCTTTCTTCTCTGGTTTTTCAGTCTTTTAATAAGCTTTTTTTTTTTTTTTTTTTGAGAAACCTAGAACTATAAGCTTGAAGAATCATTGCTGTAGAAAGTAATATGGTACTATATCCTTGAGAATCAGTCTGGCTTGCCACAACTTTGTTTTCCAGTCAAGGCATGGGAATTAATAACATATACAAGGACACAATTTTTTTTTCCCTGCCAAAATTTTCATTTTAAATTAGAAAAATGCTAATTTTTTTTTTTCAAGAAAATATCAGGTTTTTGTGAGAATGATAAGTTAGGCCATTAGCCAATGATAATCAAGTTTGAACTTGTTCTAAAGGAGAAAGAAAAATGTAAGCCAATTTTGTAGAATAATTCCCAAGATTAGCTCAAATTACCTCAATTCAGTTCGCAATTTATTGAAATAAATTTATTTTAAAGTTCAAATTAAATACTATAAATCTAAAATTCAATTTGATTTAAAATTTGTAAATAACATAACAGAATATACAATGTGTTTTTTTTTTTTTTTTTTTTAAAGAAAGATGACACAATATACATGATTAGTTATTACAAATAAAATTTTTATCGTAAAAAATGGAAATGATTCGATTCAAATTTCCAACTTAATAGCATGCCTAAAATCTCACCAACCCTCCATTTGTTTTGCCAAAAAAGCAAGCAAATATATAGTAGTGACAAGTAAGAACTTTTGATGATTCAAACTCTATAGTCTGTATGTAGACGGTTTTTTTATTTTTTTGAAAAATGAAAATCAACCTCTATAAGTCAAATGGTAGCATCAAGCAATTATATACGAAGCATATGATGATCTCAGGGGCAATAACTATGTCAAATATTCAGTGCTTTTACAATAGATTATAGCTAAGTGCAAAATTATTTGATTTAACTAGAAAAATGAAACCAACTCAGCATGAAAGTGGATATGCTAATATCCTATTCTGACATTTCAATATGTGATTGAAGTGGAAAGTGTCAGCAGTTTTTTGAGCTCTTGGACAGTTAGCCATGGCTTTGTAGCATTACATGTACGGATTTAAATGACTAATAATTCAAATTATAACCCTACATAATTAAATTATAAAAAGAATGCAATTGAATCATAAATTCAGTATGTGAAATTATTGTTTAAAGAATTTGGGGATGGAGTTCTACTTCTTCAGAGTTTTGATTTTTAAATTCAGTATGTGAAATTTGAGCACCACTGATGCTAAATCAATTTTGTTGGCTTAAGCATTTTGCATAAAAAAATTAATTGAAATTTTGAATTGTAAATATAAGAGATTGATTTTGATTCTGATCATTAAATCTTGGAATTTTCCTTTTTAAATTTTCAGGTATGGGATGGAAATCGATTATCCGAGTGTTTCAACAACATATATCCGTCTTATAGCTATTTCATTGGTTTAGTCATTATTGTTTAGTTGATTTTTTTTTTCTAATACAGAAACACACAGTTATTGTTTCAGTGGATTTAAAATTTCTTTTCCTTAATGATTTATACGGTTTTAGGTTTCGGGGTGAAGGTGGACAACTCATAGAGATCTAACTTCCCAATTTTTTGACCATCCGATAAACCTGTTTGCTTAATATTGTCATGCAAGTTCATAGAAGGATTTCATCAAACACATAATTTGCATTACAAAACCACAAATGAAAATAGAAATAGAAAATAAAGACAAAATCAAAACAAATCATTGAAAATACTATGAAACAAAACCCACAAACAAATCAAACGAATCCCAAACAAAACCCACACACAAATCAGAGGAAATCCAAACAAACCCACACAAAAAAATGAAACCCACAGAAAACCCCAAAGCTTTTATGATTCAGATTTAGTAGAAAGAGAGAAATAGAGTTGAGAGAGACAAACCTTGCTGGGAGAAAGATTTTTCGAAGCATTGACTCCAGAGAACAGAGGAAGAGAGTGCGTTTTCTGAGATTTGGGCGCATGGCGGCGAGACTGCGGCGGTGAGATTAGGGATCGAGCTGCGTGGCACAGAGCACGGTGGCCAGCTGCAGAGAGTGCGTTTTTAACAATTTTTTATTAAAAATAGGTCTCGCAGTACTATTCACACGTTTAAAGATTATTTTGCTATAGTGTTTTCAGTTTTCAACAATAAGCTCTATCCAAACGGACCCTAAGCTGAGAGTTAGGGTTATTTTCACAATGACAGTTTTTTTGTTTTTGTATTTATAGTTGCCTTTAGAGTTGTGTTTTGTTAAACGCAGCTGTGGGTTCCACATAAATGTGACTAATCACTGACCTTGTAGAAATTTGACCCTTGGGGTGAAAAAGAACTTCAAAAGTTCAGTGTAATTTTTTTCCCCACAAAATTTTGGGGTGTTGCAAATGAGAGAGATTAGAATTTTGAATGGGTTCTTGACACTGGATAGAATCAATGATGTCTTTTTTTTTTTTTTTTAATTTTTCTTATGAACTAAAATCAATAATTTCTTGATCACACTCAACTTCACAATTTGTCAAATTGTGCAACTGTGAGTATCAAAGAAAAGTGATGAATTCATATAATTAGTGGTGGGTATTAGATGGAAAATATTTATCACTCACAATTGCACACAAGGTATCAAGTTGTGCAATTGACAAGCAGCCAATTATGTTACAAAAAGAGTAACTGTAAAAAAATGTAGGCCTAAAATTACTCTTACTAGATGTAAATCAATAATAAGTAATAACTTCAAATTATCAAAGATTATTAATAAGTAGCTTCCAGCTATGAGCTATCAAAAATTTCCGTTTTTACTTTTCAAATCTTAAAAAAAAAAAAAAAAAAAAGAGAAAAAGCGTTTCATTTTGTGTGCGGAAAGTGAAGGATTTAGCCCTTGGATCATGTGGGCTCAGTGAAGTGATGGGATTTTTATTTATTTATTTATTTTTGCACTTGATAATTTAAAGGCTTTAAATTTGCAATTGTTGTTGTACCAAAACGAGAACAATGAGTTTCTATTTGCAAATTGAAGCATATTGAACATGTTGGTTGTACAATTTCATTGTTAGAATATGGTAAATTTGTGTTTTTTTTCCTGAATTTTTATCAAGCAATCATGAGTGATGAAGGAGAAAGGACTTGTCCTCTCTGCGCAGAAGAGATGGATTTGACTGATCAGCAATTGAAGCCGTGCAAGTGCGGCTATGAGGTTTGGGAAAAGTCTTGGGCCACAAAAAAACCCACACACAAACCCACAACTCGCCACATAGGTCTTGAATGAAACATTATTATAATGCAAATATGATGCAATGCATGAACATTTAACATCATTTTGACAAAACCCATCCCAAAAATTTAGCAAAAACTTCATTGAATTTGAAAAATCTCAAAAAGTTCCAAAAATTTAGGTCAAAAATATGAAATGCATGATGAAGAGAGGGATTAAGGACCTTACCAAAGAAGAAGAACAAGATCAAGGTCAAAAAACTCTTAGGAATGAAGTTTGGAGTAAGAGAAAGGAGTTTGGGAGGTGAAAAGGCTAAATGTAATCAAGAGATATCGAGGAGAAATGATCTAAAATCACGAGGCCGCTATATATAGAAAATCATAATTCTTGACAGATAGAGAGCTGTCGAGAATTAAAAAGCGTGAGAGAAGCTATCGAGGGCTGTCTAGAGGTTTCTTTAGCAAGGATGCTTGATGGATTGAGGAAGCTACTGAGCAACTATCGAGAGGGAAGAAACTTCCTCGATGGATCGAAATAGCTATCGAGAATGTGATAAAGAGTAGCTGAAGAGCTCGATAGATGGCCCAGTTGTCGAGAGGTATCAAGAAGCTGTTGAGATTGCTTAAAAATAGTTTTTCAAGAAGAGAAAAACACAGATATAAATGCAATCAAGCATGCTATGCAACCAATGATCCAAAAACATTTTAAAACCTCAAAATCATCTCTCAACAAGTAAAATGTCAATCACATAAATCCCAAATGCACACACACACACACTAAACAAGTCTAGCCAATTTTATATTTCAAAAATAAGTTAAGACAGTTTAGTGAACTTACATTAACATATATATTCCTTTTAATGGCCAAATCACATTGTACCTACACATGTTTCAAAAGTAGCAAAAAATATTGCATGTTGTGAGTGAAAAACATCGCAAGATTGCATAAGTGTCTACATGTTATGACGATTTAAGATATGAGAAAATCACTTTAACTCACACACATAATCATAACCGTTTGATGGAGACTATCACCTTCGAGGTACATCCTATAACTCCCACATCTCCTAGAAAACATGCTTGCAATCATATATAAAGCATTTTGATCTTTTTGCTTTTATTTTTCTTTGACATTCCACTTTTGCTATGATGAAGCATACAAATGTCATTTCATAATTGGCATGTAACAATTGTGAGATGGTTATTTTTGTCTTTCTCTTAGGATTTTCTAGTCCTTCTCATCAAAAAGAGTGATACGAGTGTTAAGCACAAGTGATTTCTTAACCTTACTCATCACAAACACGAGCCACAAAGTTCACTTGCTTAGTTGTGCATAGAGATGCTCATTTGAGCTACAAAAGATACAAAGTTTAGAAAACTTTGTTTCAATGGCCATCCAAGGTGCACAAGTACCAATGTACATAAACACACACTGTTTTTGTATTTTTTTTTATTATATAAAAACAAAACAAAGCAAAACTAAATGGTAAACAAACAAAAATATGTTAAACAAAGCAATGCATAAAACTAGACTAACTTAAATGCAAAAACAAAGCACACAAGTAATGCAAAACAAAAACAAGAAGCAGAGAGAGTGAAAAAGTGACAGAATCACTTGGAGCCCTTTTTCTTCCACACCTCAGAAGAACCTTTCTGTTTAGCAAACCCTTGATCCGGTAGTGAAGGGGAAGAATTGAAACTGTTCAAGTTCGAAAGAAACATAAGGGCTTTGAAAAGGTCTTCAAGAGGAGCAAAGGAGGATGAAAACTAATTCTGGTTTCCCAACATGATCATACTATTGCTCTATTAAGTGACTAACCACTTATTGCAATTAGGTCGAGTATGTCTAGCTGCTCCATGGTGATGAAAGAGATGCTGCTTCTTTTGTTTAGGCTTTTGAGAGTTTCCCTTCTTAGCCCTAGGGTTCTTACTATCTTTCTTGTCATGCTTAAGAGGTGTTCCTAAGATAGATTTACCCTTGTCTATGTTTTCACTAGCTAATTCATTTTTGACATCATTGTTCTTAGTTTCAATATTATTAGTAGGAGGAACAAAAACAATAGTACTAGAAGTAGCAATATTAGGAGAAGAGAAATCATACCTTAAACCGGTTTGATCGGAAGCAAATTTTTGAAAAATAAGCATCTCATGAGCTTAGCACTTGAAGTCCTTTCCAACTAAGCTCTGACTTGGAACAGTTCTGCCTCAAGCTTCTTGGTCTTCTCAGCCAAGAAATTATTCTCAAATCTCAGTGCTTTAATAGTTTGATGGGCTTTATCAAACTTTGTGGAGATTTCTTCTCGCTTAAGCTCCACATCACTAAGCTTCTTGGTGGATAACCTATACAATTTCTCATGTTTTTTCAAGATCTTGTATAACTTTGCGTAGGCTTTGTGGATGTCATCTTGTTCATCTATCTTCTCAAATTTAGACTCCACCAAGTCCTCTTCTTCATCCAAATCTTCAACAATTCCTTCAGTAGGATTTGCAGTAGGAGTGAAGGCATTTAGGATTCCATCATCCTCATTGTCAGAATCATCCTTAGGCTCAGCGTTGCTTAATGTAGCAACAAATGCCTTGCTTTTTCCAATGGTCTTGAGATATGTAGGGCACTCCAGTTTCATGTGTCCAAAACCTTAACCCCCAAAACACTTAGGTCTTGAGGGAATAGTGTATTGACCGCCATCCCTAGCATCCTTCTTCCCTTTGTTTTGGCTTTTAAACTGAGAAGAATTAGATTTTCTACGGTCCCTGTCGAAGCCTTTCCCATTGGCATTCTTCATGAACTTCTTGAATTGCTTTGTGAGGTAGGACTTCATCTTAGAATCTTCATCGTCTGAAGACTCATCGGTATCATTACTCTTGGCCTTCAATGCCAAGCTCTTGCTTTTGCTCGATTTCCCGATCCTTGTCAAACCAAACTCATATGTCTGCAGGTTGCCAACGAACTCTATCGAAGGAATTTTGTCAATGTCCTTTGATTCCTCAATCGTAGTGATCTTGGCATGAAATCTCTCGGGTAGATATCTAAGCACCTTTCTTACAATCTTAGGTTCAGGAATGGTTTCCCTAAGATTAAAGGCTAAGTTCACTATGTCCTTGAGCTTGACATAGAACTCATTGAATGACTCATCCTCCTCTATTTTAATATCTTCAAGGCTCATGGTAATTCTCTGAAGCTTTGAATCTTTGACAGCCTTAGTTCCTTCATAAGTTGTCTGGAGAATGGTTTATGCTTCCTTAGCAGTTTCGTTAAAGGATATCTTCTTGAACTCCATTTTCGTGATTGCACTGAATAGAGCATTCAATGCCCTGATGTTGAAGTTTGCCAACTTAATCTTATCATCATCCCAGTCGCCCGATGCTTCTGTAGGCTTGGTCCAGCCTATCTTCACTACTTGCCACACCTTTTCATATAATGACTGCAAGAAATCTCTCATGTGTACTTCCAGTATGCATAGTTAGTGCCATCAAATAAAGGAGGTATAAGAAGAGATTGTCCTCTATCCATGACAAACAGGGGTCATTGGATCACACAACAAAGATTAAAACCTAATTAGAGTGTGCCTACTCTGATACCGCTTGATAGGCCAAGAAAGTATTGACCCCTTGTGATGAATTAACAAATTAATTAGCCAAGTTAATTAATTAATTCAATTAGCATGCAATAAGTATGGTAGCAAAAAAAAAAAACTCCAACTAAGTAAATATGTAGCAGAAATTAAATTGACACGGTGATTTGTTTTTGAATGGGGAAAACCTACATAGCAAAAATCTCACTGGGTGATTTTAAGGCCACCACTCCTAAGAATTCACTTTTATCACAATAAGCGGTTACAAGTAAAGGAATTCCAATACCTTATACCAACCTACAGTTGAACCCTTAACCCAATACCCAATTGGACTTCTTCTGTAGTGACAATCTCTCCTTTTAATGCACGGCTCCTAGTACGTGACTAACCAATAGATGTGTGGATCCTAGTGCGTGACTTAATCACCAACTTGAGAAAGATGTTGGCTGCAGAGTTCTTCAGTTCATCATACGATGAAGATCAAGAAGCTCCTTGGTCATAAAACCTTACGGTGTACAAACATAATAGCTTCTTCAAGTGAAAGATGAACTAGAGTAAATTCTGTCACTAGTTACAATTTGCATGAACAAAACTTTGCTTCACACTTGCGCAACCCTAGATGGCCCTTAAAATAATCCTTATATATGATTAAGGTTATGAGAAAAGAATGCCCAAACATATACCCGCGGATTGGATGCAAAACAGAACTGAAAAATCTGTTTTTCATAAACCTTGATAGATAGCTATCTATCGGGCTAGCTGTCGAGCCACAGGTTGAAACAGTTTTTAAACCTCAATAGATGCTAGCTGTTGAGCTTTAAAATCCAACACTTTCTCAATTGATTCTTGGATAGACTTGCATGGCTTTAACACTTGAACTTGAAACCTTGTTCCTTGAAGTATTAAACACATACTAGATCTACCCAATTACAAATAAAGTATGTTTTGTTAAAGGATTAACCAATCACATAAAATATTGACATATGTTCCTAACATTGAATCACATATGTCCTAACAATAAGGAATCTTACCAACTACCCTGGCCTATCCCGAAATACCAACCTATAGTTGAATCTTTGCTCCAATACCCAGTTGGTCTTGATCTTGTAGTATTCTTCTTTCCTTTGATGAAAAAACCTCCAATTTGTGACTAACCCTTTGCACGGATCCTCATACGTGACTAACTCCATCAACTTGACCAAATGTTGTTGACTGCAAAGTTCTTCACTTCATCAACAATAAAGATTTGGAAGCACTTGGTTACAAAACACTATGGCGTACAAACGCAGTAGCTTCTCACAGAGAAAATAAGTCTCTTGGTCTCTGTAGCCATGTATGACGAATTTTAAAATATGCCTTATATATGTCTAAGGTTGTGAGAAAAGAAACCCTAAACAAATACACAAGCTAAGCTGAATTTCAAATCTAGAAAACTGAAAATCGTAAATCTTGATAGATCGAGCTTCTGTCAAGCTATCTATTGCGCTTCAAATTAAGTGTCGATAGCAAGCATCTATCGAGCTATCTGTCGGGACTTATGAACAGCTTTTCTTCACTTGTTTCTTGGACTAATTTTCATGTCTTTAATACTTGACTTGAACAACATGTTTCTTTGAAATACTAAACTCATCTTAGATATACCCAATTACAAGTAAAGTGCATTTTGTCAAAAGATTAGCCAATTACAATAATATATGACCTTAACAATCTCCCCTTTTGGTAATCCGTGACAAAACTACAAACAACAATTATGAGAAAGGTCCAACACAACTATTCCATAATTTACAAGAGTACATAAGTCTAACCCTACAACGAACTCTTGAAAAGCTCTGCAAAAAGAGAGATCTTGGAATGGTAGACTTGCAACTTGTCTTTACTGAAGCACTTAAACAAGATTCATCAAGGCATCAAGTGTGAAACATAGACAAGTTGTATACAAGAATAAACATGTGTATAAACAAAGAAAAGGAACAACACATGTAAGACAAGGGTGAAGAAAAGTGCATACAACATCATATATCAAAAGAATACAATGTATGTAAAAAGTGGTCACAAGACCATGGTACATGAAGTAGGAAACAATACAACAAAACCTCACTACATCCTTCAAAACACACTCTTCCTCTAACTAGTCTATTCCTATGCTAGTGCTCCCCATAACAAAAAGACTACTCTCATCTACAAAATTACTTTTTTTTTCTTTTTTTTTCTTTTTTGTCACGAGTGATAAAGGGTGAAACACTGAGAGGCAGTCATCTCATCATCAGTCTTGGAGAAAGAAGCATCATCACCATCATCATCTCCACCATCCGAAGAAGACTCAGCTAGCTTGAGTGAGGGAGAAAGAGCAAAACCACCTAGGCGAGACTGGCGGCGAGCAATGCGACTAATCTTGGTGTTCATCTGACACATCTCATCAAAAAGATGGTCAAGACAACTACCAGAATTAGCACAAATGTGTGAAAGCTACTCCACGATGTTAGCAAGAGAGACATCTGCCTTAAAGGAGGAAGAAGGGGTAGATGAGGAAGAGGGTTGAGAGGTAGGAGCTACAAGGGCTGCGTTCATCATCTCCACACGTGGCCGCTTTGTAGTAAGCTGTGATAGGCCGAGAATGCATAGACCCCTTATGATAAATTAATCAATTAATTAGCCAAGTGAATTAATTAAGTTAATTAACATGCAATATGCGTGGTAGCACAAACAAATCACCAACAAAGTTGATATTGTACGTTTTTAGACCCCTTAAAACAACCAGATTAACCTAGTTATTTAGCTAAGTTATTAACTTAGGTAAATTATGTAGATCTAGGTTAACACAAAACAATCATATTATGCAAAGCAGCGGAAATATAAATAACACAATGATACGATGACCCAAGAAAACCAAACCGCTAAAAAATCTGGGGAGGATTTAACCTAGCTATCCTCAAGGTAAAACTGAATCCATTATGAAAGAATTAAAGTTTACACAATAGCGACTTAGACCACTAGCATCCTATTGCTACATCGAGTAGGAAACTTGCTACCATGACCACGTGATAACTTCGAGTTCACGAACTACTTCTTTCTTGGATTCCTAACAAGCACAAGCACTCTCGCTTGTATATCTTTAAGCTCTAAAATCTGAAACTGAAACGATCATCAAGTTCTTTACATAATCTTGATCCTTGATAACTCTAAGTATGTGTGAAGGCAAAAACCTCTAGATCTCACAGAAGATTCACACACATAGCATTAACAACCTCTAAAAACGTGGCTAGGATTTTTCCTTTTATACCTAGGGCAAAACATAAAACCCTACACGTAAAACAGACTTAGGCTGAGTTGGAAAATTCTGCAGAAAAATAATTTGCACGACTTTCGATCGATTGAGCCAGGCAGAATTGCAAAGTAAATTCTGCAGTAACTCGACTCCAAATTTACATAAAAGACACATACTTTGAGCAGCCTAAATAAGACTAAAATGTTTTGATCATGGTTTGCCAATATTACAAATTAGTGTTCTAACAAATTTAAACCTAAAGGTCTTAGAACTTAACAAATATGCAATAGAAAATAAAGTTGACACAGTAATTTGCTTTCGAATAGGGAAAACTTACATGGCAAAAACCCTCACTGGGTGATTTTAAGGTCACCACTCTTGAGAATTCACTATTATCACAATAAGCGATTACAAGTAAAAGAATCTCAGTACCTTATACCAACCTACAGTTGAACCCTTACCCTAAAACCTAATTGGACTTATTCTATAATGACAATCTCTCCTTTTAATGCACGGCTCCCAGTACGTGACTTGATGGAAAAATACTTGTTTGTATCACATACTAAACATACGCAGCAAAAAATTAATGGATCTACTTTATTCGCAATTGTTAACATGTACTATGCAAATTTCAGAATTCAAGAACAAGAGAGCGTACCTTTGTGTGACGAAAATTAAAACAAAAATTAGAAGTACTCGGGAACACTTTTAATCTTCACTCTAATTCCACCTTACGCCCAAGAAGTGTGATCTCTCAATCAATTTCCAAGGGAGAATGATATAGTGTCTCACTCTCACATACACACCATTTCACAATGATGTCTCTCTTTTTGATACATTGAAATTTTGTATGTTTCTCTCTTTATAACTGATTATTTAATTGGGCTAATCTTTTGGGCCTTTCCAATTGGGTTTTAGTATGTGGCTTGGAGTGCGACCAAAAGGGATCAATAAGACACTAGCTCTAATAGGCCTTAAGCTTTTCTATCAACTCTTGACAAGTCCAAAGTTACCATTAACTATATTTAATACCACTATATAAATATAATTGCACTCTAGGGCTTATTTATAAATTATATCCCAAGACATTATTATATATGCAACCCCTTCATAAAATATTCGAAATAATACAAAGTCATAAATATAGACTGTCATTTTGAAGATTACTACATCTTAATCCTTAAGTACCCAGTTTAATATTTTAAGTTATTCATCATATATTTATGAAATCCAATTTCATAAATATATACTTTAGTAACTATTTACTAAAGTAGTTAGGCCTAACATTCTAAATAACAAACCCATTAAACTTATCTCAAGAGAATATTTTGTATTTCCGTTAAGAGACTATGAATTCCATCTTGAAAATATATATTCCATCAACACTAAATGTGATTGTCCAATATACTGAGGTTTTGACCATACTTTAGATCTCGCTCTTGATATATCAGAGCAACTTACACTTCATGATCAAGTCCATTATCCTCTCAGGATTAAGAGTTCATGTAAATAGAAGTTGTGAGATTTATTATTCATTTAACAGTCGTTAAGAGAATAATAAATCTCACAGCAGTCCAGTTCAATATGTCTTAATTCTTAAAGCATATCAATATACCAACTAGAAGTCTTCACTTCCATAATCAAGACAAATCATCTTAGTTGATATATTATAGTCTTCGCAGATGAAATGCCCAATTTCATCACCGACTACGAATCAAAATTCTGAGTTTATAAAGAACTTGTGACTTATATCTTCTATGACTAAATTACATAAAGCACATACTATGCATCTCATGGACTATATAATAATGCCCAATATTCATGTTACCATTATTTGAGATTATAATAAAACAACTTTATTAATACAACATTGAGTCATACATAATATCATACATAGCATCATACAATAGGATTTAAGGGCACTAAACCTAACAATCTCCCACTTGCCTTAAAGACTATTGTGCACTAATCTAACTCCCATTCCCTCCAAATGTGACTTGAAAGTCTTTTGAGGCAAGGCTTTGGTGAAGGGATCCGCTAGATTACTTGCACTATCAATCTTTGCTATCACTACATCTCTGTGAGTAACAATGTCTCGAATGATATGGTACTTTCTCTTAATGTGTTTTCCTTTCCTGTGATTCATTGGATCTTTGGCTTGTGCAATCGCTCCACTATTGTTGCAAAACAATGTGATGGAAATTTGCTCCATTCTCACAACACCAAGATCAGAAAGGAATTTCTTGAGCCAAACAGCTTCCTCTGCCATCTCACAAGCAGCAACATATTCAGCTTCTATGGTGGAGTCTGCAATACAAGATTTCTTAACACTCCTCCAACTTATAGCTCCACCTCCCAAAGTGAACACACAACTTGAAGTGGATTTTTTGAAATCAAGATCTGATTGAAAATCTGAATCTATATAGCCAATGGAAGTCAAATCCTCACTATGGTTAACAAGCACATAATTTCTCGTTCTCCATAGATACTTGAGAATATGTTTTACAGCTTGCCAATGTTTTGGTCCTAGATTTGATTGATATCGGTTGACCATGCCGACTGAATAACAAATATCTGGTCTAGCACAAAGCATGACATACATGAGACTTCCTACTATAGAAGCATAAGGAACTTGTCTCATCATATTTTCTTTCTCTTGAGTCTTAGGCCTTTGGTCATTAGAAAGAGGAGCTCCATGTCTGAAAGGAAGCAATCATTTCTTGGAGTTTGCATGCTAAACCATTCTAGAACTTTATTTATATATCCAGCTTGTGATAAGTCTAACATCTTATTATTATGATCTCGCCAAAGCTTGATCTCTAGAATAAAGTTAGCCTCACCCAAGTCCTTCATATCAAATTAGCTTGACAACCAAACCTTTACTAATGGCATTACCCCTACATCATTTCTAATGAGTAGAATATCATCAACATAAAGTACTAAGAACATTACTACTTTACCTTGACGTCTTTTGTACACACATGGTTCATCTAGATTTTGTTTAAAACCAAATGAATTGATTGCTTAATTAAATCTAATGTTCCATGATCTAGATGCTTGTTTAAGTCCATAAATGGACTTTTTCAACATGCATACCATATGCTTTTGGTTCTTTGCTATGAAACCTTCTTATTGCATCATATAGATTTCCTCTTCAAGATTGCCAATGAGAAATGCAGTCTTGATATCCATTTGCCAAATCTCATAATCATAATGAGCAACAATGGATAAGAGAATTCTAATAGATTTTAGCATTATTACTGGTGAAAAGGTTTCTTTATAATCAATACCTTCTTTTTGTGTATACCCTTTCGCCACTAGCCTTACTTTAAAGGTTTTAACCTTTCCATCTATCCCTCTTTTTCTCTTGTAAACCCATTTGCAACCAACAGGTTTAATGTTGTTAGGCGCCTTTACAAGATCTCAAACATGATTGGAACACATAGAATCCAATTCAGATTTCATAGCTTGGACCCAATGATGTGCATCTATATCATTCATTGCTTCATCATAAGTGTAAGGATCAGTTATGGCCTCTTCTGAGATAGCTTCAAAAGTTTCTTCCAGACCTATAAATCTTATAAGTTGCCTTACATTTCTTCCACTATGACGTGACACTTGTGTACTAGACATCTCTTGAGTAGCATCTTGTGGTGTATCTAATACAGCTACATCATTCGTACTTTCATTCATTAGTTGTTCACTTACAGGTTTATTCATTTCAGCCAATACCACTTTACCTCTAGGAGTAAAGTTATTCATATAGTCATTTTCCAAAAATTTAGCATTTGTACTAACAAAAACTTTGTTATCATTTCAATTATAGAATAAATAACCCCTAGTTTCTTTTGGATAACCCACAAGCAAACATATTTCTGATTTTGGTTCCAACTTATTAGACTTCCCCTTTAACACATGTGCTAGGCAACCCCAAATGTGAAGATATTTCATACTGGGCTTACGCCCACTCCACAATTCCATGGGTGTTTTAGGAACAAATTTTGATGGAATTAAATTTAAAAGGTGTATTACTGTATCTAAGGCATATCCCCAAAAAGAAATTGGTAAAGTTTAGTAACTTATCATGAACCTAACCATTTACAAAAAAGTCCTATCCCTTCTCTCCGCTACACCATTTTGTTGAGGAGTTCCAGGTGCAGTCAATTGGGATACAATCCCATTCTGAATTAAGCAATCCTTGAAATCCCCAAAAAGGTATTTGCCACCTCAATCAGATTGAATGGTCTTTATGCGTTTACCTAATTGATTCTCAACTTCAGCCTTAAACTCTTTGAACTTTTCAAAGGCTTTAGACTTCCATCTCATTAGGTACACATAACCATATCTTAAGTAATCATCCGTAAAAGTGATGAAGTACTCATAACCTCTGTATGAACCAATTCAAGCATCTCTTAGGCTCTTCTACCTTTTGCATTTAAAGGTCGTTTGGTCATTTTACCTTCCAAACAAGATTTGCAAATAGGAAATTCATCAAAGTCCATGGGCTGTAAAAGTCCATCTTTGATTAGTCTTTGAATCCTATTTGAATTAATATGACCCAAACGTAAGTGCCAAAGAAATGTGAGAGCTACTATCTAATTCAGAATTGTATAATTCATGCTTATCAAGAGTTAAAATATAAAGGCTATCTACAATATTGCCAGAACAGATAAACATTTTATCCTTCTTTATTACAACATTGTCTTTCAAGATAACATAATATCTATGTTTAACTAAATAAGTTACAGAAATTAAATTCCTACGAACATTAGGTACATATAGACAGTCTTCTAATATTAAAACCTTAGACTCAAAGCATAAATTAAACATTCCAACAGCCATAACCAATATCCTGCTCCCATCAGCCAAAGTAAGAAACAATTCCCCTTCATTAAGCTTTCTGGTCTCCTAGAACCCCTGCAAGGAATTGCAGATATGATTAGTACAACTTGAATCTACACACTAAGAATCCATGGGATTTTGTACCAAACATATTTCAAGAAGGAATGAACTTTTCATACCCTTATTATTGGCAACCCTAAATTTTGGATAATTCCTCTTCCAATGTCCTTTCTCACCACGATGGAAACATTTTCCTTTGATCTTCTTTCTTTTGTCGGCAACTCCTAAGGCAATTTGTTTACCATCTTTCTTGGTGAAATCCTTCTTCTTCTTCTTCTTCTTCTTCTTCTTCTTCTTCTTCTTACCCTTGCCTTTCGGTTTAGGTTGAGAAGTAGAAGCTTCACCCATATTGGCTTCAACACTAGAAGTACCAAGGATGCCTTCCACTACTACCAATTCATTCATTAATTCAGACAATAAATAAATCTTTTTGTTTATATTATAATTGAGTCTGAATTCCTTGAATGATTCCGGTAGTGACTGAAGTATCATATCCACTTGGGATTCTCCATCAATATCGGCACCTAAAACTTCCAATGTATTCAAATTAGAGATCATTGTGAGACAATGCTCTCTCACTTAATTGCCTTCAACCATTTTGGTATTATAAATTTGCCTCATGGTTTCTTGCCTTACAAAACGGCCTTGCTCACCAAACATCTCCTTCAGATTTAGCATTATGTTCGAAGCTAGTTCTACATCTTGCATTTGATGCTGTAGAACATTTGAGATAGATGCTAGGATGTAGCACTTGGCCATCTCATTAGATTTCTACCAACGATCATATTGTTGTTTTTCCTCAAGAGGAGCATCTAATGAAGGAAAGGTAGGACATGGTTGAGTAAGCACATATTTGTGCTCTTCAGCTGTAAGAACAATGTCCAAATTTCTTTTCCAGTCAACATAGTTGGATCCAGTCAGTTTGTTTTGATTAAGAATAGTAACAAGTGGGCTAAATGATGCCATGATCAAATCTCAAAACAATATATATGAATATAATAAGTAAATTGGACATTAACAATTTAGCATATAAACATATAGTATGGAACCTTAATAAAACCATAATATAATATATGCAACGACAACTCAATCTCATGTTCAAAATTCCTTGGAAGTAAGTAAATTATAAACACTATGATTGATTGAGAACTATTCTCATTATTAGTGCTATCATGATAACTCTTATCAAACACTAATAACATGCCATATTCCCTTTAGCCTCAAAGTAATAATGACATAGCTCTAAAGGGAGGTTAATATTAAACTTAGTCTAGTGTACACCATTGACTGAATTTTATGTGAGTCATAAAGTAAATCCATGGTAGCGTGGTTGTTCTTAATGTAAAAACACATATCATCCATCATTAAGAAGTTTAATCTGTAATTCCATGAAGTAAACACCCACCAAAGGGAGCAAGGCATATAAGCCAAGGCAAGGTGTTTAATCATACTACTATAAACTGTCAATGGAGGCCGTGAAATCCAATCCTTGTATCTCTCTCCCACTAGATGTTTTAAATTAAAGGTTTTATTTTGTATACATTTGTAATATAATCACACACAGCCTTGCACTCTATACATTTGAAAATACTTAGAAAAAATTCAAAATTCCCTTCGGCGGCATTTTTGCGGGTATCTCGCGACTAAACTCCTCCCGCGAAATTGAATTATGGCAAAAAAATGAAAACACAAAAATCAGACAAAAACTTTTGCAGCTGTCTCACGACTATTCGCGAGTAAAGCTTACCCGTGAAAAACCCGTGTTTTCAGATTTTAAAGGGAAGATCTGAACAATTTTCAACGGTTTTTCATGAACAAGCAACCACAATATGAACATAATAGATGGGATTTGATATCAAAACTGAATTCTATTGATGCTATAGACTTAAAGATCAATTTGACATACTTAAATTCAAATTTAAACAACATCATAACATCAATATCAGTTTTCATCAAATTATAGTTTCAACAACCATGCAGAAAATTAAATACATATATAATCTTCTAACATCATGAAACTATTATTTCTAATTCCAAAACTCACAAAACATGTTATAAAGATTCGAATTGAAGACCGCTCTGATACCATTTGATGGAAAAATACATGTTTGTATCGCATACTAAACATACACAGCGGAAAATTAACGGATCAACTTCATTCGCAATTGTTAACATGTACTATGCAAATTTCAGAATTCAAGAACAAGAGAGTGTACCTTGGTGTAGTGAAAATCAACAGTTAACGCCCAAGAAGTGTGGTCTCTCAATCAGTTTCCAAAGGAGAATGATAGTGTCTCACTCTCATATACACACCATTTCACAATAATGTCTCTCTTTTTCATACATTGAAATTCTGTATGTTTCTCTATTTATAAAAGATTATCTAATTGGGCTAGCCTTTTGGACATTTCCAATTAGGCTTTAGTATGTGGCTTGGAGTGTGACCAAAAGAGACCAATAAAACACTAGCTCCAATTAGGGGTGTGCGCGGTTCGGTCGGCTCGATTTTTTCTCAAATTTGTTACCGAACCGATAAGGATTGATTTTCTTATAATTGAAACCGATGCATACTGCTTAGGGTCGGTTTTTTGACATATAGCGGTGCGGTTTTTTGCGGTCGGTTTAATCAGTTTGGTCGATTTAAAACATTAAATATTCCATTTGTTTTTTTATAAAAAAAATATGTTCAACCAATTGATAATTTGATATATATGCCCATAAACATAGTGACATTAAAACAATTGATAATTTGATATGTAATCAATAAAGAAATATGCCCAGAAACAGATATATAAACAAACTGATATATAAGCAATTAGCCCAGAAACAGATTGATGATATAGTGAGTAGTTACTAGCTCTTGTACTTTGTGTTAACTTGTTCTTTTTATACTTTGGCTATCACTTGAACCAATCTACCAGACCAATCAAAGAAGTAAAGATATGAAGGGTGAGAGAACTCTCTTAGTCTTAGTCTCCCCTCCCTAACAATCAAAATGCAGAAAAAAAAAAAAAAAAAGAGTTAGCAAACTTAAAATTATAATTGATTTGATTAACAATTAAAGTGTTAATTGTTAATTATGGGCCATTGGGCTGCTACGTTATGGGCCATTTCTTTGGAATCACCTTTAAAATAGCCTATTGCAAACCCAATGTAGTTGTTTTCTTCAATTGCCGAAACTCTCACCTGCTATGCATTCTCAAGACAGGAATAAGGAACACATAGAAGAAATATTCTTCAACTGCGAAATTTACATATTCCCACGTATGGGACAACAAAACATGACTTTCTCCAATATGAAGACACTTTACAAACTTAGAATCGTACAAACATAGCAAGATATCAGGTTCACCTCATTACTAACTTCGCCAATTTTGAAGCTTCCATAAGTGCGGTAATTGGCCTGGTCGTGACTCGTGAATGGTGAGCCTGCCGAGCTGTAAGTGGCAACTCAGTGGCTCACGGTCAGTTGTTGGTCACAGTCCACGGACTCAGGCGAGAGCAAAAGATACAAAGATAGAGCATCTAAGAGAGTTGAGCGGCTGAGAGTACAAAAATTCTATTTATACTGGGCAGAAATCAGCAAGACAACAACCCTAACTCAAAATGACGTGGTTTGAAATATTGTGTTTTTTAATTACTAAGTGAAACGAATTGTTTTGTCAACAAAACACAAAACTTGAAAACAGTAAAACACCCACAGAGGTCAGAACGAAACAAAATATTGCCACATCGGTCGGTTCGGTAACCAACTCGGTTTGGAGTTGCAGTTCTGATGGCAGCACCGCACCGGTGTCGGAGCGGGATTCTCCATCCGATTGTCGGCCTCGGCTCCGTCAGTCGGTGACAGAGGCGGTACGGTTTGATTGGCGCCGGTCGGTTGGGTCGGCTCCGGTATCACTCTGCTCACCCCTAGCTCCAATGGGCCTTGGGCTTTTCTGTCAACTCTTGGCAAGTCCAAAGTTATCATTAACTATATTTAATACCACTATATAAACATAGCTATACTCTAGGCCTTATTTATAAATTATATCCCAAGATTTTATTATACATACAACCCCTTCATAAAATATTCGTAGTAATACAAAGTCATAAATGTAGACTGCCACTTTGAAGATTACTACATCGTAATCCTTGAGTACTCAGTTTAATCCTTTAAGTTATTCATCATATATTTATGAAATCCAATTTCATAAATATATACTTTAGTAACTATTTAGTAAAGTACTTAGGCCTAACATTTTGAATAACAAATCCATTAAACTTATCTTAAGGAAATATTTTGTATCTTCGTTAAGAGACTATGAATTCCATCTTGAAAATATATTTGCCCAACATATTGAGGTTTTGACCGTAACTGTAGATCTCACTTCTGATATATCAGAGTAATTTACACTTCATGATTAGGTCCATTATCCTCTCAGGATTAAGAGTTCATGTAAATAGAAGTCGTGAGATTTATTATTCATTTGACAATCGTTAAGAGAATAATAAACCTCATAGTAGTCCAGTTCAATATGTCTTAACTCTTAAAACATATCAATATACCAACTAGAAGTCTTCACTTTCATAATCAAGACAAAGTATCTTCGTTGATATATTATAGTTTTCGCAGATGAAATGTCTAATTTGATCACCAGCTACGAATTAAAATTCTGAGTTTATAAAAAACTTGTGACTTATATCTTCTGTGACTAAATCATATAAGTCACATACTATGCATCTCATGAACTATATGATAATGTCTAATATTCATGTTACCATTATTTTAGATTATAATAAAACAAATTTATTAGTACAACATTGAGTCATACATTGAGTCATACATAATGTCATACATAGCATCATACATAACGTCATACATAGCATCATACAATAGGATTTAAGGGCATAATACATTGTATTATAGAACTTAGTTACTCCAAAATATAAAAGTCTTGGTTGAACTAATATTCTATATGTTTAATAATCCAAGCTTGACATTAATGGTACCACTATAATTGAACATTCTCGTGTGTAAACATGGGTTACATGCTAGTATATATATATATATATATAGGTAAAGCTCAAAGAAAATCTAATTCAATTCTACAATTGAAGTCCAATTTTGTGCCATATGTGTCAAAAATTTTCTTAATTTTGGTGCCAAATCTAGGATCACACCACAAATATCCATCTAAATATTCATTGTATTTATAGCAATGAAATTATTGAGGCATCAAAAGAAACAAGCGTTAAATGATGCTCTAAAGAAGAGAGAATTCTAGAGGGAAGAAACAGAGAAGGATAAGAGAGATGGTCGGCCCACTCCCCCTCCACCTAAGGTTCCCACCCTTTATTTCGACACAAAAAGAAACTCAATGTAGAGGAAATTAATGGAAATGTGTTAAGGATAGAGCTCATCTATAAATTAAAAGTCCTACAACTATGGAATCATCTGATAATAATCAACACAACAACAGATAGCAGCAGATAATGATCAACGCGGTAACAAATTGCAACTCAACTGGTACTCCTCTCTCTCTCTCTCTCTCTCTCTCTCTCTCTCTCTCTCTCTCTCTCTCTCTCTCTCTCTCTCTAAATTTTGGCTTCAAACTTAATCTTTTATGAAACATTCGTTTCTTCCAAATATCACAAAATTCTAAATTTCACTTCCAAAGATGCTAATAACGGCTTGACTAACCATCCTTTGACAAGATTCTATTCAAAGAATAGAGAGATACATCCTCAAGCAAGCTTTGGTGGTCCATCATATAAGTGTAAATCCTCTCTTTCTCCTATCTATTACCCTTATTAGCCACTTTAAAAATAGAGGTAGATAGAGTTTGTTGACTAGCCATACAAACTCAAAGGATGTTTTTTTCCTCACTCAAACGGTCCATCATCTTACCCAATTACTTGCCATACCATTACAAACTTAGTTTTTTTTTCCTTTGAAAATTTCAGTCACCAAACAGCGATCGGCAATTCAAAAGCAAGGATGGATCTTTTCGATATCATTCTCCCTCTCTCTCTCTCTCTCTCTCTCTCTCTCTCTCTCTCTCTCTCTCTCTCTCTCTCTCTCTCTCTCTCTCTCTCTCTCTCTCTCTCTCTCTCATTTAGTTTTCATTCCCTTAATTTGAAATAGTGATGAGTTTGTGTCAATTATTGATCTTAGCAACTTCAATGGTTTAGTTTTATTTATATTGTGGTAATGTAAAATTTGTGTATGGGATTTGGTACTAAAGTGGTAAAAGGGTGGTAGACTGGTGGGTAATTCAAATTATTGGTGTCACAATATTGGAACTACTAGAAATAGTGGACACTAAGGTTGCGTTTGTCACTGGCTAAAAAAATGTAGTTTTTTTACTATTTAGTTTATTTTTCTACTATTCATGGGTCCAATTGCACTTTTTAGTACTATTTATGGGTCTTAATCTACTATTTCAGCTTGTTTTAGCTTTATCTATAGTAATTTCAGCAAAACGTATTCAGTTTCAGCTACATAAGTTGTTCCTAGACGGACACTGAGTCACTGTGTTATTCGAGTGTTTTGAAATGGATTAGGATTGGTAGATTGTCCATTTACCCATAAAATTTTAATGGAATTGTTTTGGATAGCTAGAACTCTAAATAGAGTGGAGGATTGTATAACAATTTTGTTTTATTTCATGTGAATTTCAGAGCATTTTAGAATAATACAACCATCATAATATCAGAGCCATAATCATTAACTGTAGCATCAGCAACAAAACCAGAAGTTTCAATTGGTTTTTTTTTTTTTTTGGCTACATTCAATTGTTCTTCTTCCATGTGTACACAAAAAATTAAATAGAGGTATCCATGGTTGAATTGTTAACTAATAGCTCATACTGAATATGACTTTAGAACATTCTCTATAGTCACATAAGAGGAGTAATGAAGAAGGGCTGGCAGCTAACATGCTAAGAATGGGTACTTCTTGGTCTCTGCCAAATCAAAGAAACATGCTAGAATTTTTATGCACATGCTGAAATCTTTAGTACATGAGAATCATGATATTCGTAATAGCTTGTGATAAGCCAAGAATGTATTGGCCCCTTGTGATAAATTAATCAATTGATTTAGCTAAGTTAATTAATTAATCCAATTAATATGCAAAACGCGTGGTAGCACAAACAAATCACCAACTAAGTAAATATGTAGCGGAAAATAAAGTTAACACGGTGATTTGTTTTCGAATGGGGAAAACCTACACGGCCAAATCCCCGCCGGGTGATTTTAAGGTCACCACTCCCGAGAATTCATTATTATCACAACAAGCGGTTACAAGTAAAGGAATCTCAATACCTTAAACCAACCTACAGTTGAACCCTTACCCTAGTACCCAATTGGACTTGTTCTGTAGTGACAATCTCTCATTTTCAATGCACGGCTCCTAGTACGTGACTAAACAATTGCATAGATTCCAATATGTGACTTAATCATCAACTTAAGAAAGATGTTGGCTGCAAATTTCTTCAGTTCATCACACGATAAAGATCAAGAAGCTCCTTGGTTACAAAACTCTACGGAGTACAAACACAGTAGCTTCTTCAAGAGAGAGATGAACTAGGGCAAATTTTGTCTCTGATCACAACTTGCATGAACAAAACTTTGTTTCACACTTGTGCGACTTGTGTCACCTTTGACGGCCCTTAAAATAATCCTTACATATGTCTAGGGTTGTGAGAAAAGAAAGCCCAAACATATACCATGGATTGGATGAAAATCAGCTTGAAAAACTGAACTTTATAAATCTTGATAAATACCCTAACTGTCAAGCAGCTATCGAGTCTCGGGCTAAAACAGCTCTCTTAAACCTCGGTAGATACTAGCTGTTAAGCTAGCTGTCGAGCTTTAATAAACAACACTTTTTCACTTGATTCTTGGACAGACTAGCATGGCTTTAACACTTAAACTTAAAACCTTGTTTCTCGAAGTATTAAACACATCCTAAATCTACCCAATTACAAGTAAAGTGCATTTTGTCAAAGGATTAGTCAAGTACATAAAATAGTGACATATGTTCCTAACATTGACTCACATATGTCCTAACAATCTCCCCCTTTGGCAATCCGTGACAAAACTACTACAAACAAATGAATATATGAGAGAAGTTATAAATCACTCAACTCATACTCACTTGTTAAAAATAATAAAATCTATCCTAACACAAACTCTTGAAAAACTTTGCAAGAAGAGAGTTTATGGCAAGTATACTTTGGTAACCTATATTTCTGAAACACTTTAAACAAAACTCATCAAGGCATCTTAATGTGAAACAGAAATAATAGATTGCATACAAGATATAAAAAGTATGTGCATAAAGAGAGAAAAGAAACAACACATGTAAAGATAGGTGAAAGAACTATAATAACAACCTTAAATGTATATATATCAACAAGTACAAGGTTTGCTATCACAATATCATCACAGGATCTAAGGTACAAAAATAATGTATCTAAAATAAGAGAAAAGAAAAAAAGATACATAAAGTCCTTACTATATCCCTAAAAAAAATATGAACACTCCCCTTGACAAAAATCTCCTATACTAACCCTCCTCCTATGAGTATGACTACTCTTATATCAAAACTACTCCCCCTTTTTGTCACGAGTGACAAAGGGTAAGTATCTCAAGTAGACATTGTTAGGATGTGTGCTCTTAAATCTTATTGTATGATGCTATGTGTGACATTATGTATAACTTAATGTTGTGTTTAATAAAATTGTTTTATTTTTATCTAAAATAATGGTAACATGAATATTTGGACATTATCATATAGTCCATGAGATGCATAGCATGTTATGTGGTTTAGTCACAGAAGATATAAATCACAAGTTCTTTGTAAACTCAGAATTTATAGTTCGTAGTCGGTGATAAAATTGGGCATTTCATCTGCAAAGACTATAACGTATCTACTAAGATGATTTTTTTTTTTATCATGGAAATGGATACTTCTAGTTGATATGTTGATATGTTTTAAGAGTTAAGACATATTGAACAGGATCGCTGTGAGATTTATTATTCTCCAAACGACTGTCAAATGAATAATAAATCTCACGACTTTTATTTGCATGAACTCTTAATCCTGAGAGAATAATGGACCTGATCATGATGTGTAGGTTGATTTGATATATCAAGAGTGAGATCTAAAGTAACGGTCAAAACCTCAATATGTTGGGTAGCCACATTTAGTGTTGATGGAACATATATTCTCAAGAAGGAATTCATAATCTCTTAACGGAGATATAAAATATTCCCTTGAGATAAGTTTAATGGGTTTGGTTATTCAAAGAGTTAGGTCTAACCACTTTAGTAAGAAATTACTAAAATATATATTTATGAAATTGGATTCATAAATATATAATGAATAACTTTAAAGAATTAAACCGGGTACTCAAGGATTAAGATGTAGTAATTTTCAAAGTGGCAATCTATATTCATGACTTTGTATGACTACGAATATTTTATGAAGAGGTTACGTGTACAATAAAGTCTTGGGATATAATTTATTAATAAGGCCTAGAGTGCAATTATATTTATATAGTGGTATTAAATATAATTAATGGTAACTTTGGACTTGTCAAGAGTTAACAGAAAAGCCCAAGGCTCATTGGAGCTAGTGTCTTATTAGTCCCTTTTGGTCCCACTCCAAGCCACACACTAAAGCCCAATTGAAAAAGCCCAATTAGATAATCAGTTAGTTAAAAAGGGAGAAATATACAAAAAAAAATTTTTGAAGAAGTGTAGAGAAAAAGAAAAAGAGAGAGTGTAAGACACACTTTCATTCTCCCTTTGGAAACTGATTAAGAGATCACACATCTTGGGCATAAAGTGAAATTGGAGTGAAGATTAAAAGTGTTCCCAAGTGCTTCTAATCTTTATTTTGAATTTCTCCACACCAAAGTACGCTATCTTGTTCTTAAATTCTGAAATTTTCATAGTGCATGTTGTCAATCATGAATGAAATAGATACTTGTTTGTTGTTTCCGCTGTGTGTTTTGTATGAGATACAAAACCAAATTTTTTCCAACAGACATATCATCGGCACTAGAAGAGCTAGCACCATCATCTTGAACATCAGAAGCATCAGTATCAGCATCAACATTCTCATCCTGAGAAGCTACTAGAGTAGGAAGAGGAGAAGCAATGAAGCCACCCATGACCGCCTAGTGTCGTGCAATACGACCAACATGGGTGTTCACTTAGCACAACTCATCACTGAGAGTGTCGAGGCGAGCATCCATGCGCACAAGCTGTGCCATAATGTCCTCAAGAGTCACACCACTCATAAAAGAGGAGGGAGCGGATGTGGATGGAGCTGTAGCGGTTGGAGGAATCGTCGTCCCAAACCGCCTCGAACGTAGTTATGCCTCACTTTGTTTAACGGCAACAGCGTCTATGGCACCCATAACATGGAAGTGGTCAGAAACGGGAAAGGGAATAGAAAAATGGCGCAAAATCCTCATGATAGCCAAAGGGAAGATGAACTTATCACGGGTCGCCGAATCCCCATATACATCTATGATAGAAAGGATAAAATGAGAGGGAAAATCTATAGTAAGATGCTCTAAGAGGGAAAGTAAAAATTAAGCCCGGGGCTTTGTAATGGAGTTATAATGAGATAAAGGATGCAAAATAAAAGTCATGACCATGTTAAGAAACCTAAGGCCTTTTAGCAAAGGCCGAACAAGAAGTGAACTAATGCTCACCCCAATCAGAAGACGCTCACAAAAAGAGGAAATAAGCTCTTCTTTAGACACGGTCTTAAGATAATCACAACCAGGGTAGTCAGGATGCTCTACCTTGGGCACATGGAGCACATCGGATACAAAACCCAGAATGACCACTATGCGCGTACCTCGAACACGAGTGGCAAAGAGAGGTACTGAATAATCAAATCCATGCATGTTGGAGTAGAACTCCTAAATAAGCTTGGATGGACAAGTGACCGGGATGTCACACAGTGACCCCTATTCCTTACTGTAGATGACAATGGGAAGGTCAATGTCGGAGAAGTTCGACAAAATGATTCGGCGTTCCAAATGAAAGTCTCATCTAGAAAAGTTCTCAAAGAAGTCCGATTTGGCCTTCTCATCATGGAACCGGACATGAGAGGGGTGGGATTAGAAGGAACAAAGGAAGAAGATGCCCCGGAATGAAGAGGGTTCTAGGACAAAGTAGATTTTCACTTAGGTACCATAGAGCAACTAACTGAAATAAGGAGAGAGAGAGAGAGAGAGAGAGAGAGAGAGAGAGAGAGAGAGAGAGACGCAAAAAAGCACCAATATAGTCAGTTTATAAGAATATAGAGAATGTAAAGTATGTATGCATAAAAATGCATGTGCATGCAGTATGCAATAGTAAAAAGATCATGAGCTCAACCCAATCTAATCCTACCTGCACACAATCATTGTAACAAGGAAAACACACATCTAAATGCATGAAACATTGTTATAATGCGCATGTGATGCAATGCATGATATTTTAGGATCAAAAATACAAAACCCATCCCAAAAATTTTGCAAAAACCTCTTTGATTTTGAAAAACCCCAAAGGAAAAAAAAATCCCAAAAAGTTAGGTCAAATGCATGAAATGCATGATAGATGAGAGAAAAGAGATCTTACCAGAAGAAGAAAGATCAATCTAGGCCAAAAAACCTTTGGGAAAGGAGTTTTAAAGTGAGAAAGAGAGGTTTTGGGAGGTGAAAAGTCTACAGGAGTCGAGAGAGATCGAGAGAAATGAGATCTGAATCGCGCTGGCCCTTTAAATAGGACCTTTTAAATCTCGACAGATCGAGAGGTGTCGAGGTTTAAACTTCAACAGATGCATCTATTGAGTAGGTTTCCACAGCAAAAACAAGCTCAATGGATGGAGGAGCTATCGAGAGGTTAGAAAATTTCTCAATGGATCGAGGAGCTAACGAGTAGCCATCGAGATTGCGATAAAAAGGAAGCCGAAGAGCTCGATAGATAGCCTGCTATCGAGAGGTGTAAAGCAACTATCGAGAAAGCTTAAAAACAGTTTTTCAAAGAAGAGAAAGACATAGATATGAATGCAAGAAAGTATGCTACTCAACCAAAAATCCAAACAACATTTTAAGCTCTCGAAAACATCTCTCAACAAAAAAAAAATGTTAAGCACATAGATCCCAAAACACACACACACACACAATAAACAAGTCTAATCAATTTTATATTTCAAAAACAAGTTAAAACAGTTTAGTGAGCATATATTAACACATGTAAACCTTGTGATGGTCAAATCACATTGTACCTGCATATGTATCAAAAGTAGCAAAGACTATTACGTGTTATGTGTGAAGAACATTGCAAGATTGCATAAGTGTCTACATGTTATGATGATTTGAGATATAAGAAAATCACTTTAACTCACACATAATCATGACTGTTTGATGGGAATTATCACCTTTAAGGTACATCCTATAACTCCCACATCCCCTAGAAAATACGTTTGCAATCATATATAAAGCATTTTGATTCTTTTTATTTTTTATTTTTCTTTACATATTTTTCTTTTAAGCAAACCATGCATGGGCATATAAAAGATAGAAAAGAAATACCCAATTATGTTAAGCATTTTACATTCCACTTTTGCTATGCCGAAGCATACAAATGTCATTTCATGATTGGCGAGTAACATTGGTGAGATGGTTATTTATGCTTTTCTCTTAGGATTTTCTAGTCCTTCTTGTATAAAAGAATGATACGAGTGTTAAGTACAAGAGATTACTTAATCTTACTCATCACAAACATGAGCCACAAAGCTCACTTGCTTAGTTGTGCATAGAGATGCTTATCTATGTTACAAAGGATAAAAAGTTTAGAGAGCTTCGTTTCAATGGCCATCCAAGGTACACAATTACCAATGTACACAAAACACATACTTTTTTTGTATTTTTCTGATTTTTCAATTTTTTATTTATTTTTATGAAAAACAAAATAAACAAAACTGAAAACAAACAAACAAAAACGTGTTAATCAAAGCAAAGTATAAAACTAGATGCAAATGCATGAGGAGGAAGGAGGAGAGGAAGAGATCAATCCATAGAGATAACACCAATGTTTTGACGAAGGAATTCAAACCGTTTGCTATCAAGAGGTTTGGTAAACAAATCAGCCTTCCGATCATCAATGTGAATAAACTCAAGAGTAAGAGTACCATCTTCGACAAGCTCCCTAATGAAGTGATGTCGAATCTCTATGTATTTAGTTCGAGAATGTTGAACTGGATTCTTAGAGATGTTGATGGCATTGGTATTGTCATAGTAGATGGTAAGATGCTGTTGAAAAATACCATAATCATGTAGGAGTTTTTGCATCCATAGAAGTTGAGTGCAACAGCTACCTACAGCGATGTACTCAGCTTCTGCAATGGATAATGAGATGGAATTCTACTTTTTGCTCATCTAGGAGACAAGATTATTACCCACATAAAAACAACCCCCTGATGTGCTCTTTCTATCATCAGCATTCCTAGCCCAATCAGCGTCAGAATACCCAGCTAAGACATCATTTGTGTCCTTGTTGTACCACACATCAAAGTCGGCAGTGGTTTTGACATACTTTATGATGCTTTTCAAAGCAGTCATATGAGACACTTTGAAATTAGCCTGATATCTAGCACACATTCCTACACTGTAACTAATGTCAGGTCTACTAGTAATAAGGTAAAGAAGACTACCTATCATGCTTCTATATAGAGATGAATCTACAATTTTACCTAACAAGTCAACAATGAGTTTAACATTTGGACTTATAGGGATTCTGACAAAACTAGCAGGTTCCAAACCAAACTTTTTCACAAGATTCTTAGCATATTTAGATTAAGATAGGAATATACCTAAATCTTGTTGACGAATCTGCAATCCAAGGAAGTGGGTCAGCTCTCTAATCATGCTCATCTCGAACTTAGCCTGCATGAGTTTTGAGAAGCAATGAGCAAGTTCATTCTTAGTCGACCTAAAGATGATATCATTAACATAGACTTGAGCAACTATCAACTTGTCATCTTCACTTTTAATGAAGAGAGTCTGATCAGCTTTTCCTTTTGTGAACCCATGTGACACCAAGTATTGTGTGAGCCGATCATACCAAGCTCTAGGGTCTTGCTTTAAACCATAAAGTGCCTTCTTGAGGTATAACACATGATCCAAGTGGATCAATGAATCCTTTTGGTTGAGCCAAATAGACATCTTCTTTAAGGAGTCCATTCAAGAAAGCAGTCTTTACGTCCATTTGGTAAATCTTGAACTTTAAGTGACATGCTAGGGCTAGGAAAATTCTAATGGACTCTATATGGGCAACTAGGGCAAATGTCGCATCATAGTCTACTCCTTCCATTTATGAGTATCCTTGAGCTACAAGATGAGCCTTATTGCGGATTACATTACCTTTCTCATCAATCTTATTGTGGAATATCCACTTTGTTCGGATGATTTGCTCACCTTCCGGTCTAGGTACTAGAGTCCAAACATCATTCCTCTAAAACTGATGCAGTTCATCATGCATTGCTTTAACCCAGCTTTCATCCTAAAGAGTTTCCTCAACTTTAGTTGGTTCAACCTGTGACAAATAACTAGAATAAGACACAAAGTTAGCAACACATTTATCAATTGTGCGCTTGCTTAATGTGAGTTCATTCATATTTCTCACAATAACTTTGGGAGGATGATTTAATTTAATCCTAGAAGAAGGTCCTTACTCTTCATGGGATTCAGAATTTGGTGAAGTGGATATATCTGTAGAATTTTCCATAACATTCAGAGTACCAAGAGTACTTGGAGATGCGGGCTCTTATTCAACAGTTTCTTGAACTTCCTTTGGCTCAGGAGGAAGAATTTCATTGGGAAATTCCTTACTAACTTTCTCAGAACCAAAATCTAAAGATTTATCAATAACAACATTCACTATTTCCATTTCCTTCATGGTTCTTTTGTTGTATACCCGATAAGCCTTGCTTGCAAAGGAGTATCCCAGAAATATTCCTTCATCGCTTCGAGAGTCAAACTTTCTCACATTCTCTTTATCATTAAGAATGAAACAAGTACTTCCAAAAATTCTGAAATAATTCACATTTGGCTTTCTCCCTTTCCATAAATCATATGAAGTCTTCTTTGTATTGGGTCTAAAGTACACCCTATTAACCGTATGACATGCAGTGTTAACGGCTTCTCCCCACAAGTTTTTAGTCACATCCTTATTGTGCAACATAGCTTTAGCCATCTCCTAAATAACCCTGTTCTTTCTTTCTACTACACTATTCAACTAAGGAGTAATATGAGTAGAGAATTCTTGAGATATACCTGATCTTATACAAAAGGAATCCATAAATGAGTTCTCGAATTCTTTACCATGGTTGCTTTGAATTTGATCAATCTTCAATCTCTTTTCATTCTACAATCTTGTGCACAGGGCTTCAATATGCTTAGGAGTATCAAACTTGGATCGTAGGAGGATAACCTAAGCGTACCTAGTGAAGTCGTCTACCACAACCATGATGCATCTCTTACCACTAAGAGACTCGAATCTAGTTAGACCCATAAGATCCAGATGTAGAAGCTCCAATGGTCTAGATGTAGCAAATGTTTGAGTGCCTGGATGTTTAACTTTCGTCTTTTTCCCGAGCTGATGTGGTCCACATAACACATTACTCACTCTACTGAGTTTTGGTATCCCCAAGACTGATTCATGCTTAGATACAATTGAAAGATGTTTGTAACTAGCATGTCTCATCCTTTGGTGCTATAGATCTTCATTTGGTAAACAAATGCTATTGCACACAATATCAGCATCAGGAACCAATCCATAACAATTGTCTAAAGTGTGAACACCACTTATGAGTTTCTTTACAAACTCATCCATGACAAGGCACTTTGCTTTTGAGAATAGTACCATGAAGTCTTGATCACATATCTGACTTATGCTCAACAGATTCACTCTCAAACCTTCTACATATAGAACATTTGCAATGTCAGGTAGTCCAAGTAGAGAGATGATTCCCTTTCCTTTAATCTGTGATTTGATCCCATCACCAAAAGTGACATTGCCACCTTTCTTAGACTCTAAAACCTTAAAGAAAGATTGGTTTCCAATCATGTGTCTTAAGCAACTGCTATCAAGGTAACACAAACACATGTCCATAACCTTAAATGCAAACTTCATCATAAAGCACACTTCATGCTTAGATGACAGATCAGTGGGAATGGTGTTTTCTCTCATCTGCCTTTCATTAACTAAACCTTTAACCTTCACTCTTCTCAGACGAACTTCTTTGCACATTTTCATTTTGAGACAGTCTAGTTTCTTCTTTGTCAAACTGAGATCTTTTCCAATAGTCATCATAATAGAATTCAAATAACTTTTAGACTTGCATTTTTTTATACACTCAAACAAGTAGAGATTAGAAAAACAAGATGTATTTGAAAGAAAAGATCTCTTCAAGTAGGTTGCAGCCATGACAACAAGGGTCAATGGATCACACAGCAAAGATTAACCCTAATCAGAAGGTGTCTGCTCTGATACCACTTGATAGGCCAAGATTGTATTGACTCCTTGTGATAAATTAATCAATTGATTTAGCCAAGATAATTAATTAATTAATTAATTAATATCCAAAACATATGGTAACACAAACAAATCACCAACTAAGTAAATATGCAGCGAAAAAAAAAGTTGGCACTGTGATTTGTTTTCGATTGGGGAAAACTTACACGGCAAAAACCTATACGGTAAAAACTTCACTAGGTGATTTTAAGGTCACCACTCCCAAGAATTCACTATTATCACAACAAGCAGCTACAAGTAAAGGAATCTTAGTACCTTATACCAACCTACAATTGAACCCTTACCCCAATACCTAATTGGACTTGTTCTATAGTGATAATCTCTCCTTTTCAATGCACGGGTTCCAATACATGACTAACCAATTGTGCAGATCCCAATACGCGACTTAATCACCAACTTGAGAAATATCTTGGCTACAAAGTTCTTTAGTTCATCACACGATGAAGATCAAGAAGCTCCTTGGTCACAAAACCCTACGGTGTACAAACATAGCAACTTCTTCAAAAGAGAGATGAACTAAGGCAAATTCTATCTCCAGGCATAATGTGCATGAACAAAACTTTGCTCCACACTTATGCAACTTGTGTCACCTTTGATGGCCCTTAAAATAATCCTTATATATGTCTAGGGTTGTGAGAAAAGAAAGTCCAAACATATACCCACAGATTAGATGAAAATTAGCTTAAAAAATTGAACTTCATAAATCTTGACAGATACCGTAGTTGTCAAGTAGCTGTCGAGCCTCAGGCTAAAATAGCTCTCTTAAACCTTGATAGATACTAGCTATCAAGCTAGCTATTGAGATTTAATGAATATCACTTTCTCACTTGATTCTTGGATAGACTTGCATGGCTTTAACACTTGAACTTGAAACCTTATTTCTTGAAGCATTAAATACATCCTAGATCTACCCAATTACAAGTACAATTCATTTTGTCAAAGGATTAACCAATTATATAAAATAGTGACATATGTTCTTAACATTGACTCACATATGTCCTAAAAGCTTGTGTGAGTCGAATTCCCTAATTGCTAAATATAAGAGAAAGAATAGACATTTGTGTGATAAACTTGATTGTTTGAAAAGAAAGCTTCACTCATCAATGAATGTAGTAAATAAAGATGAGTCTTGCTTTGATGGTCAAGAATGCCTATCTCACGCTTGTCTTTTTGTTCATATTGCATTGAAAGTGTTTAATTCGTGTCTATAGTATCTTGACAGCGGATATTCGAGACATATGACAGGAGATAAATAACTATTTAAAACTCTTAAGGAGAAGGAAGATGGCTATGTGACATTTGGTGATGGTAGTCACTCACAAGTTCTTGGAAAGGGAACCGTTGACATTCCAAGACTTCCCTTATTTACTGATGTCCTATATATCAAAGGTGTAAGGTTGAATTTATTCAATCATGTGTTGGCTTTATTTTGTATCAAATTTGCTTGTAATTTAGCAATTAGATACCCTATATTAAGGTGAGAATTATGTAAGGGTAGTATGTGAAAGAGTGGAAAGAAATCACGAGAAGTGGGCAATTCAAAGGAGTCTCGTGACTAGATCTCAAGACTAGCTCGCATCTAGCAAGTCACCAAAATGGCACGCATGTGAAACATGCAGGGGGAGCTGAAGGGGCACGCCAGCTGAAGGGTCACGACTCGTTCTAGTCGCAAGCTTTAGTCGCCAGAATGCCCTATTTGGTTGAAACATGACTTTTCACATTCCTCATACACACCACTATAAATACCCTTATACCCAAGAAATGTAGAGAGCTTCTAAAGAGAATTTTAAGAGAGAAACCTTAGAGAAAAACAAGATTGACTCATCCACAATCTTCATCTTTGATTCTCCAAATTCCTTTAGTCTCACCCTCTCCATTGACATATCCTTGAGAGGTACATTTAGCCAAATCCTTATGTCACCATACCCATATTAGTGAGAAGGTGTTTTGGTGCTTGGGAAGCAGTTTAAAAGGGAACAATTCATTTTGGTTGATGCAATAGGCGATTACGGGATCTGGTAAGCTAGAGAATACAAGTTTTGGCGAAACCCTGTTGGAGCAAGAAGCTTGGAAGGTCTTCTTCTATTCATGTATCCCAACTTTATTCTCTAGTGGATTATTGACCGCTTGGAAGGCGGCAAAGAGGTTTTTTGTCGAGTACTACGATTTCCTCTTTGATAACACATCGTCGTGTTATCTTTGTATTTGCATCTCTCTTCCTTTATTCTTTACCTCTTAATCACTGCTATGGTTATGATTAATTTCGGTTTAGAGTGTCTTACCAATTTTGTTTTAGCTTATATTCATATTCCGCACATACATTGTTTGATTATAAGCTTGTGTTGGTAATTTTAAATTTGGGGGTCTAAACGTTCATTGGTGTTTACACACTATTTAAACATTCAAAAAAGTTAAAAGTAAACTTGCTGAGTATCACCCAAATATGTGATGAAGACTTTCTAGTTCAGTTTTCAAAGAAAGGTTGTCTAATTCTCAATGAAGAAGGTGTTCAAGTATTGAAAAGACTTAGAACCACCGACAATTACTATGGTTTTATCCCCAAACCAATCATATCATGTCGAAGTGCTCGAGTAAATCTTTTGGAGTTGTGGCATCAACGGCTTGGGCATGCAAATTACAAACAAGTGGCAAAAGTCTCAAAGCTTGAACCAATGGTTGGCTTCCCAAAGTTTGGAAAAATTGAGAAGGATGTTTGTGGTCCATGGCAATTGGGAAAACAAACAAAGTCAACCCATCCTAAAGTTAATGTAGTTGCTACTTCTTGTTCTTTGAAGTTACTTCATGTGGATCTAATGGGTCCAATGAGAACAGAATGCATGGGTGGTAAATGCTATATCATGGTGGTGGTTGACGATTTCTCAAGATACTCTTTGGTGGAATTTCTTAGAGAGAAGTCAGAAGCTTGTGACAAGATGGAAAGTTATGCAAGAGGCTCCTCAGAAGGGAGTTTCCATAGTCAAAGTCAGAGGTGATCATGGGAAGGAGTCTGAAATTGTAAAATTTAAGGCATTTTGCAATGAATATGGTATCAAAAAGGAATTTTCAGCTCCAAAGACTCCACAACAGAATGGGGTGGTTGAAAAAAAGAACCGAGTGATCCAAGAGATGGCAAGAGTGATGCTTCTCAACAAAAACCTTCCACACAAATTTTGTCTGAAGCGATGAACACTTCATGTCACATTGGGAATAGGATTTTCTTTCGAGCAGGAACAAAGAAGACATCATATGAAATTTGGAAGGAAAAGAAGCCAAAGGTGAAATACTTCTGAGTATTTGGAAGCAAATGCTACATTCTCAATGATAGGGAGAATCTTGGAAAATTTGACGCTAAGAGTGACGAAGGGATATTCCTAGGATACTCCATAAATAGCCGAGCATATAGAGTGTATAATAAGCGCGCTAAGACGGTGATGGAATCGATAAATGTGGTTGTAAAGTTGTGATTTACAATTATTTTGTGTTGGCTTTCTTTTCGTGTCAAATTTGATTGTAATTTTGTTCAATCTTATGTACACAGTATATTATGTGGGATTTCTTGTAAGGGTCGTGGTGAGAGAGAGTGTGAAGACTCAAGGCAAAGTGCAGAGCAAAGAAGTTTTCGTGGGTAGCTCACGAGAAGCCTTCCCGCGAAGTGAAGCATGTCCTCAGCACATGACTAGAATGTGAAGAGTCATGACAAATGGTTAGAGCTGGTTTTCACGAGTGTCTCGCGAGTAAGGCCTTCTCTTGAGATACTTGCGAAACATTCTGTTTTGCCAATTTGTCATATCTAATACACCAGGTCCCTACACACACTATATATACCCACATTACCCACATATTCAGTGGAGTGCTCTTCTGAGAGAAAACTCTAGCCACAACCCTTGAGAGTTAGAGATTATTATACCTACAATCCTCTACACAATCTATTGTGGTTTTCCTTAACTTCTACCTCTCCATTTCCAAATCCTTGGGAGGTTGATAGCCCAAACACTTACCACACCTATTCTGAGTGTAAAGTGAGGTTTTGGTATTGCTGGGAAGCATTGGAAGAAGCCATATATTTGGTGGATGCAATTGGGCTGAATTGCGTGATCCGGAGAGCTAGAGAAGAAAAAGCTTGGTGAAATGAGCTGGTAGCAGGAGCTTGGAGGGCTTGAGTATATGCGGTAGACTAGGCTTGGAGGGTCTTTTGTTATTCGTATACTCCAACTTATTCTCTAGTGGATCGATTTACTGCTTAGAGGGCAGCAGGGAGGTTTTGCACCGAGGTCTTCGGTTTCCTCTTCGATAACACATTGGCATGTTATCTTGTATTTGCATTCTTCTTCCCCACTTTTTTAACTTTCCTTTTACTATTGTGAATTGATGAATATGGCTTAGAGTATTTTATTTTTTATTCACTTGCATTTACTCTATTTCGTACTTTGTTTAAGTTAGAGTAAAATCAATCGAACCGTAATCTTTAATTTGGGGTCTAAACAGCTCTTGTTTTTTCACACAAATTCGAGCTTTCAATTGGTATCAGAGCAGGTGCACTTGTTGGGGTTTCATTACCTAAGTGCCATCCTAGACCCCTTTTGAGATGGATCAATCTCAATCTCTTAATGCTCCTTCATATTTCGATGGGAGCAACTATGCATTTTGGAAAGTTTGTATGAGGGCATTCCTATGTTCCATTGATGAGAGTGTTTGGGATGCTGTAGAATTAGGATGGACTAGGCCGGAAGAGGCCAAATGCTTATGGGATAAGGCAGCCCTTGCGGTAGCTAATGTTAATAGCAAAGCTTTAAATGCAATTTTTTATGGTGTTTCTCTTGATGAATTTCATAGGACCTCTCATGTAAAAATTGCCAAGGAGGTGTGGCAAATCTTGGAGATGACCTATGAAGGCACCAAGAAAGTAAAGGACACCAAGTTGCAAATGCTTACCACACGCTTCGAGGAGCTGAAGATGAGTCATTCAACTCATTTTATGGGAAGCTGGATGAAGTGGTGATTAGGACATTCAACTTGGGAGAAAAGATGGAGGACTCCAAGATTGTGAGGAAGATTCTACGCTCTTTACCGGAGAGTTTCCGTGCAAAGGTCACTACCATTAAAGAGAGCAAAGACCTTGATGAGATTAAAATTTAAGAACTCATTGGTTCTCTTCAAAACTATGAGCTGTCACTACCATCTCAAAGGAAAAGCAAATATCTTGCTCTCAAGACCGTTAATGAGAGATTGGAAGCTCAAGACTCCTCGGATGAGGATGAAGTTTAAAAGGATGTAGTGTACCTTGCTAAGAACTTCCGTAAGTTCCTAAAGTTCAAAAAAGATGGAAAGTCTTTTAAGAAGGGCGAATTTTCAAAGTTCAAGAAAGACTTCAAGAAGAAGGATTCAAGAGACTCCTCATCGGCTGAAATGGTCACGTGCTTTGAGTGCAAAGGGCATAGGCATGTGAAGAAAGAATGCCCTACTTATTTGAAGTCAAAGGGTAAAGTCTTTGCAACTACCCTTAGTGACTCAGATGGTTCTAATTACGTAGATTTGAGCCTTTTAGTGGAAGAACTTAGTGAGCACATTGAAATAAAGTCCATGGGAATTGGGGAAGAAACCGATGAGGACGATGAAGGAACCAAGGGATTGCAAGAATCCTATAATTCTCTTCTTGAAAAGACTAGAGAGTATGCTAGAGTGGCTAAGGAAGCCATCAAAAAAATGAAGAAAGTTGAATAAGGTTTGTGGTAATTTTAAGGTTTTGGGGCTATTTTGGACATTTTTAAGTTTCGAGGGTATTCTGGTCATTTTTTGGGTTTTTGGGTATTTTGGTAATTTTAAGGTTTCAAGGATATTTGGTCATTTTATAGATTTTTGGGTTATTTTGGTAATTTTTTTAGGTTTCAAGGTTATTTTTGTCATTTTTTGGATAATGGAGGTATTTTGGTAATTTTAAGGTTTCAGTGGTATTTTGGTCATTTTTTGAGTTTCGGGGGCATTTTGATTATTTTTTGAGTTTTGTGGCTATTTTGGTAATTTTAAACTTTTGGGAGGTATTTAGGTAATTTTTTAGGTTTCGGGGGTATTTTCTTCATTTTCTGAATTTTGGGGGTATTTTGGTAATTTTTAGATTTCGAAGATATTTTGGTTATTTTATGGGTTTCGAAGGTATTTCAGTAATTTTTAGGTTTCGAAAGTATTTTGGTCATTTTGTGAGTTTCGGGAGTATTTTGGCATTTTTTAGATTTCGGGGGTATTTTGGTCATTTTTTAGGTCTTAGGAAAATTTTAGTAATTTTTAGGTTTTGGGATATTTTGGCCATTTTTTTAGATTTTAGATTACTTTGGTCATTTTTATTTTAGGAGCATTTTGTTAATTTTAATAATTGAGTAATTGAGTTGATTGGATTTTATTCATAATAATTGAGTTAAATTAAGTTTGAATTAGAAGCAATTAATTAAATAAATTTTAATAGGTAAATGAGTTTTATATACACAAAATCCAATTAGGCCCCCCCCCCCCCAAAAAAAACCAATTACTCCCTCCGTAACGCTCCAAATCTCAATCCGTCAAAACCCTAATAAGACTGACATGTAGTATTTAAGAAGATTATATGGAGAAGAGATTGTAGAAGAAAAACAAAACTTCTTAAACCAAATATGTCACCAAACACAAGTTCAGATACTGCTGCACCCTCGTTAGAGGCTAGCGATCCCCATCACAGTGAAGAAGAAGGAACAAATAAAGGGTGTTGTAAGAATGTGTTGGATGTGGTAGAGGCCAAGACCCAATTGTTGTTTTCCCTACCAATGATTCTCACCAATGTTTTCGCCTACTTAATAACCTTAATATCTGCCATGTTGGCCGGCCACCTTGGTAAGCTCGAGCTTGCCGGTGGAACTCTTGCAAACTCGTGGGCAGCTGTCACAGGCCTCGCTGTCATGGTAACTCTTTCTATCATGTTCATGTCTTTCGTTTCTTTTATTTTAGTTTTCCTACAGCAAAGATTTTATAATTTTTACCTCTTCGTTAAAATATTATTTTTTTAATTCTTTTTTATTATCAATCTCATCTCTTCTTCTCTCTTTCTTCCCCTCTCTTTCTCTGTGTATTTCTCTTTTTCCAAAACCCACCCCAGTACCCCACCACAACAGACACCGCGACCCAAACAAAACATAAAATTATCAGCAGCGATCCAACCACGATCCATGATCCAAAACCAGATCAATCTCAGCCGCGATCCACGATCCACCGGTGAAAAGGAAAGAGAACCCATATATCACCGACCCACAAAACCACGATCACCGACCCACGATCACCATCACTACCGGCCGAAAAAAAAAACCCACAATACCCATCGCCACCACACCCACAACTAGCACAAAACCCATCACCACCACAAAAGAGAAACAAATTGAAAAGAAAAAAAAAAAAAACAAAACAAAACAAAGAAAGAGAGAGTGATATTTTCGGCCATAGCTTAATAAATTAGAAAAAAAAAACTGAAGGTCCACATGACTGGAGCTATGTTTCTTAGTTTTTAAGGCATTTTTTTTTTAAATAACTATAAAAGTTAAACAATTTTGTTAGTTAGCAACGTTTCTAAACTATTTAGGAAACTAACAATTTGAATTATTTAGACTTGATTTCATCCCAGAGGCTCGATATTCATGAGGTGCATAGCTGAGATGGATTGAAAAAATCCACGTGGAGACTCGAGTTTCCTCCAGAAAAAACCCAGAACACCCAACGCAAAAAACCCAGAACAGCAGAAATCACCAACGCAGAAACTCAGAACAGCCAGAAATCACAGAATGCAGCAACCAGAAACCAGAAAATAGAAATCACCAACGCAAAAACCCAGAACAGCCAGAAACCAGAAAATGCAGCAACCCAGAACAGCAACCCAGAAAACACAAACAGACCAACCAAAAAAGAAAAAAACCCAAAGGAGAACCAACCCAGAAAAAACAGAAAATGAATCAAGAGACAAACCAAACCAGAAAACACAGAAAATGGACCTTTGGAAGGAATCAAGAGACGAACCAAACCAGAAAACACAGAAAATGGACCTTTGGTGCTGAGATCAACAAACCCAAGCCGCTCCAGTGCCGAGATCGTCAAACCCATGCCACTTTGGTGCTGAGATCGTGAATTTTGGGTTTAGGTTTTAGCTCCAATTTCGAGATTGTGATTTTTGAATTTGGGATTTTGAGAAAAGGGTTTGGATGTTTGTGGAAGGAGAAGAAGAAGAAGGAAGAACTGTCTGGAGAAGAACTGTCTTGGGACGGCAGATGTAGAAAGAAAAAAAACAAAAAGAAAGGAGAAAAAGAACTTGAGTCTCTAAGACTCGAGTTCCACATCGATCTCTTAAACTCAATTTGCTACAGTGAAATCGAGTCTAAAAGACTCGAATGGTTAATTTCCTAAATAGTTTAGAAACATTACTAACTAACAAAATTGCTTGGCTTTTATATTCTTTTAAAAAAAATCCTTTTTTAAGTCTTGCGATACCAACCTCGAATAATTTTTAATAAATTATAAATGGTCTTAAAAGTTTAAAGAGTTTAAAAATAGTAAATTTAATTATTTAACTATAATTCTAACAATATACCTCTAATGTAGTGTTAAAAGTATTGAGTTCATGATAGAGTCTAGGTATGTTTGGTTGAAAGTAAAATATGATGGATAGAAAATAATGGAGAAAAAATAGAAGAGAAAAAAGGTTTGTGTGTTGTTTGGTAAGGAGGGAAGAAAAGGAAATTTTTAGGTGGAGCCAGGCATTTTCCACCTAGACCGACACAAGATTTGCCTCTTCGAAATGGAGAGAAAACAAGGGTGAAAATGTTTGTTGAGAGAGAAAGACAAAAATAACCCTCCTTTTTTGCTCTTACAATTTCATCTACCCCACCTAATTCCCGCTTTTCCAACTCTCATCATCAATCTTCTCAGACTCCTCTTTACAAGCATCTTCACACCTCAACGGTAATAATCAGAACATCTATTTTTCTTTTTTTCTTTTTCCTTCTATAGGTAATAATCTCAACTTAGTTTTCTTTGTTTTTTGTTTTTTTTTGCTTAGCAATATTAATTTTCTGCCCAGTATTAATTCAGTTGAAATCTTTGGCTGAGCAATATTAATTTTGCCCATGTTTTTTATGATGTTGCCCACGATTTTAACTAGATCTTTTCTACCTAGTATATATAAATTGTTGAACTTATATATTCAAAACTTTGTTGCCCACGTTTTTCTTCCCAGCAAATTTGATACATAATACAATTTTTATTGCCCATAAAATTTATATTATATATAATAATAAAGAAAAATAATAAAAATTTGTGTAATGTAAATTTTTTTATTATTTAATGAGTATAAATAAATCTATTTCTTACCTATTATGTAACAAGTGAATATTAGTCAATTTATATAAACTACATTTTCTATCCTCTTACTTTTTTTTTCAACCAAACAAAAAGTTTTTCACTTCTCATTTTTCCACCTCTACAACTAAACACACACAAGGAAAAACCAAAATTTTTTTATTCTCTCACTTTTTCACTCTTCCAATTAAACAGACCCTCAGTCTACCATGAGAATGATTAAGACCAAATGAGGGTGATCATACATACCATTGAAGTTACATAATTCTTACTTTTAAATTTATTTTAATGAACAATGAAAATACTTCATGATCAAAGCACTGTGGTACAGTTGCATGAGCAGACAAAACAAGAAAACACAGAAGGAAACAAAACTATACCTGCAGCCAAAGCTGACCCACTAGGCACTAGCAAATACTAGCACAAAAGAGGGCTAGACTAACAACTAAAATCAAACACAGAGTATGGGGATGATGATCCAAAGGGTTCAAAGAATTCTGCTTTGAATATTGGTATCCTTAATGTTCTTCTTTGTACAAGACAATCTCGAGTAGAACTCTCTGCACCAGCTGATCTTGAGTGCATATGAGCCTGTTTGGAAAACCAGTTTATTTATTTATTTTAAACAAAAAGTGGTGGGTCTCATTCATGTTGAAGTTGTTTTTAAAATTTTGTTCTCATCCTTCTCTCATTGATTCAAGCAAATTCTATCAGCCCACGTGTCACATGTGTAAACAATCCCACACCAAACAAGCTTTCAAACAACCTTGCTGGAAATTGTGACCTTCGAGCTTTATTCACAGCCCAAACCATTTCAGAGTTCCAGTCCCTAATAGACTCGTTGGTAAGACACGTTTTGGGCTCTCGGAGAGAGTGCACTCAAAAATTAAGTAAGTGGTCCCTTGCTTCCGGCTTGCTCCAACAGAGACCACAATCCACAGCAAGGTTATCTTTAGTGGGGAGAGCCTGTTTTGAATGGCCGACCAAATAAATAAAGGAGTGCTTGGGGATATTATTTGTAAACCACACAATCTTACACCAGTTATTTTGAGGTTTGCTCAATCAAACAGCCTTCATGTGAAGGATGAGGTTATTCTCAACAGCTTATTTTGCTTAGAATTTAAGCTAGGAAAATAAATAAAATAAAAAAGTGAAATTTTAGAAAGTGTTAGCTCACTCCAACTTATCCAAGCATGCAATTTGGATGTCAAACAATTTATCTTGAATACATGCATACCAACTTCTCTGAACTGGCTGGTGGGTGGTGGCCATACCATTGTCCAATTGGTATGAAAGAAAACAATTTAGCTGACAATGTACTGACCAGTGTCAGTGTCAGTGTCTGTCATACATAAATTCTCATTAAATTTTCCAACTGTAATGTTAGTAAAGGATTTGGTCTCCATTTCCCACTTTTTATCTCAACAAGTGGAGGATTTTCTCCAATCCCATGACCTGTCAAGAGTTGTAACCTCCCAAATAGAACCTAATGTTGCAAATAGCCTCTATATGGACCACATAATGGCAGCCATGTTCTTGCAAAGACCCAACCAACAATCTTTTTGAGGAGGATTGATGTCAGACCAAGCAATCCTGGCAGCATAGGGTTGGTCAGTAGCTCCATTCCACAAGAATGAATTGATTACCTCTGCTCCATGAAGTTTTTCAAAGAATGAAATGTTTGCCCAATTTGAGTACTGTATAATACTGACGCCATCAACTAAAGGCCTACAATGTGCCACAGTTGGTATTCCTTGAAACCAAGGGCACTCACAAGTCTTTAACTTCAGCCAACACCTCTGAGAAAGAGACCTCAAACTTACCCACATTAGTTGCCAAACCAAACAGTGCCTTGAACTCTACTAAAAACTGATTATTAGCCTCAATAGAATCTTTGTTAGCAGCATAAAAAATCAACTGGTCATCAACAAAACTTAGGTGAAACAGATTCACTTTTGTTACTTTTAGGATGGTACATGAAACCATTCCATCCTGCTCTTTTTTGCAATTGCAATATGAAACTTGTGAAAACCGTTATAATCAGTACAAAGAGGTAGGGGGACAAAGGATCCTTTTGCCTCAACCGCTTTTTCACTTCAAAATATCCAAATAAACCACCATTTAAAGCTATAGAGTATTTAGGAGTAGATATACTTGTTAGGATACCTGCTGGAATGCCCAAGAAGATTTTGATAGAAATTCACTGCCATACTTGTTATTCTGGTTCATGGTTAAGACATATTGCTGCTCCAACAGTTTCGACCGAAATTGACGTTGTCCACCCGAAATGAAACCGAACCGAACTGTGGTTTCAATTGAAGGCTAACTATTCAATGATACTCCATAGTTGACTCTTACATTATAATTATTTGTTTTTTCATTCTAGAATGGGTTAAGTGGGTCACTTGAGACACTTTGCGGGCAAGGATTTGGAGCAAAAGTATACAGACTGTTGGGGATTTATCTACAAGCTTCTTGTATCATATCCTTCCTCTTCTCTATCATCATAGCCATTATCTGGTTCTATACAGAACCTATACTAATCTTACTTCATCAAGAAACTGAGATTGCAAAGACGGCCGCTCACTATATAAGGTTTCTCATTCCTGGATTATTTGCATATGGCTTCCTGCAAAACATCTTGAGGTTTCTTCAGACACAATCTATTTTGTGGCCCTGGTCATATTCACAGGTCTACCATTGGTTATTCATACTGGCATTGCATATGCTTTAGTACACTGGACATCTCTCAGTTTTGCAGGAGCTCCATTGGCAGCTTCAGTTTCATTATGGCTATCAGTCCTTATGTTGGCCATGTATGTGACTTGTACAAAGAAATTTGAGCATACATGGGGGGGATTTTCATTGGAATCATTCCAATACATTCTTCTAAGCTTGAAACTAGCCCTTCTCTCTGCAGCAATGGGATGGTAAGTGTGCTTTTAATTCTATTGTGTCCGCTATTCCTAATGATTATGCTTTTCTCTTTAACAATTTTTTTTTTTTTTTTAAAACTGTGACATAGCTTATTTTGATATAAGAATATATTTTAGAATTACAAAATGAGGCAGTCTTGTTAAGATAGAAAATGTGAACTAAACACTCACCAATGATTGATGAAGTAATCTGAATTTCAGAAAATTTTCATTATATTAGTGATATACCGTGGCCAAATGAAATTCCAAACTGATCTCAAATTAAACAGGCTAAAGGAACCCAGTCCATACTGAAATTAGCATTATACCCAAAATTACCCCAGTACAGAAGTTGAGCCCTAAGACATGGTATCATAAGCACAGTCATAACCTTATAACTTTCACAAGTCCTCTAATTAGAAAATTTTGTCAGTTTGGAGTACTGGGCTTTCGAGATTCTGGTTCTCTTAGCGGGATTGTTGCAAAACTCAGAAACAGCCACTTCTTTGATTGCTATGTGGTAAGCTTCACGGTCATTTTCCCTAGCTGTATCAGTTACAGACTTGATATTTTTGCTTTAATAATTCTTTTTTGGATTAAAACTTCAGCGTGAGTACAGATGCTATCGCTTTCATGCTCTCATATGGTCTCAGTGCTGCTGCAAGGTTAGTTTGTATAATACCTTCGTTTTAAGTTGTCTTATTCTTTTTAAGCTCTGCATTTCCTTTTCCGTTGACAAAACTTAAAAGGAAAATTCCTCCAACCCACTGTTTATGCCATGATTGAAATAACCATCAACATGTACTTTTAATCACATGAATTTTTTGATAGTCATGTGACTTGTTAAGAAGACTTAACAAGGCCTGTGATTAAGTACATGTGGATGGTCTCTAAAAGCCACATAATTTGTTGGAAGAGACTCTTCAAACTAGTTTCGAAGAAAACTTTGTCTTTTCTCCGGTATGTTCCAAATATTGAAAAAATTTAACTTATTGTGACAGCACAAGAGTGTCAAATGAGTTGGGAGCAGGCCATCCCAACCGAGCAAAGAATGCCATAGGTGTGAGTCTAAGGCTCTCTCTCCTTGTTGGGGTCACACCTGTTTTGGCTATTGCATTTGGTCACAATATATGGGCTGGTTTCTTCAGTGATAGCTCTGAAATCATTAAGGAATTTGCTTCAATGACTCCTCTGCTTGCAATTTCAATATTCATTGATTCAGTGCAAGCTGTCATTTCAGGTCTGAATCATACAATTTTCTACAATACGCTCTATCTACCTCATCATTACAAATTTACATTTTCAGTTTCAAGGCTAATGGTTTTGACACTGCAGGGGTGGCCAGAGGATATGGTTGGCAGCACTTGGTTGTTTATGTTAACTTGGCGACCTTCTATATCATTGGTTTACCAATTGCATGCGGCCTTGGATTTAAGACGAATCTGCAAGCTAAGGTGAGCTTATATCATGATACTATGAACAAAGTATCTACGCATCAGTTAAACATGTCTGCATAGACGAACAAAATTTGATTTTTCTTCTTCACAAATTTGAGAAACAATCAACTACAACATGTTTGTAATGTTTCCTTTGTGTGCATTATGTTATACAAGGTTTTTGGATTGGCTTGATCTGTGGCCTCTCCAGCCAAGCTGTTGCCCTCTTTATAATTACACTGCGAACCAAACGGGCTAAACTAAGCCTCCCCGAGAAAGATAATAGAGAAAACCCAGTTTTGGTTTAATTGAATGACAAGCTGCGAAAAAGAGATGAACAACATGGCCTGCTTGGGTGAACTAGGCTGGGTTTGGATAGCACTGAAAAGGAAAACCCAGCGTGCTTGCTTTTTTTTTTTCTACTATGAATCTCATGTACTGTTCATGGGACTCGCAAGTACAGATTTCAGTAAATTTTACTTTAAGTTTGGGTTTTACTGCACCATTCATATATTTAAAAATTATTTTGCTATAATGTTTTCTATTTTCTATTTTCTATTTTCGGCAATAAGCAGTATTTAAATAAATCCCTTATAAATAACCAATGAAACACATTATGTTGGACATGCATTTTGCAGTGACAAGTTTTAGCATGTGGTTTGGCGAATATTTCACCATATTTGACAGAGATCCCATAGGATTTAATAGATCTTTGTTGAATTTGGTGATAACCACTATTATGCACAGGTGTGGATTCGGATTTGAGTGCGGGTGCGAGAGTTGGCGATTAAAAAATAATTAAAAATATTTTTATTTTTATTTTCTATATATTGCTAAGCTTATCTTTTTATATAATGGTAAACATATACCAATTTAAGAGTAATGGTAAACATATATTAATAAATTTAAAAGCATATGTATATACATTATTATAATGTTTACACAATCTCAATTTTAGCCCAATAACATATTTATAATATTAACTTATTTTCCTTTAAAAATAAAAATAAAAAAAAAAGTATTGAGGTGATAAAATCAAAGTATTAAAGAATAACAAAAACTGGTGGGTAAAGGTGATAAAATCAAAGAATCAAAACTTGTATTTTTACTGTTTTCACAAGTTTCAACATTTTCTATCTTTTTTACTTTTCAATTTCTTCTTCTCAGAAGGCCACATGAAGTAGAAGAATGGAGGCCAGCGACATGGTGGCGGCCCATTTCGGCCGGAATTGGGCCGTATTGGCCATTTTGGCTCCCGTTTTCGCAGAATCGGCCTGGTTTAGCGTGAATTGGCGCAAATTTGAAAACAAAAAACCAAAAAATAAATTAACAACAACAACAACAACGTAGCACGGTCACGCTGTCAGTGGCATCGCGCACTGCACACCGTGTCGGGTGCAAGTGCAGCGGCCCTAGAGCTGCACTCGTACTTTCTAAGATAACCTTCACGGATCTAGTGACAAGTGCAGAACTATGTACAATTGTGGGGGCCTTCGCCCCCTAGAAGTTTTAAAAATATCTCCATCATTGCTAAAAATTAGCCTCATGTCTTTAGGTTTCTTAGCATTATAAAGACTATATATAATGATGGCAGTCGTATAGTTTGTGCCATCATCCTTAACAAAGAGTTTTTTTTTTTTTTTTTTAATTAAATCTAAGCAAAAATGGCTATAAAATCTTTATAGGTACAAAATTCTTCAATTTTTCTTTCATATTTATTTAAATTTTGTTTTATGATTTTTCACTTTAATTTATTTAACAAAATGATAGGGGCTTTATTCACTAATTTTATCTAGTAACCAGTTAATTGAACCCACCCACCAAAACCAATTACCAAGTAACCAGGAGCTTCTCACCCCTGATGGGCTAAACAATTTATCCTCAAGCCACTAAACTATCACCCGAACCCCATATGTGTGTCTTTGAGTATGTACATTTTGGAAAATATTTTCCGCTCTTTGAAAGCGAAAAACATATTTCACTCTATTGGGCTTTTGTCTATCGAAAACCCCATCTGTAAGTCTCACATTTTCCGGCTGGTATAGCACCAAAGCGCTACCGATAACATGAAAATGGCAGAGCAGCTTATATGAAAATTATTTGTAGTAAATGTATTTACAACAAAAATGGATATTTATCAACATTTTCTAAAACAAAATTAGAGCCAACTTTGTCCTCAACCATCCTGCAAGAATCTAACCACAATTTCCTAACCCGTGACGTATAATTTGAATGAAAGAAAGAAAAATCAAAAGATGACAATTTCTTTAGCGCCCCACTGCCCCCAACCTTTCCCCCCCCCCCCCCCCCCTCTCTCTCTCTCTCTCTCTCTCTCTCTCTCTCTCAATTCAATTAAAAAAAAAAGAACTAAAATGAATTGTTATCTCTACTACCAGCAATAACTTTACGATGACGCTTCTGACCAGATTTCCTCTCTCCTTTTCGCCTATTGCTCTTCTTCACTGGAGACCTTACAATTGGAATAGAACGAGGCAAAGGTGGTGGATGACGGACAACCGGACTAACTGGACGAGGCCTGGGGGGGGCCTTTGTTACACCTTTGTGGTAATCCTGTATGTCAAAAATTTCACACTGAGCATATACAAAAGAGAATCTAAATATTTTTTTCTCCAGGAAAAGGGTTGGGGATTGGGGGAGGGGAGGAGGGGGGGTAAGAATCTACTTTTATCTGTATGCTTTTAACCAGTTTCAAATGCAGACACAAGAATGCAACTAGGAACATTTAACTTTCCAACATTTTCTGGGGAAGAGATATTCCTCCCATGGCAGCATTATGGGAAATGGACATTAAAGATTTAAATGCTATAAACACCAAAAGAATGACAAATTAAATAAGATAGAAGTGGAAAAAACCTTCCCCATCCTGACAAATGTTTCTCCACACTCCCATAATATAGAACCAGTTGCACCTTAACTACCCAGTGAAAGGAAGCTGGGGAAGAAAGCAGAGAAAACTACAATTCCTCTAGCAGGGAAAAAAACATAATAACATAAATATGTACATGCATCTGCCTGTGTCTGTGTCTGACCCAATGGCATGTTCTCATGCAAATTACACCACTTTAAGAAAAGTGGTACCAACCAATGTGTTAACAGAATGTCCGACTCTTTATTTTGAGTATAAACTTAGATTAAAATAGCCTTCTAATGATAAATAAATGCAAATTTGACTTAAGCTTAAATGCTCAAAAAAAAATTCCTGCATCCATATGGCAATAAGTAAATGCTAACCTGTATCACAAAGTTACGTCTTTCACAATCCTCAAACATATTGATGCTCCAACTAACTTTTGACATTATTTTGTCTCTAACAGTGGAAAAGCTTAACTGATCCCTAGGAGTAAAACGATCAACTTCATTGAACCATAGACAGGTAAATAGATTTGTGATGGGAATGTGCTCCTTTACAATGACGCAACCTTCAGGAACGTCTGCAAAAACATGTACAATTGCAAGAATAAAATGTGTACATGTATAAATATCTTCGAAGATATTCATGCAAACATGAATGCATGAAACCTACCACTGGTAATTGGAAGCTTAGACTCATTATATGCTGTTAAATTCTCCTCCCTTCTATAAAAATCGATCTGGTAGTCAATGGAGGCATTGTCAAATTTCCCAGCATTTTTATTAGCTTCAGCCTCTACAAACACATCATAGCGTTTATAGTGTCTTGAGATGGCGATATTAGCATTTTCACGCCACAAGAACCTGGCAATATAGTAAAAAATATTAAATGATTTCCTATGAGCTCAGATAACCATGTCCCTTCCTCCATTCATGAACATCAATGCCATAGATTCTTCAAAAAATAAAGCAGGTGATCAAGAGGAAATCTACAATTACATTACTTGCATCGGTAAACAATATTGACAACATCTACAATTATTTATCTGAAATTAAGAAATAATAAATTTCTTGAATATCAAAATTTATAAAATTTTGAGAGAAATAAAGCTAGTGAATAGGTAAATATCCAATTACACTACTTGGGTCAAAGATCATTCTTGGAAACATATCAAATATGGTGCAGCTCTCTGAAGCCTGTTTTACCCTATAAATGTCTTAGCCATTAAGAAATCGCCTACATAGAGGTTTCCACATACCAAGAGCATAAACGGTAAACACAAACAGGCGACAGGGTGTACCTCTCAAGAATTTGATATGGATCCACAACAAGCTGGAGCTTTCCATCAATCCATATAGAGTACCGCACATTGGGGAAGATCCTATGCAATAGAAGCTTTGGAACCTGTCACAAGTACATACAGGATCAAATCTAATACACCTTTGGACTCAAAAGGTTTCCAATTTCTTCATCACAATTTTTCCCCATAATAGATTGCAGAGGTACCTAATATAAAAAATGAAATGCAGATATATATATATATATATATATTTTTTTTGGATAAGTAACGAAAAATTTTATTAATAAAATCAAAACTAAGTACACCATGGGTGCACTCAGAGAATTACAAACAGCTCTCAAACTACAATGCTCAACCAAATCTAAAGGATGAAAAGCACACTTCAATCTAAGCAGATAACCTAATGAAATGCAATGCAGATAATCTAAGCGTGTATTCCATCACAGAAAAAGGAAGTTTAGAGGTAGAGCCCCTCATTTGCTCTCCACATCCCCAACCCCCCAAAGGAAAAAAGGGAGATCAAAGAAAAATATATGCACCTGACCTGTGGGCTTACAGGATTCTTCTGTTATTTACTTAGCACTTTTTCCTCTTTTGAGCCAGCATTGAGGCATATTTGTAAAGTTCAATTTTGTTATTAGTAAAACCTACAACTAATTTCACCTTTTTGCTTCTTTCATGGTTTTATAGTAGTAAAACAGGTTAAAAAAAATTTTAAATTATTTAATGGGAGAAGAGCAAAAGATTTTACCTTCCTGAATATTTAATAGAAGCTTGGAAGTGGAACTGGGGAAGTGAATAATTTAAATTTAATTGAAATAGGTAGATATAAGAACTTGAGAAAACTGAAACTATTGTTTCACTTTTGAGAGAATTTGAAGGGAAGCAGAGATTGGGGTTGACATAACTAAATTCAAATAAAAAATTACTTTGGTTTGTCAAACGTTAAACATATTAAATCCTTACTTTCAGGGAAAAAATAAAAATAAAAAAAGGTATTAACAACACAACAAAAGTTAAACCATCTTCAGGTGGGGAGTCATTCCAAACAATATAGTTGGCATGCATGTGTATATACATGCATAAAATCATACACAAACACAACCCAAAATCCTTCTGTGGTGATGTGTAAAAAATAGAAACAAACAAACAATTTTTTTAAACATTATTATACAACAAGGTAGGATGATGATGATGATGATGATGATGAAAGACTGAAAAAGAAGAACTCTTGGTTTTAACTGACAATGTCATCCCCCAAGATTTGCTACAATATAAAGGCCACCACAATATAACCCCTGCATATTGAAGTTTAATTGAACTAAAAACAGGTAAAAGTCCTAGCACACAAGAATACAAGTTCTAAAATTACAAAAATCAAGGAACTCCAAAAAGAAGAACAATTAACATCCGGAATAGTCCTAAGTCAATCAAACAATGATCCAAGAAACAGGGTTTCCGTTGAAGCAATGAGGCTTCAATTCCTTCAAACATCCTAGAATTGCGCTTCCCCTAAATACAATACATCAAACATAATGGAATAGCATTCAACAAATCAGAGCTTTGATGACACTTGAAGTTGCCTCTCCAACAAGCTAAGAGATCTTATTGGCATGACCTAAGATACAGAATATAAGGAAAAGACCATAAACCGAAGTTCCCTACATATGACACTACACATGCTGCCACTAATAAAGGCCCAACTTGCTATGATGATGTCCTATGCAGATTGCAGTTGATCCTCTACTTTTACGAAGCAGTTTTTTTTTTAAGAGAATTTTACGAATTAATTGCCACTGTCATTATACAAATTTTCACTTCACAAAGTGATACTCCAGATCAATGTTTAATAAAGAGCTACTGAATAAGGATCATAGAACCCATGAACCCCCAGTTTCTTAAACAAATTTGGCACAAAAAGGTCATATATTCCATATAGCTTTTTTTTTTCTTTTTTCAAATAGATAATTTACACATGCATCCAATGAGTTTGGACCAGAAAGCTCACATATACTTCAGATCCTTATCTGAGAATTTTCATTGCCAAGGAATGATAACACCAGGCTCTTTAATCGAATATTCAATCACAAAAGGACCACAATTAAAGTACAAACCCCATGGCCCAAGTTAGCTTCAGCACTTAATCTAGCAATGAAAGCATCAATCTTATTTTGTAAAGATACCAAATTTCATGTAGATCTATTGGCTAGGAGATCCTGCCAAAGTGGGTTTTAAATGCAATGCAGAGGCCCAAGGAGGGGCCAGATGAGAAAGGACAACACTAGACAAGGGAAAAAAGAATTTAACTGCTGTGCTGACTGAAAAAAATTTACATAAGCATTCCATTCAAAATACCACCACAAGTCCTAAGTATAGTTTGAAAGCATTACAGTTGCTGTAAACTCAACTTCCCAGAACTTCCTCATTCCTCAGATATCATAAACCAAAAGTTTAAATATATACATATACACAGCTCCAAGTAACATTGATTTTTTCTAATAGAACCTTTATAGAAATGGTTTCAGTGCTCACAACTCAACTTCCAAGTTTGTCCACCGAAACTCCCTTTGACCTTGCCAAGATACAGATTCTGGGCCAAATGTCTATACAGATTCTGGGCCAAATGTCTTCTTGACTTCTTTCCACTATATATTGTACATAGAATCATATCTGACCATGTAAATTCCTAACTACTTCAATTTTAATCCATTAGCAAATTCAAATTTCCGGCACTTCATCAGCAAATAATTTCAAGGACATTGTTTTTAGTATAGATCTTGATTAGGTATTTGAAGGCCCCAGTAATACAAATTATCAACAAATAAGTTGTAAAAAGCATAATTAGTACAGCAAAATCAAATTAAATTAGGAAAAAATATACTTGAAGTAATAGATGAAATTTAGAGCAAATTGTTATGTTATACACATATCATCTTCACATTCGCCAAGATAAATCTATTTTATGAAGTATCTTATCAAAAACTAGTGATGGAGAGAGAGAGAGAGAAAGAGAGTGAGAAGAATAATATGATGATTTACATTCTGAAATTAAAAAAAAAAAAAAAATTATGACAATGCTTTCTTTTTCCCTACAATTTTCATGACTATGCTTTGCAATAACAATTTCAGGACATCACCATCCGATGCTTGAAAGAACTCATCAAAGACATTTGCCCCTATGCATTTTTGTATCTGATAGAGATTGGAAAATACCAATACTAATACAACTCAGGCAACCTATCTGTACTTTGAGCATTAGTTACAAAATAAAGAATCACTTTGGTCAGTATCAATACATTCAGATTTATGGTGTAAAGGCAAAACAAAGATATAATGATCACCAAATTAGCATATGCTTGCACATTGTTATAACAGGTTAGGAAGATGTATAACAAAAGTTAACTGGAAAATAGACATGTAAACATGCATTCTCTACTTTACCCTTGAATATAAAAGAATTAATTCATATGCAAACCCTTTTTTATACATATCATGTCATGTTTGATATAGGATCAAAAACAAGAAGCAAATCTACTGGTTTAAAAACAAACGAAAACAAAACAAAATCAAACAAACAACAAACTGACCTTTCCATTACGTCTTGGATCAGTGTATGGAATATTACGAACAACAATGATTCTCCAAAATCCAAACTTCTTACTGCTATCCAAGTCACTAGAATTCTTCATAACAGCTTCCGTCTTTTCATCAATAAACATATAAAAAGGAACATTTTTCTTTGCTGCTTCACTAATGTTCCTGGGCTGTTGGATATTGTCATAGTTTCCTAGCAAAGGTGCAATCATGAGGACAAGCAAATTATATGTATAAAATTAAGAAAGTCTGTATAGAATGTCTTATGCTCAGTAGTACCAAAAATGGCTGATGCAACAATAACCTCATGGAACTGCTCCAGCTCCATAAGATCAGCTTCATCAATATCAAATCCACTCCGGTCACCAGGTTTGCTTCCTTTAACAAATCTGATTAAAACAATATGCACCAGCAGAAAAGGACAGAAAGTCAGATGCATTTGGCTGAAAGAATAAAAACAAAAATATTAATATTCTTTACAAGCTATTGCGGACAATGAAGATCATACATAAGCAAAATGCAACAATAAGAACCAAACTTAAACCTACCCACAGTGTACTGTCATTGACTCTTTTATATCAAAAGATTCATTCCTCTGCTTCATAGAAGGATATCCACCAAAGTCAGAGCCCCCATGAATCTCAGTTTTAATAGGATTTTCATCATGAACATAGGTCAAATTCTGAAGCACTGGTGATTTTGATGGAGAGCTCGGCATGCTAGCTATAGCGTCCTCAACAGGAAGGTAACATACTTCACATGCTGAAAAGAAAACGAGAACGAACACAATAAACAACACTTTACCAGAACAAATTAGAAGTCTTATTTTAATATTAGAAAGTGTGTGGTTACAAAAAAGTACGTTGCTCATAATAGTTAAAAGAATCCCTCAAACTTACGGCGTGGTCCAATCTTTTTACTACCAGGAGGCGGGGGAGGAGGAAGTGTAAAATTTTCACATTGATGGCCCAATCGAGGGGTAGACCTTATAACATCTCTAGGTGTTGTAATAGTAGCAGGAGGAGGAATTGATGGGACTCTACTTTGATCACTTCCTCCCGAAGAGTTCTGTCCAGAAGAATTTTTATCCCCAAGGCTATTTTCTACTTCCAGTGGATTTGAAAATACAGGAAAATCTGACCGATATGGCGTCATGCTTCCAATATGTAAAGTGATGTTTGATTCTGGAGCATCATCATTCAAAAAGTAAACCATAAAGACACAGGATGTCAACCTCAAACAATTCAGAAGAAGAACAGCTAAAAAGAAAAACAAAGGAAATAAGTAGCACAATGAAAAACTTAAATAGAAAGTTAACAGGATCATGAAACTCATAGCAATGGAAAGTGTGCCTCAAAATAACCTAGATTCAGCTTCACAATAAAAAGTGTAAAGAGGTCAACTCTATCGAGTCATCTCTTAGTTGAAATTGTAAAATAATAATAATAATAATAAAAATAAAAAGGACTATTTTGAACTCAGCAAACCACGGTGAACAATAACTAATAGGTTCCCAATCATAAATAGCAGTGACAATAATTCCAATTCTACATCATAACAAAAGGAATGGGGATAGAAACGGACCTTTATTAACTGTAAAGGAACCAAATACAAAAACCAAAAGAGCAAGGACAACCAAGAGGAGCATTGCAACCCTCCTTCGACCAACATATCGACAAATAAAGGGAAGAAGCCTTTCCTTCTCCCTTGAACTAGAAAGAAGCATCTTTGAAGGCTTTCGCACAAGTACCGGGGATGCCTGAGTAGCCTGCAAGAAACCATTCTGAAACTGTTGTTGCAGAGAACCATAACTTGAAGTACGTAAACCCAATGACCCTCCAGTCATTGTACCTTCACTTCCACAAGTTTTGGTCTCATCTCCTTTCTATTTTATAGACCCCTCTCATTCACAAATCCTGAAATTGTCTTCCAAAGTTAACTACCAAAATGCCAAGACCAAGTCCAACTTCAGTACCAGTCCCACCACCAAATAGTCTACCAAATCACTAAACAAATCTCCAAATGTATGACCTCACATTCATAAACCAACAATTCTTTACATTCAAAAACACCAATTACCAAACTTTAATCCTAATGCACAAAATTACTACAATATGAATCCTAAAAAATCAGACCCACTTCACAGTTTCCACTAACCTTTCAAATATTACAATCTCAAACACCAATGTGATCCAATTCTAAAGAATAAACTATTTACAAGAAAAAAAAAATTCCAACTTGGATCAAATTGGAACCTGCAAATCCCAAATAAGAATCAGAATCCAAAACTTCTTTAGAAATTCAAATCTATCTCCAAAATCCAGAGCCTAACAGATCAATGCCTACACAAAAACTTTTTTTTCCTTAAAAAAACCAAAAACCCAATAATGAGAAACAGAGATTCAGAGAAAAAAAAAACAAAAAAGAAGACTTACCTCTATGCCAATGCGCCTCAAATTCCAAAACCCAAATCAAAATCCTAAACTTTAAGTCTTTATATGAACTGGGTTTTTCCTATTGGGATCGAATTCAAGAGTTTCTGTTCCGAAAAATTCTTAGAGAAACTCTTTGTTACGTGGGATTGGCTTTCGCGGTTCTCTCTCTATGTCCTCTCTCTCTCTCTCTCTCTCTCAATGTGAAAAGTCTTTAATATCTTATCTCTTTTTTCAAAAACAAAAAAACAAAACAAACTTTGAATTTTGATTTTTGAAAACTTTAGGAAACGTAAAATCATAGAACTCTGAATACAAAACAATTCTGTCTGTACTGATATGAAATTTAAATATTGGTATTTTTTAACAAAAAGTTAGAAATAAAAATAAATAAAAAAACTGATATTTAATCAATAAAAGTTTTTTTTTTTTTTTTTGAAGAATCTAATTGTTTGTTTAAAAAAAAAAAATTTAACAGGTTGGCTAAGAGTCATGATAGCACGTCACAATTGTATGATATCATTTTATATTTTTTTAAATGTACATTATATCATGTCGTATAGAAAGTTGAAACTATATAGTAATTGGTTTGTTTTAAGTTTTTTATTTTATTTATTTTTAGTTTATTGATTAATAAGAAGACTAATTTGGGACAACATCAAAGCAAGCAAGCGATAAGTCCATAATATAATAATAATGATATGATAATAGTTGTTGTAGCTTAGATGGTAAGAAGGACCGTGTTCAATTTATAGTTTATGAATTTCAAAACAAGAAAAAAAAAAATTTTTTTTTTTTGAGAAAGAAATCCAAAACAAGAATTGTTGCTTTATAATTCGTGAAAGTTTTTTTTTTTTTCTTTTCTTTTTTGTTACCGCCAAATAAAATCAGATCCAGGAGAGCTTGACGTGAAAGTTTGACTGTTTTTTGTATGTAGTAAAAGTTTTTTTTTTTTTTTTTTTGAAAAAGATGTTGGAAAAGCAGGCTATTTGATAGGACTTAGGAGAGTTTTTGTTTTTGTTTTTAAAATGGTATAAAAACAATTTTTTTTAAATTGAAATTAAAACTAGTTTTTAGATAATAATTTTTACTGTATATGTGTTTGGCCCCACTTTTAAAAATAATTTTTAAAATGCTGAAAACAAAAATAAAATGTTTGGAAAACCATTTTTTTTTTTAAATTTATTACAAAAAATAACGTGTAAGCTCTATAAATTACTTTCTTTTTTTTTATAATGACGAGATTAGAGCTTATGTATCTTTTTTTTATAATAATGATAAATTTCAAATTTGACTCTGTGGGGTCCATTATTTTCAATTTATTTGCAACTATGCCATTATAAACGTTTTTTCTACATCTTGAAAACATCATTTCCGCCGATTTCAAAATCTTGTACTGAACCAGAAAAATAGGATACAATCTTTTGAAAATTGTCTTTAAAGAATATCAATTATCAGCCAAACAATAAATTCAAATATAGGACCCACTATCTTATGAACTGCAAAACAAAAAATTATATTTTAATATTTTTACCAAATAGGCTCTTAATAGGAATAATAATTGTCATGAAATGTAAAAATTCTAACTCCCATTTTTTAGATAAGAAATGTCAATTCTCACATAATATAACATATATTTGTATGAATTTCCAAAATGAAAGTTATATTCGAATTTTCACTTCTTATTTTCTCCCCTTATAGTTAACTATATAGAGCTGATTTTATATTATTATTATTATTATTATTATTATTATTATTATTATTATTATTATTATTATTATTATTATTATTATTATTATTATTATTATTTTCTTCCAAAGAAAGATGTTATCAATGTACAAGAGTATTTTTCTTCCATAATATTTATAAAAAAAAAATTAAAAAGAGTATCTTTCTCATTTAAAATCATACATAATTTTCAAGTTATATCAATTACTAGCTCCTAAATGAGTTTGTATAAGTTTTAAAAAAAAAATTAAATAACGTTGTTTGAATTCAGTATAAATTCAAATTTCAAATATATCCGAACAAAATTGTCAATTCTTGGGAATGTTCTTGTGAATTTAAATTTTCAAACATTTAAAACTATCAAATTTGTAATTATCAATAATTGAACAAGATGAGTTTGAACACGTGGAATTCTCAAATAGAGTGGTTTTTATAATACCAAACATAACTTGACCACTTACCACTTTGCAAAAGAACCACAACACCTTACTTTTACCACCGCACACCCTTAGTGTGATGGTCATTTTACAAGTATAAGTGCTTATAAGGTATGGGGGCAAGAACTGGGGTTTAAGTCTCTAGAAAAGATCTTCACACACATATACACTTAAATTAGGTTATAGTAAAAATTCTATCTTATATTAAAAAAAAAATTTTAAAAAAAAAAACACCTTACTTTTAAGAAAAGATTAAAAGAAAATAAAAAACGAAAAATAAAAAATAAAACCTAACATGGTTTCCTTACTGCCAAGCCCGTTCACTAAACAAAATTACAACAATAATTATTGTTTGTTGTTTTTAAATTTCTATATATACAGCATCCCATGAAAAAAAAGAGAGGTTGGAGTGACTTCTAAATATTGATATTGTCAACAATAATTTACTATTTTCACAATCTCTTAGTTGAAAACGTTCAAGAACATGGTGTACACTGGCCGACAATGATAACTTTAGATTATTCTCTCTTTTTTTATTAACCTTTAGATTATTCAAAAACTTGATGCTTTTATAATTCATATTAACGATAAAGGCAAAAGATATTATTATGCAATTGATGAACATAAAATGTATTTAGCTCTTATTGTTATTGATTAAATTGTCATTATTATTTATTCTTCTTCTTCTTCTTTTTCCTTGATACTATTATTGATTCAACACAAATGGAGATTAGCTTTGGGAATGTCCATAAATTATTTTTTTTTAGAAGAATGTGCATATATAGATAGTTAGATGCACAACCTTGTGAACTAATTTTGTTCCCCAAATTCAGACCACAATTTTTGTGTTGGAGGTTAGTTTTCAGTTTGAGCTGCCAACCTTCTCCTAAAGCAACTGGGTTTGTCAATCCCAGATTTTCCAATTGAATGATTCTTTCGCTTTCCTTCTTTCGCTTTATAATAGTGCTTTGAAGATCACGACAAAGTGAAGAAAAAAAAATGAATGAGTATTTTGACGGCTCAACCATAGGAAACAAAATTTTATAGTCATTTTCTATCATAAAACCACAAAATCTTTTACAAATTACTAATGTGATGATTGATAAATAATTATTAATAAATTAAAAAGTGATATTAGTGGTGGACCCAAATTATAACCGATAAAAATTTGTGACATTCATAGTTTGTTAAATAGTCGATAATTACAACACGAGAGAGGGAACATCATATTGTGCCAAACCACCAACCATTAAAGTTACAATATTCTTAGCTTTAATTATGAGTTACAGTTAGTTCAACCAGTAAAAATCTTTTCCCTCAAAAAAAAAAAAAAAGAACCAGTAAATTTTTTTATGGTTGAATAAGAGATCTGAGATTCAGGGCATGTTTGGATTAGTGGTGTTTTGAGTTATATGATTGGAAACTCATAACTGAGTTATCAAAAAATGGGAAATCTACACAATTTTGAGTGTTTGGCTTGATTTTCTAATCTTGTTTTCATCATTCAAACTCAAAAATTTTGAGATTGAGTGATGAAAACTTAAAACACCAAATTGGTGTTTTCAGTTTTTGAGTTACATAACTCAGGGGCAGTTATGTAAATTTCTTATCTTTGTGGGCCTATTTCTGTTGATTTTGTTCCCTCTCTCTCTTACTTTATCCTCTCTCTCTCTCTCTCTTCTCCCTGTCTTTTCTTTTTCTCTCCACCTGTTCCTCTCATTTCTCCTTCTTCATTTTTTTTTTCTTTTACCAGAGCTCTCTCTTCTCACTGGCCCTTCATTGCTCCTCCACAAGCCACCGCCACCGCCACCACACCGGTCATCACCGTCACAAGCAACCACCGGATCAGTTCAAGCTCAGCCTAGATCGAATCAAGCTCGGCTTAGATCGGAAGTTTGGGTTTGATATGTTTGTGGTTTAGGTTTGCCGTTGGTGGTGGACCTCGAGATTGGAAGCTTCGCCGGCGATAGGGAATTCGAAACCTGATGGTGGTGGACCAAATTGGTGTTTTTTTTTTTTTTTTTTTTTTTTTTTTTTTTTTTTTTTTTGTGGTTTGGGTTTGCCGTTTGTGGTTTGGGTTTGCCGTTGGTGTTTGTGGTTTGGGTTTGCCGTTGGGGTTTGCCGTTGATGTTTGTCGTTTGGGTTTGCCGTTGGTGGTGGACCAAATTGGTGTTTTTTTTTTTTTTCTTCACACGGTGATGGCTGTAACGCTGTGTGACCGGTGGTGGTAGAGCTTCGTTGATGGTGGTGGATGAAGGGTTTGCCGTTATTGGTGGTGGTGGAGCTGGGTTTCGGTGTAGCTAGGTTTGAATAGAAGAAAAGAAAAGGGGGGCGGGTAGTAACTGTATTCTTCTATGTAGTGTCAGTGGGTGGGTCACAAAAAGGGAAGTTAAAAACTAAGATACACGTTTGAGTTTTGGGAGCAAACAAGAGTGTTTTGAATTTTTGAGTGATGGTGGAGTTTGGGATATGAGTTATGTGTTTTGTGACTGAGTAATGAAAACTGAGTTATGAGATATGAAAATTGAGAGATGTCTAAACCAAATAAGCCCTCAATCTTCACCTATACCAAAAACCGATCAAATAGGTCCTCAATCTTCACCTATACCAAAAACCGATCAAATAGGCCCTCAATCTTCACCTATACCAAAAATCGATTGGTAAATACTATTGTTATCACATGCTTAGTGCTCTTAATAAAATAAATAAGTTAAAAAAAGAATTAAAAAAAAAAACATAATGACAGTGAAAGTGGTGGCATGAGATGCCATTCAAAATTTTCAAATATGAATTACAATAGCCCTAAGAAATTATGAGTTAATTTTATTTTTTATTGGTAAAAATAAACTTTTGTCCCTACAATTTGGGTTAGATTCTAATTTGTTGATTCAATTTACTAAAAAAAAAAAGAGTTCACTTGAGTCTTCAAAATTCGTAAACAATAACAATTTTTTTTTTCTTTTTGAGAGAATAAATATATCAAGTTAGTCCTTCAACTTTTCAAATTTCAAGGATCAAAATATAGCCTGACCCAGAATTTAGAGACCAATCTCATGTTTTCACTTGTTTTTTTTAATTCATCATTCTTATAATCCTTTTCAACTTTTAGTCCTTGATGGACAATTATTTTGTGGATTAGCTTACACAGGGTGGAGGGGGAATTGCCCCTGGCACAGCCAAATTCCCCCTCCCCCATCTTAAAATTTGATTTTTTTTTTTTTTTCTCTTTTTATGGATTCTCTTTATATGATTCTTTTTTGTTTATCTATATTATCATTAATAGATTATTGTTTATTTAAATGTCCAACTTCATTTAAAACAAAAATCTTTCTAATTTGATCAATGTCTGTTAAAGACTCAAAACCTATAAAAGGAAAAACAAATGTTAAAAAAATAAAGAAGATGAGAGTTTTAATACAAAAAGAAATTTGTTTTTAACTTTATTATGTGTTCTTCTAAGGACGTAACAAAAAATTATAGCAATTCATAGTATTTCCAAGTTAGAATACCTCCTTACACATGGGTCATCAAAAAGAAAAAACTTAAATTGTAAATTGTAATGAGCTCATGCGTATGTGGTAAGCTGATTAAAAATTGTTGTGAAATTGTGATAAGTTTTTGTTGTGTTTCTAGCTTTACTGCTTTATTATTGCGCTTCAAAAGTGATAACAAAATATTAAAAAAATACAAATTTTAATATAATAACTTATTTTTTCATGTAAATTTATATATAACTAACAAAATAAAAAGAATGATCACATGATAAACTCGAAACTTTAATATTGTTTTCAAGTGAACTCTGAATTTCCAACTACATATATATTTAAAATATAGTTTTAAAAATGTTACAATTTGATAGTTCTATGAGAAATTTATCAAAATATCAGACTTCATATTATATATATATATATATATATATATATATAATACTGAGGTTTTTATAACTTATTCATGTGTAAAAAAAAAATTCTAATCACACAATTTAGCAAATATAGTTATTTGGATTTTCTTGCATTAATATATCACTTATTATTCACAAAAATTGTTTATATTATTTAGATTGGTTTTAACTTTTAAGAACTCACAAGCATGTATATGTGTGTGTATCGCTTATAAATGTTTCTCATCTGAAATCAAATCTTAATTCTACTACTGATTACACTAATTTGTGTACAATTTAATTTGCTAATATTTAGTTTAAAAACATTTTACTCACCAACATCACACTAATTTTCAATCATAAATTGTTAAATTTTACATGTGTAAATCACGCAGAGGTGCCTAAAAAATATAGTTCATAAAACATAATAATGAGTTTATTGCAAAAGGGACAAAGAAATTCAAACTATTATCTCTATTTTGAGTTATACTCATTGTAATATTCACTCACTCAAGGAATTATTAGAATATCTTGAATTCCATTGAAGTATAGTCGTGTGGTGTGTACAAGCTTAAGGGTGTTTCCCCTTAAAGTCTTACTTGTGGGATGGAGTTACTCTATTTATTCGAACCAAAACAAAGAGCACCTTGAAGTGTTTAGTGGCTTGAAAATGTCTATTACTTTGTGGCCTTATATGTACGTCATTTGCAATAATAAATAAATTTGTGTTTTCTATTTTTTTTTAAAGCTTATTGAAATTACAATACGATTGCATTAATTTTACGAAGAAATGAATATGATTAGTCCTGAAGTGGGTAAACTGTTACTTTTTGATGACTTAAACTCAACTGAAACTAGAAGTGGATAAAATGTAATTTCTTCAACTTCTTAATTAGGTTAGATTCCAACATTCCCTCCTTGAAGAATTTATGAATGGACAAAGTTTACAAACCATTTTGGAGCTATCCATTCCAACCCACTACTGAAGATGATTAAGACCAAACACAAGAATTTCAAGGGCTATGACTTTCCAAAACGCCAACAAGGGAATCACTCTTTAATTAGGCTTTTGGGAAGACAAGTTGACATAAATCTTATCATAACACGTAAGAGCTCCACTTTAACCTAGACCTATTAAAAGAGGAAAGAAAGCAAGCAAACCTCAAGAAGCGTTGCATACCAATAGAGGATGGTGACAAACTATAATCCCCGTGTAAAACCCAAGCAATTTAAGGCTGGAAGCACACACAAAACTCCATGTGGTTTCCCCTTAAAAAAAAATAAAAACCCCCATTAAGATTTTGAATATAATGGCGTCACACTCAAGCCTTTTAGTGTAAGTGTAACACAAGCCCCTTGTGGTGTGTGCACTCGTGCGTGTATTTATATTTATTATATGAAAATGCAGCTCTAACTAAGGACATGAGTCATCACATGAGTAGCTCATCATTTATTTTCACGGACTTTTAGTACCCATTTGGTTGGGCTTTTCAAAGCCAAAAGTTGGCTTTTTAAAAACGTTAGTCTTTATATGCGTTTGGTTAGTATAAAACGCAAACTTTGCGTTTTATTTTACTGAAGGAAATGTTGCGGACAAAAATGGACGAGAATCGGTCCATAATATATACGCTGGTAGGTATTTTAATAGATCCGTTGGAGAACTTCGGCAATTACGAAATTGCCCTTCATCTCACGCCTCTCGTTTCATCTCTCTGCTCTGCCTCTTCCTCACGCCTCTCTCTCGTCTGTTCTCTCAAACCCATCCCAAACTCAACTCAAAATCAACCCAAAACAAAATCAACTCAAAATCAAACCCAAAATCCACAGGAAAAAAAAAATCCCAAAATCCTTTTGTTTCAATCATCTTCATCTTCTTCATCATCATCATCATCATAATCTTCTCTAGAGTGTGAAAAAAAAAAGAATAAAAAAGGAAAGACGAAATAAGGAAATAAAGAAAAAAAATGAAAAAAGAGATGCAGAGGCTTTTTCATCATCTTCATCTTCTTCATCATCATCGTTAGCTTTCAAACTGTCAAAAAAAAAAAAAAAAAAAAAAGAGATGCAGAGACTTTGAGGGAGGGCACGGCAGGGAAAAGAGGAAGGAAATAAAGAAAGAAAGAAGGTTCTGGAGGAAATAAGGATAAGAAGAAGAAAAGAAAGGGCACGGCAGGGAAAAGAGCAAAGAAAGAGATAAAGAAAAAAAATAAAGCGTCGGTGTGTGGTGGAGGAAAAAAGATGAAAAAATAATAATAAAAAAAAAAGAAGAAAATATGAATAAAAAAATAAAATAAAATAAGGGAAACATCAAATAAGGAGTAAGAAATTAAAATTGAGAAATACTGTTACAATATTTTCATAATATTTTTACAATAAATTTTAAGCGATAGGTTATTATTAGTTAATATTAGTGAGAAAAAAATAATTTGTTTAGAAAGAGAAAAAAATAATTGTAATAGTAAGTTCAAATTAAAATCAGTATAAATTATCACAATATTTTCATAATAAATTTTAAGTGTTAGGTTATTATTAGCTAATATTGGTGAGAAAAAAATAATTTCACAATATTGATTTAAGTATGAAATAAACTCCCTTATATATACATTGTCCTTTTTGATAATTTATTCCTCAAACTGCAACTTTTATAAGTGCTAGCCAAACACTCAGATTTTTCAAAAAACACTTTTTAACAGTTTTTACCAAACACTCAGCTTTTTGAAAAAACACTTTTTCATTATATACTTTTTGAAAACTCAATTTTTTCATTATGCACTTTTTCAAAAAGCCCAACCAAACTCACCCAATGGTTTATATACAAAGGAGTTTAAGTGTTACAATCATACAAACCAACAAAATTCAAAAATGGATGGCCCACCCTGTCTTAAACAACCTCGATATGAAGTTAAGTTTGTTATTTACTGTACTATTTGGAAATTTAGATTTTAGTGAATTATTTCCTTATTTTAAGGGGTTTTTTATTTATAAAAATTTCATAGTAATATGCTAATTGGTGCTTTGAAATGTTACTTGGAAAATAGATTCTCTGGAGAAAAAGAAAAAAAAAACTTTAAATTGGTCTCATAATACATGAAATGAACACTGTATAATATATAATAATTCATATTGGTGATTCTCATAATTATGCAAGGAAGATTCGTATGTTTGCTTCACCCATAGTTGATTAAAGGGCTCTCTATTATAATGGTAATCCATGACAGTTGAATTGTTAGTAAAAGGGCTTCTATTCAAGAGGGAGACTAACCTAAGTGACTTGGTAGAAGGTTTATATGTAAAATGGGAAATTTGTTGGAACATTTATGTGTGAGTGGTGTGGTTAGTTAAATAGTGAAAATCCAATATTAGATACTATTGACAAAAATACATGGTTAATATAACATAGTTGGAATTAAACTCATTGGCTTAAGTTTTTGGCTTTTGGGTAAAGTGGCATCCCCAGGATTTTATCTCCCTAACACAATAAATTGAGATTGTTATTTTCTAATGTTCAAGGTTTTGCATTTGTTTGGGCTCTTTTGTTGATTCGCCATATGTCTAAATTCGATTAAACATCTTTGTTGACCTAGGTTTAGTTTAGGGAGGCGAATCTACTTCTCACTTCTACATGAATGATGAAGAAGGTTAACGGTGTCTTGAGGTTATATAGTACTCATTAAACTTGCAAAAGAAGGGAAGGACCCTACATCCAGCTCACATAACTTTTAAAAATCATACTTTAGCTTTTGAAAAAAGGGGTAGTTAAGAGTAATGTGATGAAGAATGACGTGTAATTAGAAACTCATAAAGAATTTGTCTACATCTATAGTATTGAAAGTGCTTAAAGATGAAGGGTGTAAAAGTGTTTAGGTGTATGGACAGGGGACGGTTATTTGCTCCCCCTAACTTGATAAAAAAAATATTTTTATATGACATAAAATATTTTTATTAGTTTAATTTACCTTTAAAAATAGTTTAACACTTTCTGGCTTAAATCTTGCATATTTTGGCACAAATCAATCTAGTCCAAAAACCAAACAATAATACAAATCAGTCCAGCCTAAAACCAATCAACAATATGGATCACAACTCTCTCTCTCTCTCTCTCTCATGAATCTATTTATTTCTATTTGACTATTGTTAGGGTACTTTTTTTTTTTTTAACACCTAATTTTATTTGAGTACCACCTGTTTATTTTCAAATACCACTAATAAGTTATTGGGTTTTCCCAAATATTTTTTGCACTATTATTATGTTAATCACAAATATTTCATATCTCATTGTCTAAATTGGATCCTAATATAAACTATCACAAAAAGCCCAAAAACTCATATTTTATCAAATTTTATTATCATTATTTAACAAAGCCCACCGGCCCTATGAACCCAATACACACATACTATTCTATTTAAAGCCCAAGAATACTTATAATTGGCAATATTTGAAAAGCCCATGATTCAAGTCCATGGCAAAACAATTTTATCAATGGAATTCAAATCCATAATCAAAGCCCATGATTTAAACCCATGGCAATTTTATTCATCCAAAGTCCAATTCACATTGGCAATATTTAAAACTTAATTTTCATTGGCAACATAAAAACCCAATTTCATTGGCAATATCAAAGCCCAGTTCTTGCTGGCAATATTTAAAACTCAATTTTCATTGGCAATATCAAAACCCAATTCTCATTAACAATATCAAAAGCTTAACTTACGTTGGCACTATTAAAAGCCCAAACTAACTACTTGGCACTATTTTATCAAAAGCCCAAGGTTATTAACACTTGGCAAAACACTATATCATAATTATGTCACTTAAAAGTCCAATAATGAACAATACTTTAGATTCTTAAACCTATTACTATAATATTATAAGCTCATGAAATTTATGAATTATCTATTCTCAAAACTCATGGCAATCATCTTATAAAAGCTCATGGAAAGTTATGATTATTTATCTAAGACCCATGGCATTTATCTATTTCATATCATATTATAAACTCATGTTCACTATCTATCTTATATCACAACATTCATAATATTTATTTTCAAAACTCATGGTAATTATTCATCCTACATGTCCATTATGATTATCTATAGAAAACTCATGAGAATATCACATTATTCCATTATAGTGGTTGTTACCATATTTATTTAAAACTCATAGATATTGCCTCTATTTAAAACTCATGGTAAATATTATTCTCAAGAAAATATTGGAGGTCATTATTTAAAAAACCCCAAAGAACATATCATTTACAAAGTAATCCATAGCAAAAATTATGAGAAACTATACAAGTTGTTATTTAAAGCCCATGGAAATTAATATCCAAAATCTATCATAAATATTCATTAAAGCTCATGGATTTATTTTATTTCTACTAACAACTAAAACCCATGAGGAGTAAAAAAAACTCATAGCAAAGCATGTCTTTAATGCCTATTTTGTAAGCCCAAGAATCTCATGGAGTAGGGAACAAGCCCAAGCAAAGAAAGGGTCATGTGGCCCAACCAAAAGTGCTAAAATGAAGCAAAGCCCAGCCCAAAAAGGTCTCCAACAAATCAGAAATTCAAGCTCAAACAAGTCAGCCTAATCAAGTCCACCACCAGCGGAAGGTTCCTCCACACCTCTAGGAATGAACCAAGGGACTGTCATGGCAGAATTTTAACACATTTTCTATTGAGAACAATAACAAATAACTATTCCTAGCAGCTAGGAAACAGAGAGGCATCCTCATATCTCTCAATGTCCTACCTCTAACAAAAGCTAGTGGGCAATAAATACCCTTTTTCTCCAAATTTTGGTTACAACTCAAGGAAGCCATAACCAAGACTCATGAAATGCTCAACTAAATAATTTACGTTATTACTAGAAATATATGTTACTGATTCATGAACCAAGCCCTTGAATTCCTAAAGGGGAAAATTAGGAAACTAGTGGTTTGGAGGGCACTAAGGAAACCTCCAGCAGAAGCATGTGGGCGGCATCAACACTTGACACTTGGCTTGGGGGTGTTAGAGCTCACTTCAATGCTTCAATCTCAGTGCAGCAAACCAAAATCCTCTCCTCATACCTACCCATCCCTCATTGGCCCAACCAACTCCAAGAATCCTAGCATTTAATGAGGGAATGTGCTAGATTTTGGTCATGTGAGACATTGCCCAAAGAGGCAAGATATTCCTTAAGCCAAATCACTCGTTTTAGGCCAAATCCAGGTTATTAATTCAACTGTCTTGCTCCCATGAATCAGACATATGTTTTTTGTATTTTAGCTAATTAATGCTTACTCTAATCTTCTCTATAAAAGGCAAACCACTCCAGCCCCTTAAGGGGGGAGACCAAGGCCTCTCTAAAAATTTATGTCATTAACTACATTCTGCAGAAATTCAGTCCCTCTTAAGCTTTCTTTAAGCTTTCCCAAGCTCTCTTGAGCTCACTCACAACCTTTCTTAGCATATAGTCACCATAACACCAACATTCCCCACCTTGCTTACACCTTCCTACTCCTTAAACATCCCATAACTGACCATAACCAACTTAAACTACCTCCATGAAACTCGGTCAAGCTTCCTCTTAACCAACTTCTCATAAGCTGACACACTCACCCAACAAAAAAGCCTTCTCCTTACATATCACCCACAGTTCCCTTAAGGATCTTGGTAACCACATGCTGCACTGAACTGGGATTCCCTCTCTCCCTTCATACCATGTCAAATAACTCATTTTTCATCACTATGCAACCACTAATATTTACTTATTGTTTTCCTATAGGAAGATATAATATATTTAAGACTTTTGGAAATTTTTTTTCATATTGATGTAATAATGGTTGAGAGTACTGTGGACCCTATTAAACAAAATGCACAAGAATTTCCTGTAGTTAATACTTTATTAAATTTATTTAATAATTGAATATAATTTACCCTACTGCTGGAGGACTGTTTTGAACTATAATGCTATAAAATGACTAATAATATAACAAACTAACAATTGTAATGTGTTTATTAGGCTTTATTGTTGTCTTCTTTCAGGGGGCAACCTCTATCTCTTGCTTGGGAGGGCTTACACAACACCGAAAGCATTTGGACTCTATTTCAAGGGCCCATTATCGAGTTTTGGCTTGGCTACCCCATATTTTATTCGGAAACATCAAAATTTTCCCCTCAACAACTATCAATATTCCCAACTCTTAGGGTGTGTTTAGATACCGTTTATTTAGCTAAAAACTGAAAATACTATAACAAAATAATTTTTAAATGTGTAAATAGTGCCATGGGAGCCATTTTTAATGAAAAAGTTGTTGAAAAAATAGATTTATGGGTCTCATAAACAATGCACAGGACCCACTGGAAGTGCTGAAACGCACTTTTCCCACACAAAAAAAAACGCAGACGTTGGATACTGCATGAAACGCAGTATCCAAATAGATACTTAGAGTAAAGAGTGGGTGTTTCCATGTTTGTGAGTTCTCTTTTTATTATAAATTTATATATTATTTGTATAAGTTTGTGTTTGATACTAATTGTATATAAATTTATATAATTTGATAACTAGTAAATATAAAAGGCTTGTTACATGTGTGTATTGTTATCATGTTATAATAATAATTTGTTATGAAGTTAGTGATTTAAAAAAGAAAGAAAGTAACGAGCATTTTATTGGTTAAGTAAACACATAATGTATTATTTATATATGTATGGATGGGTGTAACTCTTTGGGTTAATACTTAATCTAATGCCTGTAGGTTGAATATTGTTATTCAGTTTATATTATTATTATTATTATTACAATGACAAATAAATAATGACAATTGCATAAAAATAAAAATGTTATTCAAACTTAACAAAATAAAATGGTTACAACTACATACATTAATCTATATATATATCTATATATATATATATATATAATAACAGGTGAAGCTGAGAGAAACTCAAATTAGAATTCCAAATTAGAGTTCCAATTTTGCATTATGTGTCCCAAATTATTTATTTTTAAGAAGTGTTATTTCTTAATTTTAGAATCAAATGTGGGACCACATCATAAATATTCATCCAAGTGAGCTATTAAATACAAAAACCAAAGAGTCTAGCATAAATGAATCGTAAAAAAAAAAAAAAGTGTTTCACAATAATTTTAAAGAAAATGGACAATTTACATTTATACCTAATAATATCGTTACAAAATTTTTTAAAGAGTTAACAAAATATAAAAATGACTATTACTAGTATTAAAATTATATATATATATATATATATATATATATATATATCTAAGAATTATATTAGGCATTTTATTGTATATCTTGAAGTATATTCATACATATGCATGAGGTTAAAATCTAGTAATAAATAATGACAACTCATAATGAATTATCATGTAAGGATTTCAAAATATGAAAGCTTGTGTAATTAAATTGTAAAACTTCATTTATTTGCGTGTGAATTTTTTTTCCCGTTGATAACTCGATATATTTAGTTCTCTTTTTATTACATTTTGTTTAACTTAAGTTTCTTAATGAACCCCCTTAAAAGATATCCTGGAGCCGCCACTATGTATGGAGGCTTTTCTCGTTTTTCTTCCTTTGTTAATATGCCCCCCTAACGTTGAAATCCCCTATGCTCTTATAATGGTGCTAGAGTCATTCAAGGGCTTGTGGAATGTGAATAAGATCAATCTGTATATATTAAAAGCTAAAGCTTAGGAAAAATCCAATTAGATTTTAATTGGATTTTCAATTTTATGTCACGTGTCCCATTTAATTTTTAAATTTTGTGCCAAATGAATTATTGAGTGTAAAATCAAAGATTCTAAATTCATTTAAATTCTAAATTGGATTACAATTGGAGTCCAATTTCGCACCATGTGTCTATCTAATTTTTTAATTTTTGTATCAAGTGAATTATTGAATGCAAAAATCGAAGAGTTTAAATCCAATGAAATTCTAAGTCATATATACGTGTGTGTGTGTGTGTGTGTGTGTGTGTGTGTGTGTGTGTGTGTGTGTATAATGAGAAACCATCACATATTTTAGAAATATATAGTTAAAAAAAGGTGTAAGTTAATATCACGTATAATTTGAAACTCTTCTAAAAAAGAGGAGTAATTTAAACCATATACTCCCTCTGTCCCAATTTGTTTGTCCTCTATTCCATGTTGGGATGTCCCAAAATATTATTCTATTTCTAAAAATAAAAGTCATTAATTTACTAATGTTCCTATTATACCTCTATTTTATTTTCAAAACTATTTTTTGATAAATTTATTTAAGGATAGTTTTGAAAACTTATACATTTTTTCAAGGCAGACAAGATAATAAATAATGTTCCCTTAAAAAGTTTGACTTTTCAAACAAGACAAACAAATTGGAACGGAGGTAATAGTTGTTATTGTTTTTAATTATACTCATGCATATATACGAGGTTACACGCTAGATATATTTACTTGGTACTACCATTTATTAGCATTGAGCAGTATTCATCTAGAAAATGTTGAATTGACTTTGAGTTTTATTCAAAATCAAGGGAGTAAATCTCGTACCAAAGGTTGTACCAGTTTGACCAATGAAATGATATATTTCGATACCAGTCAATACCGGTATACCGTTTCGGGTTTACCGTTATTTTTTATATTTATAAATATATATATATATATATATACGTATGTATGTATGTGTGTTTGTATATTATAATAAATATAAAAGTTTACCACAAAACATTACCTCAATTTAGAACAAATTATTCATAATTTTAGACTTTAGCATCAATTATAAGAAAAAAAAAACACAATATAAAAAATAGAAAGCTTAATTGTTTATTGCATACTAAGAAAACAAATAATACTAATAAGTTAATGTAAATAAGTTACCATTATGCCCTTACAAAAATTCAAAAATTACAAAACAAAAAAAAAAAAAAAAAAACTTATTTTTGTATCGGCTGATACGCTCGGTACTGGCTGGTATTGCTCGAAATTGGCCGGTATGGCTAGTACTGCCAGTATTTAGACCGGTACGAAACGTTATTGTTTCGATACCGATATACATACTGGTACGGTACATACCGGCTGATACGGCTGGTACCGGTACGGTATCGACTTCACTATTCAAAATTGGCAACCTTGTTGACTAAGTGCCTAAAAATCTGCTTCCCCAAAGGGAAAACCCCTTCTCAATTGGCTGAATTCAAGGAGTCATGGTTATCAACATTAAATGGTAATTGATCTTCATTCAATGGAAAGAGAAAGTTAGGTGTTCGCATTGAATCATTATATATTAGATCTTTGAGTCTAGTTAATGGGAAAAATGATTGAATACTCCGAAAATACCATAAATACGTATTCACCCCTCTTACATAAATTGTGGGCTCCACCATAAATTTAAATTAGTAGGATCCACAGCTATGTGAGAAGGAAGAGCGCGCATTTATAATAATCTGAGAATGCCCAATAATTTCCCAGTTAATGAATACCTTTAGGGTATCTATTAATTCATCATTTTAATAAAGTTCTAATACTATTTTTATTTGAAATATAAAAGGCTATAAAAAAAAATCAATCACTTTTTCCTTCTTCTTTTTTCATAATAATAATTCTAAAAAGATTTCATAAACTAGTACTCTTGAAACATCCATTAATTCATGGATCTCGCAGATGTCCCAAGTTCATTTGATATATTTATTTTATTTTATTGAGCCAAAGTAGGTTGGAGATGTCTGTTTTGCCCTCCAATCCATATTTCCTAATTCTCCCCTTGTGTTGGTACTCTTTGGCCACAATTATCCTAAGTGGCAGATTACAACTTGTTATTTGTCACTTTTCTATAAATATACCGTTTACAGTTTGTCATGTGAACAGTTATAACAAAAGTTGTGATATTTGATGTGGTTCCAAAATTTTTGGTATTCCCTTGCTTTGTCCACGTAGTGAGGACTGAGGCTTATGCCTAAAACCCCTTTATGTCTGGTAGTGAAGCTTATGGCCCATTTTGACCATTTTTGCTATTTTAGACTTAAGTCTCACGGATTTCATCGGCTGAATTAGTGGGCTTATTGGGCTGAATTTAATGGGCCCAACTTAAATCGGTTCCATGTCTAATTTGGGCCGCCGTATGGACCATATCCACGAGTTATGGGCTTGAATAACTAGTGTTTGAAGTTCGTGGGCCTTGGGGCTTATTTTTAGTTTGCTGCCCCAAATGCCCTTAACAAGATTCAACTAGAGATCTAACTTTTTTCATGCACGTTTGTTGAATGATTTTTAACTTGCTATATACATTTGGATGGAAAAATGATTTTTTTAATATATATATATATAAAGATACGATGGTATTTCATACCTATGATAATTACTTTTTTTATCATTATGTTTGTTAAAAAACGATTATTAGGACAAGAATTCTTACTTCTTTTTACCATTCTTGTTCACGTATCACTTTACGAGCATTGTCCATATTTTAACTGACATCCATCACATTTCTATCTTTTTGTCCTACCTAAATTTGCCCTTTCCTTTCGTCAATGTCATTGTTGAATGTTTTTTGGGGCTACTGTTTAGGTTGAAAGTATTATACACATTGTCTGTCCTATAAATAGCAATCAATATTTATTGTTATTCGGCGCAAAAACCCTAGTACTAACATTAATAAGAATGAACAGATCATAAGCTAGCACTAGACATGATTTTTCACTACGTACTAGCAGGGGTGTCGTGTGTGACTAAAATTATTTTAAACAAAGTTGTATATTTTGTATGTATTATATAAACAGTTTGCATGGTAACTAAAATACAAAAATAAGAAAGGACTGTGGTCAAGAGAAGCTTCATTAAAGTGTTAGGCTGCATGGAGACACAAAATAAGATAGGCCAAACTTAACCAGAAGGAGAAGGGTGGACCTGTGTTTATAACTTAAGAAAAAGGGGTCCCATATACTTGTCAAATTGTCTGAGTGAGGGACGACATTGTCATAAATTTCATGTTTGCATGATTGATGATTATAGAGGATAACTATCATCTTTAATGGACATGGACAGCTGGTTGGTCATGGATATATGGCTACTCTTCTTTCCAGGCTCTGATCAGGAACTGTCCATAATTTTCTTATAAGCTCTTTCATATGATACCATTTATTACTCCTCCCCTTTTTTTTTTTTTGGAGGGGGGGGGTAATATAATAAACCCCCCCCCCCCCCCCCCCTTCTTTTTTTTTTCTGATACCATGCATTCCATTATTTTCAAAGCCAAAATCTAAATGCAATACCAGAAAAGTGTTTTAGTTTTATATAAAGGGTTCTATTCTTGTCTTGAGGACATGTTTTTCATTTTAATAATTTGGAATGAAACCCATTCTTTTTTTCTTCTTCTTTTTGATAAAAAAAAAAAAAAAAAAACTAAAAATTGCTTAATATATAGTAGTAGATGGCTAGGAAAGTGAGTGTTGGACTTTACTCTTTTTCCACGCAATGATTGATAAAATTATATATATATATATATATATATATATATGTCAGTAATACAAGCTGCTCAACAACTGCCCACATGGCTTTAAATTTTAACCAATTTAATTAATTCAATTGTGATGTGGCAAACAACATGTGGTCATAGTGGGAACCTACAATATTTTTCTTTATATACCAAAAACAAGTTTATCAAGGATAAAGAAACTGATTTAATAACAAGACAAGAAGAGGTGCCTTGTGTAGGCTCTAGAACAACCTCTGTAAAGAAATTTGCAACATAAGTGCGTGTGAAGTTTCAACTCATGTCATGTCAAAACTGTCTTTTAGCACTCGTATAATTAACTCAAACCCTTTAATTTCCTTTATTTTCCTTTTGTGCTTGACTTAAGTTCTTCATGCATGTTTGAATATGAGTTGATAGACCTTTCTTTTTCTTTTTTTAATAATTGAATTGGTAGATCTTAATTTGGTGTAGTTAAAGTTCGTAACATGATGTAACATGACATCATATTTGAGTCAAAAGTGTCTACCAATTAGTATTAAATATATTAAGTAAGCCAATTTTATGATAACTATATAGAGTATTTAAAAAAAAAAACTATATAGAGTATTAAGATTAGGTAGATATTGTGCTTAAATATTTACTATTTAAAAAAGTGTATACCTTAGAATTTTCCTTGATAATTGATATGATTAACAAGAAAAATAGTTCAAAATTTACACGTAAAAATTTTCTTACTCTCTCACGCTTCATCATGCTTTAGGCGGTTAGGCCCACTACAATACAAAAATAGTGACAGATGTGCATAATTTGTGTGTAAGCATTTGCTAATCAAGCCCTATAATTATCACTTTAAATATCTGAATATCTAGAAAAGGGGATTAATTTTTAGAATACGGATTAAAAACGCCTTTAAGTGCAATTTCCGGCTCAAAAATCCTCAAAAAATAAGTTCAAATTGAACCAAAATTCAAACACGAGCTCGATACCCAAGATAGCCATTCAACACTTCTCAAGTGCCGATTGGCACAAACTCAAGGCTCGGCCCAAGAACTCCTAGATTAAGATAAACCTTACCATTTATTTTTATTTTTTAGAGATAAGGACGCGCCCCAATTCGTATCTAATCATTCAGCTAATTTTTCGAAGCATTCCAACCTTTATAAGTAAAGGACGCCTCTCAAAATTCAACACACTTTTCTTACCCCCCCCCCCCCTCCCTCTTTTTTGCTCTTCTCTTATGAATTTTCAATTCCTCTTACATTGAAGACGTTCTAGAAGCTTTGATTTTAAGAATTTCTTTTTTGTAAGTAAAGTATTTTATACTTCAAAGAGGTGAACAAACTTCTTTGAATTCTAAAATTTTCTTTCATTAGAAGAGCACGCTCATGCAAGAGTTATTCCATTTCTTCTTTCGTTTCTTTCATTGATTTTTTGTTATTGCTTGATACATGAATATGTGTAGCATGTTTTATTATTTTTTGTTCTTGACATATAATTACCATGTTCCGCTTGAATTTTTCTTTAACATGTTCTTAGATGATTGTTTATTGTGATTCTCTTTCTTAAATTTCAAAATCTACTGCTAATTATTTGATTTCTTTAAATACAAAACTGATCTGAATTTTCCAATTATGATTTTATAACACAAAACTAATCTGAATATTTCAGATCTGATTTTTTAAACATAAAAACTGCTTTGTATTTTCATTAAATACGGATCTGATTTTTTTAACTCACAAAACTGATCTGTATTTTCATTAAATATAGATCTGATTTTTTTAACTCTCAAAATTGATATTTATTTTCATTAAATATAGTTCTGATTTTTTTTAACTCACAAAACTGATCTGTATTTTCATTAAATACAAATCTGATTTTTTTTTAAGACAAAACTAATCTGTATTTTCATTAAATACAGACTTGATTTTTGTTACACAATTGTAGATTTTGAAATTTAAAAGAAGGGATTAAAAATAGGGTGAAAGTCTTTTCTTTTTCTTAATATGTGATGCATGCATAATAAATTTACCTCATGAATGTGGATCTTCTCTCAAAAAGTCCTTTTTTTTTTTTTCTAAAAAATAGATCTGATTTTCTTTTCATACAAACCAAAGATCATTTTTTTTTTTTAACTTTTCAATACAACATCTAACTCTTTTTAACAAGATCCCATTTTTTTTAACACCAAACAGATCTGTTTTCTCATTCAAACCAAAAATCATTTTTTTAAACTTTTCAAAACAAATATGATTTTTTTTAACAAAATCTCTTTTCTTTTTTTCTTTTTTTTTTTTACAAAAACAGATCTGATTTTTCCTGATTTAATCACTTTTTTATTTTAACACAAAAACAAATATGATTTGTCTTGATAAAATCTTTCTTTTTATTCTTTATAAAAACAGATCTGATTTTTTTAACAAACAAAGTTTTTTTAATTTTTAGACAAATCTTTTTTTTTTCTTTTATAAGAAGACATATTCATGAGGTAAATTTATTTAGTTTAATTCTTGTCAAGTGCTAGTCTTGTGAGTTCAACATATCATTTAACTTCATGCAAAAAAGGGTATATTGGTTATTAGAGTCTAAAAGACCAGACTCTGTCTGGGCGGAATAGATACCTAACACCTTTCCATTATGTAATTTAGCCCCCCCGAGCTTATGATTTTTGGATAGTTAGATTAGTCTCTTTTAAAAAAAAAAAAAAAAATTTGGTAGATTGTAACTAGACTAAAGTTTTGTATTCTTTTGCATAGATTGTAACTAGGACCCAAAACCTTGTAAGGTTTAATTTACCAAAATTATACTTTTTCTCTATTCAATCAATGACATTGAAAGTATTCTAGATATGTATTTTGTATTTAGTTTTTTCTTATTTTTTGTATAAAAAATAAATAACGACTCCACACCACTTACTCAAAAAGAGAAGTACCCTTTAAAGCACCCAAATCTCTTTTTTGAGAGCATCCAAGTTTTAGGGTCTCTCACACTCAGCACTTATAATTTTTTAAAGGATAGATATTTTAAGGTGTCTTTTGAGCATGTAACTGGTCCTTAACTCCTCAAGTTCTCCATTCTATGTGTCAATAAATTATAAAAATGAAGTCCTGAACCAACCATTGGCCTTAGGACCTAGCAGCCAAACCCTTTGTGGCATTATTATATAAGATTTGTTCCCTCCTATCATATTCATCTACAGGGGAAAAAAGGACAAAAACAAAAACCCCTTAAACTTAATGGATTTAGGCTTTTCAAACATCAAACTAGTTTTGGTATTGACAGTTCGACAGTTTGAATTAAACTAATTTTAGGTTGAATCTAGTGTTTGGGATTCGAACCCCCTTTGCCCACTACCTAAGTAAAAAAAAAATTAAGAACCTTGTTATTAGTGACTCGGGGTTTAATCTTTACCTCACCTCCTGTAATATTTTTCTTTTTTATTGATAAATTAAGTATAAAACAACAATACTACATGTTTTTTTTTTTTTTTTTTTAATAAACAATTCGGTTTAGAGGGGTGCCAACATGACAACACCGGCTCTTCAAAAGGTTTGCATACTTTTTTCTCAGCAGGGTAGATGATTAGTTGGTAGAGGAAAAAGAAATTCATTGGTGGTCCCCTATATAAAAACTGAAATTATGGCCAAATTAGAAATATATGTCCTTTCATGATTAATATCAATTGTGTGGGATTATAAAAATATGTATATATGAATTGTGTGGGACCAGCAGCATATGGTACCATCTTTATCGTGCAAGTGAGTTTGATGGTAGTAATTTCCTGCCAAAAAGAGCTGGTTCTCAACGAACACTATTTATCGAGTAAACACAACTGATAAAGCTCAATGGCAAACCCAACCGCCATGTGTCACATGCACGCTCTTTCGGAGCACGTGACCTATACGTGTTTTTTTTTTTTTTTTTTAATTATATAAATTTGACAATAGTAGCTTAAGTTTTTGTTGGGAAAAATAAAATACATGCACAGCGTGATAAATAAAATAGAAAGGACAAATAAATTCCACCTATTCATTGATTTCTTATTTTATATTTTGTTTAGGAAATCAAAAAATTGACCAAATCTAAATTATTATCCTAAAACATTCTTCTTCTTTTTTTGCATGCAAATGTGTCAATGTATTTGCATAATGATATCTAGTGTTGTAAATATATTGAATTTTTTCCCATCTTGCTCTTACTATAATTTTTTATCCAATAAAAAAAAAAAGGATATTAACCAAATGAGTCAATAACTTTGGTGAATTTATGCTTTCTCTCCATTTTTATGTGCAGTTTAGGCCTTGGTTTTTGGTGGTCGAAAACCTTCCTCCATGTCATTCTTGTTCATCCTTTGTTACTACTTATTAAAAATGTGTTTAGATGAGCCTATTATTATTATTATTTTATTTAAAAAATAAATAAGGTAAAAAAAAATACATGATATCATGTACAAGGTCATAACATTTCTTACTATTTTCAGTAGAGATGTTCAAGATTTAATGCTCCACTCTCTATTGTAATTGAATTTATTAAGAGAAAAAAGGAGCAAAAACTGAAAAAAAAAAAAAAAAAAAAAAAAAAAAAAAAGAGAGTACTAATACTTAACCATTTAAACTTAATAATTAGAAAAAAAAAACTTAACCAAACAAACTTCATCAATTGGAATCATAACCCACGACATCATCATCATTAACATATGGATTAGACTTAAGCAATGAATCAAAACTCACAGCCCATATTACCTCTCTCCTATTTATGGAAAATGACTTCTCCAACAAAAGCTCATATTTACACAAAATGACAATAAAGTCCAAGGTACATCATCTTATTTTCAGCTCATGATTCAAGCTCATGAGTCTCTTTGGAAAAACTTTGAGAGTCGTGGTTTGGAAGGCCAAAAAGTATACCAGTTTAAAGTTGATAAAAGAAACATGTTACTTGGCGTGTCTCTCCAACTCCTTAAACTCTGACGAGTTAGTGTGTAGCAGGTAACATATGATAAGCTTTTCTTATCACATAAACACTTAAATGATAAAATTCCCTATTGCTCTTTGACTAAAACTTAATATTCATCATATGACAAGTACTCAAAATCTCCAGCCATCTAAATGCTGACAAAATAACTATTCATTCAATCTTCAGCTGTTCCTATACGAATTTAGAAATTTAATCATATTATTTCACATAAACTACATTACTATTTTCAGTTAAAATCTAATTCAAACACATGGCTAAATCTGATTGACTATCTTCAATCTTCAAATATAAAATATTCATAATATCTTTAATACTCAGCTACCATCTGCCATAAGTAGACCAAATATTCTTTTACCAGATGTTAGAGCAGAGCATTAACACAATGAGACCTTGACTAGATCTCTAAAGCTTAATTGACTATCAATTAATCATTTTATTACTTACTAAAAATGTATCGTAATAAAACCTTGGACCAAAAATATAAATACCCAAAAGAGAAAACTTTTCCAGCAGAACACCAGCAGTGTGTTCAACACTTAACACTTGACTCAAAGTAACATTACCAGCCATTTAAAGCTCAAATTCCAGTAGCCAACTGCTACACCCAAAATAGTAAGATATCCTTAAAAGAGAATTTACCATTTTCAGCAAAATTTATGAATAAATTTTAAATATTCTCTCAACAGCTTGACATCATCCAATTGACATCATCTAGTTGACCTCATCTATATCATCCAGTTGACAACTATCTTATGAAAGCTGTGACAAGAATTGGGACAACTAACCCAGCAGCTTTAACATTACAGATTTTTCTTATTTAGCTAAAAATAAAAACCAACCAAAGAAACTATCTTTTTCTTGCTAAAATCCTTTCATTTTTTGTTGGTCTTTCCTCTAGCTGATATTACCCAAAAAGCAAAAACCCTTAAAGCAAAAACCCCTTAAAGCTCAACATACCATTTTTGACCAAATCCTAGGATGAATTTTCTGAAGATTTATTGTTGATTGAAATAGATTTTGGATGAGATTCTTTGCTAAATACCCCCAATGGCCAACAACTTGACGAGAGTCCACCTGTACCTTGTATTGCTGGAATAGATTGAAGTGATTGTCCATAAATGACTAGAGGAAGATATGTCCAAACTATCCAAGTCCAACAAGTGATCTATCAAAGAAGACAATCAGAATCATCAATACTATTGCTCCTATCAATATTACACAATGCTTCAAAAGACATGCACTTCAAAGAATCATCCATCAACATTTTCAAGTGGCACCCTTGATTCTTACTAAGGGCAACAAGAGGTTCAACTGAGCTTGCTTCCTAGATACAAGGGGAAAGCTGACACCATACTCTTCTTTTGCTAGATCCAAATCATTGCCATCGATATAGGTATTTCCTATCTTACCACTATAACTTGTACCAGTCATACTCTCCTAGAAGCTGCAAATACTATTTCCTTCACAGATAAAGACATAAAGATCAAATACTCTCAATCATTATCATTTACTCAACAGTAACTACATTTAGCAAATCACAAAGTCATTCAGAATGATGAATCACATATTCAAATAAAAAAAAGCTTGCCCCAGTGGTAAACTGACACACACCCAGCAGCTTGTCTAGACAGATAGAACAAACTCCAACTGCTCATGTTCATAATACTAACAACTCAGTCAATCTATACAAATGCCTCCAACAGACAAACTTCTATTGATCTAACATATTCAAGTAAGCAATCAACATACAAGATCATTACCACAAGTACCTACACTATTTCAACCAGAAAGTGCTAATTTCACTGCTGAATTTGTCAAGGTACTCCCTACTTTCAAATATATGTTTATTCAATGCCTCTCTCCACTTGGGGGCTTGATCTTATTGATCAAAATGTTCCATCTTCGGGGGCTACACTTGGATGTTTATCACAATAAAGTATCAACAATATCAATGGATACATTTCCACTATACAAGTCTATTGGTCTTGTAGGGGCCAACTTCTTTCAAGAACACATCACTTATCAATTTAGCACTCATCATAAAATTACAAGCAACATATGAAACTCTATCCATTGAAGTACTATTATATCAAGTCGTGGCAATCCCACGCACCCTCTTGAACGTCTTGGTAGTCACATGCATTACGCTATTGGAATCAGGCAGTCTTATGCATCACACCGTTGGAATCATTGTGATCTTACACTTGGGGGTTTGGTCTCTCACTATTATAACAACCTATTTGTGAGGATTACATATAAATCTACATGAAGACCAGTCACTCCACCCTTTAAATAAAGGCTATTGCTCTAACTATGGAACTTTCTGCTATATTGATCCTCTACATGTCCAGTAACACCTATTTTATTATTCCAATAGTACTATTAGATCCAGTAACATAATCATCACTTATGACTCTATCAATACAATCATAATCATGCAGCCAATCCTACAAATGGACATTCAATCTCCATGCTTCTTAAAGCAACTCTTCCAACAAGGATGGAATCTCAATGGGAAACTCATATTTTTTTGGCCATATCCATCAAATTTCTTCAAGATTGGTTACTGTCCAGAAATATCAAAAAATTATTCATCTGCTATGATATCAAAACTACATTCTAGACTACTCCAACAATGAGCTTATTACTCAAACTTTTAGCAGCAACAACTTCAACGCTTTAGCTCCACTAGATCAAGGGCGGTATCCTCTCCAACCATAAAAAATTGTGCTCAAACTATTTTTGAATGGACCAACCACAATCACAACTATAAGAATGAAATCAGCTCCAAATGCATCAACTTCAACAATCTTAATCATAATCGAAGCAACACCATATCAAACTACAAACCTAACTAGCTACATTATTATCTTGCTGCCCTCAATCCAGCATCATCATCTCCAACAGTCAATAATTTCAGACTAGCTCATCTAAAAAAGTCTTCAACAAACCTTTTACTCGTGCATGCCTTTGTAATACAAGCCCATGCACTTGGGGGGCTTAATGTTGATGAATCTTTTTTCACGCCACACAGAATTAATTCATTGGCAACTCACGCCACATCAAAATATTATTGAGTTTTGAATAAATTTCCTTTAGAGCTCAAAATAAGCTTATATCTTATCTAACTACATGGATTGGGCTCGCATGGCCCACAAGATCCTTATTTCAAAAGGTGGATTCATGATCCACATTTTCTTTTTATCAATTGGGATCATAACCCATGATATTATCAATATCAACATATGGATAAGGTTTAAGCAATGAATCAAAACTCACATCCTATATTACCTCTCTCATATTCATGGAAAGCGGCTTCTCCAACAAAAACTCATATTTACACAAAATAACAACAAAGTCTAAGATTCGTCATCTTATCTTCAGCTCATGAGTCTCTTTGGGGAAACTTTTGAAGTCGTGGTTTGGAAGGCCAAGAAGTATGTTCAGTAAAACTCTAGCGATTTAAAGTTGATAGAAGAAACATATTGTTTGGCATGTCTCTCCAACTCTTTGAACTCTGACGAGTTAGTGTGTAGCGAATTACATATGATAAGCCTTTCTTATCACATGAACACTTAAATGATAAAACTTCGCATTGCTCTTTGACTAAAACTTAATATTCATCAGATGACAAATACTCAAAATCTCCAGCCAACTAAATGCTAACAAAATAACTATTCATTCAAGTTTCAACCGTTCCTATACAAATTTGGATATCTAATCATATTATTTCACGTATACTACGTTAATATTTTCATCTAAAATCTAACTCAAACACATGGCTAAATCTGACTGGTTATCTTCAATATTCAAATATAAAATATTCATAATATCTTTAATACCTAGCTGCCATTTGCCATAATCAGACCAACTATTCCCTTGTCAGCTGTCAGACCAAAGCATTAAATGCTCTTCTTGCTCATCAAGATTATGTCACAACACAACAAGACTTTAACCAGATCTCTAAAACTTCATTAACTATCAATCAATCATTTTATTACTTACTAAAAATGTATTGTAATAGAATTTTTGACAAAAACCAAAAAAATAAACATTTCCAGTAAAACACCAGTAGTGTGCTCAACACTTGACACTTAACTGAAAGTAACATCACCAGCCATTTAATGCTCAAATTCTAGTATCAAGCTGCTATACTCAGAATAGCAAGATATCCTTAAAAGAGATCTTACCATTTTTAGCCAAACCTATGAATAAATTATGAATATTCTCTCTAGTAGCCTGACATCATCTAGTTGACCTCATTTACTTTAGCTCCAAGTAACAGCTGTCTTATAACAACTTTTTCAAACAACTGAAATAGCTGTTTCAGAACTGGTGGGACAGTTAACCCAGCAGCCTTAACATTACAGATTTTGCCTATTTGGCTAAAAATCAAAACCAACCAAAGAAATTATATTTTTCTTGCTAAAATAGTATTACCAAAAATAGCAAAAACCCCTTAAAGCTGAAATATCATTTTTGGCCAAATCTTAAGATGAATTTTCCAGAAGATTTATTACTAATTGGGATAGATTTTCACTGAGATTCTTTGCTAAATACCCCCTTAAACTTAGCTATAAATAGAACTCCTCATCAATACACCAAATTACACCAATAGAGAAGAACAACTCTCTCATAAGCTTCTTTATTTTCCCTCTCCCTCTAATTATCTTCTCAAACTCTTAATGAGATTCCGAGTTTCTGAGATCTTAGTTTCCAAATTATAAACTAAGCTCTTCAACTCTTAGCTCACAACTGCCCCTCATATCACTACGCATAAGCTTTTATCCATCCTCCAGCAGAAAATCTCAGCAACATTGCTAAACAAACTGCAACATTGCTAAACAAACTACAACATAAATAGAGAAGAATTATCTCTCATAACTTCTCTATTTTCTCTGTCTCTTTCTAATTATCTTCTTAGTTTAATGAGCGTCTAAGTTCTTAGTACTCAAGTTAGTAACTAAGCTCTTCAACCCTAAGCTCATAAATACCTCTCATACAACTACTCATAAACACTTATCCATCCCCTAGTAGAAAATCTCAGTGACATTTCTAAATACACTATTAGACCATTACTCATCTTATGCCCATTCTCTCATTCTACATATTAAGAAAGTACATCTATCTTGCTGCCTATATCCTCTAAACATATCTCCCTCTTCTTTTCTCTTACAAAATCTTTCCTCTTGGTAAGCAACACAAATCATCACTATAACTTCTCCAGCAGCTATAATCTCATATCTTTACTAACTTTAACCTCCATATCTATCATACTTCCGTGTATCTTAAAATTACAAATACTACATCCCACAAAGCATCTATATCTTTTACCATCTCAATACTTCTTAAGACATATCAAACACTCATACTAAAACCCCTTCTCATGGAAGACATAAACTTCTAATACTAAAGCTCTTCTTCTAGAAGGCATAAATACTTCTTACAAAAACTCTTCTTATAGAAGGCATAAGCCTATCTTACAAAAGTTCTTCCCATGGATGACAATACTATTCATAACTTCACAATAATTAAAAGAGCATTATCAAGTGGAAATTCATTTAAGTGCACGATAAAGGAAACAAACTTAATCAGCTTCTACACACAGCTGAACATATTCTCTCTCCCTCCAGTTGCACCTATTTTTTCCTTCAATCTTGAAGTTATCATGGCAAACTGTCTCTCCACTATCAACTCACTGACACTATATAGTTAGAGCTACAAACCATACAAAGATAAGTTACTATGTTTCCATCTCTCTAAATTTACATAATTGAGTACATGATTACTTCACCTTTAAATACAAATCACTTTAGTATTACATTACTATACACTAATAAATTGTTCTGTCATTGCTGGACATATGATAATTAATTACTCCCTAATATTGGATATCACTCAATATATATCATTATGATCTTTAACTCATCATTTACTCAAAATATTTCACTGAATACTTAGTACTTTATTTAACTATTATTTCAATCATTATCATGATTCTTAAACTTTGGGCTTTACCCATTTTGTAGGCCTAAAAATACATTAGAAGCCATTGATCTACGTGGCCCAATGTCGAGTTCCGGACTCAACTCCCCAAACAAATCTAGGTCTAGCAAGATCACCCTATTGACACCTCATTTTGCAACCAACATTTAACCTCACATGAAGGGTAAAATGGTAATTTCGCCCTGAAAATATGCATCTTGATTCTGGTTATAAGATCCTTAATCTCATTTCACCAAAATGATCTTGATATTGTAACGATCAAATTGACTGGTCATAAGCCCTAATCAGACCATTAGATTGAAAGTTATCATCAAATCAAGTTTTAATGGCCGAGGTGCACTATCACAAATTGAGTCCGACTATATGTGATTATGAACAATTGATTCCAATTGATTATAATTATAATCAATTTGAGATTAATGATATATCATAATTTGATTGGTTAGGACTACATTTTATGGTAAGGTTGCACACACCTAATTAATTAGATAGTTAAACATTAATTATTCAATGAGTAATTTGTGCAATTATCTTTTAATTAGAGTAAATTTGGAACCAATTAAGTCTAAAATGGGAGTGATTGGAGCCATTTAATGTTAATTGTGAGCTAATTTAGGACCTATTAAAGTTAATTGTGCTGAAACTATTTTTTAACAAATGACCTCTGCTCACTATTTCATCGATATCCCTCAGAATATTTTGAATCTGTGAATGAGGTTAATTTTTTCAATAACTAGACATTCGGAGCTTCAATTTGAGCATAAGAACAAGACAATTTCTATCAGAATTGAGTCAGATATGATTTTTCAAAATCGGCTCTATAGGCTGTTACAGCAGCTATGGGAAAACCAAATTTTGGCTTGCTCCTCACTCTCACCAATCTCTACATTTAATGCTCTAGATTTCTCCCAAGGTTAAAATGAGGTTTAGGTTCATGATTCTTTGTCAACCCTCATTAATGGCCTTCCATTCATATTTCCTCCACCACTACTATATAAACCCTTCCTCTCCTTCATTCCAGGACAGATAAAAAAACCCCTCTCTTCTCCTCTCTTGAATTATAAGAAGTTGAGTAGTCTTATCATATCTTGGTTTTCTTGAAATTTAAGGTATTGAGTGAGACTCACTCTTCCTCTCCTAACTCTTCTTTTCCTACACCCTTAGGACCTCCCTAAAGAGTCTCCTTATCCACCATATGGATCTTGTATGAAGGTATAATCCATTTCCCTAATTGTTTTTTTTTTTTCATGATGAGTATTTAAGATTAAAGCATGATAATAATCATTTAAATTCCTTTGAATATGTTTGAATGTTTGTAATTGTTCTTATATTTTCTTCATATGTTCTTGGTTGTTCATTACATGTTCACGCATAACACTAGTTTCAATCTTAAATCCACATAAAAAACATGAAAAATATGTTTGTTTAACAATTATTTCAAATCCTTGAATCTAGGTTAGCACCATCTACACACATTCACTAGAATTTATTTTCAATCCAAATTCAATACCTAATAAATTGAATTAGGGTTTATCACATGCACACACGTTAAATTCAACATGCAAATTGATTGACATATTGGATGATATGATATGAATGTTGGCCACTATAGTCTAGAAGACCGGTTTTACCGAGCAAGGTGGATGCCTAACACCTTCCCACATTGTAACATAGCCTCCGAACTTAGATCAAGGGTTAGTAGATCAAATGTTTATCCATGTAATTTTCAATTTTTAGATTGTAACTAAGAAACAAAGCCATGTACTTTATTTTAGATTGTATTTAAGGCCAAAGCCATGTAATTTTTCTATGATCAATGTAAATTCAATTGAAAATTAATAAAATGAGGAATTTTTCAATTTTGGTTTTCTTATTTTTCTAATAATTAAATAAGTGGCAACTCCATTGTAAAACCTTTTATCTAAAAGGGAAAATATAACTAGTTGAACCTCCATTTTGAGAGGCAATAATATGACTCTATCCATTCACGTGGGTTTAGCCCAACACTCCATAAAGAACAGGCCGGCGGCGTGGTCTCTACACACCCCTCTAGCAGACAACATGTGGCTGCGCACTAGAAAAAAAAAACCCCCATTAATGACACATTTAAAGTAAGAGGATATGTACCATTATGCACCTAATAGTTAATCTCATCAAGTCTTGATGTAAGTTAGCATATAGGCCAAGTGGGAGAATGTAAGAATAAATTGTCCCATTTGATAACGTATCCATTTGATAACTTCATATATGTTATGATTTAATAAGATGTTACATGTTCTTAAAACATTGTTTAATGGAGAAATAAGTTTCTTAAGTAACTTTAACTATGATGGGCAAGTGGAGGTTATAGATATAAGGATTTTGGTCATCTCTCTACCTATAAAAGAGACATTAAGCTACCCCATCACATACACTGAATAGTTAAAGAGAAAAGATGGTCAAGAGAGAGAAACCAATTATATAAGAATTAAGTGCCTGTTTATACTAAGACATGATCTTAAGAAAATTTCTGCAATGGATCACAGTAAGCTCGATAATCAATTTGTGTATTTGTGAAATCATGATAATTCAAGATTTTAGAATTTATATTATAGTTGTTTATAATCTAACAACATAAACAAAATATTTACACATTATTTTTTTTGGTTGTTAAGAGGTTTTTTTTTTTTTTTTTTTTTTTTTTTTTTTTTGTTTTGGTGGTTGTAAGTTGATTTTGATGGCTTGTGGTATCTAATTTTGGTGGGTTGCAATGATTGTGGGCTGATTTGGTGGTTGCGACAGGTGGTCGTTGGTTGATTTTGGGTTTTGGTTATGGTGGTAGATGGTTAATTTTGAATGGTGGTGGGTTTGCAATAGTAGTGGTGGTGGTGGGGGTTATTGTAACATCCCAAACACATACTAAGGATTTAGATGTACGACTTGTTTTATATATAATCAAAAATAATATAATGGAATATAGTGTAATTAAATATCCACAAATAAACTTCAAACAAGTAAACTCTTTCTTATAAAATCCATAAAAACAAGAACTTTAACAATAAAGCCTCCAAATAAAATCTCAAAGAGTTTCACAAATGCCAAACTCACTATTCTAAGAAAATATAATGAAACAATCCATCAACTAACATAGTTCCAAAAGAAGTCTTCAATTTATGGCTCCAATGATTTTCCACCAAAAGATATTCTACTACTCTAATCTGAAAAGAGGGTGAGCTATAAGCTCAATAAGAGACTATATAACATGAGGAAGTCTTTCAAAACAAAACAATAGTATCATTGACAAAATATAATTTTTATAAAACATTTTTAAATAGTTTTAAGAGCAATGTAATATATTCTATAAAATTGTCAAAAAGAAAACATTTAACCATAACACTGTAATCAGTAAATAAAACAATAACCACTTTAATTAACTAACATACACTAAATAGGTAGAAACAATATATTATAGTAATAAACAATTTTTCTACTTATAAATGTCAATTGCAATAAAACAATAGTTTGATATGGACAAAATTAAGTATTAACTAGGCAAAGACATAAACTGCTAAAAACTCGGTAAGTGATTCTTATGGGAAACAATGACACTAACCTCAGAGAGGCGACACTGGCTCCAAAAATCAAACAATAACACTAACTCCGAAGAGTAAATGATAACACTGCACCAAATCACAATAACACTACTTCAGCTGAAGACCAACACTTAACCCTGTGTTAGCAAAGGTTGCAGACTATCTAGTTGATCATTTGAAAATATCTTACTTTATTACAATATTGTTAATACCAATCATGTATCATATAATAACTACTTTCTCAAAATATAGTTTTGAGTCATTCTTAACATATACAACTTCAAATTAACGCACAAGAAATAATAAAATTCAGGTATGTATAAAGCATTGACAATGGTATAAGTTTTTGAAAATTCACCTTTGCAATTATGTATATATAAATATATTTGTACTAAAAATATATATAAATATATACGTCTTGAAAGACGTTATGTTAAGAACTCCACTTACCTCCAGTTGCTGAAGCAAACTTCACTTCAATTGTCCGGAACAATGTCTACTAGAACCTAATTAAGGATCAAATAACTCAATTAAGGCAGATTTTGAATAACCAAAAAGCCCTCTTATAAAACTTTACCTTAGTCACTGTGAAGATTTTGCAATATTAAATCTAACATAGCTTTCTAATATACATCATGTCTATACTATATTTTATATAATTGTAGTCTAATCCCTAATACTACAATCTGCTATACCTACACACACACACACACACACACACACTAACTAGTAGCGTAAAATGGTTGTCCATAAAGTGACCATCATTATTAAGGACAATTGTCATTACTATGGACGATCGTCATTAATAAGGACGATCGTAAGCACACATTAATGCTTAAATATAAATTCCTCACTTAAATGGCATAAGTGTAACGAACGTATAGCCTTTCCAATCATCAGCTCATAGTTGTTACAACTACTTCAAGCTGACTATTACACACCCGTTATAAGACATTGAATGGGAAAGTTAAATGACTATTAAATGAGCCATTTAACCCTCCAACTCAACCATAATTGATGGATAGTGATAACATGCTCATCCGTACTTACAAATCGTCTATGTTAATGACGAGTAAAAGTATGGACGAGCATAAGCGCATTAGTTCCTAACATCATTTAATATCCAAATGATAAATGAGCATGAAGTTATTACTGCCGTCCAATTATGCACATTTAATGGCCGTTACAATTGTTAAAGGGCTGAGGATAAATGGTCATTATTAGGCCATTAATTCTCCTGCTGTGGTACAATGTCAGAGAAGCCAGTAGATTGAGCGTTTATTCACACAAAGACTATAAAAAGTCAGGAGAGACAGGTAAATGATTCATGTTGAAGACACACACAAATTACTCTACAAATTACTTATTTCTAAAGAGTTTAAGCTAATTTAAGTATCAAAGGGTCCTTGACAAGCCCCAAATCGATGTTATTATCTACTTAGTGGTCTTTCTTACACAGGATCTCTAGGTCGCCCATCGTACTGATGAGAAACATACCAATGAGTCAAAATCGCGTTTTATCATATACCATTGAACACCACCTATGGATGTCTATATAGGCTTAACTTATAAAGAATAGCGATTCTACTTCCCATATATATTAGGATCTCTTTCAAAATCAATGAACTAATGTATGTTTATATAGATACTTCCATGATAGCATATTTTCCCTTGAATTTATCAATATAATTTCTAAGACTTCCATGCAACTATGAGGTGATGAATCCTAAATCAAAGATGCGTTTAATGATTCCAATAAAGCATGTATATTTAGATGTTTAACTCGGTTCAATATGAACTTGTTGGCTGCTCTACTCGTATCACGTTATCCTATTCTTTTTAATGTAGAGAAACTCTAATTCTCTGCTCCTAAACCTTTACTTTCTAAGCATTGACTCTTTTTTTTTCCTAGAATCTTGCAGTCTTTCTCTACCTTTCATGTGGCTGACTTAAAAAGACCTAGTATGTGTGTGTGTGTGTGTGTGTGTGTGTGTGTGTGTGTGTGTGTGTGTGTGTGTGTGTGTGTACCTCTAAAAAAACACTTCAATTCAGTCTAGGAAGAACAATCACACTGCAATTAGTAGTCTTAAATAAATTCAGCTTTACATGTTAAAAAAAATTTCTACTTGGGCTGGAATTAAAGTTTCTCACTAGGGCTGGTAGCCTCCAAGAAGCCCATAAAACTTTAATAAGCTTCCAAGACTTTAATTCCCAATTAAACTCAAATTAAGGTTGTTTAGATAGGCTAGAACTTTAAAGGATTTCAATAACACTTAAACTCCTAATCCAAATAGGTTTTAATTTCTTGTCCTTTTCCTTAACAGATAAGGAGACTAGAAGTTTAAAATGAATAATCCACAAAATAACTCTCCACATTGTATCTTCTTTTATTTATTTTCTTTGTAGATATCATAATATAAAATAATATCACCTTCAAAATAAATTAAAAAATTCATCAACTCCACTATAGAAACAATTAAATTAAATTTAAGTGAGGTGGGTGTTGCAATTCCAATCTGTTGGGGTGGGTTATGGTGGTGGTGGTAGTGGTGGGTGGTTATGTGGATTTTGAATTTGTTTATTTATTTTTGTCTTTTTAGGTTATTTTGATGTGTTGTATATATTTTTTTAATGTGTTGTATAGAATAGTACATCTGATGTAAATGAATTGAAAAATGGTATTTTAAAATAAATAAAGTAACTTTGTTATGTGCGAAAATATCAATTTTTTGCAACTCTTGATGCTAGTGCATAGGAATAAATAATTAATGTTGGACATGATGAAGAAGAAAATGTCATTGAATTTACAAGATGGTGGAAACAATGTAGCATTGACTTGGACTATCGAGAAGAAATTATTAGGAAGGATTATTAACAAGATGAAAGAATAAATTATTATTTTCACTTATATATAATGTATTATCACTTTTAAGTTTAACCAGTTTGACTGTAGATTTTATAAATATATTTTAATTTGATTTATTTAATTAGATTTATCAAGTATTATTAGGAAGGGGACGACCAAATTAGCCATCAATTAAATATTTTTTTAAATTAATAAATATACTTTTTATAAATGTATATCTATAATTTTTATGTAAATTTTATAAAGTGTTTATGTATCTTATAATACATGATACAATACAAAAACATTAAAAATTGATTCACGGGTGTAGACACTCAATTTTACACCCAAGATTTAATCAAGAAAGATGGCTGTAATGACCATTCATGTACCCCAAAATTCATAATTGCATTTCATGCATTAATTCACTCATTGCATATCATAAACATGATCTTGAGATTCTAACGTTTGCAACGGTATGCCCGGTTTTCAAATTGGACCATCGGATCGAAAAATATCACATGATCAAGTTTGCAAGGTCAGCATGCATTGAGTCTAGGTAGAGTCAACCACATATAATTAATTTAAATTAATTTTGATTGGTTAAACAATTAAAGTTAATTAAATAATTTTGTGATTGGTCGTTAGTTAGCGTAAAAAATAAGCTTGCTTGCATGGGAATAAATGGGATAATTGGATAATAATAAAATTGTAGATAATCCAGACTTTATCAAGATTTTTTTTAGAGTATTTATTTATAAGATAATTGTTGCTGAAAAGACTTGAATTATCTAGAAAAGAGTTTAATTTTTAGAATACGGATTAAAAACACGTCTAAGTGCAAGTCCCGACTTAAAAAATCTCAAAAAAGGAGTCTAAAACGGACTCAAACTCAAAAATGAGCTTGACACCTGATGGCACTTTTGGAGTGCCGAATGGCACGAACTTGGGCCCCAACCCAAGGGCATTTGGATTGAGTTAAAATACATCAATTTCGATTTTTTAGAGATAAGAACGCATCCCAACTCGTGTTTTGATCGTCTAGCTAATTTTTCGAGTCTCCAAGCCTTTATAAATAGAGGATGAATTTTAGAATTCAGCACACATATTTTCTAGGGGAGAGACACTTTTTCTGGTAGAAATGGGAAATATCATTAACTGAGCAGAAATGGGAGAGACACTTTTTCACGCTCTCAGATTTCCTCTCTTTTTCGACTCCCTTTCTGGTATTCTCTCTCTTACGTTAAAGAGGTTCTAGAGGCTTTAGTATTAAGAATTTCTTTTTTGTAAGTAAATGATTTTTATGTTTTAAAGATAATTGCATAAATTTCTTTGAACCTTAAGATATTCTTTCAAGAAAAAGAGTATGTCCATGCAAAAGTAGTTTTCTTTACTTCTTCTTCATTTATCTCTTTTAATTTGGTAATGCATGAATAAATGTTTGGGTAATTTTAATTTTTAAATGCTCATATCATGTGTTGTTGATATTTTTTATAGGAATATGTTTTCGATGTATTTGTTGCCAAAATCTATTTTCTTATTTCAAAAATCTACTTGTAATCATATTTTTCTCAATCAAAAACTGATTTGCATCTTCATTAGATGCAGATCTGAATTTATCCCAATAAAAAAAAAAAAAAAAAACTGATTTGCATCTTCATTAGATGTAGATTTGATTTTTTTTTTTTCAAAACAAAAACTGATTTACATCTTTATTAGATGTAGATCTGATTTTTTTCAAAACAAAAACTGATTTACATCTTCATTAGATGTAGATCTGAATTTTTTAAAATAAAAAATTGATTTGCATCTTCATTAGATACAAATCTGATTTTTTTCAATTAAAACTGATTTATATCTTTCTCTAGATGTAGATCTAATTTTTTTTAACATGGCAGATTTTGAAATAAAAAGAAAGTCATGGGTAGTGTTTTGTTTGATGTAAATAGCATAGTTTTATTTCATGAATGAAATTCTCTTCTAAAAATTCTTTATTGTTAATACATATAAAAAATAGATCTTATATTTTTTCAGTACAAACCAAAAACCAATTTTTCTAGTTCTCAAAAACAGATCTGATTTTTTTAAAACCAAAAGACTTTGTTTTATTTAATAAACACAATTCTGAATTTTTTCCTTCAAAAAACTATATATATTTTTTTTTACATAAACAAAACAAATTTGATTCTTTTTTTATAAACCAAATCAATTTTTTTTATTAAGGCAGATCTGAATTTTCTCAAAAGAAGAGAATGCATTCATAAATAGACTTATGCGACTTAGTTTAATTAAGTCTTTCATATGTGCAACATATCATTCATGTTTTGCATAAAATGGGTACATTGGTCATGAGAGCCTAGAAGACCAGACTCTGTCTAGGCGAAGTGGGTTCCTCACACCTTTCCATTTTGTAACCTAGCGTCTGAATTTAGCATCTTTGGATAGATAGACCTAGGTTTTATCTTTATTTTATTTTGGGTAGATTTTAACTAGGACAAAAAGCCATGTATTTTTGGTAAATTATAACTAGGACCCAAAGCTATGTAATTTTCAATTTATCAAACTTGTATATATTTTTATCCAATCAATAACAATGACGCATTTCAATAATGTAAATTTGTATTTTATTTTTTCTTATTTTTTTATATAAAAAAATAAGTGGTGACTCCACAGCACTTACCCAAAAAGAGTGGTGCCTATAAAAACACCCAAAAATCTTTTTTTTTAAAGAGCAAACCCCAATTAGGGCGGTCTCTCACAACGGGACAATTTGTTTTTTATTTTTGAATAAAAGACTTGATTAAAAAGGAAACAAGCTCATAGTTTACGATGCTTCCAAGATATTGTTAACAAAACTTAGGGCTCTGAATACTAAATCAAAAGTACCAAACAAAGATTAATTAAGGTACCAATTGGATTAATTAAGGTACCAATTGGATACATGATTAGCCTCCCTATGTACCCAATTAAAGAATACATGGTCCAAGTCACTAATTACATTCTTAACTAACTCAACAATATTCAAAAGTCTCCATGGAACTAAGAGCAACTGGCTTTGAAGACTATGATTGACACTACTTTTATAGTGCATCAATCAAAACATAACACCTTAGTATGTTGTGAAATTAGGTATAAAATTTGAAGTGTAAAATTTGAGGAGAATACTTGGCTCTAGACAAAGGGATACTAAGAACGCTGGGAAACTTCTAGACAAGGCAATAAACGAGAAGTGTCAAAGAAGAGACTTTGAGAAATGAGAGGGGCAAGAGAGGAAATCCACTATTTATAGGCGGGAAATTTTGGCATCTGAAACGACAACACCAACCAGAGAATGACACGTGGAATGTACCTCGAAGAAATAAATCGTCGCGACCAGTCACCAGTGAAAATATGACACGTGGCCCAATGTTTAAAATAAAAAATAAACAAAATAACAATAAAATAAGATAAATAAAAGCTCGTCTCAAAACTCAATGGTATGCTGGATGACCCCTAGATGAAGGGGCAACTGGTAATGAACTGAAAATAGAATCAACTCCAGATCGTCCATGGGTGTTGTCTAGAACCAAAAGACAGCAACGACAGTATTCAGCAACAACAGTATTCAGCAAGACAGTCATCCATAAAAAAAATGGGCCATCCAAGATAGTCGTCCATGTGCGAGCAGGTCATCCATGAGAGAGGCACATGGACGACCTCCCAACACTTAGGAAAATTCCAAGTGTTATTCATCTACACAAGTGACCACGTATTATCATTCCAAGGCATGAGTGATATCTGGGTTCACCACTGTGTCTTCCAACTGAGTGCTTAACTGCCAGCAACAGTTATAGAAAATAAAGATGAAATATAATTCCTATAGTGGTTGTAGAAGTTATCATTGAGCCCTTCGACCTCTTCAAATACAGGGGAAGTTACCAATCAGATAACTGCTTCAAGGGTATACTATATAAACACCTACTCAGACCAAATAAAGGTAAGTTTTTATGATTCTGAAAAGTTAGAACTCCAGAATTTGAGAGAGAAACTAACTTTGGCATCGGAGGGTTCTTGGCCAGTCCTCTCCAGTCACCTTGGATCGTTTGTTTTTTCTTTTTCAGGCCTTCAAAATAATCACTAGCCCTTTGAAGCCCGAAGCATCCAGCCTACTGATTTTCCTTGCATCATCAGTTGGCATCGTCTATGGGAAATTCGATTACTTATGTTTTGACAATCCACTTTTCCCCAACAAAAGGCTGTATGGTTTGGATAAGATCAAGGGCTACTAGCTCAGGCTACCAGGAGAGTAAGGATGCTTCTAGTAATCCCCGCTGTGATCGTCAGTCAGCACCGGTCATGCAATCGCCTCCCATTCAGCACATACAGTCCATGGCTGCCACCATGGCGGAATTAACCTGCCAGAACTAAGAGTTGACTAGGGACATTAGCCTAAGGAGGCAACACCATGAAAGACACAGGGAAGGGCTAGCCCAGAGTTTAGAAGGTAGAGGAGAAAATACTGAACCCAAGAACCAGTCAAGGGGTACCACTTCAAGAAGGCTGCTGCACTTGAAAAAGGAGATTGACTAAATGAGGAAAGCCATGGACGAGATAAGGGAGAATATGAGAAGGGCGAATCCTGTAGATAATTTAGTTCATCAAACAGACTCCCCTTTCATGGCTTCCATTAATAGTCAACCCTTACCCCCAAAATTCAAGATGCCTTCTTTAGATTTATATGATGGAACGCATGACCTGTGTAATCATATCACCACCTTCAAGACTACCATACATCTTTAGAGGGTTCTGGACGAGATTATGTGTAGGGCTTTCCCTACCACCCTTAAAGGATCAGCGTGAGTGTGGTTCAGCAAGATACCCCCAAACATTATGGGTTCGTTCGAAGAATTGAGTAAGCTGTTTTCAACAATTTTATCGGAGGCCAATGCCACAAGCATTCCTCGTTTAGCCTGTTAACCATAGAGCAAGGAGAAAATGAAAGCTTGCGGTCTTTCATTACCCGGTTTAACAAGGAAGCCTTGACGGTGGATGAGATAGATGACAAGTTATTATTGGCAGCCTTCCATAATAGAGTTAACTCTGATTTATTCATTCATAAGTTTTACGAGCAAGAGCCACAAACCATGGCTGAACTCGTCTATTCAGCCCAAAATTTCATGAATGTGGAGGATGTGATCATAGCTAAGAAGAGGAAGAGAGCAGAGCATATGGAAGTGGATCTCTCGCGTCATTCTAAACAGGGTCTTCGTCTAAAGAAGGCTCGGGCAGGAGAGAAAAAAGACAAAGATAGCAATAAGGCGAGTTCCTCAGCGAGGAATTAGTAATACACTCCCTTGAACACGCCACTCGAGCAAGTGCTTATACAAATCAAGGATAACCCATCATTGAAGTGGTCAGAGAAAATGAAAAGAGATCCTAACAAGTGCAATAGGAACAAGTATTGCTTCTTCCACAGAGATCATTGGCATGACACGGACGAGTGTTTTGATTTGAAGCAGTAGATAGAGAATCTCATCAGGTAAGGAAAGTTGAGAAATTTTCTTGGACGAGACCACAAGGAGGAGAAGTTGAAGGCAAAGGTAGAGGAGTCGTCATGACCCCCACTTGGAGAAATAAGAGTTATTATAGGGGGAACCTTAATAGGTTAGTCATCCAAGTCAAGGAAGACATACCAAAAGGTGGTGCAAAACGTCTAACTGTCTGGACGATCTCCAAGAACAAGGGAAGCCGACTAGCAAGCTATTACGGTCATAGACGAGAATGCTGACAGAGTTCACTACCCACATGACGACGCGATGATCATTGCCTTACTCATTGCCGATTACAACTAGAAAGGTGTTGGTAATGGCAACTCAGCGGGCATCTTGTATTACCCCGCCTTCCAACAAACGAGGGTAGGACGAGATCAGCTCCGTCCAGTGAATTCGCCCTTGATAGAATTTGGAGGAATGAAGGTGCAATCCGTGAGCACCATTACATTACCTGTGGTAGTCGAAGCATACCCGCAACAAATAACCAAAAAGGTAAACTTCTTTGTTGTTGACCGCTCATCATCATACAATGCCATCATTGGAAGGCGACTTTAACTAGTTGGAAGACAGTAACGTCTACCTACCATTTGTCTAATAAGTTCCCGACTGTGTATGGAGTAAGTCAAGTATAAGGAGATCAATTAGCCGCTAGAGAGTGATATTTAACCATGTTGGCTATGGACGAGCACGTACAGACGATGAGCATAGACGAGAGAATAATTACCGTAGAGCCCATAGAAGTACTAGAAGATATTTCTTTGGACGAGAACAACTCCAAGAAGTTTACTAGAACTGGGGCAAGTATGGAAAAGAAGATAAAGCAGACCTTGGTCCAGTTTTTAAAAAAAAGCCTTGATGTGTTCGCATGGAGTCACGAGGACATGCCAAGTATCAACCTAAGTGTCATTACCCAACTTCTAAACGTGTATCCTTCCTCCAAGCCTGTACGTCAAAAGAAAAGAGTTTTTACTCTTGAACGAGACAATCCCATTAAAGAAGAAGTCCAGAAGTTGACCATGGCGAAATTTATTTGGGAAGTTTACTATCCAAATTGGTTGGCTAATGTGGTTATGGTCAAGAAGGCTAATGGCAAGTGAAGGATGTGAGCGACTTCACTGATTTGAATAAGGCTTTACCCAAGGATAGTTATCTGTTGATGCGCATTGACCAGCTGGTGGATTCGACCGTGGGTCATAAACTGATAAGCTTCATGGGTGCCTTCTCATGCTACAATCAGATAAGGATGGACGAGGTAGATCAAGAAAAGACTTTCTTCATTACCAGCCAAGGGTTATTTTGCCACAAGGTAATGCCTTTCGGTTTGAAGAACACAGAGGCAACTTATTAAAGGTTGGTTAACCATATGTTTCGTCCACAGATTTGATAGAATGTAGAATTTTATGTAGATGACATGTTAGTATAGAGTTTGGATGAGAAAAAGCACCTGCATGACCTCTAGGAGACCTTTGATACTCTAAGGCGGTATAACATGAAGTTGAATCTAAGCAAGTGTGCTTTTGAAGTTTCGTCAGGTAAGTTTCTTGGGTTCATGGTTTCGCATAGAAGAATTAAGGTAAATCCCGATAAGATCCAAGCGATACTGAATATAGAGCCTTCGAAGAATATCAAAGAAGTCTAATCTCTCACCGGGCGAGTTGCCGCCCTTAACAGCTTTGTCTCGAAGACTACTGACAAGTGTTTCCCATTCGTTAAAGTTCTTAAGAAGGCATTTAAGTGGACAGACGAGTGTCGGAAGGCCTTCTAAGACCTCAAAACCTACCTTACCACAACACCCCTGCTAAGCCCATCCGTACCTGGTGAAGAATAATACTTGTATTTAGAGGTGTCCTTGCATGCAGTTAGCTTAGCATTGATCAGAGAAGAAGGGAGGATTCATAAGCCGGTTTACTATACGAGCCGGGTGCTAAGAGGGGCGGAAGGACGATACCCAATGATGGAAAAGCTAGTATTTACTTTGGTCACGGCTTTTAGGAAGCTGAGGCATTATTTTCAAGCTTATGTTATCAACATCCTCTCAGATCATCCCTTAAAGAAAACAATGAACAAGTTGGAAGCCGCAAGATGACTAATCTAATAGGCTATGGAGCTTAGTGAGTTTGATGTCAAGTACCAACCAAGGAGCGCAATAAAAGCACAAGCATTGGCAGATTTCATTGCGAAGTTCACTCCAGGTCAGGACAAGCTAGACAAAGAGGTAGGGGCTCAAAGGTGGGTTATCAATGTAGATGGCTCATCCACATTATACGCAAGAGGGATTGGAGTCATATTAAAGTCCTCGGAGGGAGATAATTTGGAATATACAACCCATTTACAATACCAAACCACTAACAATGAAGCTGAAACTCTCCTTAAAGGACTAGAATTGGCTAAGCCTTTAGGGGCAGAGTTAGTGGTAGTTAAAGGAGACTCGCAATTGGTTATTAATCAAATGAATGGAATGTGTGAAGCTAAGGAGGATCAAACAAAGAAATATCTCAAAAATGGAAGCAGATGCTTTGGCAAAAGCAAATTCGGTAGGTGAAATTATGGACGAGTATGACAAAATCAATATATGCCAAGCATAGACCTTCTAGAGATATAGCAAATAAGAGGGGGAGAAAATTGGATGACTCCAATAATAGTCTATCTCAAGGATGGAAGGCTTTCAGAAGACAAAGACAAGGAAGTTGAGGGTCAGGGCTGCCAAGTATGTCCTTATAGACAAAGTACTGTACAAATGAGGCTTCTCTCAGCCCTACCTAAAGTGTCTAGCTTCGGATGAGTCAAACTATGTATTAAGGGAAGTCCATAAGGGAGCATGTGGGAATCACTCGGGAACGAGATCATTAGTCTATAAGGTTGTCCGTGCAGGCTACTACTGCCCAACTATTCAAGCAGATGTTAAGGCTTACGTTAAGGTGTGTGACCAGTGTCAGCACTTCAGCAACGTTCCTAGACAGTCCTCAGAGTACCTAACCTCAATGATGGCCCCATGGCCCTTTGCGCAATGAGAACTGGATATTTTAAGTCCTCTCTTGCTAGGAACCAGACATATGAAATTTTTTGTAATAGGGATTGACTAATTTACCAAGTGCAAAAGTTACTCAGCAAAATGTTAAAAACTTTCTTTGGAAGAATATTGTATGGACGATAGTTTGATAACAAAGTTTTTGATAATGGACGATAGCTTGACAACACACCTTTCAGAGATTTTTGTGAGCAATTTTGAATCAAGAATCACTATTCCTCACCCTTTCACCCACAAGCGAATGGATAAACAGAAGTAGCAAATTGATTCTTGCTGAAAATCATCAAGACTTGGCTCGAGGGGGCAAGGGGATACGGCCAAATGAGCTGTCAGGTGTTCTTTGGGCTTACAGGACGACTGTGAGGACCCCAATAGGAGAAACTCCTTTCAAGCTAGCTTATAAAAGTGAAGCAGTCATGCTGCAGAAGTTCATATGGCTAGCCATCGAGTGATGAAGTACCAAGAGAAGGAAAATGAAGAACAACTTTGTCTTGACCTTGATCTTATTGACGAGGTAAGTATGGATGCAGAGTAAAGGATAGCAAGATACAAAAATTTTATGACTAGACAGTATAATGCCATGGTAAAACCCAGACATTTCAACATTGGGGACCTCGTCCTTAAAAGGGTATCCTTGGCAACTAGGAATTCGACTCATGAAAAACTAGGGCCCAATTGGGAAGGACCTTATAGGGTTCTCAACTGCAAAAGGCATGGGTCGCACTACTTGGAAGCTCTGGAAGGGCGAAAGCTAAAACACCATTGGAACGTAGAGCATCTGAGAAGGTACTATTTGATGATAAGAAAAAAATCAGTAGGCTAGATGCTTTGGATTTGAAAGGACTACTAACTGTCTTGATGGCCTGAAAAAGAAAGAACAACGATCAAAGGTGACCGTGGTCGTCGGCCAAGAACCCTCTGATGGCAAAGTTAGTTTTTCTCTCTTTGAATTTTTGAGTTCAAACTTTTAGGAAATGTTCATACAAAATTTTATCTGGTCTGAATGAGTGTTTATATAGTGTCCTAGAAACAGTTATTAGACTTGTAACCTCCCCTAGATTTGAGGAGGTGTAAGGGTTCAGGGATAACTTTTCACAACTGTTTAGGAGTACATTTTTCTCACATAATGGTCATTGGAAGTTAGACGCCTGATAAGGAGTTGTAGTACACACTCAAGAATTTTCCTAAGTGTTAAGGTCTCGTCCAAGGGTCCTCTTGTTAAGCGTATCTTGCTTCCAAAGGAGGTCGTTCTTCTATGGACAACCTTCTTATGGACGAGGTTTATGGCTCCCTTGGATGAGACGGTGTAGTTTTATCAAACTTGGCCATGCGAAGCTCGCCCAGGTATCTTCCTACATGGACGAGCTTTTTATGGACAAGGTTCTTACAACCTTGGCTTTCCTGGCCTTGTCCTGGATGACCTTCATGGACAATATTGGAGTTGTATTTTATCATCCCCCATTAGTTACCCCATTGTCCATGGGTCGTCTAGGGAATGTATAAGCTAACATCATTCTTTGGACGTGTGTTCTTTTGTAAATGATTAGGCGTGTCTATAGACGACCTTATGGACGAGGTTGATGGCTCCCTTGGACGAGACGGTGTAGTTTTATCAAACTTGGCCATGCGAAGCTAGTCCAGGTATCTTCCTGCGTGGACGAGGTTTTTATGGACGAGGTTTTTATGGACGAGGTTATTACAACCTTGGCTTTCCTGGCCTTGTCTTAGATGACCTTTATGGACGATATTGGAGTTGTATTTTATCATCCCCCATCAGTTGCCCCATTTTCCATGGGTCGTCTAGGAAATGTATAAGCTGATGTCATTCTCTGGATGTGTGTCCTTTTGTTTATGATTAGGTGTGCCACGCGTCATAATTCAATTGGTGACTGGTCACATCGATTCATTTTTCGAGGAACATGCCACGTGTTACCTTTTAGGTGGTCGCGTTGCTTCGGGTACTAGAGTTCGCTACCTATAAATAGTGCAATTCCTCCGCTACCCTTCGTATTTTTTGAAATTTTCTTCTTTGACATCCCTCGTTTTAGCGCCTTGTCTAGAAGTTTCCTATGTCTATAGCTTCCCTTTGTCTAAATCTAGGTATTTTCTCCACCCTCGTCCTCAGGTTTTAAGCTTTCTCAAAGAATGTCTGAGATAGTCCTTTCTTTGTCTCGCAATAGTGTTGACAAAGTCATAGACGAGTATCATGACCCTAGCAGTTTTAGTGGGTCTAGTGATAGTAGTAGTAATAGCAGCAGTGGGGGAAACACTACAGACAAGTACACGTTCGGCGTCTCTAGGGTTCCCTTAGAGGTGCTTTAGGAAAGCCTTAGAACAAGGGCTGAGTCTGGGTCTAGGGCTAGTACAAGTGCTCCCTCGTCTTCCACTTAAGATGAGGAAGAGGTAGTTTATAGCTATGCTGTTAGGATTGCCTCTAAGACAGACGAGAGGAAATTATACCTGCTTAAGACTTGGTATCAACTTCTTGATGACTTAAATCCCAGGGTACCTGTGCGCAGGGAATGGTGCTGTCGGCCTCGTTTTGGCATTGGCATTTATGAGGTTTACCTCTTGGGGGGGTTTGAGGTTGCCTCTCAATGCTTTCGTTAGAAAGTTACTTACTAGGTTAGGTTTAGATATATGTTAGTTCAACCCTAATGCGTGGAGGCTAATTGTCTCTATGCAAGTCTTATGGAGGGAGGTATTTGAGGGGAACCGTCCTCTTACTGTGGACAAGTTCCTCTTTTGCTATAAGCCCTCCGAGATTAACCAATTCCTTGGCTTTTATCAGTTCACAGCCAGAATAAGAGATTATAGGCTAATTAAGTCTTTAGTTACCTCAGATAGGAGATGGAAGACAGAGTTCTTCTTCGTCTCTGGGTTTTGGGTTGGACGTCCTATTAAGGCTCATAGGGACCTATTCCCTCCCTATACTGGAGAGTTAGGGAACCTTCATCCTGAAGGTACGTTTGTCACTTCACTTTTTGTTATTCACTTTTGATTGTAGTCACCTAATCACCCTTTTTTTTTCCTTTTTTTTTAGGTATTAGACGGACTCATTTGAGCAGGTTTTATCTTGAACGAGTTCAGAAGGCACGTCTATATACTAAGAGGGCTTTCCATTCCTTGGTGAACCTTCAACGTCTTGCCACCTAGGGGTTAGGTCCAGAGCCGTTCGCTAAAGCTATTGCTCACGAAGTCACTGTTCGCAGACATAAGTTCCTTTCTTTCCTTTTCCTCCCCCCCCCCTTTTTTTTTGTGACCGACGTCTTTCTTTTTAGGAATGATGACGATGAAAAAGAACAAGGGTAAGGAAGTGGTAGACGAGGTAGCTAGACAGGGGGTGAAATCCCAGCCTCGTCTATCCACTGGTGACAAAAGAAAAAACCTGTCATTAGGGGTTGATTTGGGGAACCTCCCAAGTAGGTGCAAGGAGAAAAAGGCTAGGCATAGGTCATCCAAGTCTCAGGATGCCCAAACTCAGGACGACTAACCCAATCCTTTCCTCGTCCCTTAGGGTCATTCCGTCAAGATTTTGGATGTTAATTCAGAACCCAAGGATCCTCCTCATGTGCAAATCCCGTCTATGGTCGATGCTCTAGCCTCATCTCAACCTCCTCAACAGGTGCCTTAAAACCTTCTTGAGAACGAGGACTTAGCTTGGGAAAGGTTTGAGAAGGTTGTGATGGACGAGGATGTGATGGCATGTTACAACATGTCTTTAAAGGATTTTGAGCACTCTGGTATTCATGACCTTTTAAGGTATGTACTCTTTATATATGTTTACCTCATTCTGCCATTAACAATCATGTATATGTTGTAATAAAATTTTAATTTATGCCGGCAATGTCTAAGTTCATCACTGCGTCTATGCAGACAACTAAGCTAGAAAATACAAGGATTCTATTTGAGAGGACAATCAAAAAGGAAAAGGACGAGTTTAAAAGGTGGGTTGAGGTGGCTGCCAAGGCCAAAGCGGATGCAAAGAAGCTGAAAAATAATGTCGAGGAGTTGAAGACTAAGGCGAAAGAGAAAGACGCTCGTCTTGATCTCCTCCAAAAGAAGAACGACGAGTTGAGCGCCCTTCTTGAAAAGACTAAGGGGGACGCAGTGGCAGAGTTTAAGGCGTCCAATTGGATACCAACTACGCAGCTGGGTTTGAAGATTTCAGGATGGACGCCATGTAGAAATTCCCTGAGATTGACTTCAGCTCTATTATACTCAACCTTGGTGGGGCTGCTACAAGCTCCCTCCTCCAGACGAGCTCGGAAAACATGAATATAGAGGATGATGCTACTAGGGGTGTCAATGTTCGACCCAACTCACGAACATGACACGAACTTGACACGGGTTTTTCAGGTTAGGGTTGGGCCTTAATGGGTTTAGGTTATAAATGGGAAGACCCGAAAGTGACACGATAAGAAACGTGTCATAAGCAGGTCAATCTGTGTAACCTGTAACAAACACGTTTGACACGCTAATTTATTTGTGTCAACCTGAAATGACCCACTTAACACAACTCATTTAACTCGTATAACAAATAAATATTCATTTTATTTTAGATCTGTCAAATACCTTTTATATCCAACATATATTTTAAATTTAAAAAGAAAAGTAAGTAATTAAAAAAATTTACAAGGGATATAATTGGATATTGAAACTTTACTAACCCTAGATCTCTAAACTACCCTACAAACCCTGAATCTCTAAACCTTCTTATAAATATCTTCTTCTTTTTCTTTTTTTCTAGTTGTACCACTCTTTTCACTCCCAATTCTCAAACTCAAAGTGTCAACTCTCAAACCGGTTATTGGTCTCTCTTTCTCTCTCTGAAGTGTATGTACTTCTTTTGGAGTGTAAACAACTTATTTCTAGATGAATATTATATTTTTGTTGAACTATATTATTTTGAATGTGGGTTGAAAACTTGAAGTGTATGCACTACCTTTGGGGTGTAAAAAAAAATTATTTCTAGATGGATGTTATATTTAATATTATGTAGGTTGAAATGGGTTGTATTACATTTGTGTCAACCCAACATGACTCGTTTATTAAGCTTGTCAAATGGGTTAGGTCAGGTTAACCCACCTTATTAACAGGTCCGGTTAGGGTTGAAGGATCATGACATAATTATTAAATGGCTTAGGTTAGGGTTGAGTCATTTAGTCAAATACCCCTACCTCGACACGATACGAACCCGACACACTAACTGGAATTGACACCTCTAGATGCTACCACACTGCCACCTTAGGACGACCCCAATGCTGATGCTCCTCCCGCTTGAAGATGAGATCTTAATGTTATGCTTATTTAAGTGTTTTCCTTTTATTTGTGCTTGGTCCATTGTTTTAGGACCATCTTAAAAATTTATTTGAGTACATTTTGCTCGTTTAGAGTGCTCTGGACGAGTTTATTAACAATTGCCTTTTAAGGCCTACTTTGTAAGGGTTTTTGGACGGTAGTCGTCTACCCTTTTTAAACTTTGATGAATGTTTATTTCCACCCATAGTTGAATGTTATCGTATGGATGAGTCTATCATTTCATTATTAATATCATTGGCTTATAAATAGTTTCCCACTAAGTGTTGGAGGGTCATCCACACGTTTTTCTTATGGACGACCTACTTATGCATGGGGTTTTGTTTGCCATTGAAAGTTTTTCGTAGTGTGACTCGTCCCAGTAGTGAGGATGATGACTCTGTCAGCCCTTTTTCCTCGTCAGTAGGTTGGGCAATTGGCATTCGTCTTTCGTCAAGACATTCTCTAGCGTTTTACTCGTCCTAGGTCACTAGAGCATCTTGGCTAGATGCTTGTCCATGGACTTAAATGTTTCAATATGTATGCCTTTTTCTCGTCCGTCTATTTTTTAGACGAGTGTGCCTTAGCTTATTTTTCTTTGCTTTATCCACATTTCGAAGAAGGTTTATGAACGTTACATCCTTCCGTCCAGAGATTTTCGTTCATCTTAGGCTTTTGCCCTTCTATGGACACTATTATGGAATTTAGATTTATGTATTAAATACATTAAAAATCCAAACCATATTATTATATAAACATCATCCACAAATATGGCACATGCTTAGAAGTCAATGCCTTAGGAAAATACTTAGAAAAATACTTAAACGTATATAACCTCGTCTTTTACAAATTCGTCTGTAGATGGTGCAAAAGTTTAAAAACTAGTGCACTTTTTATTCTTAAAACACACCATAGTAGTAGTAAGAACATATAATAGTAAACATAAGTAGTAAACACGTAGACCATAGCAGTAACTTCGCCCACAACTATAACCTCGTCCTTGGTAAACTTCGTCTAAGCTCATTACTGATAGTGCCTTCTCAGGTGCTCCACAATCTAGGAATGCTCTAACTTTCGTCCGTTCAGAGCTTTCAAGTAGTATGACCCCTGCCTCTTGCAGTTGATTACCCTATAGGGTCCTTCCCAATTCAGTCCCAATTTTCCATAAGCTGGATTCCTAGTTGCCAAAGAGACTCTTTTGAGAATGAGGTTCCCAACGTTGAAGCGCTTGGGTTTTACCATGGCATCATGCTGCCTGGCCATAAGATTTTTATATCTTGTTGTCCTTTGCTCTGCGTCCATCCTTACCTCGTCAATAAAATCGAGGTTTATACGAAATTGTTCCTCATTATCTTTCTCCTAATACTTCATCACTCGATGATTAGCCATATGAACTTTCGCAGGTATGACTGCTTCACTTCCATGGGCTAGCTTGAAGGGGGCCTCTCCTGTCGGGGTCCTCACAGTTATCCTATACTCCCAGAGAACACCTGGTAACTTGTCTAGCCATATCCCCTTTACCCCCTCGAGCCAAATTTTGATGATTTTCAGTAGGGATCAGTTTTCTACTTTTGCTTGTCTGTTTGCCTGTGGGTGGGAGGATGAGGAATAGTGATTCTTGATTCCAAATTGGTCACAAGAGTCTCTGAAAATTACGTTATCAAACTGTCATCCATTGTCAGATACTAGTACCCTAGGTACTCCGAACCTACATAAAATGTTCTTCCAAACAAAATTCTTAACATTTTGCTAAGTAGTTTTTGTAAGAGGTTCGGCCTCTACTTACTTTGTAAAGTAGTCAATCCCTACTACCAAAAATTTCATTTGTCTGGTTCCTAGGGGGAAAGGACCTAGGATATCTAGCCCCCATTGTGCAAAGGGCCATGGGGCCATCGTTGGGGTCTGGTACTTCGACAACTGTCTAGGGATGTTGCTAAAGCGATGACACTAGTCACACACCTTGATATAAGCCTTAGCACCTTGCTTCTGAGTGATTCTTGCATGCTTCTTCATGAACCTCTCTCAAAACATAGTTTGACTCGTCCGGAGTCAGGCACTTTAAGTAGGGTTGAGAAAAGCCTCGCTTGTATAGCACTTCATTTATGAGGACATACTTGGTAGCCCTAACCTTCAGCTTCCTTGCCTCGTCTTTATCTTCTAGAAGCCTTCAATCCTTAAGATGGATCACTACTGGACTCATCCAATTTTCTCGCCTTTCTATTTGCTATACATTTAGGAGGTCTATGCTTGGCATGTATTGGATTCTTTCGTATTCGTCCATAACTCCTTATGTCGAAGCTGCTTTTGTCAAGGTGTCTGCTTCCATGTTTTCCTCCCTCGGGAGTTGAAGAAAACTCACTTCTTTAAACTTTTGGACAAGCTGCTTCACTTTGTTGAAATATTTCTTCATCCAATCTTCTTTAGCATCACACATTCCATTCACCTAGTTAATGACTAGCTGAGAGCCCCCTTTGACTATTATTGATTCCGCCCCTAGGGACTTAGCCAATTCCAGCCCCTTGAGTAGAATTTCATACTCAGTTTCATTATTGGTGGTTTGGTACTGTAAACGGGCTGTGTACTCCAACTTGTCACCCTCTAGGGACTTGGGTATGACTTCAATCCCTCCTGCGTACAATGTGGACAATCTGTCTACATTGATAACCCAACTTTCAACTTCTTCATCTTTGTCTAGCTCGTTATGGCTAGGGGTGAACTCTGCAATAAAATCCGCCAACGCCCGTGCCACTATCGCACTCCTTAACTAGTATCTAACATCAAACTCACTAAGTTTCACTGCCCATTGGATTAGTCGTCCTGCAGCTTTCAACTTATTCATCACTTTCTTCAAGGAATGATCCGCTAGGACGTTGATAATATGAGCTTGAAAATAATGTCTCAACTTCCCAGAAGCCATAATCAAAGCGAAGGCTAGCTTCTCCATCATTGGGTATCGTCCTTCCGCTCCCTTCAGTGCCCAGCTTGTACAGTAAACTGGTTTCTGAATCCGCCCCTCTTCTCTGGCCAATGCCAAACTCACAGCGTGCGGGGACACTACCAAATACAAATATAATTCTTCACCAGATACAGATGGGCTCAGCAACGGTGCTGTTGTGCGGTAAGTCTTCAAGTCTTAAAAGACCCTCTAACACTCGTCCGTCTACTCCAATGCCTTCCTGAGGACTTTAAAGAACGGCAAACACTTGTCAGTAGCTTTCGAAACATGAACCCCAATGCCTTCCTGAGGACTTTAACACTTGCCTCAATTTCTTTATGTGAAACCATGAACCCTAAAAACTTTCTCGACAAAACTCCAAAAGCACACTTGGTTGGATTTAATTTTATATTATACCGACGAAGTGTATCAAAGGTTTCTTGAAGGTCGTCTAGATGTTTCCCCTCGTCTAAGCTCTTTACCAGCATATCATCTACATAAACCTCCATGTTTTGCCCGATTTGAGGATGGAACATGTGGTTAACCAGTCTTTGGCAAGTCGCCCCCACGTTCTTTAAACCAAAAGGCTTTACCTTGTAGCAGAATAACCCTTAGCTAGTAATGAATGAAGTCTTCTCTTGATCTTTCTCGTCTATTTTTATTTGGTTGTAGCCTGAAAAGGCGTCCATGGAACTCAGTAGTTTGTGACCTGCCGTCAAGTCCACCAATTGGTCTATGCGTTGCAATGGATAACTGTCCTTGGGGCGAGCCTTGTTTAAATCAGTAAAATCCACACACATCCGCCATTTGTTGTTGGCCTTCTTTACCATAACTACATTCGTCAACCAGTCTGAATAATAAACCTCTCGGATGAATTTCGTGGTAATTAATTTCTAGACTTCCTCTTTGATGGCATTATCTTGCTTAAGAGCGAAGACCCTCTTCTTCTATCGCACTGGTTTGGAGTAGGGACACACAGTCAGGCAATGCGTAATGACACTTGGATCAATACCTGGCATGTCCTCATGATTCCAAGCGAAGACATAAAGGCTTTTCTTCAAAAACTGGACCAAAGTATGCTTTGCCTCTTTTTCCATGCTTGCCCCAATCCTAGTGAACTTCTCGTGGCTGCCCTCATCTAGAGGGGCATCTTCTAACATCTCAGTAGGTTCTGCTATAATCCTTCTCTCGTTTATGCTCATTGTCTACACGTGCTCTCATAGTCAGCATGGCTAAGTAGCACTCTCTGGCGGTTAATTGGTCCCCTTGTACTTGATCCACCCTATGTTTGGGCTGGAATTTGACGAACAAATAGTAGGTAGAGGTTACTGCCTTCCAACTATTCAAAGTTAGCCTTCCAATAATAGCATTATATGATGATAGACAATCAACAACAAGGAAGTTTACCTCTTTGGTTATCTGCTGTGGGTACACTCCAACCACCACAGGTAATGTAATGGTGCCCACAGGGTACACTTTCATTCCTCCAAATCCCACCAATGGTGAATTCACTAGTCGGAGCTGATCTCGTCCTAACCTCATTTGTTGGAAAGTAGGATAATATAGGATGTCTACCGAGTTGCCATTGTCTACCAACACTCTCCTGGTCGTATAATCGGCAATAAGTAAGGTAATGACAATCGCGTCGTCATATGGGTGGTGAATTAGTCCAGCATCCTCGTTCTTGAACATGATAGCTTGCTCGTTTGCTTCCCTCGTCCTAGGAGATCATCCGGATAATTCAATGTTTTACACCACCTTCAGATATGTCTTTCTTGACTTGGACGACTAGTCTGCTAAGTTTCCTCCAATAATAACTCTTATTTCTCCAAGTGAGGGTTGTGAAGACTCTTCCACCTTGGCCTTCAGCTTCTAGTCCTTGTAGTCTTGTCCAAGGAAATTTTTCAACTTTCCTTGCCTGATAAGATTCTTTATGTGCTGCTTTAAATCAAAACACTCATCCGTGTAGTGCCCATGGTCCTTGTGGAAGCGACAATATTTGTTCCTATTGTGCTTGTTAGAATCTCCTTTCATTTTTTCTGGTCGCTTCAATGATGGATTGTCCTTGATTTGCATAAGCACTTGCTCTAGTGGCATATTCAAGCGAGTGTATTACTGGTTTCTTGTTGAGGAGCTTGCCTTCTTACTGTCTTTATCTTTTTTCTCTTTTGCTCGAGCCTTCTTTGGACGAAGACCTTGATCTGGATAACGCTGGTGACCTGCCTCCAAGCGCTCTGCTTTCTTCCTCTTCTTCACTATGATCGCGTCCTCAGCATTCATGAAATTCTGGTCCAAATGGATGAGCTCAGCCATAGTCTGTGGTTCTTGCTCATAAAGCTTATGGATGAACAAGTCAGAGTTGACCCCATTATGGAAGGCGGCCAATAACAATTTGTCGTCCATTTCGTCCACTGTTAAGGTTTTCCTATTAAACTGGGTAATGAAATATCGCAAACTCTCATTTTTCCATTGCTCTATAGTTAGCAAATTAGAAGAGGAACGCTTGTAGAGTTGCCCTCCAATAAAATTATTGACGAACAACTTACTCAACTCCTCAAATGAGTCCACAGAGTTTGGGTGTATTTTGCTGAAGAACTGCACCTGCGCTGGTCCCTTAAGTGTGGTCCCTTAAGCATGGTAGGGAATGCTCTACACATAATTTCGTCCGGAACCCCTTGAAGGTGCATAGTGGTTTTGAAGGTAGCGATGTGATCACACGAGTCTCGATTTCTATCATATGAATCCAAGGAAGGCATTTTAAATTTTGGGGGTAGGGGATGACTATTGATATAAGCCGTGAAAGGGGAGTCTGTTTGGTGAATTAAGTCATCCACGGGGTTTGCCCATCTCATATTCTCCTTTATTTCATCCATAGCTTTTCTCATCTGGTCCATCCCTCTCTCCAAATGTGGCACTCTTCTTGAAGTAGTAACCCTTGACTGATCCTCGGACTCAACGTTTTCTCCCCTACCCTCCTGACTCTAGGCTCATTCTTCTACATGTACTTCATGGTGCTGCCTCCTGAAATTGATCTCCCTATTCAACTCTTGATTTTGACGTGGTTAATTTCGCCATAGCGGTAGCCATGGACTGTATATGTTAAACGAAAGGCAGTTACATGACAGACGCTGACTGACGGTCACAGTGGGGATTACTAGAAGCATCCCTATTCTCCTGGTGGCCTGGGTTGGTAGCCTTTGATCTTATTCAAATCATTTAGCCTTTTGTCTAGGAAAGACAAATCGCTGAAAACAAATGATCGAGCGAAAGGAATAGTCTTACTTTTCTCACAGACGGCGCCAACTGATGATACGAAGAAAATCAGTAGGTTGGATGCTTTGAATTTGAAAGGACTATTGCCTGTCTTGATGGCTTGAAAAAGAAAGAACATCAATCAAAGGTGACCGAAGTTGTCGCCAAGAACCCTCTGATGGCAAAGTTAGTTTTTCTCTCTTTAAATTTTTAAGTTCCAACTTTTTAGGAAATGTTCATATGTACCTTTGTCTGGTCTGAATGAGTGTTTATATAGTGTCCTAGAAATAGTTATTAGACTTGTAACCTCCCCTAGATTTGAGGGGGTGTGAGGGTTCAGGAATAACTTTCCACAACTGTTTAGGAGTTACATTTTTCTCACATAATGGTCACTGGAAGTTAGACGCTTGATAAGGAGCTGTAGTACACATTCAAGAATTTTCCTAAATGTCAAGGTCTCGTCCAGGGGTCCTTCTATTGAGCGTATCTCGCTTCCAAAGGAGGTCGTTCTTCTATGGATGACCTTCTTACGGACGAGGTTGATGACTCCCTTGGACGAGACAGTGTAGTTTTATCAAACTTGGCCATGCGAAGCTCGTCCAGGCATCTTCCTGCGTGAACAAGCTTTTTATGGATGAGGTTCTTACAACCTTGGCTTTCCTGGCCTTGTCCTGGACGACTTTCATGGACGATATTGGAGTTGTATTTTATCATCCCCCATCATTATCAATGAAGGGTGAGCTAGGACGAAAATTACCATGGACGAGTGGACGAGGTTACAACTTTGTGGTCTACTTCATGTTTACTATTATTATGTATTTTTAAAATAATAAAAAGTGCATTAATTCCTAACTTTTGTGTTGTTTACGGACTAATTTGATGAGGATGAAGTTATGTACTTGGTTTGTATAAGTATTTTAATTTCCTAAGGCACTAGCTCCTACGTCTGTGCCATACTTGTGAACAATGTTTATATTATAAATTTGGTTTGGATTTTCAATGTATTTGATGCATGAATCTAATCTCCATAATATCACCCACAAGAAGGCTAAAGCTTAAGACGAATGAAAATCTTTGGATGCAGGGATATAACGTTCATAAGCTTTCCTCGAAATGAGGATAAAGCAAAGAAAAATAAGCCAAGACATACTCGTCTAATCAATGGACGAGAAAACTCATACTTGTCCAACGGATGGGATGAAATTGTAAGCGTAACACTCAAAGAATGGACGAGAAAATGCATGCAGTGAAAGTATTTAAAATCCATGGATGAATGCCTAGCCAGGACGCTCCTCTATTTTGGACAAGTAGAAAACTAGAAACGTCTTGTCCAAAGACAAGTCAATTGTCTAGCCCATGGACAAGAAAAAGAACTTGCCAAATCATCAGTGCCATTCTTAGGACGAGTTGTACTTGTAAAATTTAAAGAATGACAAACATGTTGAACAGGAAGGAATGAAGTATATAGACGAGCAAAGCACCGCGAATGGACGGACCACTTAAAAACCAGTAACATGAATGGTATAAACAAAAAGATAAACTTGTCCATACAATAATATGTTTAATAATGGATGAAAAAATAATGGAAACAAACATTCATTAGTCAAAGCCTTAGAGGGTAGACGACCAACGTCCAAAAACCCTTATAAAGTAAAAGCCTAAAAAAGCAATTGTTTGGAAACTTGTCCTAAGTAGTCTAGACTAGTGAAATGTACTTAAATAAATTTTAAATGGTCCTAAACAATGGACCTCATAAAAAAGAAAGAAAAAAAAGACAAAGGGAAACTAAAATGACTTTTCTCTGATACAAATTTTTTACTGAGGGGGGTCATCTCCAATCCAAGGCTCGTCTTGGGTAGACTACATGGTGGCATCGTCCTCAACGTTAACATCTTCTGAGCTTGTCTGGATAAGGGAGCTTGTAGTAGTGCCAAGATTGAGTTTAATGGAGCTAAAGTCAACCCCAGGAAAGTTTTCCATAGCGTCCATTCTGAAGTCTTCAAAGCCCGCTACGTAGTTGGTGTCCAGCTAATCAGTAAATAGTTTGGATGCTCTGAACTCCATCACAGTGTCCTCTTTTGCTTGTCAAGACGAGTATCCTTCTCAATGGCATCAGACTTCAACTCCTCCACCAATTTATGCAACTATTTGGCCTCGTATTTGGCCTTAGCTGCCACCTCAGCCCAAGTTTTGCAGTCACCCTTGACCTCTTGGATCCTCTTCTCAAGGAGGATCCTCGTCTTGTCCATCTCCGTGGCCTGTTTAACACAGCTATGAAATTCGACATGGCTTGCATAAATGATTGAGGAGTTCAGTTAGAAAAATAACAATAATAATAAAAATAATGCTATTAAGACAAGAGAGGTAAAAATGTTTACCTTAAAAAGATCATGAACACCAAAGTGCTCAAATTCCTTCAAGGTCATGTCGTAGTACGCAGCCACCTTCTCACTAGTTATAGCCTTTTGAAACCTTTCCCAAGCCAAGTCTTCATTTTCCAGCAGGTTCATAGGGACCCTTTGGGAAGGTTCAGACGAGGTAGGAGCAGGAGTTTTGGACAGAGTAACATTAATAAGGATGGATGAGTCAACATCGACAATTGGGATGGACAGTTGGGAGGAAGAAGGATCAGGCTTAGCAATCTCAAGCCTAGACGATCCATGCCTCGCCCTCTTCCCTCGACGACTGGGTGGGTTTCCCAAGTCCAGCATCTTGGGCAAGGTTTTTCTTTTGTCTCCAGCAAAAGGATGAGGCTGAGATTGAGCCTCAGGCCTGGTTATCCCATCAACTACCTCCTTCCCCTTGTTCTCCTTCATAGTTGCCATCCCTAAAGGAAAAACAGAGTGTTAGTCAGAAAGTATAAGTTAAATAACACTTTAAGAAACTTCTAAGTAAAAAGAAGACTCATGTCTACGAATAGTTAGCTTATGAGCAAGGGCTTTAGTAGACGGCTCAGGACCAAGTCCCCAAGTAGATAAGCATTGAAGGGTCAGCAATGTGTGAAAATTCCTGTCAGCGTGTAGACGAGCTCTATGGACGTGTTTATGGTGAAATTTACTTTAAGAAGGATGTTTAACAGCTGCAAAAAGAGCGAGAAAGTAAGGTTAGACGACTGCATGCAAAAAAAAAAAAAAAAAAAGGAAAAAAAGAGAGAGAAAAGAAAGAAGGCAACGAAGAAAAAAACACAACATACCTTCAGGACGAAGCTTCCTTAATTCTCCAGTGTAAGGGGCAAATGCATCCCTGCCAACCTCAACAGGGTGCCTCGCCTAGAAACTAGAGACGAAGAAAAACTCTGTCTTCCAATTTCTGTTAGACGAAACCAAAGACCTAGTCAACCTACAGTCATTGCCTTTAGTTGTAAATTGATAAAAGCCCAAGGATTGACTGATTTCGGAGGGTTTGTAATAGTAGAGGAACTCGTCCACAGTAAGAGGAAGGTTCCCTTCAAATACTTCCCTCCACAAAACTTGCATAGAGACCACTAGTCTCCATGCGTTAGGGTTAAGTTGGCAAACTCCTAAACCTAATCTAGTAAGTAATTCTCTAGCAAAGACATTTAAGAGTAACCTAAGCCCCCTTAGAAGGTAAGCTTCGTAAATGTCTATCCCAAATTAGGGTTGGCAGCACCACTCCCTATGGACGACTAACCTAGGGTTAAGGCCGTCTGGGATTTGATACCAACTCTTAAGGGCATCTAACCTCTTCTCGTCATCTTAGAAGGAATTCCTATAGCGCAACTATTCACGGTTTCTTCTTCGTCTAAAGGAGAAGACAACGAAATACTTGTCGAGGTGCCAGCCCCAAAAGCTGTCAGCCCCAGAAGCTGCCCTCGTCCTAAGATTCTCCTGAAAGACCTTAAGAGGAACTCCAGGAACACCAGAGGTGTATTCCTCCGTTGTATTACCACTACTACTCTATCATTACTAGAACTACTATAGTGGTGGAGTCATGGTACTCATCTATTGCTTTATCTATACTATTACTAGACGAGGAGACAACTACTTCAGACATGTTGGAACTTAAAGGAAAACCTAAGAATGAGGATAAGGTGAATACTTGGCTCTAGAGGAAGGGATACTAAGGACGCTAGGAAACTTCTAGACGAGGCAACAGACGAGAAGTGTCAAAGAAGAGAATTTGAGAAATGAGAGGGGCACGAAAGGACATCCACTATTTATAGGCGGAAAATTTTGGCATCTGAAATGATAACACCAACTAGAGAATGACGCGTGGAATGTACCTCCTAAATCGTTGCGACCAGTCACCAGTGAAGATATGACACGTGGCCCAACGTTTAAAATAAAAAATTAGCGAAATAACAATAAAATAAGATAAATAAAAGCTCGTCTCAAAACTCAATGGTATGCTGGACAACCCCTAGATGAAGGGGCAACTGGTGGTGAATTGGAAATAGAATCAACTCTAGATTGTCCGTGGGTGTCGTCCAGAACCGAAAGACAGCAACGACAGTATTCAGCAAGACAGTCGTCCATAAACAAAATGGGCCGTCTAAGATAGTCGCCCATGTACGAGCAAGTCGTCCATGAGAAAGGCACATAGATGACCCCCTAACACTTAGGAAAATTCCAAGTGTTATTCATTCACACAAGTGACCACGTATTATCATTTCAAGGCATGAGTGATATCTAGGTTCACCACTGTGTCTTCCAATTGAGTGCTTAGCTGCCAATAACAGTTATAGAAGATAAAAATGAAATATAACTCTCATAGCGGTTGTAGAAGTTATCATTGAGCCCTCTAATTTTCTCAAATACAAGGGAAGTTACCAATCAAATAACCGCTTCAAGAGTATACTATATAAACACCCATTCAGACAAAATAAAGATAAGTTTTTATAATTCTTGAAAAATAGGAACTCCAGAATTTGAGAGAGAAGCTAACTTTGGCATCGGAGGGTTCTTGGCCGGTCCACCCCCGTTACCTTTGATCATTTGTTCTTTCTTTTTTAGACCTTCAAAATAGTTACTAGCCCTTTGAAGCCCGAAGCATCCAGCCTACTAATTTTTCTTGTATTATCAGAGGGGATATTTGAACCTTGAATGCCTCAACTGAAACTATTAAGAAATGTTAATATGTTGAGCTATAAAGACTCTTGGTAAATTCTTTTTAGGAAATGCTAATGAATGCCCATAAGCCATAAGACAATAGTTAGTAATCTATTCTAAGAAAGTTTTTATAGAAAAAAATTAATATTTTGATTAACTTTTTTTATTTTTTATAAAAGTGGTGTCAAAATTTTTTTAAAATGGTTTATCAACCATTACCTTAATGGGAACTTTCTCAAAAAAAAAAAAAAAAAAAGAAGAAGAGAGAGAAAGTTTGTACTAGGACTATGAGAGCAGGTGAGTTTAGAAAAATTTGAACGGTAAATATTACGGTGGTAGACAAGTTTAAGAGCGCGTGAGTTGAGGATTCGAGAAGAATGTCTCATTATATGTTTAGGTTTTTGTATTTTTAGCTTTTAAACGCATTGGTTTGGACTTCACTCAGTCATTCAGTACAGTGAGCACTGACTTTCTCCCGTCTCCTCATAACTGCCTCTGCCTCTACCACTACCTCCACCTCTGCTTCCACTTTTTAAATACGCGCCGCGAAAATCATTATTGTTTTTGTATTATTAATATTACATTACACAAACAATTCACCATTTTTATTAAATTATTATTTTATTTTCTGAAACTCTCTCACTCTTACGTGTGTGTGAGTCTCTCTCTCTCTCTCTCCTCACACACTCTCAAATCTCTGTGCCCTAGATCCATGGCTTCCCTCTCCAAACCCTGGAGTGTGCTCTAGGGTTTCAATCCTTCTCTCTCTCTCTCTCTCTCTCTGAAATTCTTGCTTGCAAACTGTGCCTCTGCTGCAGTAGAGCTCTTTTTTCTTTTCAGTGTACTGTAAGTGAATTGAAGATTCTCACAGTTTTTGTGTGAAGCTTCTACTTTTGGGATTTTAGGGTTTGAGTTTTGCAATTTTAGTTGTGGGGTTTTATTTTCTGTGAATTTTTGCAAGTTTTTGCTTCGGAGTAGAGGATTGAAATTCTAGTGGAAAAGAACTTTGCTTTTGTTGGCATTGTGGATTGGTTTTTACTCAGTTGTGTCAAGGATTTCAAGATTCTAGGGTTTTGTTTCTGCTAATTGCAACACTTTTACTTTCTGAGTAGTGAAAGTTTGGTTGATTTGATAGTAGTGTTGAATTCAATGCTTGCTTAAGATACTTTCTTTGTTTGGAAGTTTGCCAATTATGGGCATGGAAGAAGAGGAAAATAGTGCTAAAGTTGGAAGATTTGAGGGGTGAATATTCATTCAGGAGGTGAGTTTTGTTGTTGGGGGTGGTTTTGGTGCACAATGGGTTGCCTTTGTTGCAAGCCCTCTGCTATTGAGGATAGCAAGGAGAGCCCAAGAGAGCGGTTCTCGAGCAAGGCCTCGTCGGACTTGCGGGGGTCCAGGGTGACCTCATCGAGAAGGGAGGAAGTGCATCGAGCAAAGGATCGATACGATAGTAATGATGGAAGGACAATGTTGATTGATAAGCATGCGAATGGCTCAGTTCGGTTGCACAGTGAGCATTTCGAGAGGAAGAGGGAGAAAATGGAGTATGTTGTTGCTCAACATCCGGGGATGGGTAGTATTCCAAAAGCAACAGAAGGGGAGCAGGTTGCAGCAGGGTGGCCGTCATGGCTGGCTGCAGTTGCTGGAGAGGCTGTTAAGGGATGGACACCACGGCGTGCAGATTCTTTTCAGAAGCTGGATAAAGTATGATCCTTTCCTTATTTGCCATTTTGAAGCTACATAATGTTGGGTATTTAGGGAAACTGACAATGCTTATGGTGCTTTGCAGATGATCATTTTTCTTTTGAATTTTATTGCTTTATTAATCAGCCCAATCTCATAATTTCGAGTGAATTGATTGTTTTTATGTTGGAAGTGCATTTGGGCTTATTTATAGTATTTAAGACTTTATTGTAAATTCCTTTCCTTGTTCATATGGAAATAAGACTTTCTGAACATAGCGTGTTTATTTCACCTTTTACGTATTCTAGATAGGGATCCATGTAGAAATAAGACGCATATGGAATTGTTTCTATAGGGAGTGAGTTAATTACTGGCATCTAAACTTCCGTCAACTAATAGCATTGTTCTAACTAATATTATGCTTGGCAATGGGTTATAAGCCAATGAGTTTCAGCTCAATGACACTTCATCTTCTTATAAAAGGGGAGTGGAGGGTGTGTTGTAAAATACTAGAAGAAAAGAATAAAGACTCTAAAGCTAAAGGAGAGAGCAAAGATGCACATATTTTTATTGGCGCGTGAACTTGATACAACAGAAGAGGACTCATGTAAAAGAATTCTCATTTTAAATTTGTAAACCATCTCCTCCTACATTGTGTAGTGGCGTGAGAGTTGTGATCATTAGCCTTATCTTTATTAAAGGTCCATTTGGCAATGCCTAGGACTGGAAAGGAGTTGTTTGTAGGTTGGAGAGGGACATTTGGTAAGTGTAAAAGTGGTGTGATTTGGGGGGCAGTTCCTTTTTATTATGTGTACTATCTATCAGTAGAGGAATAATCTCACTTTTAATGAAATAGAACTGAGTGGAAATTCTCTTAATTATCTTTCTATGTTCTCTATTTGACTGGCTGTCTGCCGTAGGCTGCATCTATTGTGATGCTTTCTTGGATTTCTTTCTCTAGTAAACTTAGGTTCTAAGTGCTTGAAAGGATGTAATACACATTCTGCTGTTCCTTTTCTTCTTCTTCTTTTATTTTATTTTATTTAATAATAAATAAATAAAATTTGTAACTTAATCCTTTTGTTTAAGAAAATTGATTAGCCAGTTTCAAGAAGATGAAGAAGAAGAGTAAAAGGCCTGATTAGTTATGAAACATCAGGTTAGGTTTGACCTATGATATAGTAAGGGCTAGGGTATTAGGTAGTTTGAATCAGTGATGAAACTCTGATTAATGGCAACTGCAATCTAACTGTTGTTCTTATTAGCACTTATCAAAAAAGAACAAGAAAAAAAGGAACTGCTGTTCTTATTGGCAAAACAGAATCAATAAATAGGATTGATCAAGGGGATTTATTACATCTAGCTATCCACTGGATACTTCCAGAGATCGACTTGGAAATATTCTTTTATTAACACCATTTAGCTGATTCAGAAATATGTCCACTTGTGCCATAGCTCATTGGCTAAAACTTGAATCAGTGGTGAAACTCTGATTAATGGCAACTGCAATCTAACTGTTGTTCTTATTAGCAAAACAGAATCATTAAAAAGGTTTAATTAAGGGGAGTTATTACATCCAGCTAATCACTGGATACCCCCAGAGAAAGACTTGGAAAATTTTTTTTACTAATACCATTTTGCTAATTCGGAAATAGTTGCATTTGCACCAGAGCCCATTGGCTTGGAACTATAGACTTCCTGAACAAACCAATGTTAAGGATATTATTCTTCCTGTTGTTCATATTTGTTTACTATGATATTTCAGCTGTCTAATGCTTATTCTTCTCAAAAAAAAAAGGGCTGTCTAATGCCTATAATGCAGGATAGAGGTAAGGTAGCTTAATTGAATTCACAAAGATCAGATTATTCTATTTAGCTGTTACAAGTGGTGCTTTAGTTTCTCTCTCTCTCCCTTTCTCTCAGTTGTCCACTTTAAGTTGTATTACCTGTTGGTTGGTTTTGGTTTGTCTTATGATTTTTTTTAGTTTCTCTCTCTCTCTCTCTCTCTCTCAGCTGTCCACTTTAAGTTGATATTACCTGTTGGCTGGTTTTGGTTTGTCTTATGATTTTTTTTTTCTTTTTATTTATTTGTTTTGCAGATTGGCCAGGGAACTTACAGTAATGTTTATATGGCTCGTGACCTTGAACATAATAAAACTGTTGCTTTAAAGAAAGTAAGGTTTGATAACCTGGAACCTGAGAGTGTTCGCTTTATGGCTAGGGAAATTCACATTCTACGTAGGCTTGATCATCCAAATGTAATAAAACTGGAAGGTCTAGTTACATCAAGGATGTCTTGCAGCTTGTACCTTGTTTTTGAGTACATGGAACATGATTTGGCAGGGCTGGCTTCACACCCTGGTCTCAAATTCACAGAAGCACAGGTATTATAGATTCCTTTTCTCCCGCCCCTCCCCTCCCCCTTGACGCTACAAGTTGCTGTTCTATAGCATGCTTTAAGTTTTGCTTTCTGTAAATGCAGTCCACAATGATGTGACCATTAAATAGTTTTTCAGAGATGTTAACGTCAATTGATATTACTTATTCATATATTTTGCAATAGCACCTAATGGAAATCTATCTTCTAACATTTAGAAATCTTGGGATATTATGTTTCTGTTCAGTTTGCTAATTGAGTTGATGTTTAATTCATTTATTTCCAGGTCAAATGTTACATGCAGCAACTTTTACAGGGATTGGATCATTGTCACAGCCGTGGCATTCTGCATCGTGACATAAAGGGTTCCAACCTTCTAATTGACAACAATGGCGTCTTGAAGATTGCAGACTTTGGTCTGGCTAGTTTTTTTGATCCCCATCAAAGTCAGCCACTTACAAGCCGTGTTGTAACTCTTTGGTACCGGCCACCAGAGCTCTTACTTGGAGCCACTTACTATGGAACTGCTGTAGATTTATGGAGTACAGGTTGTATACTCGCTGAATTATATGCTGGCAAGCCTATTATGCCCGGAAGAACTGAGGTATTTGATTTTCCCCCACCAAACATGTGGAATTGATCTCTTACTTTATTGTGATTAATTGAACCATCATTTTTGCTGTGCACATATAAATATTATAGGATTAATGTGCATGATCTGCTGTTTTTGCTTTTCATAACAATCTATGTTACAGTTATTAGAGTTATGCACAATTTATTGTATCAATCATATTATTGGTTAAGAACCTGTCTTTTCTGCTTACAGGAAGTGATTACCTTTTAATTATTGCTAGGCATGCAGTTTGTGGCTGCTAATTGCCATTTATGTTTCAAAGGTTTAATTGTTTGTACTTTTGGAATTACTGTTATCATTATTCATTTTTTTGGATAGAGAACTATAAAGACATGCTGAAATTTTTTTCTTAATTAAGAGATGAGCAGAGATAAATATTTATGTACAAAAGTAAGGTGCAAGGCTTTGGATCTAGTCTGAAGGAATATGTTTCCTTTCCTAAAAAAATGCCATTAATGTGGAGATGTGTGATGGAGAGTTGATTTTGAACATTCAGTTAGAGATTGGTGGTCACTGGGTATAGTAGGCATGCTGTAGTTTTGTTACTTTTGTATTGTTCTCAACTTCTCAGACTCACAAATTACCTAATTTTTTTGTGATCATCACACTGTATTTAAGGTGAATTATAGTTTAAATAAAAAAGACATCCCCGGTAATAATTGTACAGATGACATGTAACTAAAATCTATGTCTCTTCTTCTTCTTCTTCACTTTCAGCATGTCTTTTTGCTTCTCTTAATTTGAATTAGCTTAGTTGTTTAAATTATCATTGAACTCTTCATTTTGCTGCCTTCTAGGTTGAGCAATTACATAAAATTTTCAAGCTTTGTGGCTCACCTTCAGAGGATTATTGGAGAAAATCTAAGTTGCCTCATGCGACCATATTTAAGCCCCAGCAACCTTATAGACGCTGTGTGGCGGACACATTTAAGGATTTCCCTGCTCCAGCATTAACATTAATGGACACCTTACTTTCCATAGATCCTGCTGATCGTGGATCTGCAGCTTCTGCACTCAAAAGTGAGGTATGAAGTTTTAGATAAATGAAGTCTTATAGAATTTCTTTTTATTGTATTTCTGCTGAGTGTGTTTATCTTTATATTATAATTTTTTACCAGATTTTTTTTTGCTTTGGCCATGATTTTTTTAAAAAAAATTTATTATCATGACCTGTTCTTTGTTAGTTCTTGTCATGTTACTGCCATAACAGTACATTTAGAAAAGTTTCAAAATATTCGTTTTGCTATTTTCTTGTGGCTATAAGTTATTGTGATTATTTGTTTACATTTTTTTTGGTTTATGTTCTCCAGTTCTTTACAACAAAACCACTTCCCTGTGATCCTTCGATCTTGCCAAAATATCCTCCTAGCAAAGAGTTTGATGCTAAAATACGGGATGAAGAAGCTAGACGGTAAGGTTTTTTTTTTAATTAAAAAAAAAATCGTAGCTACAAAGCACCTCTCTTCTGACATTTATGGTATTGTTTAGGAGGCACAGATATGTCAAAATGGCAGTTGTTTAAGTATCTGATACATATTAATATTGACATGTCAGATATGTATCAGAACATATTCGTTATTTGAAATATCAATTTTACATTAATGTCCTTGATAGGCCTGAGATATGGCATGGAAATGGAACAAGCATCCCAATCATATAAAAGACCAGATGAAAGAAACCCAAGGAACTAACAGTGTGCAGATTTGTTCATCTTCCAAGCTGATTGAGAAGGGTTTCTAGGGAACAGGATTGATTCATTTAGTTTGTTTTTTTCATACAAACTGTACTGATGTTTATAGGTCCAACTACTGAATTTTATTGGCCTTTTAGACCTGAGATATGGCACAGAAATGGAACAAGCACATCCCAATCATATAAAAAGACAAGATCTAAGAAACCTAGGAACTACAAGAGCGAGAGAGAGTACAGATCTGTTCATTTCAAGCCGGTTGAGAAGGGTTTCTAGGGAGCCGGATTGATTCATTTAGTTTGTCGTTTTCATACAAACTCTAGTGGTGAATATAGATCCAACTTTTAAATTCTATTAGCTTTTTAGGCTTTAATGTGTGATGCATTATTGTGAAAGCAATGTTTATACATATGTTTCTAAGGCTATTGACATTTGAACTCCTGTCGATGACAAAGTGATAGCTGGCAAAGGTGCTGTATGCACTAATATCTTCTTGTTTCTTTCTCTTTTTATTTATTTTTACATGGATAGACAAGGAGCAGCAGGAAACAAGGGCCAGAGAATTGACCTCGAAAGGAGAGGAACAAGAGAGTCACGAGCCATTCCAGCTCCTGATGCCAATGCTGAATTAGTCTTGTCAATACAGGTAACCTCATGTTTATTTTAGTTGTTATTCGTACCACTATTTCCACTGGGGAGTGGGTGTTATAATTTGTGTTTTTGATTGTGATTTTAGTTTTTGCCTATTATCATTTTAGTCTTGGTTCCTTAACCTTTGCTTGATAACATGCGTAGTTTTAAAACCAGAATGGACTGCCCTGTCAGGTCCGGTTTGATTGCCCAGATCTTTAGGTTTAGAAAACTGGACAATTCAAATTGTGTTTTTTTAACCGTTTGAACCACCTATCAGACTGGTCAACTGTGATACTGGTTGCAGTTGGACCAAGTCTGAAATGTTTGGAAAATTGCAGATTATCATGGACATGGAGAATCAAATCTGTTACCTCCTTTTCAATAGCTTACCAGCCAGCCATCAGTTTATGTGCCTTTGTTGTATTAGTTAAATGAATAACTTTTATATTTATTTCTCATTCAATCCTCTCCATTCTCTGGCAAATGGGTCGCACACACCCCCCACCTTCACTATTAACCCTTACCATTTATGATGTTAACACATTTGACTGTCTAAATTGCTAACTACAAATAAAATCAAGGTACTTTTATATTGCTTTGATTTTAGCAAATATATTTATACTTTTCCATTATGTTTTTTTTTTTTTTTTATAAGTATACTTTTCCATTGTGTTATTTACTAGAAATCATTATCATAGCTCTCTCCATACATAACATTTAATTTGAGTTCTTTTTTGAATTTATTTGTAATTTCGGAAATGTGCTTTTTGCATGTGAATGTGTTGTTTGTGAATTTACTTAGAAAATGATCTTGTTTTAGATTAGAATGAATTGTACTTGAAGGATGTTAAACACAATATTTATCATGTTTGGTTATGCCTTAATTTTCTTCTATATAGTATATACCTTATAAAAGTTGGGAAAATACATTTGAAAATTGTCTAAATGTCTTTAGATATTATTTTTAGTCAATGTTGTTGGTTTTTACAATTTAATCCATTTATTTATATCTTAGTTAATTATTAAAATCAATATGATGTCATCACGGTTTGGCTTCCGGTCGAACCCTAGTCCAACCTTAAAACTTTAAACTTCTCTTTTTTCGGTTCTTTACTGCTCTTTAAAAAAAAAAAAAAAAATGAATATGACATGCTAAATTTCAAATTTCAAAGAGTAATAAAAATAAACAGAGAAGAAAGATCTACTTTATGTGTTACGAGCACAAATGTTGAATGAATAGCATAAGTTTACAGCAATTTTTTCAGGCATATAACATTGTTTTGAATTTGTATCCCTTTTCATTAAAAAAAAAAAAAAATCCTCTGCTGGCAATGTGGATTCAATGAAAGTGTCATCATTAAAAATTCAAATTATAGCTTGGTTATTTGTGTATGTCAAATCACATATTATCCATTTCTCTATGTAGAACTGCCAACATGCGTTTTTCTTTTTTACAATTTATTTGAATTTCTTGATCTTTTTTACTTTTTCTTTAGTTTTTGGGTGTATCTCTTTGTATACTTCTCGTATAAATAGGTTTTGCTCTTTTTCACTGGATTAAAAATTTTCTATGTGGAATTAAAAGCCTTCCATTCGGAGGATTGGGTTGTTTAATAAGGCTTTGCTTGGGAAATGGCTGTGGCGTTTTGGGAAAGAAAAACATAGACTATGGCGTCATGTTATAGTAGATAAATATGGGGAGGCAAGAGGAGGCTGGTGTACTAGAGGGGTAAGAGGTGCCCATGGGTGTGGGATGTGGAGGAGTATTACATTAGGAACAAAGAAGTTCTTTAGCCAAATTTTGTATAATGTGGGGGAGGGTAGCTGTGTTAGATTTTGGCATGACCCATGGTGTGGGCCTACTCCTTTGAAGGAACTATTTCCTTCCATGTATGAGTGCTCTATCTCTAAAGAAGCATGGGTTTCTGACTTGGTTGTATCAAATTCAGAAGGAGAAAGGAGCTGGAATTTAGTGTTCCGTCATGGTCCTCAAGATTGGCAGGCAACCACTGTCTATTCATTCTTTGAGTTTATTTATTCCTCTATGCCGAGGGGTGAGGGGGATGATCAGCTGGTCTGGAGATTGACTACATCGGGTGTTTTTGATGTGCGCTCTTTTTATAAGCTATTATCTAGTTCGACCACTGATGCCTTTCCTTGGGAGTGTATATGGCGTATTAAGGTGCCTAAACGGGTGTCTTTTTTCTTATGGACAGCAGCTAATGATGGGATACTCACCATTGACAACCTTATTAAGAAAGGTCAGTTTTTGGTTAATAGGTGTTGCTTATGTTGCTGTGATGGGGAATCAGTGGATCACCTACTTCTTCATTGTAAGTTCTCTCATGCCTTATGGTGTGAAGTTTTTGCAGTGTTTGGGAGTCAATGGGTAATGCCAGGGTCAGTGAAATCTTTTTTCTATATTTGGAGAAACTGGTTTGGAAAGCATCGTTCAACCATTTGGAATATGGTCCCGGCATGTGTAATGTGGTTAGTTTGGCAAGAACGTAATGCCCGCATTTTTGAAGATAAGGCGAGAGCTTTGGAACACTTAAAAAGTCTACTTTTTCGTACTTTGTTTCTTTGGGCTCGTGTTTGGGGGTGTACGAATTGTAATGCTGTATCTGATTTTTTAGTTTCTATTTCTTCTACCTCTTGATTTTCTTGTATTTGGTCCTTTGTTCAACGTGTTCACCATCGTGAACATGATTCTCAATTTTTTTCAATAAAGTCTTATTACTTATCAAAAAAAAAGACTGGTCACAAAGCTCGGGTTTTTATTTTTTTTATTTGTACTCTTTATGTTAAAATTAGATGTCTTTCTGTGTGTGCACTTAATAATATATTTGTACAATACACACACACACACACACACTTACACGTGTGTGTGTCTTATAATGGCTTGATTCAAAGTTCAGTACAATATAAAAGAACTTACTATATGAGAAAGAATTAGTATGAATGTATTCAACTTGTCATTGGATATGCCCTGTACTTATCCAAAAAAGAGAAGGTCCTGTACTTATATTACATTGTTTAGACTTCTGTAAATTCCTTAAAAGAAATTGAGTAAAGTGATATTTAGACTCAATGATAACTTGATTTCGTTCACTGTTGCAAGTTTATTATTCTGTTGGAGAAACTAGCTTGGGAAGCATAGATCAGATATTTGGAATATGGTTCCGGGTTGTTTGGATGGAGTGGAATCAGCACTTGTTTGAGGATACCGAAAATCATAGGATCATTTAAAAGATTTGTGCCAGTGCACTCTTTTTAATTGGTCTTAGTGTTGGAGTTTCTCGGATTGTTCATCCAGCATAGAGCTCCTTGTTTCTCTTAGACTAGCTTTTTGATCTTTGTCCTTTTGCTTTCTTTGTTCCTTTGTGTTCATCATTGTGAACTCTTTTTTTTTTTTTAATAATATTTTTTATCAATATAAGTACACTTATTACCTATAAAATAATAAATATTAAAAATAAAAAAAAAACTTGATTTTGTTCACAGTTCTTCACCTATTTTGACCCAATTCCATTTAGTCACATGGATGACATCTTTTAGACTCAATGATTAGTTGATTTCGTTCACTGCTCATCCATTTTGACCCAAGTCCATTTATTCGTTGTATGGATGACATCTTAGACTCAATGACAACTTGATTTCGTTCACTGCTCATCCATTTTGACCCAAGTCCATTTATTCGTTGTATGGATGACATCTTAGACTCAATGACAACTTGATTTCGTTCACTGCTCATCCATTTTGACCCAACTCCATTTATAGTTTGATTTATCCTTGGCCGCTTGCCTTGAGTATGAAAATCTGCAATATGAGCACCATGATAGTATTCTGAAGTTTACCACTGCCAATTTCATCTGTTAATTTTATTTTTTCATGTCAAAATATCTATACCATATCTCTTTATCATAACGTTAGACTATTATTCTGATCTTTTTCAAATGCCTTGTTTGTGTTATCTAAGCCTTATTTAGCAATCTATATAAACTAATTTTTTGTATTTCTTGTTGTTTTGTTCTTCTCTTTTTAATCAATCTTGTCTTTATGCTATAAATTCTATGTTAATAATTTCTTTTGTTACAGAAAAGACAAGGTCAGTCCAACTCTAAGAGCCGTAGTGAAAAGTTTAACCCTCATCCTGAAGAAGTTGCTTCTGGATTTCCAATTGATCCACCTAGACCATCACAAGCTGTGGAAGGAAGTATGGAAACCCAGGAGCATCATCATAAGAGAGCCTCTCATTCAGGGCCACTGGCTCACCGAGCTGCATGGGCAAAGGCTGGGAAGAACCTGGAGGATGCTGCAAAGATTTCAACTGGGGCTGAGTTGTCAACAATGTCAAGTTTTGGGGAAGCAAGGAGGATGTCTGAAGATCGCAGACAAAGGTCTAATTCTTCACAACCAGAAATTGCAAAATTTATAGGCAGGTTTCCAGGATCCTTCAAGGAAGGCTCAGACTTTGTGACACAACAAGATCAAAAGCATTACTCACAGGGAATTGCAGGTTCTCATAAAAAAGAAGATGCGAAATTCAACAACAAAGACCCAATTCTTGTAAGAAGTTAAACTTTCTTCTCCCCTTACATAATTAGTTTTCAGTTCTTTTTTAAGATTTGTAGGCTGTAACAGATTTCTTATAAAAAAGAAAAATTGAAATAATTTTTCTTCAAAATTTGTTGGTATTACTTGTCAGCTATAAAATAGATTTATATTTTTGTGTTTATTTTAGCTGTTGTAATGTTTACTGGTACTCCTAGAAAGAAGGCCTAATTCTTTGTATTTAGTGAGATTGTCTACTATAAAGAAATTTTCAGCCCAATGATTTGTAATATTTGACTTCCTTAAAGCTGATTATTCTTTCTAATCTGTTTAAAAAGTACTTACTTTCGAGTAGCCTGGTCTCTTCCTTTTGCTTCTCTGATTGCTTGATACATGTTTTTGTCTGTATTTGGTTCAGCTCGGCTATGGGTCAAAGGGTCACAAAATACACTACTCTGGCCCATTGATAGTTCCATCTGGCAACATGGATCAGGTGCTGAAGGACCATGATCGGCAAATCCAAGAAGCCGTTAGACGAGCACGCCTCGACAAGGCAAAGGTCAGAAAAGCACATGTTGAAGGGAATCAAATATCAACTAATGCATTATTTGTTTCTGGTCGTTGAACTGGTTGAAGTGAACCCCAAATAAAGCCAAGCAACTTCAGGATTCAGGAAGATCACTGCATACAATTTGGCTGGTGATTTTCTTTTGCACACAATGCAAGTTAGTTATTGGGTGGGGTTTTTTTGTATAGGTCTTAGGAGCGCTAGTGGCCATTTTTAGCTAAGCTTAAAGCTTATTGAGAAATCTCTCTCTCTCTCTCTCTCTCTGCAATTGATCACATATATTTTCTTTCTACTTTTCAACTGATATTGCTGAAGTATGGGCCATTCTTGTAGATCTTATTTATTATTATAAGCTGCAGATTATTTAGAAAATATGACGTCTTCTGTGATGCAAAAGTGTAAGATGTTGCATCCTCTACACTGAGTGTGCATTAATCTCCTCTTGTTTCTGTCCTTCCTACATGATAATTCTTGTAGGGGCTGTAGTGCTGTCCAAACCAGGACAACTCAGCTGCATGCTGTTATTATTATCTTTCTTTCTTTTTTTTTTTTTTTTTTCCTTCTGATTTTAAGACAGATGCCACTTTCCCTCAGTCCTCTCTCTTTTCCCCACCCTGTTGTCCCAGGTCTGGATCTGGGTCCTACTTTTTTGCCTTATATGGCTACACTGGTGGCTGCTTATTTTCTTTGTCATTACATCACCTAAACTTGTCTAATCTTCCCCTTATGCCTTTGTCTATGTTTCTTCTTAGGCTGACCATATCTTTCTGTGGTGGTCCATGGTGGGTTTACTATTATTTATTTACCTTATGGGTATGCGGTCCTGCACTGTGCCAAAGTAAATGGTGCTGCTGGCATCTTGAATTGAAATAATCCATTTGAGCGTTCATGTTTTTCTTCCCTGGCTGCTATTGCTGGTCTGCCACACTTTTTCTACTCTAATTCAATAAGAAATAATGTGTGGTAGTGATGAAAAGTCTCTTTGGATTCCCTGGTACAGGATGTACCAAAAAAATGATAATATGCGTGCGTGCGTGTGTGTGTGAGAGAGAGAGAGAGAGAGAGAGAGAGTTTTGAAAAATCTAATACGGTTGTGTTTGATCTACTATACTTCATGGACTCAAATCTGGATAATTGTTGATTCCAGTCAAGGGGAGGGTTTGAAAAGTCAAGTTTGTAATGTAGCCGGTTGAAAATTCAAATATGTTGGTTCTCGAAGAGGACTGAGTATTATATATTAGATAAAAGTTCTAGACCAAAGACTAGTGCTGCATCTGGTATTTCTTCTTGCTTAAACCCCCCTCTGAAAGGACAAATGCACTCTCTCGTTGTACTTCTGCTACTTCTTACCAAACTCTCTCTCCTCCAATCTACCTGGGCAGTTGAATTCACCTTTGATGGCTTCAATCCTTCAGACCTCTTACTCTTATGGCACTACGACTCTGAATTTTCATGTTCTTTCTCTGACACAAAACACTACCGTTTCCATTGGTAGAGCTCTGTATCATACTAAAATTCCCACAAGATCCCCAAACTCCTGCCTCTCTATTACCTCTTTCACCTTCTCCATCACCCAATAAAAGAATTACCTTCCTGCTCATGGTCTACTGTTCATCTTTATGCCTTCCAGTGGCATCCAAGGTGCTGCTTCAGCCCAACATCTAGGCTTCTTGAAACATCACCAACGATGATGATTCCAACAACCATGTCTTTGGTATCGGATTTGATGTATTTTAAAACCAACAATTCAATGATATTAACAATAATTATGCTGGTGTCGATGTGAATTCTCTCACTCCTTTGGTTGTGCACAGAGCTGGACATTGGCTTGACGGTGATAGAAAGAACAATGGTAATAGGACAAAGGTTTTTCTTGATGAAAATTTGAATAGTGGAGCAATTTATCGTGTGTGGATTGAATACTTAAATTCTCAGCTCAGGTTACAATGGCTCCCGATAACATTTTAAAAAGCCCAGAACACCATTGATCAAGGTTGAGTTCAATCTTTCCAAGGTTTTTCTTGATGACATGTATATTGGGCTCTGTGCATCGATGGGGCAACTTATTGAAAATCATCAAATTTTGAGCTGGAGCTTCAGCAATTCAAAGTTTACCTGATTTTCTAGTGTGATCTTCGTGAAACTGTGTTTGGTTTGAACCTTTCTTGTTTAGAGAAATAGAAGGCTTTTGCTGCCTACAATACATGGATCCATGTGATATGGTGGTTAATAAATATAGGCTTCCACTTCATTTATGGTTCTCATTTTGAATTGCTAGGGTTATTGACATTATTGTATCATATCCATTTGTTCCTTGCTCTTGATATCTTCTTGTTCCCTCCATTATTAGCAAGATTTGCTCTTGGTATCGTCTTGTTCCCTCCATTATTAGCAAGATTTGTTAGTAGGGTTCAAATTCCCACTCATTGTTGGCTGGGTTCAAATTTCCATTCCCTCAATTACTAAATTATAAAAAAAAATAAAAAAGAAGAAGAAGGTATATGTCCATTTATTCCAGATAAAATGAGAGAGTCCTTACGAATTATGTACTATAATATTTTTAAGAAAATAATAATACTTATTAAAACATACAAAAAAAAAAAGTAATATATATATATATATATATATATAGAAGACTAGTTGCTTGTGAATAGGGGTGTGCAACTAACCTGCCAAACCCGACCCGACCCATCGGGTTGGGTTGGGTTGGTTTTTAGGGCTTGGTGGGTTGAGTTGAGGTATAATTTTTTTTTTTGATAGTGGGTCGGGTTGGATTTGGGTCATAAAATTGGGCCAAACCCAACCTGACTCACCCATATATTTAATATATATATATATATATGTATTTAAAATATATTATATAACTAATAAAAATTTTAAAATAACTAGCTCTTTTTATCATATATAAAAGCCAATTACTTCACACAAATCATAGTAAATTACTATTGTTATTTAGTCATTAGTATTGTTTGCTTTTAAAGAATTATATTGATATTAATCTTTGAGTTTTTTTAATATATTTATATTTATATTTTTTTCTACTCAATTTAATAATAATAATAATAACAAAAAAAATTTGACTAATCCATGAGTTCAACTCGACTCATGTGGCTTAGGTTGGGTTGGATTGGATTTTTTTTGACCCACCATAGTAAGTTGAGTCAAAAAATCTCCTTAACTCAATCCAATTCGACCCATGCACGCCTCTACTTGTGAAGCGTATAATAACCCAGTAAAAAAAGTAAGCTTAATATTTTTTTTTTGGGTTGCATACCAGCCAGTCTACTTATGATCCAGAGTGGGAATGTCTTGCGGAGTTTCTCAATAAATCGCCATTGCCCCTTTTGTCCAAACCTCGTGATAAGAGTAAAAGTTAATAGGTGTCATACGAAGACAATGGTCCATTGTTGTGTTGGGGCCAATGATAACATGCTTAATTATTGCAGAGAGAGAGAGAGAGAGAGGACAAAAGGACTAACTCATTCATTGAGGGAAATCTGAGAGGAATCTTCGGGAGTTTGAAATCTGAGGGCTTACCCGAAAAAGAACGCTTCCCTGTACTTACCATGTTGACAACTTATAATAAATAAAATTAGTTTTCTTTGTTTTATCAATGAGTAAATTACCATGTTGACAACTTATCGATGTTTTATCAATGACCTTATGACCCACCATAGTAGTTTTCTTTGTTTTAACACGCTCCCCTCTACTTACCATTAATTCACATTATAAATGATTTCCCCTACTTTTCTATTGTAAAGTTTGTTAAAATTGAACCAAATGATACGTTTTATGTATTTCCTGACTTAATATTGTTGTCATTCATTCAAATACAACGCATAACATGCACTATTGTCATGGCAATCGAGCTTTTGACAGCGTTTTGCTTTCTTTAATGGAAAACAAACACCTCTCCCAAATTCAACGCATTTACAACATTTTTTAATGTTAGCGAAGCCACTTAGTATTATATCATTATGTCAACATACTGCTAAAACCTAGAGATGCTTTAAAACCAGAACAAGGCCTCATTGAGACAAGCGTGGCAACCTTAAAACCTTGCACTTAATTTCCTTCATCCTATTCTTGTTTTATTGCTGTCATCATCATCTTTATTTTTATTTTATAAAAGAAGTAGGATTGTGGGATTAGTCACTTCTTATCTAGCAAAAAAAAAACATTTTATATGTAACCTCATGGCTTTATCTATTAATGGTTACTCGAACCTGTACAGTATATCAGCCAAGACATGGGAGAGTGTCGATGTGGCTGAATCTGGACCTTACACATGGAGTGGCTATGAGCAAGGGAGATGAAACAATGGCTGCAAGATATTATTCTTGGCCTGTGCCAACGGTGTGACCACTTTAGGAAAGAAATAAGATATACATCTACCATGGGTACTCAAGCGACAAAAGGGAGATGGTGACCTCTTAAGTTTAGGTATTATGGAAACAACCCTTATTGGCTGAGTGTATGTTGGACCAATTTGTAGACACGTGTATCATTCTCAGCACCTCTGATGTCCCTCTCCTTGCTCAAAAATTGTTCACCACGCAATGGCAAGGTCACCTACCCATGCATAGTCTTGATATTGGCATTTTCTCTCCTCTAGCCACCAAACAATACCTTAAGCCTTAGCTGTAGTAAGGTCTAAAATTAAAAAAAAAAAATGATGATTTGACACTTATCTTTGTACTCAACAATATTCCTCAGACTATAAGAGGAACATGTTAGTGAATTATTAGGGCAAGAACCTAGATAGATTTTTTGAGAAAAGAGTAGAAAGTTGATAAGGAAGTAAGGTAGAAAACAAGGTCTCTCTTTTGAGAAAGAACATCCTTATTGTACAAGAGATACCCTTATTCCCCATGTAATACAAAGTTGAACGAAGCAAGAGTGATTCTTTCTTGCTCGAACCGTGGTTTTTCATCCCTTTCTTAGGGTTTTCCACGTACATTCACGGCCTACTTTACATTCTCGTAAACACTTTCTTTTTCTCTAAATATTTGGATGTTAAAACTTGCATTTTTGTTACTTATGAGCTTTTTCATGTAAATGTACTGTTAGATAACTTATTTACTCTCCCATATAAGTTCAAAATCTAATTTTCATGTACAGAACCCAAACATTTATAACGAGGAGGATGAATGTCAACCACCACACCCTTTACCTGGGGACTTGGGGTTATCTAATTATTTTTGGTAGAAAAATGTTGATATATTAAGTTTTTTTTTTTTTTTGAGAAATATGTTGATATATTAAGTTATTACCTAAACTACAACAAAGATTTGATCTATCACATATGTTAACTGCCGTGTCAAGGGCAAGCAGATTCTCTCCATCACACGTAGTGGATTATCAAAAAGTACAAAAGTACGAGATAGATTAGGGCCGAACTTGCTCAGCGCACTAATTAACTTATCTTTAAATATGCTCAATTTGATATGGTTTTCAATTGGTTATTGCAATCCGTGAGCAATAGTTACATAAGTTGGTTTGCCACAGAGTGAAGAAGAGAAAGCTGTTGTGTGTGCCTGAAAAGAAAGAAAGAAAATTTAAACAAAGAAAGAGCAATGAAGGTGTCCAATATTCTCACTTAAACTAATTGACCACACACTGCTGCAAGTCCCACCAAGACTGGGTATTTACAAGAGGGTCATTTAAACCCAAATCTCATAATTTAAAAACATCCTAATTGTGTTTTCAATTTTAATGACTCAAACTCAAAATTTTGAGTTGAATTATGGAAACTTAACTAAAAAATTTGTACAAACAAGTTAAGTTTCAGTAGGTCTCACATACTTTGAGTTTTGGGCGATGGAATTCAGTTTTCATCAATCCGAACACCCTCTAAAGCATCTAGTTCTATACTTCTATGATCAGACCTCTATTACCCTACTGTATTGTTACTATAATACTTTGTAAACATATTGCTAATATCACATAACGTTTTCCTGCACAGCTTGATAATGCTAAACACGTACACAAATTCATCTTTCACAAACCCAGAACGTTTAGAGATACGGGACACAAGCATTAGAGATCATAATGTTTTCAATTTGTTTGACTATTTTTTAAAAAGTATAAAATTCTGATTTTGTAAAACCACCATATGGTTTAATGTGCCACGTTAACATTACACATAATTTATAAAGACACATGGAAAAAAGTTTGCACGTCTTTAATTGTGATTCGCATAGTTATGGGCTTTAGGGTAAGGAAAAATATGGATAATATTTAAGTATTTTTAAAATTTTAATGATTAATTCAGTGCTTAGCATCCTTTATAAAGAGAATTATGGTTTAAATTCTTCATCATTGCATGTGTTAACAATTGAAAATAATAATAATAATTGAAACGATTAATGGTTTAAGGATGACATTGAAATTTTACACATAATTCAAAAGATAAAATCATATTTTACCCAACTTAATTTGCTTTAAAAAAAAGAAGAAAAAAACCTCAGAGATGAAACAAAGTTTTGGTTGTACTAGTCTCTACGTTTGGTCACCCTCTACATTGTTCTTAAAAGAGAAGAAACCGCAATTTCAGCTAATATTTTTTTACATAAGTAAATTTGTTAATTTGAGACCATTTGGATTTAGCAGTAAATTATTAAAAAGTTACATTTTAAACTCATAGTTTTGGGGTGGTTTTCAAATTAAACCCACGCTTTTGAAAGTTCAAATTAAATTATATATTTTTAAAGAAGTTTTAATTCAAAGTTTCAAAGCATAAACCCATTTACAATAATATTTTAAACAATAATTGTTTATACAAATTGATATTGTATGGTTATTTATTCGAAACATGTATTATATATGTAAATATCATTGCAATCCAAGTTAGACGACCTTATTTTATTTAAGGCATTTTTTCTTAACCGCTAATGAATTTATAGTTAGAATTGCAATATTTTTTAAAGTGTAAGGTTTAATTCAAAAAATTTTAAATTGTGTAATTTAAATTGAATCCTTTAAATTTAAAGATATATATAATTATAATAAATAATTCTTCTCTACTTTCTCTAATCCCTTTCGGCCGAACTAATTTTTGGTCAATTTTATTCTACTCCTATTTTCTCTATTTTTTTTTGTACAAAATTGGTCAATAATTAAAAGTTTGGTCCAAACAACTTGTTAGGTGCCCATCTCAAATCAAGTCCCATCTCGGTTAATCTCACACAAAAACAAGGGGATGTATCCCACCTTCGAAAATGATTCAAATAGACAAGTGGGTGGGGTTGATGCTGATAGATGATTACTCAATCCTACACACTGCCACGCCTCACTTGGAAACAGTAAGTTTGGACTTTGGATACACAACCATATTCATAATTTCTTTTCTTTATTTATTTTGATAATGATTATTGAAGTCGTTATTGATATATAATAAAATAATGTTATTGTCAGTCTAATGTAAAAATAATGTTACAATAATTATAATCTGTTACTAAAAATAATGCAAAAAATATTATGAAATTTATTGTATCCTTAACATTGTGACACTAAAAATGAATAATAACAAAAAAAAAAAACTACTTTGCATGAGCATTCACATCCAGGTTTTTATAAAAGTGTCTATTTTATAACCCAAAATGGTACTTTATTTATTTATCAACTCATTAAACTATAAACTCTACATCTCATTCTCTATTTTTCCATATAATTCAATAAAATAAGAGTTATGTTAGGACCATGTTAGATTAAAAATGAATTGACCCCTTGCAAATTAATTAATTAATTACCCAAGTTAATTAATTAGGTTCAATTACATGCAATAACGTGGTAGCACAAACAAATCACTAACTAAACTAAATGCAGCGGAAAATAGATTTGACACAGATGATTTGTTTACAAATGAGAAAAATCACTGAGGCAAAACACCACAGGGTGATTTTAAGGTCAACACTCCCAAGAATCCATTATTATCAATTATAAGCGGTTACAAGTATAAAAAATCTTACTAAACCCTTTGGCCTATCCTGAAATACCAACCTATAGTTGAACCTTTACTCTAATACTCAATTGGACTTGTATTGTAGCAGCAATCTTTCTATTCAATGCACGAATCTCAGTACATAACTAATCAATAATGCACGGATCTAGTACGTGACTAACTCCAGCAACTTGAAGAGGTTGTTGGCTGCAAAGTTCTTCAGTTCATCTACAATGAAGATTAGGAAGCTCTTTGGTCACAAAACCCTTAGTGTAAAGATATAGTAGCTTCTTCAAAGAGAATAATGAACTAGGCACTTTTTGCAAGCACGACGGCCTTTAATATAAGCCTTATATATATTTATGATTGTGAGAAAAGAAACCCTATACAAATATTTTTGTATGGGCCGAAAATCAGATCTGGAAGTTCTGATTTCTATCAAGCTTCTGTCGAGCTTCAACATTAAATCTCGATAGAAAGGATTCTGTCGAGACTTCTGTCGAGCTTTAGTGAATAGCTCTTCTTCACTTGTTTCTTGGTCAGATCTTTATGGTTTTAATACTTGACTTGAACAACATGTTTCTTGAAGTCTTAAAATCATCCTAGATCTACCCAATTACAACTAAAATGCATTTTGTCAAAGGATTAGCCAATTACAAAAAATACATTCCTAATAATCTCTCCTTTTGGGAATCCATGACAAAACCACAACAAAATAAATAATCATGAGAGAAGTCTTAAATCACTAAACTCATAACCACTTGTTGTATTACAAAATAAATCTATCCTTACTACAAACTCTTGAAAAACTTTGCAAGAAGAGAGTTCATGGCAAGATAGACTTTCACAACCTGTCTTCCTGAAACACTTAAAACAAAATTCATCAAGACATCATGTGTGAAACAGAAATAAAGATTGTGTACATAAAGAAATATGTGTATAAAGAGAGAAAAGAAACAACACATGTAGAGGTAGGTAAATAAAATGAACATACATCATCATCTTATATAAGACAACAAAGTACAATATATTTCATAATAATAATGGTTACAAGACCGGTGTACAAGAAGCTAATGTAACTAAAAAGAAAGAAAATTACATATAAACCTCACTACATTCCTTAAACCTATACACATACCCCCCTAACAAAAAAAAGTCCTATACTAACTCTCCCCCTAAGTACAAGACTACTCTCAAACCCAAAACTACTTTCTCTTTTTGCCACGAATGACAAAGGGCAAATCACTAAAAGGTCATCATCTCGTAATCATCGGAAGAGCCAGCATCATCCTCATAATCCGCATCATCTATAGAAGGAAAGGCCACGGGACGCTCTAGAGAGGGTGAAGGGGCAAAGCCAGCCATGCGAGCCTATTTGCGAGCAATGTAATCGACTCAGGTGTTCATCTAACACATCTCATTTGTGAGATAGTCAAGACGACCACCAAAGTCAGCCTTCATCCACTGAAGCTGCTCTATGATGGCCTCGATGGTCACACCACTAGCTACAGAGGTAGAAGGAGCCGAGGAAGAGGGTGGAATAGCAGAAGCTAAAAGATTGGTTGTCTCCACTCGTGGCCACTTCAGTTGAAGTTGGGCCTCACTCCGCCGTACATAACCAGTGCTGATGGCACCCATGATGGTGAAAAGAGAAGAGAGAGGAATGGAAAAATTAAAATGTGTGAGGATACGCATGATAGTCAAAGGGAAGATGAGCTTATCATAGGTAGCAGTGTCTTGATACACATCTAGAATAGATGTGATGAAGTGAAAGGAAAAATCAATGGTGAGACCCTCCATCAAAGTCAAAAGAAAACAAGCACGAGGCTCGGTGATGAAGTTGTAGTGTGAAAGTGGTGTGAGAGTGAAGGTCATCACCATGTTAAGGAATCTCGGGCCTTTAGCAAAACCCGAGCATGGAGTGCTTAGCCTACTATCCCATATGGAAGGAGTCTCATAAAAGTGAGAGATAAGCTCGTCTCTAGACACAATTTGTAGACAGTTATAGCTAGGGTAGTCAGGATGTGCTACCCTAAGGACATGTAGTACCTTGGATATAAGATTCGGAGTAACTACGATACGTGTACATTTGAATGTAGTAACAAATTGAGGTACAAAGGTATCGATGCTATGTATGTTGGAGTAAAACTCCTGAATAAACACAACGGGACATCTCGAGGGTTTCTCAAGTAGAGAAGCCCAATCCCGAGTCCGAATGACTTTAGGGAAAGGAGTGTCAGCAAAATCCGATAGAATAACCTGGTGTTCCGGATGAATGCCATGTTTCTGGAAGTTATCAAAGAAGTTTGTCTGGGCCTTCTCATCATGGAACCAAATGTGAAAGGGTACGGGAGGATCAGAAGAAGAAGATGACCCGGAACCTTGACGAGGGTCCTGAGCCGAAATAGATTTGTGTTGTTTGGGTGCCATAATGCAGTCTATACGAGAGAGAGAGAGAAGGAAAGATAAGAAACATAACACAAGTTCAGAAAAGAAAGAAGGAAAAGAATGTATGCATGAAAAATGCATGAATATGTGAGATGAGAATTTAAGAGCATCATGGGGGTCACCCAAACTAAACCTAATAGCACTCAACAACAAAAATCAATCACACACATCTAAATATGCATGAAACATTTCTATAATGTAATGAGGATGCAATGCATGAGCATATAACAGTAAATCAACACAACCCAATCCAAAAAATTTCACAAAAATCTCAAAAACCCCAATTTTTTTTTTCAAAAACCCAAAACCTAGGTCTAAAAATGCATGAATGCATGAAAAAGAAGGGATTTAGGATGCTTACCAAGTGATTTGAGCTTGATGTAGGCCGAAAATCACGTGGGTGAGGAGATTTGAGTGTTAGAAAAGTGTTTGAATTGAGAGAGAAAGAAAGTCTATTGAAAGAAAGAAGAGAAAATGAAATCTGAATCGTGTTTCAGCTATATATAGAAAATGCAGCTCGATGGATCGAGATAGCTATAGAGAATCTGTTAAGAACTAAATTTCGACAGAAGAGAAACTGTCGAGATGCTATTTAGAATCTGTCGACGGCAAAACTCATCTCAATGGATCGAGAAACTATAGAGAATCTATCGAGCAGACAGAATGCACAGAACTTTGGCTCGATGGATAAGCTGTCGAGAATATGTCGAGCAGAAACCCAGAAATCTCGATGGATCGAGAATCTATCATGATGCTATTGAGAAAAGAGAAAGAAGGCTCAGTAGAAAAAGAATCTGTCGAGGAGCTGTCAAGCTTGAAGAAAAGGAGTTTTTCAAGGGAGGAAAAACACATAAAGATGAATGCAACAAGCAAGCTACTCAACCAAAGATCCAAGCAACATATGAAGCTCTCAAAACTCATCTTAAACAAGATGCAAAGTATAAAGACCCAAAAACACACACACACACACACACACACACACACACACACACAAAACAAGTCTAACCAATTTTATATTTTAAAAACAAGTTAAGACAGTTTAGTGAACATATATTAACACATGTATCTCCTGTGATAGTCTCCTGTGATAGTTAAATCACATTGTACCTGCATATGTACCAAAAGTAGTAAAAAGTTTGTGTATTGTGTGTGAAAACATAAAAAAATGTGTACAAGTTTCTCATATTATGATGATTTGAGATATGAGAAAATCTAATACACTAACACACAATCATGACTGTTTGATGGGGACTATCACCTTCGAGGTACATCATATAACTCTCACATCTCCTAGAAATGTGCTTACAAACATTTTAAAAGCATTTTGATTCTTTTTTCTTTTATATTCTTTGCATATTTTCTTTTTGAACATATCATACATGGGCATACAAGTGAAAAAAGAAATACCTAATTATGTAAGCCAAAACATCATAATTTTGTTATGCCAAATTACACAGATGTTATACATGATGGGCAGGCTTTAGTGGTGAAATAGTTATTTATGTCTTTCTCTTAGAATTTTCTAGTCCTTCCCGTAAAAAAAAGTGATATGAGTATGAGATATAAAAGACAATCTTAATCGTACTCATCACAAACACGAGTCACAAAACTTACTTGCTCAGTTGTACATTGAGATACTCATCTAAGTTGTAAGAGATACAAAGTTTAGAAAAAAAAAAAAATTCAATGGTCATCCAAGGTACACAAGTACCAATATACACAAACGCACACTGTTTTTGTATTTTTCTGATTTTTCAAATTTTTTTATGTAAAACAAAATAAAACGAAGCTGAAAATAAACAGACAAAACCATATAAACATACAAAGCATAAAACTAGACTGACTTAAAAATAAGAAAGCAAAACAAACAAGTAATGTAAAAACATAAAGGGAGAGAGAGAAAAAAAAAAGTGACTAAATCACTTTGAGCCATTTTCTTTCCAAACTTTGGTTTTGGAGTAATATCTTTTCCTACAATTGAACCTTTATTCCAAAGGTGAGGGGGAAGAATTGAAACTATTCAAATTCGACAAGAACACGAGAACCTTGAGAAGATCTCCAAGAGGAGTAAGAGAGGATGAAAACTTATTCTGATTTCCAAACAAGAGCATACTATTGCTTTCTTTAGTGGTTAACCACTTATAGTAATTTGGACGAGTGTGCCTTGAAGCTCAACATCGATAATAGAAATGTGACTTTTTTTGTTGAGACTTTTTATTATTGTCCTTCTTAGTCCTAGGGTTCCTATTCTCTTTCTTTTCAACCTTAAAGGGTGCTCCTAGAATAAATTTGCCCTTGTTTATGTTCTCACTAGCTATTTCAGATTTAGCTTCATTATTTTCAGCATCATTATCATTAGCAAGTGAGACAAAAACAATCTTACTAGAAGAGGCAAGATTAGGAGAAGAGAATTCATACCCCAAACCGATTTTGTCAGAAGCAGCTTTTTGGAAACTTTAGCATCTCACCGAGCTTTACACTGGAAGTCTTCAATTGAACTCTGACCTGAAATAGCTTCGATTTAAGCTTTTTGGTCCTTTCAGCCAAGAAATTGTTCTCAAATCGTAGTATTCCAATGGTTTGATTGGCTTTATCAACCTTGGTAGAGAGTTCCTCTCATTCCAGCTCCACTTCACTAAGCTTCTTAGTAAACAGGCTATACAACTTCTCATGCTTTTTAGATTTCATGTATAACTTTGCATAGGCTGTATGGATGTCATCATGTTCATCCATCTTCTCAAACTTGGATTCCACCAAGTCCTTTTCTTCATTCACTACTTTTACGATCCCCTCAGTAGGATCCATCGTGGCAATGAAAACACTCAAGATTTCCTCATCATCACTGTCATCTGATTCAGTCTCAGGCTTGGTATCACTCAAAGTAGTAGCAAGAGCCTTACTTTTCCCAAGTGACTTGAGATATGTTGGACATTTTTGTTTTATGTGTCCAAAACCTTGAAATCCGAAGCACTTTGGTTTGGAGGGAATAGTGTACTGATCGCTATCCTTAGCATCTTTCTTCCTTTTGTCTTGACTTTTAAATTGAAAAAAACTAGATTGCTTACAGTCCTTGTCAAAACCTTTCACATTGGCATTCTTTATGAATTTCTTGAACTGCCTAGTGATGTAAGACTTCATCTTGGAATCTTCATCATCTGAAGACTCATCAGTCTCATTACTTTTGGTCTTCAGTGCCATAATCTTACTTTTGGTTCATTCCCCAAGTCTAGTTAAACCCAATTCATAGGTTTGCAAGTTGCCAATCAGCTCCGTCAAAAGAATGGTGTCAATGTCCTTTGACTCTTCAATTGTTGTTATCTTGGCATGAAATCTCTCAATGAGAGATCTGAGCACATTTTTCACAATCTTGGGCTCGAAATATGATCATCAAGATTGAATGCTAAGTTCACTATGTCCTTCAGCTTGGCATAAAACTCATTGAATGTCTCATCCTCCATTTTTATCTCCTCAAAGCTAGTCGTGAGCCGTTGGAGTTTTGAATCCTTGATAGCCTTAGTCCCTTCATAGGTTGTCTAAAAGATGGTCCATGCTTCCTTTGCAGTTTCAGTTAAAAATATTTTCTTGAATTCCTCATTGGTCAACGCACTGAATAGGGCATTCAATATTCTGCTGTTAAAATTTGCCGCTTTGATCTTGGCCTCATTTTAATCAGCTAGTGCTTCCTTTGGCTTCATCCAATCAATTTTTACAGCTTGCCAGATCTTTTCATCTAAAGACTACACAAAAGCTCTTATGCATACTTTCTAGTATACATAGTTAATGCAATCAAATACAAGAGGTATAATAAGAGACTGTCCTCAATTCATGACAAATAGGGGTGAATGGATCACACAACAAAGATTAAAACTTAATCAGAGTATGCCTACTCTAATACCACTTGTTGGGTTAAAAATGAATTGACCCCTTTCAAATTAATTAATTAATTATCCAAGTTAATTAATTAGGTTCAATTATATGCAATGACGTGGTTGTACAAATAAATCACCAAGTAAACTAAATGCAGCAGGAAATATATTTGACACTGATGATTTGTTTACGAATGGGGAAAACCACCGAGACAAAACCCCACTAGGTGATTTTAAAGTCATCACTTCTAAGAATCCACTATTATCAATCATAAGCGATTACAAGTATACGAAATCTTACCAAATCCTTTGGCCTATCCTAAAATACCAACCTACAATTGAATCATTACCCTAATACCCAATTGGACTTGTATTGTAGCGGCAATCTTTCCGTTCAATGAACAAATCCTAGTATGTGACTAACCAATGATACACGGATCCTAGTATGTGACTAACTCTAGCAACTTGAAGAGATTGTTGGCTGCAAAATTCTTCAGTTGATCTACAATGAAGATCAGGAAGCTTCTTGGTCACAAAACCCTTGGCGTAAAGATTGAGTAGTTTCTTCAGAGAGAATAATGAACTAAGGCACTTTCTACATGCACGACGACCTTTAAAATAAGCCTTATATATGTTTAGGGTTGTGAGAAAAGAAACCCTATACAAATGTTTTAGCATGGGTCGAAAATCAGATTTGAAATTTTTGATTCGTAAGTCTCGACAGAAACAACTTGTGTCAAGCTTGTGTTGAGCTTCAACATTAAATCTCGATAGAAAAGATTCTATTGAGACTTCTGTTGAGATTTAGTAAACAACTCTTTTTCATTTGTTTCTTGGTCAAATCTTTATGGCTTCAACACTTGACTTGAACAACATGTTTCTTGAAGTCTTAAACCCATTCTAGATCTACTCAATTACAAGTAAAATGCATTTTGTCAAAGGATTAACCAATTACATAAAATATGTCTCTAACAGACCACAATTTCCACCACAACTTTTGTCACAACTTACTCATGTAGCAAGTTATGAAAAGTGGAGCAAAAGTGGTAAGTCTACAATTCTACCACTCACGACTTGCCACGTGAGCAAAAGTTGAGGCAAAAATTATGGTACTAGCATTACTCAAAATAATATACACCACCCAATAAAAGTGAGAGAGAAAAAGGAATAAAATATAATATTTTAAGTTTGCAATTTATGAGCAATAGTGTCTAAATATAAGTACTTAGAGCATTAGCATCCAGGGATGCCAAAAAAAAAAAAACTTATTTTGCATCTTCAAACACTACTTTATCTCTTTTACTAACCCATTTTACAACTCACCCTACATTCCAATTTTTATTTTTATATATAACCCAATAAAATAATATAAACTACCTAATAAAATAATAAAAAGTAATATCGTCTCTTTTTTTCCATCATTCACTTTTTCTCTTCACACACAACCACATATTAAAATAATATAATTGTTTTTTACAACCTATGAATAGGAGTACCAGCATTAGGGGGTGTAAACAACCCCCAATTGCTATTTTACAACCCAAAATCACCCAAAACCCACTCCATCCAGGTTTGTAAACTTAAAAAAATTTGCAACCTATGGACAGTAAGGTTGCATATATGCAACCTTACTATTTATCGGTTGTAAAAAAAAATTATTTTAATCTTGTGGTTGTGTGTAAAAGAGAAAAAGTGAGTGACAAAAAAAGAGAGAGAATAGTACTTTATATTATTTTATTGAGTTGTATGTAAAAATAAAAATTAGGATGTAAGGTGAATTATAAATGAGTTGGTAAAATAGATATAGTAGTGTTTGAGGATGCAAAATAGGTTTTTTTTTGGCATCCCCGGATGCTAAGGGAGTGTTTGGATTTCATGTTTCCATAACTCATAACTCTGTTTCCATCACCCATAACTCAAAAATGGTGAGACCCATGATTGAGAGGATTGTTTGGATTTTGTTTTCATCACTTAATTCTCTGATTTTTGAATGATGAGTTATGGAAACTGAAAACACATTTTAGGTATTTTTAGTTTCCAAACTCAGTTTCCAATGGTATTTTAGTAATTAAACACACATTAAGAGACCCATTGGTCAGAGGTCAGCCGCAACTTTTGACTCTTTTTTTTTTCCCTCACTAGGTTCGGTGAGTTTGAGTCTTCTTCTTCTTCTTTCTTCATTTTCTTTCTTTCTTTCTTTCTTCTTCACAGACTCACTCCAACAGCCGTTTTTTTTTCTTTTTCTTCTTCTTCTTCTTCATTCTTTTTCTTTCTTTTCTTCTTCACAGAAACACCAAATATACTTTATCGAACAAAAAAGAAAAACACATGGGTATTGATTTCTTAAACCCAGAAAATCAAGCTCATAAACACATGAGTTAGATCATACACACTAACACACAAACACAAACCCACAAACATGTTCATCCATACACAAACACAAACCCATAAAGACAAAGGGAACAAAAAAAAAGAAGAGGCAGGGGATTCGGATCGACCTTCCAAAAACACAAACCCACATCAGTTTCATAAAGAAAATCCAACATCAGCCTTCCAAAACTCCCAACAGCAACGGAACAGGGGCGTTGGATCGGCTTTAAGCCTTGATGGAAGTTACGGGGGGAGTCGGATCGGCTTTGATGAGTAGTAAGGACGTTGAGGGAGAGGTGTTTTGGGCTCGGTTTCAGCGAGGATGAGGAAGGAAGAAACCAGAGGTGAGTGGAGAAGAAATGTGATGGTAAAGTGAGGTTTCAACTGGTTAGTGGAGTTAATAGGGCTGGGTAGGAAGTCAGGCGCACAAGTGAGGTTAGGGTGTGTGGGTCCCAGTTTTTTTGGCTTTTTTGGTTGAAAACATAACTGAGTGATGGTACCAAACGGGTGGGGTAGTGGAAATTGGGGTATTTTAAGTGATGAGTGATGAGTGAGGAGTGATGAGTGGTGAGTGACGGAAATTGAGTGATGAAAAAAAAAATAAAACCAAACAAGGCCTAATGTTCTAAGGTTGCAATTTTTTTTTAATATTACAAACCCATATGGAGTGGGTTTTGGGTGGCTTAGGTAATAAAATAGCAACTGAGAGGTGTTTACACCCCCAATACTAATGCTCTTATAATGTTCACAGTTGCTAAAAACTTTTAGATTTACACATCTTATTAAAGCTCTTTTTAAACACATTAGCCTTAGGGGGTGTAAAACCCCCCCCCCCCCCAGCTAATATTTTACCCACTAAAGCCTTAAAAACCACCCACATCTGGGTATGTAAACCTTTTTTTTTTTTTTTTGGGCATTCTAGCTACAGTGAGGTTGCATATATGCAACCTTACTGTTCATGAGGATGGAAAGATTATATAATTTTTTAATCTCTTCTCTCTCTTCCTCTCACTTTAGACTCTGACCTCTTTTTTTTTTTTTTTAAATATTACTTGATGGCGTAGTTTATATTATTTTAATGAGTTGTATATAAAATAGAAATTGAGATATTGGGTGAGTTGTAAAATGAGATGGTAAAATAGATAAAGTAGATTTTAAAATTGTAAAATAGAATTTTTTTGGCATCCCAGATGCTAATGCTCTTAGTGTGTCGGTTGCTAAGATCACAATTTATGGAGTTTTACACCCCAATGCTAATGCTACTTTCTAAATATAAATCATTATCTTATTTGACCAAGAAGATTGGGGTTTCTAACACTTCTATATATTACTGAAAGCTGAAGCGTAGGGTTTAATGCTGCTGCGCTCACGTTACGCCACGTCAGCATCCACGTCATTATTTTTTTTCTTTCCATTTTCTTATAATTATTTTTTATTTTTTTCTTATTTCATATTTACACTTCTTCAACCTTTCTCACTCCCTTACCTTTTCATCTCCCCACTACTTCTCCAACATTTCTCCTTCCCTCACTTTTTCATCTCCCCACTACCTTCTACATTAATATCATTCTTCATCTTTATCTATTTTTGTCTCTTCTTATTTACACTCTCTTACTATAAATTTGTAACTATCTCTTTCATTCTATGTATAGTTTTCCCTTAATAAAAAAAAGGCACTCTCTCTCTCCCTCTCTCTCACACACACACACACACAATTTTTGGGTGGATTTTTATTTTTAATTTTTCTTGCATCTTCGCTTTAGGTTGAATTTTTTATGTCCTTTAATCTAGTTTAGGTTAATGTGATTTAGTTTTTTTTTTAATTGTTGTGTTTTTTTTTTTTTTTCTCTTTTTGATTGTTAAATGTTATGCTATTGCATTATAAATGATTAAATATAGCATATAAAAATATAATATTATTCTACTACATAGCATGATTTTAATAATTTAATTTGGAAGTTATTATAATTTGATAGCATGATTTTTATAGTGTTCAATTTAGATGTTAAACTATGAGACATTAATCATTTTTGTTTCTTTTTTAATCATTTGAGGTGGACAAAGTAATCTTAATAATTGTATTAGAAGTACTCTATAATGCCATTTATTTAGAGAAAAATAAAGGTTGGCTAAACAAAAATTATTAGATGAGAAACAAATTTTATCTTTCATAATTTTACTTTACATATTATTATTATTATGTTATAGCAATGCATATATAGAAATTTAATTCTTAGATTTTATTAATAATTGTTTATTTGATAATATGTTTTGGGTGGACAAAATTACAATTTCTACAAAGAAAATAACCTTAGTAGATTATAAATAACAAATTGTTTTCCTAATTGATCAAATTAATCATAGATAAGTTTTATTAATTTTTTTAGTAACTTTTTATAGTGTTTTGGATTGTAGGCAAAAAAAAAAAAAAAAAAAGTTTGAAAAAGTTTGTTTAAAACTAAAAGAATATTTTCCAAATTTTGTATTCTTTTTAATGATTCACAAAATGTTATAAATAACTTTTGTTAAAAAATAAATATTTTCGTTACTTACCTTTTGAATTTCTGAGATAAATTGTATTTTTTTCATTTTAGTACGACAAAAATGATTAAATATTTAATCATAAATTAATTTATGATTTATGATTGTTCCTATATTACATTTATATATGATTATTCTTATAATAAATAAAAATATAATTACAAATACATTACTCTTTATTAAATTAGTTTAAATTGTATAAATTTTTTTTAATAAAACTATCATAAAAATAAGTATCATGCGCAACGCGCAGGTTCGCAATTAGTTTTAATAAAAAGTAGAAACAAGCTTCAATGTTTTTATTTGGATATACAATTTTAGGATTTTAGAGGAATCCAATAAGATTGGGGGTTCATGTTTAGCAAAACAGCACTAAGCATTATTTTAATTTAATAAATTATACCCAAAAAAAATTATATATATATATATATATATATTTGTCTTTCTTTCTTACTTACAACAACCCCCTCAACAAAAAAAATCAACTGGTAGTTGGTGTTTTATCAAAAAAAGAAAAAAACTGCTAGTTGGTGTTTGAGAAGCTTAATTAATTTTTGTTAATAAAGTTAGACAACCTTAATTAATTAATATAAAAATCATTGAAGAAATAATTAATTATAAGCTATGTTCCATTGCTTGGTCACACTTTTTTCATGACAATGATACATATATTAAGCAGATTATTTTATTACAAAATTATCATACCAACGTACCCCAGTGAATCTTTCACTATTCATTTGTCTTTAATATTAGATCCCACATCTTGATTGGACTAGATTAATGTTTACTTAAGTTTAAACAAGTTGTTTAATCTGGGTTTCTGTATTCAAACCTAATGATATTTCCGCTTTGGGAAAGCAAGTTCAACTTTATTCAACCATTATGTTACCAATTTTTTATGGTCATTTTACAAAAGCCCATGTCATTTTTCTTGTAAAAAAATGCTATACCATAGTCCACCACTGTTTTTGAGATTTACATGTTTGCTACTGTTCCTAAACTAGCTCGAGGCCATGGTTTAGCCACGTATGTAGTTTGGAATAAAGCGGGAAGATAATGAACAAGTGTTCCTAAATATTGGCCTCGCACAGTCACATAGACCAAAAAAGGCAATAAAGTAATAATTGACCAATATATTTTATAGACCCAATAAAGATACAAAGAATAAGGCCTTGAAATTAAAGGAGAAGTGGAGAACTGTTTTTTTCTATTTATTTTATATTCACAAACGGTCTATGTCTTTCGTGGGGAGATTTTTTTTTTTGTTTGTTTCTCTGTGAAGTAAAAATGTTGGGGAATTTTTTTTTTCTGTTTTTTTTTTTTTTATTTATAAGGTTGTGCGAACTCTTTTTTTCTCTCTTTTGTGTGGTCTTAAAGTATTGCAAATAAAGTTTTGTTGTGTGGTTCTGTATCTCAGGTTGGCCTAGCAGAAACAGTTGGAGAACTTTCTCATTGTGGTAGTGGTACTGGAACCTCTCTCTCTTTCTCTCCTTATCTCTCTTGTTGGGTGTTGGGTTTTTCTCTATTTGCTCAAAAAGAGTTCTTTTTGAATTTTCTTTGATGGGTATTTGCTGGTAGTGGTGCTTGTGTAGTTTGTTGCTTTGAAATGGTGCATATGTGGATGTGAGTATGTGTTTTGAATGAGTGGTGTTGTGAATTATTTTTGTTTTTTTAAGACTTTTGTTCAATTATTGCTTAGTAATTGTGTTGGTGGTAATGGTGCATGTGTTGTTTTCCTTAGCTGAAAATTTTGTATACTGAGGTTGTCTACTTTTTTTGCCCCGCAGGATATTTGTCAATATGTTTGTCAAGCTAAAGTGTTGATCTTGATGAGAAGGCATGTGATTTTATATGCTTGGGCCAACAAAAACGAGTTCTTGATTCGAAATGGTAATGGTGGAACTGAGAGAGTGTCATAGTAGTGGGATAAATCCTCCATTTTTTGGATGTGCATTTTCTGGTCTTCATGCAGCTCTTGCTGGATAGTTATGGAGGGTTCATCTGAGTCTGCTTGGCAAGAGTCTGATAGTTCTAGGGGATTAAATAGTTCTGGTGTCTCAGATAGGAATCGTAGGGTTCTTAGTGCCAATAGAATTGGCTTGTCTGGTGATACATCGAATGATTCTGTGTTTAGGAAAGAGAGAGGTAGGGTTGTGTTGGCACACACTGGTCATCATCTTAAAAACCAGGGTGGTTTGTCTGGAGTTTGTGAGGATGAGGTAGCTGTTGACCCTTTTGTCCGAGCCATAGAATGGGGTGATGTTAGTTTGAGGCAGTGGTTGGACAAACCAGAAAGAACGGTTGATGTCTTTGAATGCTTACATATATTTAGGCAAATAGTGGAGATAGTTGATGTAGCACATTTACAAGGGATTGTTGTTCATAATGTCCGACCTTCCTGCTTTGTTATGTCCTCTTTCAATCATGTCTCTTTCATTGAGTCGGCATCTTGTTCGGATTCTGGTTCTGATTCTTTGGAAGAAGGGTCGAATTGCCGAAGTGTGGAGGTTAAGAATTCATCCTCTTCCTTGCCCCATGATGAGCATCAAGAAAGAAGCGGCTTAGGTATTGAAGATTTTCGATCAGTGATGACACCAACTAATGCTTTGTCAGAGACTACTTGCATGCAGTCAAGCTCCGTCTATGCAGCACGTTTAGCATTAATAGAAGAGACCGAAGAAAATAAAGAAAAAGATCGGGGGGAAGTTGAAGAAGTAGAAGGAAAGAAGCAACCATTTCCAATGAAACAGATATTGCTCATGGAGACCAATTGGTACACTAGTCCTGAGGAGGTTGCAGGTTCTCCAAGTTCCTGTGCTTCAGACATTTATCGTTTGGGGGTTCTTCTCTTTGAGGTTCATAGAAAAGATTCTCAAATTCTCTATTAAATGTTCAAATTACAATAGGATTCTAAGTTTTTGATTCATTTATTTCATACTGCTATTAAAAAGTAAGAGTTTATAGAGCTCTTTTATGTTTCTATATTTTCTGCACACTGAAGAGATAATTATACTTGCAACCAGTTATTCTGCCCATTTAGCTCAAGAGAAGAAAAAAGCAGAACTATGTCAAGTCTTAGACATCGAGTTCTTCCTCCTCAACTGTTGCTGAAGTGGCCAAAAGAAGCTTCATTTTGCTTATGGTTACTACATCCCGATGCTAGTGGTCGGCCAAAAATGGGGTAATTTCTTCTTTGACTTGAAAGATATATATGATCACATGAAGAATTCTCAAATAGGTCAAGATACTGAGGACAAAACAAGAAATATATTAATGATTTATAGAATATATTTACATAACAAATGATAGAAACTGATGTATTAATCTCTGAAGAAATGTGGCTGGAGTTGGATTTTTAATTTTTTTTTTCCTTTGATCTGTCGATTTTGTGGAGTTGTATGAGTAAAAATCAATTTATGCTTTTGATTGTGGGGGAATAAGTTATATGTTTTGGATAATTCTAAAATGAATATCACTAGAAGTTATAGGACAGTTCGCTTGACACATTGTTTTAGATGGATCATGTTGGATTGTATTTGGATCAATAATTGACCATTTTGAGGAAGATTGATTATACATTAAATAATTCTCTCTCCTTTATACAATATCAAGTATCCACGCCTGCCTTGCAGTTGAAGGCAGAATCAAGCAAATTGAAATCTTTGCATACATAATCTGAATAAATGTAATTAATTTGACATGCATTCAGTTTCGTCAGTTTCTTGGAGTGACCAATTTTGTGTATTTAACTCTCTTTTCTATTGATGGTTTATTATAATCACTTTATTGGTTTCTTTCCTTGAAAAAGTTGTAGTTTTCACTTATTTTGCCAGTCACAATTAAGAAATCCCATCATATCTTTCTAAGTATCCTCTTCCATTGAATTATTGTCATGGAATCCTTAATGGTTAAGAAGAATGATGCTGACATATAAAGGCATTTTTTTTTTTTTTGAGTAATTGAAATTTATGAAATCAAAGTTTCACACTCTTACTTTTTATGCCATGGGTAACAGCGAGTTGTTACAGAGTGAGTTCCTTAATGAACCAAGGGATGATTTGGAAGAACGGGAAGCAGCAATTGAGCTTAGAGAAAGAATAGAGGAGCAGGAGTTGTTATTAGAATTCCTGTTGCTTATACAACAAAGAAAACAGGAAGCTGCTGATAAGTTGCAAGATACCATTTCTTTTTTGTGTGCTGATATTGAAGAAGTTATGAAGCAGCAAGCACTTCTTAAGAAGAAGGGTGGCTCTTGCCCAGAAATGGGGAAGGATGATCTTTTAATGTCAAGTCTCCCACCAATGAACATTGTTGATAGTGGTGATTCTACTAGCTTGGGGTCTAGAAAACGATTTAGACCAGGAATGCAGATTCAGAACATCGAGGAATATGATGATAATCTAGATGACGGTCAAAAGTCAGATACACTCAATGAAAATATTGGCAGCCTTCTTTCCAAAAGTTCTCGGTTAATGAAGAACTTTAAGAAGCTGGAGGCTGCTTACTTTTTGACAAGATGCAGGCCTGTCAAGCCGTCAGGGAAACCACTGATTAGACATTCAACGATAAGTAGTGATGGTAAGGGGTCTATTGTCTTAACTGAAAGGAGTTCTGTCAATAATTTGGCACCAAAAGAGCAGTACAGTGAGGGAAGACAAACAGGTTGGATAAATCCATTCCTTGAAGGTTTGTGCAAGTATCTATCTTTCAGTAAGTTAAAAGTCAAAGCAGACTTGAAGCAAGGGGATCTGTTAAACTCTTCCAATCTAGTATGCTCTCTCAGTTTTGATCGTGATGGAGAGTTTTTTGCTACAGCTGGTGTAAATAAGAAAATTAAAGTTTTCGAATGTGACGCAATCATAAATGAAGACCGTGATATTCATTATCCTGTAGTTGAAATGGCTAGTAGGTCGAAGCTAAGCAGTATATGTTGGAACAGTTACATCAAAAGCCAGATTGCTTCAAGTAACTTTGAAGGTGTCGTGCAGGTTGGTAAAACCTTAGGGTCCGTTTGGTAATGTTCTAGTAACGTATTTTGTATTTTTTGGAAATAAGTGTGGGTGAAAAAGTGTAGAAATACGTGTAATGTTGTTTAAAAATTGAAAATATGTGTTTAAACACATGTATTAAACTTTTCTTTCCATTTGTAAGTTTTCTATTGGCTCAGTTGCTTTTCATGTTTCAGGTATGGGACGTTACAAGAAGTCAAGCACTAATGGAAATGAGAGAGCATGAGAGGCGTGTATGGTCCATTGACTACTCATCAGCAGATCCAACAATGTTGGCCAGCGGGAGCGATGACAGTTCTGTTAAGCTATGGAGTATCAATCAGGCAATTCTATTTTTGCACTTGGTGGATATCAGCTTTGAAACTAAACGTACTGCAGTCATATCATTGCATGCTGTGTACATTTACTTCTGGATGTATGATAAGTTTTTTTCTTACATGGGTTGCTAATGCAGGGAGTAAGTATTGGTACCATCAAAACAAAGGCGAATGTCTGCTGTGTTCAGTTTCCCTTGGATTCTAGTCGCTCCCTTGCATTTGGTTCAGCAGACCATAAAATTTATTACTATGATCTCCGTAACTTGAAAACTCCTCTGTGCACATTTATTGGACACAATAAAACTGTGAGTTACATCAAATTTGTGGATGCAACGAGTATTGTTTCTGCATCCACGGATAACACTCTGAAGCTTTGGGATTTGTCAATGTGCACATCTCGGGTTAATGATGCTCCGGTTCAATCATTCACAGGACACATGAATGTAAAGGTACACTAACTCTTTGTTATGTTGGGCATCCACATTTATATGTACGTTGAAATATGGTTTTCTCCAATGCTATTTTGTTAAGGTTGGTTTCATTTCAAATGGTATATTGATGTATCTTGTTCTTTTTATTACAAAATGGTTAGTTGGTCCAAGCAAGTTAGAGAATATTAGAAGAAGAAAAAAGGACTCAAAACACTTTAGATTAAATAAAAACATGTGTTCTAATCAGTTATTGGTTCTATAACACCAACAATGGTGAAATCAAATTAAAATTTTATTTTTATTGACCAACCTTATTGCTGAAATTCCTGAAATCCTCAAGGTTCCCCACCAACATTGATTGCTAAGACTTGTGATTCAAAACTTCCATCTTTTTTATCAAACATATGTGAACAGGAGTGTCAAAAATAGAGTATGTTCATTACTGAATAGATGTATTATTTGCAAAAAGAAATGATGTGGAAGGCTCAAAGACATTTATTTTAATTAAGTGTTATTTAATTTTTCAAGCCAATTGCTGAGGGAATGAAAAAAGGTAGAGGAAGACCAAAAATAACTTTAGTTGAAATAATAAAAAAGGACATGTCAATTAAAAAGGTAATGCGGAGTATGACTTCATATAAAATAGTATGGAGGAAAGAATGCATGCGGCTGACCCTAGCTAATCTATTAAGGGTCTATAGCCGATCCCAAAATTTTGGACTAAGGCTTTGTTGTTTTTGTTAATTTTTCAAGTAGTTAGTGTTTAGTAGACTATAGAAGCAAAATAATGTTCTCCTAGCAAGTGGGATTATTTTCATGAATAAAATTCCTCTTGAAATTGTCCCAATGGTTTAGTGTTGACTCCAGCCCACCCTAGGTGTCGATTTGTAGAGGTTTTCTCTCACTTAGCACTAACTTTAAGGAAGCCTTTATGTTGACTCCTAGGTTCTCTATATATGACAACACAAACCAATTCCTTCAACCACAAATTGATTACCCAGCCACTGTGTGATTCAACCGAGCCATCAAGCCTTATCTGAAACCCATCAAATAGCTGAGACAACCCTCCTTATGTTGGCAAACCCACCACCCTAGTTCCTGTGTGCTGCCATCAGTTAACACAGCTCCTAACTTCAGTTGTGAACTTTGCACTCACTGGCTGTTCAGATTTCACAATGTTCTTGTTTCGCTGGCATCTTCCTCCTTGCATCTTCACAACGTTCTTGTGCTAAAATAGAGGTGCCAGTGCTAATAAATGTTGCCTCAACATCTGTGCAGCCACTAAAAAGCCTATACAACAAGGTGAAATAACTGAACCATGTGTAGTGGAATTGATTCTGCCAGTTGATGAGTTAGATATATTGCCTATTGTTGAGAATGAAGATACAACTATACTTGATTAAGAGAAAGTTCAAGAAGAAAGCAAAACATGAGGGTGCACATGATGACACAATCAGATGATTAGAAAAACAATATATTCCAACTGTGGCTATTTTCTCTAGAGTATAAATCTCATCCCTTTCAAAAACTATGCGGAATCTGGAACAAATCCCATCTCTTTTGTGGTAATTATGCTTCCCCTTGCCAATGCTGGCTTTCTCTAGCTTCCTGACTCTCCCCTTGTTGTTGTGTGTTCTATTTTCTCTTGTTGTTCATCATCATGAACATTTTGTACTTCACTTTTATTTATTACCCCTTTTTTATTTAAGATTTCTGATTACCTATCAAAAAAAAAAGTGTCAAGGCATCAATCTGGGCTCTAGATGGGATGTGAACCCTTGGACCTAGTCATATAGTATAATGTGGACCTGTTGAGTCTTGCTTATTGGCTAAAAATTTATAGAGCTGCATTATCTTTTGGAAAACGTGCACATGTTTGAAGGACCTTGGTCAGCCACTGAAGTCTTATTCTCATATGTCATCTTGGATCCCATAGAAATGGCATTAGGATAGGAACCATGGCAGTTCTAGTAACAGGAACCTCTTATCATGTGATAATAGTTGTTTATTTCTGTGACAATTATCCTGGGTTATCATTTCCATATATGTATGCATGTATTATGCAAGATTGTGAGACTATCATGTGTAGAAATATGCCAGGGTTGATATAAGTTTATTGCTGATGTTACTTGATACTTGATTCCTTGTTGCAGAACTTTGTGGGTTTGTCAGTTTCTGATGGTTACATTGCTACTGGTTCAGAGACAAATGAGGTACTTTTACATATCATCTTGGGATATCTATGTTTTTGTTAGGTTTTTCACATTAATGTTGTGACAAGGGTGAGTTGTTTCCTTATCTTTCTTGTCTGGGAAGTTGTCTCTACTTGTTATGGTCCAATTGATTCACACAAGAAGTTGGCATCACTGCTCAAGTGATTCCTAGAAAACTCAAGTATTAGTATATTAGATGCTTGTTAAATGAAATAAAAAGCATCCATTGTAGATGTTGGAAGCATAACCCAAATGTTAAATATAGGAAAATCAGGTATCATGTGTTATCAAAGTAAAAGTGTTTAGGGTTTGATAACTTAACCCTAACACATAAAATATTATTTATATATAAAGGAGTACAATGATATCACTATTCTGCCCCTAGCTTATACCCATAACACTCCCCTTCAAGGTGGAGAGTATATATCATACAATCCTAGCTTGTTACATAATAAACCCAATTGAGTCATTACATAAAGCTTTGATAAACATATCAGCAAGTTGGACTCTTGTAGAATCCTATGGAGTAGCAATTACACTATCTTCTACTTTCTGCCGAGTAATATGACGATCTACTTCTATATGCTTGGTTTGCTCATGGAACATAGGATTGGAGGCAATGTGAATTGCTGCTTGACTATTACAATGCAATGTCATAGGCACCTTCACAACAAATTTTAATTCTTCAAGGAAATGCTTAATCCACATAAGCTCGCATGATGTGTGTGTCATATCTCTATTCTTAGCCAAGCAAGAAAACTTAGGAATTAGCTTCTAAGTTGTTAGGATTTACCACCCAATAAGCATCCCATCTCTCCATACATCATGATGGGCAATTCTTATGGCTTTTGATAATGTTTATTCTTCTTTTATGAAATTCCCAATTCTATATTAGTGTTAAAATTTGCAGAAGAGATTTGTAAGTTAAGGCACTTGAAACCAGAAAAAGCCATTTATTTCTGACGTAGGACAAATTAGGAAATTTGTCCACGTGTTATAGTGAAGGGTTAAAGTTAGGATTTGTTAATTTAGCATTTAGAGTTGTAGAAGAAAGGGTTAGGGCTCAAAATTAGGGTGGCACCAAGCCATTGGAAAAGGTTCCAATTACAATTCATCATAAACTTGTCTCCATAGAAGTGGAATAACTAGCTTATATAGAATACTCAAACTAAACCCAATTCTAATTATGTTGGATTCTAGTGAAATCAGCAATACTAGCGGAGTCACTATATCATCCACGTAAACAATCAAAATAATAGTGCTAGCAGAAGAGTGACGAACAAAGATAGAATGTTCAAAAGTAGAACGTTGGAAACCATACCCTAATAAAACAACTCTAAATCGATGAAAAAAGGCATGAGGAGATTGCTTCAAACCATACCACACCTTCATAATCATTGAACAAGGTGTTCACTACTAGTAACAACATATCCAAGGGGTTGATCCATGTATACTTCCTCTTGAAGTTCTCCATTAAGGAAAACATTCTTGATAACAAGCTTATACAAAGCCCAAAACTAAGTTGCATTGACATTGATATGGGTACGGGTACGAGGGTATGGCAATTCTTGAAAAATGACGATACGACATGTTGGAGGTACAGAAATTAATTAATTAATATTTATATTTAGACATTTTAAAATATTTTTAGACATAATTTATGTTTATTTTAGGATTTAAACTAAGAACAACAAAGAGGAACAATTACACCCCTAAAATATGAAATAACAAATGCTAAACAACAAATCAAATAGTTCCTAAGTTCCATTGCTAAATCCATAACAGAAAACGCATAAGCAGATAAAACCAAACACCAAATAACAATAATAGCAAGCCCATATAAAGGGTCATGTTAACAGATCCTTAAGGAAATTGTTAATAAACTATAATAGGAAAGTTTTGACAACATTTTCATGGGAAATATAAAAATTTGTCAATAATATTTATTGTTTTATCATTCTCCCAATACAATGTCTCTAAAAATAGCTCATAAACCAATGCTCTTAGGGCAATGGTTAACATTTCCCATAAAAGAACATGCATAAGGTAGATAAAAGTACAAAACCAAACAAAGAAAATAAATACTAATCCCATATAAAAGAACACGCATGAGCTAGACATGTAAAACCAAAAAAAAACTGAGAAAGAAAGCATTGAAAGACCAAGAGAGAGAGAACCCAAAATCTAAAAAAGAGAGAAACGGCAGAGGAAGAAAGGAAGCTTTTGGGTTGCCGGAGGTGGTTTTGTTGTTGCCAATCTATGGCGAAGCTCTTAGAGTACAGATCAGATTGGAAACACTGAGAGGAGGAGAGAGGTGTTGGTCTCAGAGAACTCAGAAGAACTGAGAGGCACAGGCCAGACTTTGAGGGCTTTTAGTCGATTGTTATGCTCAAAACAAGATCAATAGTGAATGGTTGACCAGATGTCAATTTATTTTTTATTTTTTATTTCTATAGATTTGCCGTGTCTGGGACATATCGGAGTGTCGTGACTGTGTCTGGGCCGTACCCAGATTGAAGAAAAAAAGACAAAAAAGAAAAGAAAAGGAAGAAAGGGTACTCCTTGGGTACGGATTTTGAGAGTGTCTTACTAGTACCCATGTCGGACACAGGTACTTAGCCAAAATTGCCGTGTCCATGCAACTTAGGCCCAAAAGTGACTTAACTGCAATAGAGACTGGGATCTTATTTGAATTGAGACGTTCCATAGGAGGGAATGTCTCTAGATAGTCAACACCATATGTCAATGCGTACCTTTTGGCAACCAACAACGCCTTATGGTACTCAACAGAACCATTATGGAGGTACTTGATACTGTAAACCCAACGACAACCTACTGTTTGTTTCCATGGGGAGAGTGATATGCCTGCAGGTTTGATTCTTGTAAAGAGCACTCATTTCCTTATCCATAACATGTTTATATCTAGATGAAGACAAGGTCTACTTATAAGATGAGGGAATGGAAATAGATGGCGTAGTACAAGCAAATGAATGTAGACAATGTGAAACATGGTTGTAGGAAAAAAAACTAGCAATTGGGTGTTGAGTACAAGTACGTTTACCTCACCATAAAGCAATAGGTAAGAAAAGTGGATGGAGCCTCCTCAAACAGAAGATGTAGCATACGGGCTATAAGACACAATGCGCCTATCTTGAGATTGCCAATAAACCTCTAAGGGAGGGTTGGGTTAGGAAGCCAAAGCTTTTGCAAGAGGGGAAGAAGATAAAGGTATTGGAAGTGTAGAAGACATATGACTGGAGATGAGGCTAGAAGACAAACACTGATAAGGTGAATGAGGTGGAGTTGAAAAAGGTGACACTAGCACTCACAAAATTTCGATGAAACTGAAAACTATTACAACGATAACCCTTCTAAGAATGAGTCTTTGAGGAAATTACACTTACGAGCTCGAGGAGATTGCTTATCTTGAACAAGATAGCAGGTAGTAAAAAATCATCTCCCTAAATATGATTTTGGTAATTGCATATGGAATAACAAGGTACGAGTAACATCCAGTAAATGATGATGTTTTTGTTTAGCCACACCATTTGTTGAGAGGTGTGAGAAAAATAGTTTGGTGTATAATACCATGATTGGCACAAAAGGAATGCATAACAGACTGCATATACTTTGTTGCATTATCAAATTAAAGAATCTTAATGTGTATAGTAAATTGAATATATATTTCATTATAGAATGTGGAAAAAATACAAGGAAATTCAGATGTCTCTTTCATAAAAGAACAACCATATCATTAGAGAATAAACGTCCACAAAGATAAGAAAAATAAAGAAAACTATTCAAAGTAGAAATGTGGGAAGGGCCGTATATGTCTGTCTGTATGGACTACATCAAAAGACTCAAACTGATGATTATGACTACTACTCTAAAACGAATTACGATGATGCTTCCTTAACTAACAAGCTTCACATTCTGGACTGGGCATATAATAACACAGGAATGTTAGACTGGAGCTTGTCCTAGGAGGAGTGACCCAAATGAAAATGCCATTGAAGAGGAGACACGGTAGCACTCAAAGTTAAAAAATGGGGGTGGCTTAATCATCAATATCCATACAATAGAGCCCGCCATTCTCATGTCCTAGACCAATCATCTTATTAATCTAAAGGTCCTGAAAAGCACACAAAGTGGGATCAAAGGTGATAGAACATGTAACGCTTCAGTCAATTGACTAACATAAAACAAATTAACGGGAGAACAAGAGTCAAAAAGACTAAATGGCTAGGAAGCATGGGTGCAAGTGTGGTGCGGTGGGGCCACTTGGCAATTTTTGAAAAAGTAGGATGCAGATGCAGCAAGATACGTTTATTAATAAATTATTATTTATATTTTCTATATATTGCTAAGCATATTTTTTCATATAATGATAAACATACACCAATTTGGGACCAAGGTTTGAGATTTTGTGAAGAGCTGGGAGAGTCAGTGAGGTAAAGGAGAGATGGAGAGAGTGGAGAGCCGTGGGTTAGAGAGAGAGAGAAGGGAACGAGAGAGTCAAAGAGAGTTTTAGATGAGTTCAGGGATTTTTCTTTAAACTAGGATGTCAAAACGGTGTGTTTCGACAATTTTTTACTTTTTTTTTTATTTAAACACTCATTTCGGCCCAAGGTAGTCAAAGGCGAAAGGCGACCTTGAGGCGCCAAGGCCTTGTATCGCCCGAGGCGTGAGGTGACAAAAAGGCGCTAGCCCGAGTAAAGCGAGGCACCAAATTCTTAATATATTTATTTTACATATAGAACTTCAATCATATGTACCTAGTGTATTATAATATTATAATGAAGTGTTTTCCAATGTGTAGCATGAAGAAATTAGGTCTATCAAATTATTTCAAAATAGGATTAACATGGTTTAGGCTCTATTAGTTAGTTCTAACAATACATTTTACAACAAGCTTCTATATAACAATAAGTCTTTCAAAACAAATTTGTAAATTAATTTAACCAACAATAGGTTTTATAACATGCATTTTGAAATTAATAGTCTAAAAGTAGGTTTCACAACAAACTTCTATAAAAAAAAATTTAAATTAAAAAAAAAAAAAAAAAAAAAACAAACCTTGAGGCTCTCGCCTTAGCGCCTTTTTCATTGCTTAAGGCGGTCGCCTTGCTCGCCTAGGCTCTAAAGGCGAGCGCCGCACTAAAGGCGCCTCGCCTTGGAGCCGTTGAGGCGCCTTAGTGGCGCCTCGCCTCGCCCGGGCGCCTAGGCGAGTGCCCGGCTCGCCTTTGACTACTATGTTTCGGCCCATATCGGACTGATTTGGGGCCTGTTTCGGACTGAATCAGAAAACGGAAAAAAAAAAAAAAAATCAGTCACAGATGCGCATGCAGCCACGTCCATGGTAGCACAGTGCGTTCGTGCGTACTGGACTCGGGTGTGCCGACCCAATCGGCACACCCATGCTTTCCAGTTGGATGGTAGAGATCATGACTTAGTGGGGGTGAAGAACAAAACCTTTCTCAAGGACAGGCCGAGAAGAACCATTAGTTAAAAAGTATGATGTTTAATAGCAAGTACATCAAAGAGAACCATTAGTTAACAAAATATGATGTTCAATAGCAAGTACATTAAAGAAGAGAGATAGTATACTAGATATATGTTAGCGTCGGAATCAATGAAACAGGATGGAGAGGAATGAGCCACAAATGCAACATTACTTTGGATCAACTAATGTAGCAACATAAGAACAGGGAAGTGCTGACTAAGCTAAGTAGTGAGTGCATTATGAGAACCGAAACTAGAAGTGATGTGCCTAGATGGAGTAGAAGTAGGTTGTGGCTTTGTAGCACCATTAACAACCCGATTCACATAATCTGGCTTGCCATATTTCAACTAAAAATAAGGCTCAATATGATTGGTATTGCCACAATGATCACACTTCTTGTCACCGTGTCCACCACTACAACGACCACCATGAAAATCAAGGCCTCCACAACCACCAGAAGAATTACCACAACCTCCACTACTGGAGACTAAAGCAAAAGACTCCAAGGAAGTGACAGTGGAGATTTGTCCCCAAGATGAGCACAATAGTTGAGGTAGACATTAGTAGGGGTAGGTAAGGTCTCGCTAGCAAGGATTTGATCTTTGAACGCACGTAAGTCAGAGTCTTATTCAGATGGCAAAGAAGCAATCACGAAGTTTTCCCAACGATGCTTTTGTTGTTCCAATCAATAATAAAAGATTGATACTGCAATAACAGATCCCATTAATTTTTTTAGAGTGTTATAGTACTTGGGCAACCATTTTCCAAATTGATTAGTAGTGAAAATTTTCTCATTAACACTAGAAACATTGCTTTGATGCAAAAAGGATTTTGCTATAAAGTTCCAAATCTTCTTATACAAGTCACATAATTCAACTGTAGTAGCAATGTGAGGTTCCATTGTTTGCCACAACATCCCATAAGTACTGAATCCCCACTCATCCAGTCCTCATAAGTTGAATCTTTCGTATAGGGGGGTTATCCACCAAATATTTCGACATTCGTTTCTCCTGTAGGAAGATTCTCACAGCATGTGCCCAAGCTAAGACAATTTGTACCATTCAATTTGTTCGAAGTAATAGATTTAGGCATATCATCATCCTTGAAAAATGATGTTTTTCCCCTAGCACATATTTAAAATTTTCCTTTTAGTCATATTAAGCTAAAGATTCAAGATAGCAACCAACCTCTCCAAAAACTCAATCCCCCAAACAAGTTAAACTTCAACAACCCAACAAAAACAGCAAAAACTCCAAAATTACAGATCGCAAAAGTCACTCTAAATGGCTCCAGAAATTTTCACAAAATCACAATAATTATCATGAATGAAGAGGTAGTCTCCGGATGGAGGTCCGTACCGGTGTTGACGTTCCGCACCATTTGTTAACTCAAAACTACTTCTAGATGTTTTTAGTGGTTATTAGGGTTGGATTGGGATGCTCTGATACCAAGTCGAATAATGAAATATGAAGAATTAGGGTTGAGGGAGAAAAGAGAGGAAGAGGATAATGGAGAGAGACAGAGAGAGGAAATGTTTAGAGCAATATAGCGCAATTACAAGAATAGCCTTATGCTAATATAAAATAAGAACAAGTGAATATAAAAATAACAATAGGAACTCTGTAAAACACCTAGTGGGATCAAAACATAGGAATCAACACTAGGGTTGACTAAAATCAGGACCAAGCTATTGGAAACAATTCCCATTGAATTAATTCATTATAAACTTGTCTTCATAGCAATACAATATTTGATTTAGGAAACCTAATTATTGACTCTATGAAATAAAATAGAATAGTCATAAGATAATTAACTAACAAGAACTTAAATAAAATACACTCAATATTTTTACTAATCGACTGTATATATTCCTCAAGTGCATTGACTACAAATATATATAAGGATTGATAGTTGTACTAAACTCCTAGTTTTTGATTTGTAAGCTAAAAACCTAATAAGAAAATGAACTAACAGCTAATAAAATACTCTTAAGATCTCCTAGAAAATCCTTTTGTCAAGTAAATTTTTAATATAATTTCTTAAATTCATGAAATATTTTTAAAATTACAGTTTTATCCCTTAATTAGAAAATGACCATAACTTGTCAAGTAACAATCCAAATCAAGAATTGTAATAACCCTAGGACACATAAAAATAGTCCTTTAAAATCACACGACTTTACTTAAATTGGACTTCACAATAAGTCTTGAATAGATAAATTTGTGAAGTAACAAAATTATCTTCAATAGTTGTATTAAGTTTGAAACAATAGGGGAAGAGCGAGGCATTTTATTTAATAAACAATAAGTCTAGGAACACAACTTTTGCCACTACTTAATGAAGTGGTTGATTGTGAGTGGTGAACAACTTTTACATGAACCCATCTTTTTTTTTTTTTTTTTTAATCACCTACAATTGACTACTTATCAATTTGTGAAAAAAATTGTCCCTAACGATTATATGTTGGATTTTGTCACCTTTCCACTTTGCAGCTCCTAATCTATATACCCCTAAGCATCAATCATGATCACGTATACTACCTACTAACTAGGTCGGTATATGCTACCTTGTTTGCTTCTGTTGCATTGGTATTGGGTTCTTACTCAATTGAAGATTGAAGTTGTTCCAAACTGTGACACCTAACTCAATACTCTCAGTTTCTCTGTCAAGATTTCCACTCCTCTGTTCCCAATTACTACCTAACTATCATTTTTCTTGATGCTAATACGGGTTTTATTCCCCCTCCACACAAAAGAAGTGTCTCCAAAATAGAAAGAAAATCAAAATCAAAATCAAAATGATAAAAAACTTGTATGAGATTTGGCTGTCTTTTTTTTTTTTTTGAAAAGATTTTTTTCAATTGTGCTAGGTTAAAAGAAAGACTCTTTTTTCTTTGCCATGAAAGGAGAGTAACCAATTTTCTTCTTCATATATATAAAGGAGACTAACCACCTATTTCTAACTCACTCTCTTTTATTTATTTCTTTGTCTACTTATTAATTCCCAACTTGTTGTACACTTCTTCCAACTTTTCCCTTTTCTTTTACCTTTCCGTCTCCATACTACTATCTAAATATCACTCTTCCTCTACCCCTTTTTCTTACATTATTTTTTGCTCTTCTTATTCCCATTCACTTACTATAAATTTGCAATTCTCTTTCCCATTCTATGCATAGTTTTCTCACACAAAGTTTTTTTTTTTTCCCTCTTTCTCTCAATTTTTTTTTCATTTTTTGGTGGATTTGTTTATCTTACACCTCTACTTTAGGTTGATTAATTTTTGTGTTCTTTAGAACTCTACTTTGGATTGATACAATTTAGTTTTGTATTTTTAAGCTATTATTATTTTTCCTTTGATTTCATAGATGTTATCCTATTGCATTATAATGATAGTATATAAATTTGTTATTCTCTTTCACATTCTCTCATGAAAAAATGATTATTCTCTCTCTCTCTGTCTCTCTCTCTTTATTTTTTATTCTTTCTTTCAGCTCCACTTTATAGGTTGATGAATCATTGTGTTTTTTATGACCATATTTTAGGTTAATACATTTTGATATATTTTTTAGTTCTCCATCACATGTAATCTCTCTCTCTCTCTTATAGTTTTGGTTTATTTTTGTTTGAGTTAATACTTCGTTATTTTGAAAGTGAGAATTTGAATTTATATCGAAACACAATCTTTAGTATTAATTATGTGCCTACCAATTATTTGAGTAATATTAAAAAGTAATATGTTAGGAGTTTTAATTATCATGATAATCTTCTTTAAGAAAATAAGGAATTTGAATAATTTATTTGAAACTTAAAAAATTTAGTTGAACAGAAAAAAAAAAAAAAATATATATATATATATAGCACAATATAACATAATTTCAAAGAATATGGACCATCTCATAAAGGAGTAATATTAATCAAACATACCCAAAATAGGAAAATTATATATTGATAGAAATAGAAAGACGAAAAATAATTTTAGAAATTATTTAATTTTTAGGCCGGGAGAACAAATTATCTTTAACAAATTTTAGAGAACAAATTATACATTATATCACAATTACAAAATAATTATATATTCTCACGTATCGCGTGGGTCCGCGACTAGTTACAATAATAGAGACATACTTGTCCATGTGGTTTACTCTTGAATGTTGCTAATTTACAGCTAGTTATGTTCATATTCTTTATGGCTCAGGTGTTCATCTACCACAAAGCTTTCCCCATGCCGGCATTGTCATTCAAGTATCACAACACAGACCCACTTTCCGGCCATGAAATGGATGATGCTGCACAGTTCATCTCCTCTGTTTGTTGGCGTGGCCAGACCTCAACCTTAGTTGCTGCAAATTCCACAGGGAATATCAAAATTTTGGAGATGGTTTAATTTGGCTATTTTCCAAATCGTTCAATATTCTAGGAAAGTGGATAGAAGTTGTGGGGCAGAAAGATGATGTGAAAGAATCTTGAGCCAGAGAAGCTTGTATAGCTAAGACTGGCTTTGAAATGTTATAGGAGCTCGATGATTGCGAGCAATATAAGAAATTTTTGGCATTAGATTTTAGCGGATGCAGTTTACGTGAAGAGTGAGAATGGTCTTGTTCAGATGTATGTAGATAAAAAAATTCAAAGGGAAGGGAAGGGATAAAAATCAGAATTCTTGTATATTTTTGTAATGCTTACAGTTCATAATGATATGATATAAATTTACAACACCGATCTTCAAAATGCACCATTTTTTTTAATTTTCTGTTTGATGGGGCTACCTATTGCAGTTTTGCTGTGATGCCACACTGCATTGTTAAAAGTTGATATAAAACAAAGTATAGTCTTAAGTGCTACACTTTATGCAAGGTTTGCAATATTTTAACCTAAAGAAAAGGTCTGCACTGTTCTTGCCTTGTTAGCTCGAAGTAAATTTTATTTTATGTCGTCGGTAAATATATCACGCCACTCATATTATAGAGTGGATTTCACGATGCCAAATCCTTCTCCTAAAGAAGTAATTTTTATTGGAGTAATTATACTTCCCTCCTTTAATATTTGGGAAAATGACATTCTACTCCAAATTTAAAAATAAAAGACACTTTCCATTTTTTGATTTTCTTTTTAGAGAATACCTTTCCTTGATATTCCATTCACTAAATTTTGTTAAATTAATATTAAAAATGTTGTGAGGGAAAAGGCAGGTTTAAAAAATTATCCTCAATTTCATAATTAAAATTTATTGTTTTAAAATTTTAATTAAAGTTTATTTTAAAATATTAAGTACAAATTTTTCTTATTATTATTATTTTTATTTTTTCAATGGATTACTGAGAGATTTGCCATTTTAAGTGTTTTTGGTGCTAAATTTTTTTTTGGTGCACTTTATTCTAAATTTATTTATTATTTTTTTACCAACCATGATTAAACTTTTGTAAAAAGATTCCTATAGAAATTTAGTGAAATGATATATGCCGATGACATAAAATAGAAAAGGGCAGTTATACTCCTCTCTTCTAAGTTTTGAAGAAATTAACACTCTTCTTCTAAAGAAGGGTGCACTAGTACTAGTATTGTATTAATAACATTTTAAGGGACTCCGTACTTTTCCTTTATTTTTCATCTAGCGTCTTTTGTTGTATAACACTTACGGTCGCTCTTCTCAGTTAGAATCCCACACCTCTCACGTTTTTTAAGGGAAATGGATACAAGTTGCATACATGTTTATTACCTACTTTAATGGAATCAGTAGCACCTTTTTGTCTTTTTAGTTGCTATTTTATTGACTAAATAATTACACAAAGTAATCTCAAGGGCCATCATAATCGTTTTTGAAACACGTCTCATGAAGTGGAGTTTACTATTTTGAGTCTCCCATTCTTAGTCCACTAAGGGTCAGATCAATAAAATAAAAAAAAATCGTAGATAATTCTGGAACAATTCAAAGCTTTTGTTTTTCTAATGATGTTATATGAACAGTACAGTAAGATGATCATTGTGGGAGAAGAATAAACCAAGTAGCTAGAGATTAGAGGGGCTTATCAAACAATTAATCAATTAATTCCCATGGGGACATGCAAAATCCCAAGACCAGAATCCTACTATTACAATTACTGGAATATCTTCTGTAATAGCAACTTTCACTAGTTTCAGCATCAGAAATAGGGTCAATACCAATGTTCGTAAGTACAATTCTTTGCTTGTTGGGGTTCTAAATTCCGGTTCCCACTTTAGCCATGTCTGATTGTCTGTGTAGGAATCTATTATGAAAGGTGAAAACTGAAAAGTAGTCAACTCCCTTGAGGTTTGGGCTAATGTTAGCTAAGTTTAAAACTGACCAATTTGGTCCCTAATCATCATGATAAAGAGTAAAAAAATGAGTAACGGTTTAGGGACTAAGTTGGGTTTAGGAACCAAGTTAGCCAGTTTTAAATAGTCTTGAACCTAGCTGTTATTAGCTGAAATCTCAAAGGTGTTGACTATATTTTACCCATATTGTGAATTTTTAGAAACAGATTTTCTACTATTGTCATTGCTATAAAAATCAGAATCATCTCCAAACAGTCTTTTCTAATTTGGAGAATCCCACAAATCTCCAAATTCTTTCAAGCACGTAAGGTTTCCGTGATGCAAGACTATGAAGCAGTAAGAGATTATGCAGTAAAAGAGTGGTCACTCAAAAAGCATAGGTTCTTGTCACATTAAAGCTGAGGAATCAAACTGATGAAGGAATTACGTTTGTACTAAAGAAGTCCTAAAAGAAAAGCTCAATTAACTAATAAAGCAACCCCTTTAACGTGAACAAAATAAATTCCTTCCTCTAATGAGAACCAAACTCTCACACACGCAAGGGTGTTCTCCTTAAACTCTTTTGCTGAAACTCTCAAAAAAAAAAAAAAAAAACCCTGGTCATACTAACAATTGATTAGCGTTGTAAAATTTTTAATCACAAAACTTGCATTATATCAATTTTAAAGTTGTAGTGTGTGGACATCTCTATTAAAAGCAAAGCAACATGCAATTTTTAGAACTCTTTGCAGTTGAACAAGAGTTTTGGGAAAACTAAGATATATATTAGAGACATATTCGAAAGCTAAAGAATAAATACTTAAAGAGAAACAACACAACCAAGGTTAAAAGACATCTAAGTAATCAGGTTTGGCAAATTCTCCATTTGGCACATATTATGTTTCTAAATATGGAAAGCTATTTAGTAGAAGATGATGGAATTCTGGACTTGCATTATCTTATTGCAGGGTCCAGGACCCTGGTCTCAGAATTCCATTGTTTAATTTCTACAGCATCAATGGTTTTCAAATTACGAGACTAAAATGTCAAATGTAAAGCTGGCTCAGGTGTAGCAGCTCCATAGGAATTGCTTCAGTTTCCTATTGTTTCTGTGCTATATATGACATCCACACTCAAAGACGCAGACTCCATTTGTTCTTTCTTATGGTCAATATCTGACCAAATAAATAGTCCGCACCCAAATAAGGCAGGCTGTGGCTGATGTGCACAAAAATAGCACAAATATTACTACTAGGAGATCATTTTCCTTTGATATAATCTGATGCAGGTTGAGTTCATAACTGAAGCCAAATATCAGTCTTTTCATGCATTCCACCCACACATGTTAAGTCCACCGAATTCATGTTCCCATTTACATTTTCCATAGTCTCTCTCTCTCTCTCTGAAGCGCGAAGCATATATAACAGTACTGCTATATTATTGTAATTGGAAACATTTTTTTGTTCAAGATTTCACAGATAATTTTGCATTGAATTCTCATTTGATTTTTATAACAAACATTAAATACAAGTTAAAATATACATACATTCAAACATATGCAACAGGTGTATGTACTGACATTATTTCTACACTAGTGCATACAAATGGAATAGTAAGTAGTCGATTTTATATATATATATATTGAAATTGAGCTTTAAAACGACGAGGGAAACACGGTAGAATGTTTCTCTTTATAGCAATCAATTGAGTTTCTAATTCTGACCGTTACCAGCAGAATTACAGATACAATTTCTGGAGTCCGTAACAAAAAGAAGATCTCAAATATCATTTAGCCAAAAGATTAGAAGTTTCATAGAGAAGTGGAGAAAAAATTTTGAGAAAATTTTTGTGGTAAATAAGTATACATGTTCAACGTAATCAGAGCCTACCAAAGGAAGGATGACTAGGTGCCATCTTTGGCTGACCATGGCAACAATGAATGGCTATGCTCATACCTACACTAACATGCCTTCAAGTTTAACAAGAATGAGTCCATAACTGCACTTACAGCCTCAGAAATCTTCCCCTCAGTAGAAATTTCCATTCAACTGTTGTGCCTGTAAATAGATCTTCTTTCTTATTATTATCTTTTCTTCTTTAAAATCTTTTCCCATCTGCAAGCAAGGAAGTTCCACAAAATCTATTTACACTGATTTTTCCCCAAATTAGCTGTCAATGTCAACCTAGTTACAAGGCGGTGAAGCCTTTGAGCTCCCTTGCCTGGTTTGAGCTTGTTCATGTTCCCAACCTTGGAACATTTCGGGTTGCCAGAGCACCAAGCACCTGGGGTGAAGCTCCCATTCTTCCGCTTCAATAGATCCTTGTCAATCCTATCCAGGACTGGGTCATCTGTTTTGAATTTTCGACCAAATGCAGCACTGCTAGCAATCATCTTGCTTGTGTCATTAAGGGTAAGGGTGTGGGGGTGCTGTCTGGGGGGGTTGTCCCAAGAAATGTAGTGCAAGTCATGGTTGACTGCAGTTTTAGCAAACTCAGGCTCATTGCAAATGACAGTCTGAAAGTAGCCCTCAGGAGAAGACACAAAGTTTGTGTAATACATGAGAAGGGTCCTAGGTAAATTATCCCAACCCCAGATGCAATACTCTACGAATGAACGTGACAGAACCATCCATGCTGAACCTGCAACCAAAAAGCATGTTACTTAGTGTAAGATGACGAGTTTGGGCACTAAACTAGGCACCAGGAGGAAAAAGATAGCGGCTTGACACCAATTCTCTCCATACTTTTCTTGTTTTGGGGAAAAACAGAGAAGAGGAGGAATGTTATTGCCAATGAAATCTAGCTCAAATGGCAACTCCTTCCCTTGTAAGAAAAAGGTGGAGGGTGAAGTTGTGGGTTCAAGATCCATTAGGTGTGTGCGTAACTTAGCAATAAATAAAAAATCCTTAAGGTCAGTATGGCTGGTAAACGAATGCAGATATTTTGGACTTTCAGTGTGAGAGCTGCTGCTGCTGGTCCATTAATTATTGCCAAAGTTTCAAAATTTTGTTTTGGGCAAAACAATAGTTGCATTCAAAACCACAAGGGTTATAATGAATCTGACTATATGGATGATTGGAATTAACACAGTTGGTTTGCTAAAGAAACCAAATAAGAGTTTTCATGAGCTTATATATGAAAACCAAATGGTTGTGTACTGCTAAGATCAAATGACAATATATAGCTGATGGTTAGAATTATTTGAAACAAATAGAAGAAACTATCAAATTAGTGCCACTGCAATGTTTGAATTCAACTAATACAAAGAACACCCCTGACATTACTCCTAAAAAAATTTATATTTCCTACTTCTAGGGAATTATAAAAAAGAGATGCTTTAAATGTAAAAACCAAGAAGTGTGAACTAAGTAGAACATACATTTTCACTATAGTTTGTATTATTAAATGAAGTCCTTCAAAGTGCCAAAAAAATAGAATTCGAGTTGCCAGTAGGACACAATCTACTTTCCAAACTCTTCTAGAACTGATAAATTTCCAAAAGAAAAAAAATCCAATAAATAAGCAAATTTGAATGATATTATGATACACAGAGTTTCAAAGGTTTTCTGTCCTACAAAATGCAAATCTTCAAAATATATATTAGTAAAGAATTACACATCATGGAGAATCATAGAGGATATCACACAGCTAAAGAAATATGGGTGAAATCTAACCTGTAAATAATTTAAAAGCTGTTGGCAAAGTTCTCCGAGGATTGACCCAGAAGATATCTGATTTGGTTGTCTTGTATAGTCCAGGATCTACCATCAAAGGCATTGCACGTTTGTCCCTGCAAAACACAACCAAAGATAGGGTGCTTTGTTATCATGCCTATGAACATTACATTGTGTTGCGTGTTTTTCTGCGTTTTTGAGTGTGCGCGTTAGAGAGAGAGAGAGCTCACTCTTTCCATCCTAGCTGGCTTGTGTGCTCAATGAAATTCAGGTTTCGATCTAAATTCGAAAATGTGTAAAGAAGATCTGCAAAAAATTAACTAAACCATTTAATACAAAATATCGCATCCCTCACCCAAAAGAATAACAATTAGAAAAACAGCATTGATAACAACATAACTCTGTCACAAGTTGAATGATATATACTAACCATCTTGTGTCACAAGAGGATAATCAGAGGCACTAAGATTGATAAACCAATCCCAATCCTTACTCCTCTTGAGAAGAATGGCACAAGCATGAAGAGTATTAGCAACCATGGTAGGTCCTCTGTAAGTGACCATATTAGCTTTGGTAATCATGTAAACATTCCCAACCTCAATAAAAATTGGCTCTTTTTCCACTCGGGAGGCAAGCTCCAACCTCTCCTCTGCCGGTGACTCAAGATCCAAATGAACAACATATTGGTTCCGTGGATGATATAGAGCATGAAGAGTTCTCCAAAGCTTATCCAAATCACCTTTTGACCCAGAAACCAAATAAGCAAAACGAGGAATCGTTGGGCCAGCAGGAGGGGGTGGAGATTGTGCAACCTTTGATTCAGCAAAAGCCGAGCTTGATTGATTTGTAGCTATGCGAGAAGGAAAAATTGAAATGATTGAATTGATTGTGTGTAGTGAAAAAACAAGACCCATGTTGAAGGTAGTGGCCAGAAGGAATATGCATATGAGAGAGCTTATGACAAGGGGAAATATCCACTTCTTCTCCATGTTTAGGGACCCCATTACCAAACCATATCATGGGTTCCAATCAACTATTTCTCATGTTGCAAATCTCCTTACTCACCAGATACATGTATCAGAACAGAATAGCGAGTGACTATTCAATCAAGGTGTTGATATTTGGATCAAGACCCTCTTCAAAACTATTCCAAAAATTTTGACTTTAAAGACTAGCTGTTGAATCAAAACCAAACGTTAAACAAAGGCTGCTATATAAATTACAGGTAAAGAGAAGAAATTGGAGCTAGCTCAAGAATCGTAACCAATAACCGACAAACAAACAATATGTATATATATACACACACACACACACATAAGCTAAAGGCATAAGCAATAGAGATAGAGAAAGAGAGATAAAATAGAATAGAATATATTACAAGAGACAGGTATGGCACATCAAGAAAATCGAACAAAAAAAAAAAAAAAAATTATCCAAATTCTTTGCTGTCCATGAACTAAAAAATTCTTTCCCAGTTAACTCCCTTGAAAATGACGAATTTTTATTTTAAAAAAGAAACTTGTTATTTGAGGGAACAAATCCTAATCATAAACTTCATATTCAACCTAAAACATACATAGAAAATTCATTTATTGCGTCAAATCAGAAGAAAAAGTCATTCGTATATATAAAAAAAAAATAATAATAATAAAAGGAGAAAAATAAACGTCCATGAAACAAAACCCAGATCAGAAAATCAAGGCTTCAAATCATTCCACCAAAAGAATCTCAAAATATAAGCAACGGATTAAAATATCACATACCAACACAGCTGAGTAAATAGCTGAAAAATAAAATCAAAAACACAAAAATCAGGTAAATAAAAGGCAACCCAATATAACTAAAACCACCAATACCACAACAGATTTAAATGAGATGAGAAGACAGACAGACATATATATATATATATATATATATACCCACAAACAGACAGACAAAGAAACAGACAGACAGACAGACGCAAAGAAAGAGGTTGTGAGGGAAGAAAAACCTGTTTTTTGATGATGCTGAGAGACTTTCAGAGCGTTTGTGCACGTTTAGAAAAACACAGAGAATAAAATACTTCCAAAAAAAAAAAAAAACCGGATTTAGAGAGAGAAAGTTATTTATATATATTTTCTAAAATATTAAAAAAAAAAAGGAATTTAAAAAAAAATAGTTTTTTTGTGCTTTTGTGGAAAAAAGGACGTGTACTGTGTCAGTGAGAAAGATCAGAGACGTGGTTTATTTTATTAGTTGAAGCGATCTCTCATATTCTCTCATTCACATATCATATCACTTTTTTTATTTTAAAAATAAAATAAACATATTATATCACTTGACATGAACATAGGTGTTTCTGTTACGTGGCGCTTCTTTGACGTTTGACCAAAACACAACACAAAAAACCGTTTATACGTTTTGCGTTTTTTTTTTTTTTTTTTTTAATTTCTTAATTTTTAGGTTTTATTTTATATTGTATAATGGTGCCACCAAAACAGAAGTACATATATGTATTTTTTTTTTTTTTGTTTGATAAAATACATATATGTATTTTATTTTATCAACAAAGCAGAAGTGATTTAGATCAATGGGTTGTGATCAGTTTTGTGAATGTAGGTAAGCAATCACTGATGGCAAAGACTATAATTGAGATACCAAAAAGTGGGGCTGGGGGTTAACATGCGTCCAACAGCTATATTAAAAGAATTTTGACTTGTTTATGCATTTTTAGGTTGAATTTTTCATCTATTAGTATATTTACTAAAGCCGACAAAACTTAGGTACAGTACCATAGATGCTATTGCTTAAATTCATCTCTTAAGATTCTGTCATATGACTATTTAACTAAAAAATATATTTCTATCCTATGAGAAAAAATTCACATGGCAAAATCTTAAGAGAGAATCCTTAGGAACAACACCTAAGTATTGTAATTAAGGCTTGCTTAAAGTCTAATATGCTAATAACTATTTATAAAAAAAAAAGTTTAAAAAAAAATAGGAATATTGGACTTTTACTATATTTCTTATCTTTACCTATAAAATAAAAAAACTTATATATGAAATTGTGCCTTAAAAGAAAAGATGGTAGTCCAATCTATTCACATGAATCACATACAATAATAATTCATACAACTCTTTCAAAAAAAAAAAAATTCATACAACTAAATTTTTTTTAAATTTTTTTTATGTTACGATTTTCAAAGTTGCAATTAAAATGGTGTTGGCGTGTGAGTATATTCCCTTATCTCATTTTCTTTCCCCTATATGTGTGTGTGTGTTTCTAATACCCTTGGTGCGATGGTCACTCTACAAGTATAAATGCTTGTGGAGTGTGGGGGGTAAGGGCCGGGGTTCAAGTCTCCAGGAGGGAGCTTCACACACATATACACTTAGATTAGGCTAGAGTAAAATTCTATCTTGTATTCAAAAAAAAAAAAAAAAAATAGTTGCAATTAAAATGACTAGCCAAAAAACTCAAAGAAAAGCCAAAAGTCATATATAGCTGAATTGATACCTCTTCATGCATAAAGTGCTTGGGGGTCTAAGGAGAAAACGTTTGAGTTGCGGAATTAGTAGCATATTATAATTATCTCTAAAAAAAAAAAAACTCAAAGAAAAGCAAAATTGGGAAACTTAACAGCAGTCTCCTAACGGAAGTAAATGAGATGCCTAATTGAATAAATGATATATATATATATATATATATATATATTAGCAATATCATTAGGAGTGTCCAATATATATACTTTTTTTTTTCTTTTTTGCAGTGGATAAGAAGGGACTAATACCTTCAAAAAAAAGAAAAAAAAAGCTCCGTTTGGATTCTCCTGTGTTTTGCATTTTTTCTCCTGCATTTGCTTTTTTTATTTTTTTATTTTTTTTTTCAGCTTTGCGCCACTTGCACTATTCATAGGACATGAACAGTGCAAATAGGCATGTGAACAATAATTTTAAAAGTAAACAGTAATTAAAAATTAATTTTTTATTATTTTTAATTTTTAATTTTTAGCAAAATAAATAATATTTAAACGAACACTAATAGGCCGCTTTTAACCTTTTTTTTTTTTTTTTTTAATTTTTCAATAATAATTAAGCAGCTTTTAACTTTTTTTTTTTTTTTTTGGGACAATGGATATAAATCCACGATGATCCAGGAAAATTTCAATAATCTTTTGTAAAACCGTGTGTTTCTCTTCTATGCACTCATAGTCATCGAAATGCGTGGTCTAATTACCGTACACGTTTTATGATAATCTTGAAGTAAAATGCAATCTTCTCAACCCGAAAAGAGAAAAAAAAAAAAATGTAGTAACATGTGAGGGTGGTAATTGTGTTTGCTGTCTAATTTGTGTAGTATCAATAAATGAGTATTCGATTTTATGGGTCAATACTAACCTAATACGTTTATTAAACGAGTTAAGATTCATCAACCATAATACCTGTTTATTAAATGGGTCAGTCGTATCGATCCATTTATCAAATTTTATAAGACAAGACAAGATTAATTGGCCCTAACACAACCTGCTTATTAAACAAGTCAATCGTATTGATCTATTTATCATATTTTATCAAAGCAAATATATATATATATATACACACACACACACACAAATTTTAGTATTAACCAAATTGATTTAAATTATGAAAAACTAAAAAAAAATTAATTTTTTTAATATAAAATTCAGAACTAACGAGTAAATGCATTACAAATAATCATTTAAAATTAAAAAATATCTCAATATCACATACAATCAATCACAAATATGTTAAGGAAAATAAACCACAAAAACTAATAAGTTTATATACCTAGGGTTTGAAGGGAATATTAATAAAATATCATTTATATAAACGGGGTTAGACGGATTTTATGGGTTGGAAACTAATCTGACTCGTTTATTAAATGGGTCAGTTGTGTCAATCCGAATATGATACAAACCCATTAAGCCTCAACCCATAACATACTAATTTTGCGTCATGTTCACAAGTATTCATCAAAGAATATTAGTTACATAAAGTTGCAGATACAATATTTTCACAACAAATCCTTAGTGACAAGCTGGTAATAGTAGGTAAAAATATTTATTTCAGTGTTTTTTTTTTTTTTGAAGAGAATATTTATTTCAGTGTCATATGCTCAAATAAGAACTAGATAATTTGTCACCTATGCTTTGTTATAAAATTGTTATGAAACTTTTTCCCCTTAATACCACTCATAAGATAAATATTCAAATTCTCTCATATCACTTTTAAATTTAAATTATTCAAATTCTCTCACATCACTTTTAAATTTAAATTTAAAAATATTTTAATCGAAAGTAAAAAAGTTATTAATTGAAATTATTTATACTCAGTTTTTATAAATTTTTTTCAAGGAACTTAAAATTTCATACAAAAGAAAAAAAAATTACATTTTAAATATCGAATAAAGTTTGGGTCCGCTAACTTCAATATTTTGGTCACGTTACAATAATGATCCTTAACCATTCTCTTTCACATTCTCGTAGCCAAGTCCTTAAATATCTCCTTCTCAAAAAAAAAAAAAAAAAAAAGTCCCTTCCACATTCTCATATTCAGACCTTAACAAGTTAACATGAAAGACACGTAAGTGAATCGGGGTTATATAATTTGCGTTCGAAACCTCTAACATTAATTGGTAAAAATAATACAATTTGGCCAATCACCAAAGTCAGAGCTGTGGTCACTAGTCTATGGTTGCGCGTTCAGCGGCGGAAATTTTCTAGTCCATTGTGGAGATCATCTTACCAATTCCTAGTGTTCCTTTCAACTATATAATAATATAATACTATCTATTTAAAATAAAAATTGACTTTTTTTTTGTTGAATAAAATAAAAATTGACGTTAATCTAATCAAAACCTAGTCATTTATTTATCAAAAAAAAATTCCTAGTTGTTTTAATTATTTTAAAATAAATTAAAAAAACGTAATGAAGACAATAACTATCACCAACCCCGCCTCTCTCCACCACACCATAAAAGTACTGGCAACTCAAGACGTAAAGCACACAAATTAATTTTCGCAACTCAAAACCCATTTTTCATAATTTTGATTTCACTCCATGAAGTTTAAAATTTTAGATATCAGGAAATGTACCCCTCATATTACATAGTGTTTAGGGAATGAGAGGGAGGGGGGGGGGGGGGGGGGATGTGTCCAATCCATTAAGCGTCATCTCAATATCATGTAGTAATAATAATAATAATAATAATCCACATTAGTATTGATTTTTATTAGTGTAAACTACACTTTGCACATTAAATTATCACCACATACACATGTTAATATTTTCAAGTTATATGATTGACCCTCTCCCCAAATTTTAAAAATAAGTTATACTTAACATTTTACCATCTGTTTTGTTGTTAATTATGACAGAATTTAATATTGAAAGACAATTTATCCTTCTACCATCTATTTTGGAGAAATGGTTAAATTGGTATATCAATTGTGTATTTCGATAGTTTAAGGGGTCGAGTGTAATTACAGTAAAAGATTAGGATGAAAAAGTATAGTTCTCTCACACTCTCCACAACCTTGCTTTGCTAAAAATACAGAAACACCTTTAACTTAATTGAACCATCATGAAATCCCAGATCAGATTCATGCAACTTTACTCCATCTAAAATCACTCAACTAAACCACAAGCTTAAACCCACTCTACTATACCGGTGGCTCAGCCATCCAAACTCCTTGGCTAAAATCCAAAATGCCTCACCAACGAAAACCCAGCCATCATACCTCCTCAATTTCAATAGCCAATATAACTTATTTTTGTTATGAAACGAACATAATAGCCAATAATCATGCTGGTTTTTGGTAGCTGCACTTGTTTAAGCTGGACAATAGGCCTATATCAATCACGATTTGTCCAAAATACTACAGAGTTGTTAAGGATTTTGAACAGTAAACTGAATTTGCAAAAGCTTTTGGACTTTATTTTGGGGTGGTTGCCATTGTATTGAAATTTGATGGTTTTATTGACTACCTTATAGTTTCTACCCGGATGATTCACACCTATATATGATTAGAGTCTGGGGAAGAGTTAAGTTAATGTCATTCTTAGGAAAAATAAATATACCAAAGTCTTCATCATATAATATTATACAATATCAAATCATATAATGTTCATTTTTAATATCATCATTACATAATATAACATTTCATATTTAGTAAATGAGGGGGGGAAACATTCTTTAACGAAGGAAAAAAAAATCATATGTGATTAAAATAAACAAGAAAAACAGCTCTCTCTCTCTCTCTCTCTCAAAAAAAAAAAAAAAACACATTCTTAATGAAATAATAATAATAAAATAATACGTAAGTAAAGTCAGAAAAAAAAAAATTGAATTTAGGAAAATAATAATAATTCGTTTATATTCTAACTGAAATCACCATACCTAAAGGAATTTAGTAGAATGAATTGAAAACGCAATGAGATGGAATATAAGTGTGATGCATACTAGTTAATTAACTGGAATGAAAATTGATAACATTGGTATATAGAAGAAGATGGGTGGTTTGTGATGCTGTGGGTTAAAATAATGAATGAAGGATAATTTTCAGTAGTGAGTTAAATGCTTAGGGTACAAATGCCAGTGATTTGTATTAATAGATGAACGTTATATGCAGGTCAATCTGCTTTGTTGAACAACCATTAAGAATATGAATTATTCTGTTTGACACATTAGCTTTTTCTATTTAAGAGATAACGGCAAAAACTATATTGACATGTCAATGAAAAGTTTAGAGACTAAATTGACACAATTAAAAGGTTAAGGACCAAATTGAAATATAATGTAAAAGATAGGGTGGTACCTTGTAATTTACCCATAAAAAAAATTATGTTTTGCACCATATAGAAATTGAAGGAGTTTTTCCTCCCAAAAAAAAAAAAATTTGGAGTTATTTGAAGTGGAAGAATATCATCTACTATTTGCACATTAACCTGCTCTCTTTTTTTCTTTTTCTTTTCTAATAAAAAAGAATCAATTTGCTCTATTGGATGTCCATCAAGAATATGATGTAGTGAGAATACAAATTCCATTAAATTTGATTATGAAGTAGAAGATGTTATTTGCTAGGTGTAATTTGTAGGTAAAGAATATTATGATATAGAATTTGAAGGTGTTAGTTGAATTGAAATTAAAGTCATATATACAATTCTCCATGGAGTCTCCAGCAAATAAGTTTAAAAAATTCTATGTTTAAAATCTTGCTTTTATAGTGTTAATTAAATTAAATAATCAATGGCTTTATAGTTTATACATAAACTCATGAGGTGTCAGGATTACATGTTGATCAAGAAGAAATAGGCTATTAACCTATAGGGAAGATGAAAGTGGATTGATTTAGGATGTACTAATAGAAATCAGAAAACGTAAAGATGTTAAGTTTTTATGCTTTGGACCTTAGAAGGAAAATGTTTATAAAAAAAAGTCTAAATTTCGATGTTCATTTAGCACTTTAGAAGATGTAGAGATGTTATGTTTTTGTGCTTTGGACCCAAGAAAGGGAAATGCTTATCAGAATAGTGGATGTCTGATAGTCTAAGGGCCCTAGAGTTCATCTTTGCCGAGTATGCAAAATCTGTGTTTTGAGGACGGTAGGTTGGTTATATTAACTTTACCAACGAAATTTGATTCATGAATATAATTAGAAAGCTAATTAAATTTATGATTTTTTGTTGTTGATAATTCGATATAGTTATAACAAGAAATGAAAGATTTGAACATTGTATGTCTTCAACACTTTAGGAGGTGTCAATCAGTTAAGTTACAGGTAAGAATGGAACCAGGATTCAAACCTAGGGGCCGGCCAAAGTCTTTTGTTTGAGGATTTTTAGAAGTTGGAATATAAACACTAAAGATTGGCAATGCAATCTCATCATTATTGGATTTTTAACTTTTTGATTTTTTTTTTCTTTTGAAACAAATTAAATTGATAGGCCAATAATGTATTGACCCCTTGTGATTAATTAATTGATTAATTAGCCAAGTTTATTAATTAATCAAATTAACACGCAATATACGTGACAGCATAAACAAATCACCAACTAAATTATAATGCAGCGGAAAATAAAGTTAACACGGTGATTTGTTTACGAATGGGAAAAACCTCCGAGGCAAAAACCCCACCGAGTGATTTTAAAGTCACCACTCTTGAGAATCCACTATTATCAAAACAAGCGGTTAGTAATAAATGAATCTCAATACCTTATACCAACCTACAATTGAACCATTACCCCAATACCTAATTGGGCTTGTTTTGTAGTGACAATCTCTCTTTGTATTGCACGACTTCCTGTACATGACTAACCAATAAATGCGCGGAGCCCAATACGTGACTTGATCACCAACTTAAGTAGGATGTTGGTTGCAAAGCTCTTCAGTTCATCACAGATGAAGATCACGAAGTTGCTTGGTCACAAAACCCTACGGTGTACAAACACAGCAGCTTCTTCAAGATGAACTAGGGCAAACTAGGTTTTCGGTCACACTTTACTTCACACTTGTGCAATTGTACTCTTGTGCAATTTGTGACAGCCTTTAAAATAATCCTTATTTATGTTTAAGGTTGTGAGAAAAGAAAGCCCAAACATACATTCACGGATTGGATGAAAATCAAAACTGAAAATCAGAATTGAAAATTTATTTTTCATAAATCTCGACAGATACCCTATCTATTGAGTAGCTGTCGAGCCTCAGGGTGAAACAACTTTTTAAACCTTGATAGATGCTAGCTGTCGAGCTTTAATGAATAGCACTTCTTCACTTGATTCTTGGACAGACTTGCATGGCTTTAACACTTGAATTTGAAATCTTATTTCTTAAAGTATTAAACACATCCTAGATCTACTAAATTATAAGAAAAGTGCGTTTTGTTAAAGGTTACATAAAATATTGACATATGTTCCTAACATGAATCACATATGTCCTAAAAATCTCTCTCTTTAGCAATCCATGATAAAACCATAACAAACAAATGAACATATGAGAGAAGTCATAAATTCCTCAACTCATACTCACTTGTTGAATACAATAAAATCTATCTTATCACAAACTCTTGAAAAAATTTGTAAGAAAAGAGTTTATGGCAAGGAAGACTTTGACAACCTGTATTTCTGAAACACTTTAGACAAAACTCATCAAGGCATCTTAGTGTGAAACAAAAATAAAAGATTGCATACAAGATATAAGAAGTATGTGCATAAAGAGAGAAAAGAAACAATACACGAAGAGATAGGTGAAAGAATTGTAATAACAACCTCAAATGTATGTATATCATCAACAAGTACAAGGTTTGCTATCACAAAAAGGTCACAAGACCTAAGGTACATGAACAATGTATCTAAAAGAGTAAGAAAAGAAAAAGATAAAAAAGTACTCACTACATCCCTCAAAAATATAAACACTCTCCCTAACAAAATCTCGTGTACTAACCCTCCCCCTATGAGTATGACTACTCTTATATCCAAAACTACTCCTCCTTTTTGTTACGAGTGACAAAGAGTAAGTACATCAAGTAGACATCTTATCATCATTAGGCGAGCTAGCACCATCATCCTCATCAGCATCATCATTGGGCGAGCCATCATCACTCTCATCTTCTGAAGCCGATGGAGATGGAGAGGAAGCAACGAAACCACCCATGACAGCCTGTTGTCGTGCGATATGACCAACACAGGTGTTCACTTGACATAACTCATCACTGGGAGTGTCAAGGCCAGCATCCATGCGCACAAGTTGTGCCACGATGTCCTCGAGAGTCACCCCAATCGTGGAAGAAGAAGGAACGGAGGTGGATGGAGCAGAAGAAGTTGGAGGAATCGTCGTCCCGGCCATCTTAATCGTAGCTGTGCCTCGCTTCATTTAATGGTAGCGGCATCTATGGCATACATAATTGAGAAATGGTTCGACTCAGGATAGGAGACAGAAAAATGGCGAATGTTCCGCGTGATAACCGAAAGGAAGATGAGCTTATCACGGATCGTCATACCCCTATATACATCTATGAGAGAAAGAATGAAATGAGAGGTGAAGTCTATAGTAAGATACTTTAGAAGGGAAAGCAAAAATCGAGCACGGGATTCTATGATGAAGTTATAGTGAGACAATGGATGTAAAACAAAAGTCATCACTAGGTTAATGAACCTCGGACTTTTAGCAAAGGTCGAGCAAGGGGTGTACTAACGATCACCCTAATTAGAAGGTCGCTTATAGAAAGAAGACATGAGCTCATCTTTAGGCACAGTCCTCAGACGATCACAGTTGAGGTAATTAGGATGCGCTACCTTCAGGATGTGGAGCACCTCGGATACAATATTCGGAGTGACCACAATGCGTGTACCTCGAACGCAAGTGAAGAAATGAGGTACTGAAGTGTCAAATCTGTGCATGTTGGAGTAGAACTCCTAAATGATCATGGCAGGGCACGTGACCGGGACATCACACAGTGACTCCCAACCCCTATTGTGAACGACAGTGGGTAGGTCAGTATTGGAGAAGTCTGATAAAATGACTTGGCATTCCAAATGAATGTCTCGTCTAGAAAATTTCTCCGAAAAGTCCTTGCGGGCTTTATCATCACAGAACCGAATATGGGAAGGGGTAGAATCAGAAGAGGAGGAAGCCCCAGAACGAAGAGGGTTCAAGGACGGAGTAGATTTTTGTTTAAGTGTCATAAAGCAACTAACTGAGAGAAGGAGAGAGAGAGAGAGAGAGAGAGAGAGAGAGAGAGAGAGAGAGAGAGAGACAGAAAAGCACCAATACAATCAATATAAATATAAAGATAAATGAAGGTACGTATGCATGAAAATGTATGAACATGTAACATGAAAACTTAAGAACATCATGGGCTCAGTACAATCCAAACCTACCAGCACACAACATTGCAACAAAATAAACACGCATCTAAAATGCATGAAATATTGTTATAATGCAAATGTGATGCAATGCATGATGATTTAAAACCACTAAGACCTATCCCAAAAAATTCACAAAAACTTCATCAATTTTGAAAAAACCCAAAATTTCTCAAAAATCCTAAAAGTTAGGTCAAAAAACATGAAATGCGTGGTAGAATGAGTGAAAAAGATTATACCAGATGAAAAAAGATGACCTTTAGGCCGAACAACTCTCGGTAAAGAATTTTGGAGTGAGAGAGAGAGGTTTTGGGAGGTGAAGAGTCAACAGGAGTCAAGAGAGATCGAGAGATATGAGAAAGAATTCGCGTGGATCCTATTTATAAAATTTCATAATTCTCGACAGATTGAGAGGTGTTGAGAGGTATCGAGCTTTAAAGGCTTGAAGAGATACAGCTATCCAGAGGTGTCCACAGCAAAACGGGATCGATGGATCGAGGAGCTATCGAGCATCTATCGAGGAGACTGAAACTTTCTCGATGGATCGAAGTGCTATCGAGAACCTATCAAGATTGTGATAAAAAGAAGTTGAAAAGCTCGATAGATAGCCTAGCTATCGAGAGATGTCGAGGAGCTATCGAGATTGCTTAAAAACAGTTTTTTAAAGAAGAGAAACACACAAACATGAATGCAATCAAACATGCAACTCAACCAAGGATCCAGCCAGCATTTTAAGCTCTCAAAATCATCTTTAAAAAAAATGTCATGCATTCCAAAACACACATACACACTAAACAAGTCTAACAATTTTATATTTCAAAAACAAGTTAAGACAGTTTAGTGAGTATACATTAACACATGCAAACCTTATGATGGCCAAATCACATTGTACCTGCACGTGTATCAAAAGTAGCAAAGAATGTTGCATAGAGTGTGTAAAAAACATCGAAAGATTGCATGAATGACTACATGTTATGACGATTTAAGATATGAATAAATTAATTTAACTCACACACGATCATAACTGCTTGATGGGGACTATCACCTTCGAGATATATCATATAACTCCCACATCTCCTAGAATACACGCTTGCAATCATATTTTAAAGTATTTTTGTTTCTTTTGCTTTAATTTTTCTTTGCATTTTTTTTTTGTTAAGCATATCATATATGGGCATATAAGAGAGAAAAAAGAAATACTCAATTATGTTAAGTTTTTTGACATTGCACTTTTGTTATGCCGAAGCATACTGATGTCATTTCATGATTGGCGGACAATAGTAGTGAGGTGGCTATTTATGCCATTCTCTTAGAATTTTTTTAGTCTTTCCCATCAAAAAGAGTGATACGAGTATTAAGTACAAGAAATTACTTAATCTTACTTATCACAAACAAGAGCCACAAAACTCACTTGCTTAGTTGTGCAGAGAGATGCTCATTTAAGTTACAAGAGATACAAAGTTTAGAAAATTTTGTTTCATTGGCCATTCAAGGTACACAAGTACCAATGTACACAAACACACATTGTTTTGTATTTTTCTAATTTTTTCAATTTTTTATTTTTATGAATGAAAATAAAATAAAACAAAATTGAAAAATAAACAAACAAAAACATGTTAAACAAAGCAATGCATAAAAACTAGACTGATTCAAAATAAGAAAGCAAAAACACACAAGTAATGCAGAAAAAAAAAAAAAAAAAAAAAAAAAAAAAAAAAAAAAAAAAGGGAGAGAAATAAAAAAAAGTGACAGAATCACTTGGAGCCTTTTTCCTTCCACACCTTAAAAGTACCTTTCCTTTTAGCGAATCGTTGAACCTGCGGTGAGGGGGAAGAATTGCAACCATTCAAGTTCAAAAGGAACATGAGAGCCTTGAGGAGATCTCCTAGAGGAGCAAGAGAGGATGAAAATTGACTCAGGTTTCTAGACAAGACCATATTGTTGCTTTGTTAAGTGGCTTGCCACTTATAGCAATTAGGTCGAGTGTGTCCAACTGCTCCACAATGATGACAGAGATGTTGCTTCTTCTCTTTAGACTTTTGAGAATTACTCTTCTTAGCCCTTGGGTTTTTGGTTTCTTTCTTAGCGAACTTAGGCGGTTTTCCTAAAATAGATTTATCATTGTCTATGTTCTGACTAGCTATCACAGTTTTAGTATCATTATTCTCAAATTTAATATTATTAGCAGGAGAAACAAAATAGTAGTACTAGAAGAATCAATATTAGAAGAAGAGAAATTATACCCTAAACTGGTTCGGTTGGAAGTAGATTTCTAAATACTGAGCATCTCATCAAGCTTTTCACTTAAGGTCTTCTCCAATGGAGCTCTAACTTGGAACAAGTCTGCCTCAAGCTTCTTGGTTTTCTCAGCCAAAAAATTGTTTTCAAACCTCAGTGCTCCAATGGTTTAATTGGTTTCATTAAACTTTGTGGAGAGTTGTTCTCGTTTAAGCTCCACATTACTGAGCTTCTTGGTGGCCAACCTATACAACTTCTCATGCTTTTTCGAGACCTTGTATAACTTTGTATAGGCAGTGTGGAAGTCATCTTGCTCATCCATCTTCTCAAATTTTGATTCCACCAAGTCCTCTTCTTTATCCATACCTTCTACAATCCCCTCAGTAGGATTGACAGTGGCAGTGAAGACATTTAGGATTTTATCATCTTCATTTTTTGGAATCATCCTTAGGTTTAGTGTCGCTTAAAGCTGTAGCAAGTGCCTTACTTTTTCCAATGGACTTAAGATAAGTAGGGCACTCTTGTTTCATGTGACCGAAGTCTTGACACTCGAAACACTGGGGTCTTGAGGGAACAGTGTATTGACCACCATCTCTAGCATTCTTCTTCCCTTTGTCTTGGCTCTTAAATTGAGAAGAACTCGACTGCTTACGGTCCTTGTTGAAGCATTTTGCATTAGGACTTTTCATGAACTTCTTGAATTGCTTTGAATTGCCTGGTGATGTAGAACTTTATTTTAGAATCTTCATTATCGGAAGACTCATCCATGCAACTGCTTTTGGCCTTTAGTGCCATGCTCTTGCTCTTGCTTGACTTCCCGATCCTAAACAAACCCAACTCATAGGTCTGCAGAATTCCAACTAGCTTTGTCAATGAAATTTTATTAATATCCTTTGAATCCTTAATCGCGGTGATCTTAGCATGGAATCTCTCAAGTAGAGATCTGAGCACCTTTCTCACAATCTTGGGTCCAAAAATGGTTTCCCCAAGATTAAAAGCTGAGTTTACTATGTTCTTATGCTTGGCATAGAACTCATCAAATGACTCATCATTCTCCATCTTAATTTCTTTGAAGCTAGGAGTGAACCTCTGAAGTTTCGAATCCTTGACAGCCTTGGTTCTTTCATAAGTTGTCTGGAAAATGATCCATACTTCCTTTGCAGTTTCAGTGGGGATATCTTCTTGAACTCTTCATTTGTGACTGCACTGAATAAAACATTCAATGCTCTACTGTTAAAATTTGTTGTCTTGATCTTTGCATCATCTCAGTCAGCCGGCGCTTCCTTCAGCTTGGTCTAGTCTATTTTCACAAGTTGCCACACTTTCTCATCTAAAGATTACAAGAAAGCTCTCATGCGTACTTTTCAATATATATAGTTAGCGTCATCAAATAAATGAGGTACAATGGGTAACTGTCCTCTATCCATGACAAACAGGAGTCAATGTATTACACAACAAATATTAAACCTTAATTAGTCTGTGCCTGGTTTGATACCACTTGATAGGCCAAGAATGTATTGACCCCTTGTGTTTAATTAATTGATTAATTAGCCAAGTTTATTTATTAATCAAATTAACATATAATGTACGTGGTAACACAAACAAATCACCAACTAAAGTATAATGCAGCGAGAAATAAAAATTGACACAGTAATTTGTTTATGAATGGGGAAAACCTCATAGGCAAAAATTCCACCGGGTGATTTTAAGGTCACTACTCTCGAGAATCTACTATTATCAAAACAAGTGATTATAAGTAAAGGAATCTCAGTACCTTATACCATCCTACAGTTGAATTATTATCCCAACACCTAATTGGACTTGTTCTATAGTGACAATTTCTCCTTGTATTGCACAACTCCCAGTACGTGACTAAATAATAGATGCGCAAATCCCAATATGTGACTTGATCACCAACTTGAGAAGGATGTTGGCTACAAAGTTCTTCAGTTCATCACAGATGAAGATCATGAAATTACTTGGTTATAAAACCCTACAGTATACAAACACGGCAACTTCTTCAAGATGAAATAGGGTAAATTAGGTTTTCAGTCACATTTTACCTCACACTTGTGCAATTGTGCTCTTGTGCAACCTATGACGGCCTTTAAAATACCCTTATCTATGTTTAGGGTTGTGAGAAAAGAAAGTCCAAACATACATTCACGGATTGGATGAAAATCATAACTTAAAATTTGTTTTTCATCAACCTCGATAGATACCTTATCTATCGAGTAGCTGTCAAGCCTCGGGCTGAAACAGGTTTTTAAACCTCGATAGATACTAAATGTCGAGCTAGCTATCGAGCTTTAATGAACAACACTTTTTCACTTGATTCTTGGACAGACTTGCTTGGCTTTAACACTTGAACTTGAAACCTTATTTTTTTTAAGCATTAAACACATCCTAGATCTACCCAATTACAAGTAAAGTGCGTTTTATCAAAAGATATGTTAATTACATAAAATGTTGACATATGTTCCTAAAATAAATCACATATGTCCTAACATAAACAATGTAGTTAATTTACTATGATCTACAAATTAAATAAAATTCATATTAATTATAAGGATCTATTATGATTTTAAAAATTGAATTGGACAAAGAACTAAAATGAGAAGTTCTTGCATTTTTGTCCAAAAGGGATCAAATCGGTGACATCATATTATAATAATGTAATTAATATTATAAATACATAAAATTTAGGTTTTATTCTTTTTATATTATTCTAAATTCGGCTTTCTATCTTCTTATAAAAAAAATTTAAACTAGTCAACCACTAAATTAATAGTCATGCATTATGCGGGGACTCGAGGATTGAGAAAGAATAGAACCACTTTGATCATTATTAGTTCTTCAAATGGAAGCCCTTTAAGCCTAAGGAGTGGGTTCGCCTGAAGATAGGATTGGAAAAGACAAAATACTTTCTAGAAGTCCGAGTAGAGAGAATGGCTATGAGAAAGAGAGTAAACGTAGTTGAAAGAAGTTTCTGTGAAAACTCACCTACTGCCTCTGTATTAAATGACTGGCAACAACTTTATTAGCTGCATTGATGAGGAAATAACCACTGAAAAGTAGATTCACAGCTAAGCAATTTCTTCTACCACATTCAATAGAAATCTAATGGGACAAGTGTCCTAAGGAGAGCCTAGAGGATTACAGATAGAAGGTTAGGATGCAAGAAGTTGAGGAGAATATAAAGGAAGGTAACTTCTAGATGAAGGGATCCGGAAAAAACCAAGGAAAAAAGATTAGAACAAGAACAATGTATATCTTAGAATAAGAACATCGTCCTTAGGCGAGCTTGTAAAGAACCTCCAAAATACTTAACTTTAACTTCGGTCTATTCCCTTCGTGTTTGAATCTTCGAACTAAGCTCAACTTGTTTTTGTCCACTCTCTCCCAATAAACAATTATTAGTTTGGGCCTAGTGAGGTGGTATGAACTTCACTATTCTAAGTGGGTTTGGGCCGCTGAATTTCGTGCTCTTACACATTAACATTAGAAGAAATAAGTAGTGAGAAATTAATATTTATTTGTGAAATGGTATAAGAGGAAAGAGATTTTAATTTTTAAAATTTGCAACTACGAAAATCTACTAATAATAATGATAGCTCTCAAGTCTCAAGCAATCAAATAATAATGGGCAAGTTTTTCTAAATAAATACATAATAAATGTTTTCCATCAATTTAGTAACAACTAAAAATAATCTTAAAATCACCCCCCCCCCATAAATATAAAAAAAAAAAAAAAAAACTTAAAATCCACAACTTATTACAAGACCCACGGTATCTTAAAAAACACAACATCAACAATAACTTACTTACGAGACCCACAACAACTTTAAAAAATAGATAAAAAACGGAAGAGCTCATCATCATCAAAACAAAGCTTGAAGCCACAATAATCACACAAAGAGAGAAGAGAGAGATCATATTAGAGAAGAGTGAGATCAAGTAACCATACCTAAGCTAATTACTACCCAGGTGTGAGGTGGAGCTACCAATGGAGCCAAGGAGAAAGGGATGAGCATTGGGAGTGACAAAGGGCTCTTGACTGAGAGAATTATTTGGTAAATATTTTTTGGGAGTTTTCAAGCTTTTTGATTTATATGGTTAGGGATTTGTGATTTGTAATTGTTTTATTGGTATTTTTATTTATTATATACCGGATTTGTGATATGTTTGTTGGTAATTTGGGCTTATCTAAAGGTTTTCTTTATTATCCAGATTTGTTAATTGTTTGCTAGTATTTAAGTTTATTTAAGGTTTATCACTTTTATCTTAGTGTTCTTGGAGTCATTGGGCAAAGGAAATTGTCATATTTTTTTTGGGTTTTCATTGGCTAGTTTGTAAATCTTTGGGGGAAGGGGGGGGGGGGGGGGGAATAAATATTAAGAGTCAAAACCTTAAATTTTGTGTGCGTGCGTGTGTATAATTTTTCAAAACCTGGGGTCCATCCTCGCCCCCAATCCATCCTTGGTTACAAGGCTCTTGGCTAAATTTATGATTTTAAGTTCTTCATTTCTCCGTGCATTGCATGGGTTTGCAACTACTAATATATATAAAAAAGAGTTTGACTTTGGTTGGTCTCATAATATTTTGTCATGTAATTTTTTAGGATCACAAAATTTTATACATCATTATTCTAATGCATAATTTTTAATTTCATGGTTTCCATTAAAGAGAGAGAATTCAAAGAGTTTAGCTTTTGTGACAATCTAGCTTCTCCATTGTAGCATTTATAAAGAGTTTTTTTTTTTTTTTTTTTTTTTTTTCAAGAAAGAATTTATATAGTTTTTGATATAACTCTTCAGATTTTGCATAGCATTTGTATAGTTTTTTATATAAAATTTTCACGTTTTCCACTAATAAATTTTTTTTTTTGTGAAAGGGGAATCATCATTCAATCATAAGATTATCAAATCCTGATACAAGGCTTCCAAAGTAGGTGGAGGAGAATCCTCCATCCAATACAAATCATAATCTAAATTTCTAGCATGTTGAGTAAGAACATGTGCTACCTTATTACCTCCCCGCCTAATCTTACTAGTTGTAACCCACTGCAAACCAGAAATCAAATGGCGAATATCACCTACCACATTGCCCAGGAATGAAGAGTTAGCTACATCTGAAGAAATTTCATGCATAACATTGGTATTATCTCCCTCTATTATTAATCTAGTGAAACTAGCATCCACCACAAATTCAATAGATCTTCTACGCACAAGGAGTTCAGCTTCTTCACTTGTATCCACCTTCAGCCCAACAGTAAACATATCGGCCATTACCTCGCCCTTCTCATTTTTGATTATTGCACCTATACCGGATTTCTCTATCCCTGAAAATATCGTTGCATCAAAGTTTAACTTGTATTCCATAGGTGGAGGTGGCTGCCAAACTTCACCACTTGGTTGCTCCATCGAGCTGACATTCATATGCTCTTGGGCTTGCTTAAATTCCTTCAAAAACTCCTTTGCCCTCTTGTTAAGATTGGTCAGGTGTTTCAACATCCCTCCATATAGAATATAGTTGCGTTGATTCCATATTAGCCAACATAGCACCCAAAACAGTTTTAGTTCTGCAGTTGAAAGTCGGTCCACCAAATGCTCCGTCAGCTACACAACATCCTTGAAATCTGAGACACCCTTTTGTAATTTTGGTATGCTCCCTGCCCACACATCTTGCATTGCAGCACAACCCTATAAGACATGGACGGCTAACTCCGCCTCCCTAGTACAGATTTGTCTTCATTAACAACTCTTCTTTTTACTAGATTACACTTTGTAGGTAAGATGTCAATGCATGCCCTCCACCTGAAAATTTTGATTTTGTTTGGTATACATAGCTTCCAGAGAACTAGCCAGATGATTTTCCCAACACAGCCCCCTGAAGTTTCAGCCTGATTCCCATCTTTTCGTAATCTTCTAACTACCTTATATGTAGACTTAATAGAGAACTTCCCATGTTTGTTATGCAGCCAAATGATTAAGTTCAAAACAGGCCCTCTACTAAAGGGAATCTCAGTAATTGCATCAGCATCTTCTCTATGGAACAATGACATAATCAAGTCACCTCTCCAAGCATGCAAATTCGGATCAATTAATTCTGAAACAGCCATCTATCAAACCAACTTATGATTTGGATGGAGAACCTTTTTTATGGGATAATTGGGGATCCATTTATCCCCTAACAAGTGTATTGAAGACCCATTACCAACCCTCTAACAATAAACCGATCTTAGAACAGGAAGTGCAGCCATCAAGCTTCTCTACACATAAGAATATCCAGGGGATTCTTTTGGCTCAAGAAAGGAGGATCTAGGAAAATACCTTGCTTTGAAACATTTGGATAACAAGGAGTCATTGTCTTGGATCATTCTCCAACCTTGTTTAGCCAACATTGTTAGATTGAAATCTCTCAAATCCCGAAATCCCATACCACCCTCCATCTTTGAAGTTGAAAGCTTGTCCCAATTCTTCCAATAAATTTTCCTTTCATTGCCTACTTGACCCCACCAAAACTTGGCACATAAACTATGCAGTTTATCACATAATTTTATAGGAAGTTGGAAGACACTCATGAGCAACTGCCTTTATGAGAATTTCTTTCCTAGCTTTAGATAATAACATTCCTTTCCATTCTTGCAGCTTCTTCCATATTCTATCTTTTAAATAAGAAAATGTATGATACTTAGACCTTCCAATCAAGGTTGGTAGCCCTAGGTAAGATTCAAATTTCATCACTTTCTTGACACCCAAAATTTGCAACATCTGCTGTCTCTGATCTCCTGTTGTGTTAGTGCTAAAATAAACAGAAGACTTCTCCAGATTTATACTTTGACCTGAAGCCTTTGCATATGTTTGAAGAATCTCCATAATGGCCTCCCTTTCATTCTGTATATCCTGACAAAACAACAGAGAATCATCTGCAAACAATAAGTTAGTAACTCTGAGAGCTCCTCTACAAATAGAAACTCCTTTTATCCTTCCTTCTAGTTCTGCTTTTGCCAACAAAGCCGTAAAGCCTTCTGCATATAACATGAAAAGATATGGTGACAGTGGATCTCCGTGATGAATTCCCCGTGAAGGATGTACCATACCATTGGGTTTGCCATTCACTAAAATAGAGAAGGATGGAATGGTAACACAACTCATCACCCTCTCTATCCATACTGTTAGAAACCCCATTTTCTCCATAATTCGTTGAAGGAAATGCCATTCCACATGATCATAGGCCTTGCTGATATCCAACTTCAATGCCATGGTTCCTTTCTTTGCCTTCTGCCTAGCATGCATTGTATGTAGTGTCTCATAAGCCACCAAACGTTGTCAGTAATCTATTTTCCACTAATAACTTACTTGACACAAAAATTTAAAGGGGACACGTGGTATAAAATTGAGATTCCAATTGAAATTTAATTAGATTTTTTCTGAGGGGCTTTAAATATATATATATATATATATATTGGCAAAAAAAACTCATTTTTGTCTCTATATTTTCACGCGATTCTCACTTTGGTCATTAACTTTTTTTTCCACCACTTTTAGTCCCTATCCTAGAGAATGCGTCTCGTTTTTGTTCCTGCCGTTACATCAGAGACAGAAATTGCACATGTGGCAAACAGTACTATTAAAATAATAGTAAAAAAAATTATTTTGCATTAAAAAATGCCATGTCAGCATCTAAATTAAAAAAAAATTAATTTATTAAATTTAACTAAATAAAAAAAATTAAAAACAAAAAAACCAAAAATCACATGAATTAAGATCTAAGTGTGTCTTGAACAAGAATAACAAGAACACAAACCCAGACCTAAGAATACAAAATTAAAATCCAAAAATCACGAATAACTCAAAAAATAAGATCACAAAATAAGATCACAAAATTAAACATAAGATCCACATCAGAATAAATATGAACAAGGAATTAAACATGAATTCTTTCGTCGTAAAAGAGTGTTTTCACAGTGACCTTCACTGCGTTCAGCCAGGTTTTGATTTTCAACTCCACCATTTCCCAATCCATCTTTTGCAAGTGTGAGAGGCTAATCTGCCTCTCAACACCGAGATGATACAGTAACTTATCGACAATCGATTTCCAAATTATCTTGTAAATCTTGACGCACTCTTTTCCATAACCAGACGATATCATACAATCAACAATGGCTTTCAAATCCGCCATCGCGATCATCGAAAATCGCTCCACATCAGAGAGCGAGTCATCCAACTCAATCCCGAATAGGAACTCGTCCTCCTCCGACTCATTGCTTTCCTTAAAATTCGAAGTACTCGACCTCGCCGCCGAAGATCTCGAAGATCTCGAAGATCTCGAAGATCTCGATAAGCGAGCTGGAATCCACCATAACCACGGGTACATCACACCCACACCACCATCAATCACCCACCATCGCCAATCAACCACCACCCTCATTCACTCCCACAACCATTATGACCCAAACCCACCGATCTACAAAACGATTTCCATGACCAAAGACCCAAAACCCTAGACCCACAATCTCCACCATGAAAGCACCTCCATGCAAACCCACATCCTAGGCAACACAAGCAAGAAGAAAGCAACGGCGGCTAAGAGAGGAGATGGTTTTATTGTTAGGTGAGGTTGATTTCGTTTAGGTTTATTAGTTTTGAATCTGAGGTTGGAGGTGATTTGGTTTCAACTCAAGGTTTGGATCTGAGGTTTGTGTTTGGTTTCTCAAAAAGTATAAGAAAATTTAGGTTTTGAGTTTTGAGTTTGGGGGCCGAAAATCTGGGTTTGAATTTAGTGTTTGGGGGCTGAAAATCTAGATTTGATTTTTGTGTTTGATGTGTTGGTGTTATGGGGGTTTGAAATATGGGTTTGAATTTAATTTTTTGAATCTAGGTTTGAATCGGGGTTTGAATTTAATTTTTTGGGTTTTAAATTTGATTGGTTTGTGTTCTTGTTCATATATTTAATGTGTTCATATTTAATTTATCAATTTTATCTAGGTTTATCAAGAATGTTGGCATGAATTCTAATTATGGGTTTCGACTCTAAGGTTCAAATTTTCTAGGTTTTAAATTTTGTTTTCATGTTTAATTTGATGTGGATCTATAGTTTAATTTTCTATTCTTATTTTCTGAGTTTGTGATTTTTGAATTTTAATTTTGTGTTGTTAGATCTGTGTTTGCATTCTTGTTCAAGACACACTTAGATCTAAATTCATGTGATTTTTGGTTTTTCTTTCTGTTTTTAATTTTTTTTATTTAGTTAAAATTAATAAATTAATTTTTTTTAATTTAAATGATGACGTGGCATTTTTAATGCAAAATAAAAATTTTCATTATTATTTTAATAGTGTTGTTTGCTACATATGCAATTTCCGTCTCTGATGTAACCGCAAGAACAAAAACGAGACGCGTTTTTCAGGATAGAGACTCAAAGCGGTGGAAAAAAAGTTAGGGACCAAAGTGAGAATCACGTGAAAATGTAAAGACGAAAATGGGTTTTTTGCCATATATATATGTATATACACATACAAGTTCATTCTCAAAATATATATATATACACACACACTAGTTTGTAACCCCATACATATGCATGACTACATTTAAAAATATATAATTAGATATATAATAGATTATCACTAATTAGATGCATAATAAATATTCATATTTAAATTCCTGCATAAGATAAATGCTATTGATGGTCATTTTTATATTTTGTTAACCCTTAGAACAAAACCCTGTAGAAATATTTAAGAAACAATCCTTTCTTTTAATATAAATTTAACAAGCTCTTCGATTATTGCAATAAGTAATAAATACCTTCACCAAAATTTAGAAATTGCTATAAAATTATTATATTTAAAAATAATAATTATCTTTGAATTTGATGTTACCTTATATATAAAAATTAACAAAAATCCTCGATTTTTGAAGTGAATAGTAAATACTTTCACCAAAATTAGGAAATTGAATTGACACATGTCACAAAATTAGAGCTTAATTGAAATCCAATTTAGAAATCTAATTGAAGTTTCTCTTAGCTTTGGCTGTGAATAGTTACACTCCCTCACTTGAGGTTTGAGGGAGTGACACTCACCTCTAAACTTAAAAAGAAAAAACACCTTCTCTTTTTGATATTTATTTGACCAAACTCTGCTAAACTGATGTTAAAAATAGTGTACTAACTTGCCCTTTGGTTAAGGGAAAATTTCCAAAATTATCCTCCACTTATCCTTAAAAGTTTTTCTAAACCCAAAATATCGATAGTCATCCCTTCCTGCACATCTCTTTCCGCTTCTTTCAAAACCTAGATTGATGTTAAGGACTTATTTAATGCAAGATTCACAGTGACACATATATCTTAACTGGTCCCTTACTACCTCCCATCAAACTTAAATAATATCAATTGGTAAGCTGGGACTAAAAAATACTGAAAAAATTGGTTCACCAACATGTTTTTATAATATACTCTTTTCATTTTATTTTATGTGGATGCTCTTTTTACTAACTATAATTAAAATTTGGTAAAGAGAATCTTTTAAAATTTTGAAATTTTTTTTTACTAATATTAATGAAAAGGGGGAGTGTTATTTCCTTTAAACCTCATGGTATGAGTGTTTTTACTTTTCAAGTTTAGGGGTGAGTATCATTTCCTCAAACCTCAAGGAAGGGGGGTTTAATTTGCCCGTATATATATATGATGTGATGTGATGGTATAATAGATACTTAAATTTTGGGAAAAAAAAAGAAAAGAACCATATTTATTAGAAAAACGTTTGGCTCTAAGGGTCTATTTGGTTAGGCATTTTGGCAGCTTAAAATAGTGTTTTTAAAATCCAAAACTCTATTTTGCAATCACAAGTCCTCGTAACTTTTTTAAAACGTTCATTTTGAACTCAAAACACTCGTTTCCAACAGCTTATACAAACACACCCTAAACATGTTTTGAGCTATCTTTTCCAATAAATTACATGATCAATTATAAAATTATCAATGTGTATTACCTAAATAAGTCACATGACTATAAAAAAAGTCAGATAACTAAAATTATACACGCAGGAGTTGAGGGAAGGGGGCCATGGCCCCTTTTGACTTTTTAGAATTCCTCCCTCTCTCTTGTATTTTTGGGAAAAAAATTGTAAATGAAATTTAAATAATCCCCCCCCCCCCAACCTAGTTTTTTTTTTTTATACTATAAACATGTCATGCATTTATATAGTTAACTAATGCATTTTTGTTCAATTTTTTTTTTTTGAGAGAAAGAGTTTCAACTTATAGCATCCGTTCCGGATGATGCTCTTTATCATCAAACCAAGACACCAATTGGTTTTTGGTGTAGGTGGGAATTGAATCTCAGATTTCTTATTCAACCATTAGAGATTTTACCAGTTAAACTAACTGGAACCCACTTTATTCATTCTAATTACTCTTATATCATACACATTTCATTCAACAAAATGTATCTAATGTATACCACACGTAATTTAATTATGTTCTATGTTATTAAATTGCCTTGTAATTTAATTGTGTAACATTTTTATTAAATTGACTTGTATATTTTTAGATATGTCAAAACATACTCTCTTTTTTCTTTCTTTCCAAAGATAGGCTTACTTGATGCAAATTTGTTTTTAAGTAAAAAAAATGTATCATATGTTAAATCAAAATTTCAAATATTCTTCATATATAAGCAATAAATAAATATAATTGTAAGTTTTAATTAGTTCAACTGGTAAAATTTTTGATAGTTGAATAAGTGATCTAAAATTCAATATCTGACTACACCAAAAACTGATTGATTTATCGGTCTAATAATAAAGAATTATTATCAAGAACAGACGCTATAAGTTGGAACTAAAAATATATATATTTATATATAATATACGTATGAAAAATAAATACGATGCATACATACATACATATATATATATATATATATATGTGGATAACTTGGCCTCCTTAAAAAGAATTTATATAATTCACCACACTTTTCTTCTCACAATTTATAATCAAGGACATCAAATAATTATAAAAATTGGCGTAGAATTAGTTGTCAATCTTACCGTTTGCCCTTAAATAATAAAACATTCTGCCGAGGGCCGCGGAGAAACAATTCTATTCTATTCAGACGGTGACGTGATGAATTACCCAATCATGAAGAATGAAATTCTGGCCGTCGGATCTAATATGACGTTACAAATTACAGAATCAATTCTAACCAATACGATATATACACCTTTCTCTTCTTTTTTTTTTTTTTGAAAGCGATATATACATCTTTCTCTTGAACCAATGGGTTAATGACAGAAGAAGCAACAAAGAATTGAGTGGCCAAAACATTTAAATTAAAAAATCCCAAGTCCCACTTCCACTCCACGCTCCAAAAGTGGCAAAGTCGCATCACATCTCCCAACCCCAAATAGTAACACATTTATTGGGTCCCACCTTATCATTCGAAACTGCCGGATTTTGATGTTGATGTGAAGGTTTTTGTTTTTTATTCTATTTATTTATTTTACATGAATTTCAATTAATTCAATTATAAAATTTCTTAACATCAAATATTCAAGCTCCTTTACAAAAAATAAAAAAATTAATTAGTATTTTTAAATTTTACCATATTTAATTAATTTAAACAAAATTATTTATTTTTTTTCATTATATGGTGTTTGTATTTTATTTTGATAGGGGAAGGAGATACACTTGTCTGGTCTTGTCTTTGTGGTTGTATAAAAAAATATTGAGATACTGTTATTATAAGACATGTGTCCGTACTGTTCCAAATAGTGATTTGAACTTGAAAATAATTAATTATAATTCCATAATAGTGAGATGTAGGCCCTACACGGATTTGTGTGTTGAGAAGCATCTAAAGCACTTCTTTAAGTTAGGCATAGACGACTTTGGCTAGGCGGCTGAAGGAGCGATTATTACTAGGGAGATTTATTTTTATATTTTTATATTTTTTAAAATATTTTTAAAACAATTTTTTCTCTTCTTTTCGTGTGTATATTAAAAATAATTAGTATTCTTAAAAAAAATTTATTTAGCTTTTAATATTATTTTTATTTAAAGTCTATTTTTTTTTATGCAAAATAGCAAATTAAAATGAATAAATTTTATTATTCAATTACTATACAACTATAATAAACATTATCTACGAAGTGAAGCAACCAAATTCTAAAAATTTATGATTGAAATTTTTAATAAAATTACATAATTTAATACTTCAACATAAAATTTGAATATAAATTTATTTACTAGTAGGAGATTAATGAGTTCTTTCTTCATTTGTGTGTAGAAATTTAATGAATTCTACACTCTAAAACTAATAAAAACGAATAGTCATTGTCACATTCAATGAAAATATTTTTTTTTCTAGTTTTACTTTGATAAAAAAAATTATTTTTTATTTATTGGTGAATATTTCAGACTTAATTAATACCTCCAATTGGTAGATGGATATCTCTATTGGTGAAATTTCGGATGCCTCTTTCATTGGGGACCTTAAGCGGTTGCCTACCTGCTAAAATCTTAGGTGAGACCCAACATTGGTAGCAAATTACCTAAAGTAGGGCAAGAGGTGAATATGGGTAACCAAAACCAAAAAACACCTAAAAATATACTTGCATTAGAGCATTCACATAAACTTGTACAAAAATTTATTTTTTTAGCATAAGAACTTATTTTTTCTATTTTACATACTTCTCACATCATATTGTTTATATTGCATTACATTTTCATTAAAATATTAAAAATTTTAATTGTTTCTCTTTTTTCACATACAACTATCATTCACTATTTTTCTTTATCTTCATGACATGTAAAGAAAGAATAAAAAATGAAATGCAAAATGAATAATGTCAGTGTAAATTTAATTAGTTACAATAGCAACTAAACTTTGCATGACTTGATGTAAGTAAATTTTAAGTTTGTTGGCTAAAATATGGTACTTTTTCTATTATACAGTCACTAATATGAGCGCTCTTAACTTACCTATTTCCCTTCCAATATAGGTTTTAGCTACAATGGCTCACTATTTTAGAGAGTATTACTCATTCCCTAAACATTTTTATTATTATTATTATTATTGTTGTTGTTGTTGTTGTTGTTGTTGTTTTTGTGTCTTGATAACAGCGATAAAGTAAAGTGGGTGTTTTTAAAAGTGAGAGGAATAATAAAAAATTTATGAAAAAATATATTTAAATAAAATAGGGTTTAGAAGTAACCTAAAGTAAATGAAAAGAAAAAGTAATTAGCTAAAATAGAAAAAAGTATGTTCTTATTTTAAAATATGGAGAAAAATTAAGTAATCTGCTGCCAATACTTATGAGCTAATAACAACTTCTATCTTCCCTTCCTTCCCCATGGGTGGGTTTGCGTGTGTTTGCCGTTGGTTTTGTAACTTTGTACAATTTTGAGGGGATTTTTTTTTTTTTTTTTGGGAAAAAAATTTTTTGGAAGAAAATAAGGACGAAAACTTTTATAGAGTGTGTTAAGCTGGCTTGGGAGGAAGGAAAATAAATGGTGGGGTCCAAGTGTTTTCTCCTCAGACCCACCAAAATGTTTTCTCTCTAAAATATGTTCTCCCCAAAATTAGGAGAAAACTAAGTGGGCATGAATTTTTTATTGATCGATAAAAATGCCCCATGGGCTTCTTCAAGTTGCTTCCCCCCCCAAGGCAATAACGTTGGCCCCTACCCCACCCCCGCCCCCTTTGTTTTCCTCTTTCTAGGCGATAACGTTGCCAGTTGCTTTTTTTATTTTTATTTTTTTTAAGTCTTTTTTCTTTCTTTATATTTTTTAGGCCTTGGGTGTGATAGTTGTTTTTATTTTTTTAACTAGACGTCATTTTTTTTGGGACATGATTTTTATTTTTATAATAAATTTGGGTGATTGCTCTTTTTTTGTGTGGTTATTTATAACTTTTTTGTTTTGTTTTAATTATGCATCATTCTTTAACAAGGGTATATGAGTAAATTTATTTAAATTCATTTTTTCCATATCTCCACTTTTCCACTCCCAACCAAACAAAAAGGAGAGAAAATAAAATATTTTCTATCCTCCCACTTTTCCATCATCTCACCATTTTCTATCTTCCCACTTTTCCACCCCTCCAACCAATTAGACTCTTAGGGTTCTTATTCAACTCCACTATGAAATTTTTTAAATACCGTCCTTTAAAAAAAATAACTAGCCGTAATTTTTTTTTAAGAAAGAAAACGATATTTATTAAAACTAACAAAAGTCAAATAAATCAATCTGATAAATAGAAGTAACCTGTGGAGAAACATACTTCATCCCACAATAAATTCAGAAACAATAATAGCATGTCTAGCTAAACTATAAGCGACCTTATTACTTTCTCTCTTAACACGAGAGTAGCGTAATTGAAAGAAATCATAGGACAAAGATTTTGCTTTGGAAATTAAAAGACCATATGAAGATAGAGAAACATCCTCCTTAGTAAGAGCATCCATAACTACCTTAGAATCACCCTCTAGAGCCACTTGTGCAATACCCAGCTCCAAAGCAAACTCCAAAGATCTTATTGCAGCTAAGGCCTCAATTTCAACAACTTGAAATTCTTGAGGGAGTAGTTGAAAGAGAGAAAGAGGCAATAACCACCTTGAAACTCTCGAATAATGACTCCGATGCCGGACTTATTTTCAATAGCAAAAGTTACTCCGTTAAATTTTATTTTGAAACATGTCGAGGCGGGAGGTTGCCACAAAGCATGGGTCCATATTAATATTCATTATGGATGCATTTGGATCTGGCGTTTCTGGTGTTTCAGCGTTAGCATTTTGGGCATGGGACCCACGCTACAATTGCGAGGCACAAAAGACTCAGCGTTTCCTTCTTCTTCTTTTTTCTTTTTTTTTTTTTTTACCATTAATGTTGACTTTTCCCGTGAACAATGCACCCGTGCACTGTTCATGGGACCCACAAACATCATTTTTCAGCAACTTTTTTATTAAAAATGGATCCTACAGTACTATTCATACATTTAAAAATTATTTTGCTGCAGTATTTTCAATTTTCAGTTTTCAGCAATAAGTTATATCCAAACGGACCCTATAAGCCATAATCTGTGTGTGTGTGTGTGTTACCATCTCTAGGTACTATAGTAACAACCCTTCTAAAAATTCGTATTTATTTAGTTAGATCATTCAAATCAACTCATACAAAATTTTTTGTTTATTTCAGCATAAAACCTACATTTTCTATTTTACATAATCACTTTTAAAAAATACCCACATCATATCACCTATTCTAAATTCTATTTCATTAAAATATCAATATTTTTTTTTTTAATTGTTTCTCTTTTTCACATACAACAATCATCATTCACCTTCTTCCTTCATTCTCGCGATATGTAAAAATAAATAAAATAAATAAATACAAAATGAATAGTGTTAGTGTAAATTTACACAGCTACTAAGCAACTTTGCAAATTTACATATCTTTAACTTGAATAATGTGGGTTATTTTGGAACATAGATGTGTAAAATTGAGTCATTTTTCTATTTTTTATTGTCTGATGCAAATGCTCTAAGTGAAGTAAATTTGCACTTTGCTGCATAACTTTTTATCCCTTTTAAGAGTATTAGCATTTAGGGGGTATAAAATCCCCCAAATCACTATTTTAAACCATCAAACAACCAAAAGCAAGCATTAACCGGATTGCTATTTCTAAAAAAATTTGCAACCTAGCTACATCAAGTTGTTACTTTTAGAAAATATTGTTCATGGTCTGTAAACGTAATTTTTTTTTTATTAACCTCTCACTCACACTCTCTCTTCTTTATATTGTTCATGATTTGTAGATTTATATTATTTAATTGAATAGTTTATATTATGTTAATAAGTTGTATGTTAAAATAAAAACTGGGATGTTGGATGAATTATGAAATTCTATGATGAAATAGATAAATTAACTTTACTGAGTGCAAAATGGCAAATTTTTTAAGTGCTTAGATGCCAATACTCATAAACTTCTTAATTTCAATTTGAACCTGGGCTATTATTTATTGAGAGCAGGATATATCTCTCAGCGCATAGGTTATTGGTTTTGGGTCAAACTTAGTACAAAAAACACAATTCTTAAAATTGTGACTACATTGGGCTTTATCTTAGCTCACTCCTGACCCACAATGTTTTACTGTAGAATATGGATTGTGGAGAATGAACAGTAATAAGTTTCTTCAACCCATCCCACAGTAAATCCAGCCCAACATTCTGTGAGATTATCCAAGTCCACACAGATTCAAAAATACCTTCTGTGAAAGATTCCTTATAGTCTAGGCTGTCTAGCCTAAAATAATGAAAACATTTGGGGACCATGCGAGATGTATTGGGTCTGGGCTCAAATAATGGGGCCGGGCCCCACAGGGACTAGCCTATCCTTCCCTAGTTGGTTCGCATGACTTTTTTTTTTAGTGGTCATATTTTGTAGAAAAAAAATTGTATTTAATTATTTTATATATATATATATAATTTTTATTTTAAAAAATCTAATTTATAAGTGGATAAATCAATTTAAAAATTAATAGGAGAGTGGTCTTATTTTTTAGGCAATATTTTAGTAGGAGTTGGAGTTGCATTTTTACCGGATTGTCTTTTAGTTTTGTCTCTACTTAAACATAGGGTAGTAGGGACATTTTTGAACTAAAAAATGAGTTTTTACCGGATTGTCCCTTAATTTTGTTTCTATTTAAACATAGGACTATAGGAGCATTTTTGAACTAAAAAAATAGGAATCCAAACAGGGAAAGTCCCTTAAATAGTAGTATAGATAAACTGCAATATTCTTTTAATAAGAAAAGAAGCAAAACTACAAAATGTAAAAAGCCCATTCCAGATAATTTCAACCACGATCACTATTGTAACTTCAGGAGTTGATTATTATATATTATCATATCATTTTCTAAGAAGAATACTTGAGATACAAATTATTTTATCAAATTTTTTACAAACTGCTAATGTAGTGGATGATTATTAGTAAATGAAAATGACATATTAATGGTGGCATAAATGAAAACTAATAAAAGGTTAGTCACACCAACATTTTGTAAAAATGTTGTAAAATTGTTTGTAACTATAGCATTAAAATAACATTTATAGTAGTTTGACTTTTATGCATTTAATTATGAGTCTAGTTAATGGTACTCTAAGGATATTTGTTAATGAACTATATTAGGAAATTTTTAATATCACTTTTATGATAAATATAAAAAACTGTTTAAAAAATCAATTACAGTACTTTTTTTCCCGAGAAAAAGTTTTTAAAAACTTCTTAAATCAATTCTATTAGGATATCCATTAATATTCTCCTTCATATTAAAAAAAATCCGATTAACGTGTGCCTTTAGAGCATTTGTTAATGAAACATTTTAGGAAAAATTTGATAACAATTTCATAGGAAATATAAAAAGCTGTAAAAAAAAATCAGATACTATTTTATTTTTCCATAAAAAAATTTCTAAAAATATTTCCTAAGCCAATGCCCTATGGGCATTTGTTAACTTTTTTCCTTTTATAAAAAAATTGAGTTTTTGTACATCTAATTTGGGAAATTTAGGGTATGTTTGGTAACTATTTTTTCCCCTTATTTTCTGTTTTCAAAAACAATTTTTTATTTTTGAGACTAAAAAACTTGTTTGGCAACTCAAAATGGGCAAAAAACAAAAAGTATTTTCAAAATTCAATTTGTGAAGGAAACTGAACATGTAAAAGACTATTTTCAGTTTCTAATTTTCAAAAATCAATAAAAACACGCATTTAATTTAATGAATCTGTTTCATTTAATGAGTTAACATTAAAGTTCAAATCCTAGTAACGACATATTTTAGTATTTTTTATTTTTTCTTATAAAAACTATCTTTTTAATTTCAACTAACCAAACATGTTTTTGATTTCACAAATACAAGAAAATTGTTTTTTCTTTATATTCCAAAAAATAAGTTTTTGAAAATATAAAACAAAAACTGTGACCACACATAACCTTAATGTCTCTCTGCGTCCAATTTTTTTTAGGTATATGATGCTTTGAAATTCTAATGTCTGAAAAAGTAACTATTTTTCTTTTTTGGGTTAAAAAAATTTGAGAGAGGTCAACCAATGTGGCTTACCTACTTAGGTGTAATGATAATAGCCCATAACCTCTCCCGGTCAAGACCTCATTTTGATTAAGTATAAGGAGCACCAACAATTCTTCAATGGGGAGGGAGGGGTGACTCCAACCCAAGACACTTAGACACTCTACATAATAAAGTCTTGTTGGCCCAAGGCCCTAGCCACTAGGCCACCAATAGCATTGGTTCAAAAAAGTAACCATGTTTACATTTGCTTTGGTTATAAATCTGATAACATTCCTAAGAATGTAGGACTCTTGATAAGAAATATGTCCCACGTGGTATCCTCTCATTTCAAATAATAAAGAGTTTCATTAATTTAAATTTTTAAGATCCATCATTCATGTAAAAAGAAGAAGTGTCATTTAGTTGTACTTTAAAAGTACCTAATCATTTTCCCAAACCTAAAGGAAAATAAGTATGAGTACATCTTATTAAACCAAGTGTTCCATTAATATAAAATCATCCTCTAGTTCTTCTATACGCTGGCAAAGGCTACGGAAGCTCAAAGCTCCAAGAAGAATTAAAATGTTGCTTTGGAGGATTAGTTCCAATTCCTTACCTACTACTGCAAAGAACCTCCTAAAAAAAAAACAATTGGCATTGGTGATCCAAGTTGTGCTCTTTATGGGTTTGAGTCTTGTGCACATTTTTTCTTTATATGTCCTGTTGCCAAAGTCATTTTGTTTGCAAGTAAGTGGGGCATGAGATTTGATCTTTGTCCAATAAATTCAAATGAGTACATTATTAAGTTGGTCCTGGACCTTTCTACCTACCTTTTAGGTGCTCATCATCACGAGGAGGAAGCTTTTATGTATTCACTACATCTGGCTTTCACCTTAGACTCTATTTGGAGTTTGAGGAACCAATATGTGCATAGTAATATGCAGGTGGATATTAGGGTCATCACTCATCACTAACAACATAGATAGCAGTAGGGACAGACCCAGGATTTCTAGTTAGGAGGGATAGAAGTTTAAATAATAAAAAAATCATGAAAATCTAAATAACCATCTATTTTGTATTAATAAATAAAATTATCAATTCTTATACATTATATTTTAATCATATATGAAAAGAGAACTAGACGTTCTTTTAAAACAAAAAAATCATCAATGATTGAATCTCATAGAACAAGTAATTATAATTACCAAGTAAAGATGAATATAAGAATGCGAGCAATATGCAGAACACATTAATTTTAAATTTTTTACTTTTCTAAAGGTATAAATTCAATACTATATTGTTGTTTTGGGCATTTTTGGGTTGAGTTTGGGGTTGATCTGTGTTGTTGTTTGAACATTTTTTTGGTATAAAGGGCCAAGATTTTATAGAGGGGGGCAGGTTTAATTTTCTTGGATCTAACTTTTAATTCAAGCCTACTATATATATATAAATAATTTTTTTTCTCCAAATCTCAATGGGGGGGGGGGGGGGGGGGGGAGGCAAATGCCCCCCCAAGGTCAAACTATAGAGCCCTGTTTCCGGATAGCAGAGTCAAGGAATATATTTTGGTTATTGCTAATGAGGAATCTAAGGCATTGAATAGAGTTGAAGAACTCGAGACTTGGCAACCCCCCACCTACAAGCATGGTCAAACTTAATGTGGATGCGGTTATCTTTGATAAGTTAATTGCTTTGGCACTGGCAGTGTTGGAAATAGACAGTTCTTGTGAAGTGCTTAAAGTTTGGGCCAAACTACACAAAGAGTGCTCCCCTTTGCCTAACAAAGAAAGATCTGGATGCAGGTTGTCATAGGAATAAGTCTTGTGCCACATAAAGTGGCACAACAAATGCCACAACTCACTCATGTGGCGAGTTGTGGTTGGTGGATCTACCCCTCCACAAACCACAACTCGCCACATGGGCGAGTTGTGGCATTTGTTGTGCCACTTAATGTGGCACTATAAGGACTCTTGTCATGGAAGGTAATGCTAAAGTATGTCTTAACAATCTTATTGTAAAGGGTGTACCAATCAATTGGTCTATTAGCACTATTATTTGTAATTCCCTTGAACTTAGCAAGTCTTTTTTCAGGTGTAAGTTTAGTTGGGTTGGAAAAATACTTAATTTTTCAGATCACACTACCACCAAACTTACTGTTAGGCTTAAAAGCCAATGCTATTGTTATAAGCATGAAGCCCCAAGAATTATCTTGGATGCTTGTAAGGTTGATTGCGTTGTTGTAGACTTCTCTTTTTGATTTAATGAAGTTTCAAGGTATATAAAAAAAGTATCATATAATTCATTTCTTTTTTCCATATCCCTAGTCTCCACCAATTCTTTCAGAATGCTCACCATTCTTTCTAATATTGACAAGTAATAGTTATTGAAATATCAAGAATTTTATAAGCTAGTGACACGTCCACAGAGGAGAAGCGACGAGATTAAGGGAGGGGAGGGGACAGTTGCCCCTAGCCCCACCCAAAATCTACTGATATAATGTTTAGTTATATATCCTAGGATGCAAGTTTATAACTTCATATAATGTTTAGTTAGTATCATTATGGATTATAACTTTATATAATTGTATTTTTAGGATGAATGTTTATGTTTTGAGAGTAGGATGAATTTTTATGTCTGGCTAGTGTCTTCGTAGACTCTTTGTGGTTCTCCTTTAATTTCGTGTTTGTAAAAACTCTATCTGTTTGTTTTAGTAATGAATCTCCTTTTATGCTTAAAATAATAAAAAAAAGGAAATTTATTATTAATATTCTGTGAATCAATACTGGATAGTGGATAATTAAAACCACCACACTTCTGATGAGCTCAATGCAATGCGTGCAAAATTTTGGTGGGGACAAGCTGGAAATGATAGGAAGATTCATTGGAAAAGCAGGGGTAAATTATCTCAGCCTAAGAAAGAGGGCAGGATGGGGCTATGTTAGTAAAGCAAGGTTGGAGAATGCTACATGACCAAGATTCACTTCTTTTCCAATGTTTTAAAGCTAGATATTTTCCACAGTGCCACTTCCTAGATGCTGTTGAGTCACCCAATAACTCTTACATATGGAAAAACATTATGGCAACAATGTCTATCCTGAAGAGTGGATGTTGTTGGAGAGTAGGAAATGGGTTATATCCATTAGAGTACATAAGGAAATATGGATTCCATATCACCCAGCAAATAAAGTTCTCTATCTGATGCATGAGGATGATGAGGAGTGGTGGGTTCTAACCTGGTAATCTGGTAGACCCAAATTTGAATTGGTGGAGACATGATCTCATCATGGCAAGCTTTCATAGGGAAGGTGCCGAGGCCATTTGTAGAATACCACTAAGTTGTAGGTCTGTGTCTGACTCAGTTGTATGGCTTTTTTTTTTTTTTTGCTAAACACAGTTTGTATGGCTTAATAATAAGAATGGTATGTATTCGGTTAAATCCGGGTACCATGTGGCAATGAAGGTGTTGAGAGAGAGAATTTGCTTTAAAGGTCGAGGGGACCAACTGGCCAACAGCTATGGAGAAATCTTTGGAAACTTCGATTTCCTAATAAAAATCAAGGTTTATGGATGGAGAGCATGCAAAGAAATCTTACCAACCCGTGTGAATCTTGTGAGGAGAAGAATCATTTCAGATAATGTCTATCAATGCTACAAAAAATTTCCAGAGTCTAGTGTACATGCGCTTTGGGAGTTACTCATGATGTGTGGGCTACGAGCTCTATCTGTTTGTAGAAGTATTCAAATGATCAACATGTCATCTTTCATATATTTTAGAATCTTTTTGAGAGGCTCTCTATAGCTGAGTTTGAACTATTTCTTATTCAAGCATGGTTCATTTGGAATCAAAGGAACTATTTCTTTTCAAGATTTGTTTTATGTATTTTTTTTTCTTAAAGTTTTAACTTATGGCGTTCACTCTTTCTCTTTATTATTAAACCAAGATATTAATCGGTTTCTTATGTAGGTGGGAAATAAATCTCAGATATCTTATTTAACTATTATATGAGCTAACTGGAACCCACTATTTCTCTTTTCATTAATACTTTAAAGAAGCACAAGTATTGATCAAAAAGGAAAACGAAAGTTTATTATTATTTCCTTTAAAGTGATAAAAATTTATCTCAAATTCATAATGTAATAATTCATTCTTCATCTGCAAAAATTGTGTATAAATAATCAAATATAAGAAAAATTACGTAATAAATCTGAATTTTTTTTTTTTTTTGGAGAAAGAAATTTAATACTGTTTTTAAGTTGATGATAAAATTTCAAGTGCATTCACGGTTTATTTAAAAAATATTACAAGTTAATCAAATTCACACAAATTGTACTTGAGATTTGTAATAGACAAACATTAAACACAATATTAGTAATATGTTTTTTTAGATCTTTTTTGTATTAAAATACATATTAGTATTAACATGAACGAATTATTATTTAAATTGGTCTCAAGTACTCACATGAACATATGTGCATTTGTACATCGCTTATAAATTTTGTTTTCCTTGAAATAAAATCGTAGTTCCGCATTTACATGTCGGACTCTCCCTAGAATCATGAGATATTGAGGAAGGCTCCTTTTTGAAACTTTCCATTTAATCAAGAAGGTGACTTCTCCACACAAAAAACAAAAAAATGAAAAAAAAAAAAAAAAAAAAGGTTACTTTGTCTTTAATAGGAAGATAACATAAGATACGTTACAAAAAAAAAAAATAAAAAAGAGTAACGTAAGGAGGCAGAGGCAGAGGCAGAGGCAGAGAGGCATTATTTTAGCCTCCAAAAATGGACCAAGTTCACATTGCAGGTGTAGCCGTGTTGAAAAGTAGGTGTCTACTCTACCCTACTGTCCACTCATTTTTTAACAGGAACGGTCCGCTGATTTCTGTCACACCCCCATAAAATTAAAATTAAAATTATTGAGATGGTAATTTTGTGAACACAACAGGGATTTTTCTGTACTTTTAAAACACCGTCTTCGATCATCGGTTCTCTCGTAATCATCGATTTTGCATGTCGACATGTCGTAAATCGAAGATGCACATAACACGTGTTACATTGGATTTTTTTCTTTTTTCTTTTTCTTTTTGAGAAAAGTGCTATCGTGGGATTGATTTGCCAAAAGGCCCAAAACAGAATCTGCTAACAAGAAGACGAGGTCAAAATGGTCGCTATGATGTATATATACACGCATGTAATTTCATTACTTTTAGTTTATAAATAAACAAACTTTTATTTTGGAACTTTTAAGTAGATAACTATCTCTAGTAGGGTGCTCGCCAAAATGCTCAATTCTCACTATTATACTTTTTTTTTTTTGAGAAAGAAATCTCACGATCATATTTTAACTTAAACTAATGAATAGAGATATATTAACCTGCAAGTCAATTCTATTACTTTTGCTAGAAGTCTATTAGTTTAGAGTTTAGTTTACTATATATATTTATGTTATAGTTCATTGAAATACAAATTTTTATACTACATTCTTATATAATAAAAATATAACCCTTAAGGGTTTCTTTTGTGGATATGGGCTATAATGCTGAGCTATGGAACCCTCCTGTGTTTAGTGTTTTTATTTTATGCTTCCATCTTCCGTATTCATTCAAGCATATTTAACATAAAATATATCATAACTAATAGTTGGTATCAGAGCCCAGTTGGCACCAGAAACTAGTTTCTCTTTCTTTGATTAGAATACTTTGATTATTATCTTGATCAGTATGCTCTGTGATTTACAGTTGCCACGATAAGTGGATCATCTGTATTCATCACATCAGAATACTAGATTTGATAATCAAGTAGAACATTAAGGGGTTGCTCTTAATGTTTTAAAGAACCTAGTTTTCCTGAGTTATCTTGTGGACGTGTAAGGCTAGAAGTGGCGTTTGTGTCCTGTTAGGTCTTAGGTAAACAGTTCTTCCCTCAAGAAGCTATCACGGCTAGTTCATCTGAAGCAGTTATTGATACCACTATACCTACTTGTGACCTTTCTCTTTATAAGTCCACTGTAAATAGGTTAGACTACTTGTATGAAATCTCCCACGTACCTGAAGATAGTTAAATTCCTATTACAGATTTTCCTATTGTAAATCCTTACACTGTGTTTGATAAACCTCAAAATTCCTTCAAAAAATCCATAAAAAAGTTTTTAGATTCTTCGCATCCTTCTATTGTCAATGAATATGTCCAGACCTCCAAGTTTGACCAGTATAAAATTTCAGCCAGTAAGAATGAAAATTTTATCACCCTTGCCCTTTCTAGAGAGTTTGTAATCCCATGGCAAAAACAAGGATACACACATCTCCATTTTGGTGCAGTTAGGTTAGCACTAACCTTCCATGGAATAAAGGGACTCCCTATAGCCTCTAGAATCTCACTCCTTGATTCTAAGTTTTTGGAATATCATAATGCAGTCATTGGAACTGTTTAGATTACCTTAAATGCGGGAACAGTTTTTGTTACACTCTTCCCCAACTTCAATATGTCTCTCAAGGATCCTCACATTTGTGATGCTCTTAAGGTGCAAGTTTATATCACAGGAGCTTCCCAGGTGCAAGATACTTTTGCTGCCACATTTCATTATCAGCTAGCCTACAAACTTCAAAATCATGCTTTTGACATGGCAGTTCCGAAGATGGCCCAATCCAATGATGCTCTATTAATCCAAGTTGATCCAGGCATGACGCCTATGTGCACATTTGTTCCAAGACAATTAAACAGATAACAGATGAATTCTCTCTTTCTAGAATCATGGATTACGAAATATAAAATGCTCCATCAGATGATTAAGCCAATACAGTCTAATAATCATTTCTTTGTCAAAAAAGCAAATGGTGACGTTGAGATTAGATTCTTGACAACCACTCCAGAAAAGAAGGAGGTCATGGTCCTTCCTACCTAAATTGCAATTATCCACCCGATGTCATATGAGGGCCTAGAGGGTCTTCAAATCAAATCATTCCTAGAAGATGGACAGCTTTGTTATGAAGGAAAATCATCTTCTGGTCATATATGGTGAGATGTTTTGACTATGCCGATTGCCAAAAAGAAGAAGTTTTTGAAAAAAATCATTCACGAAGAAAGAAAAAGTCCTCCCAGCAGATTCTTAAAGAAAGATATAAGGCAAGAGATCCAAAAGTTGACATTCTTGAAGAACCTTCTGGAAAGTTTGACTATTATATTCTCTATCCCCGAAACAAGAAACAAACTCTTCCTTATTTTTCTCCATCTAAAGAAAATCATAGCCAAGACCAGAAACCTCCATTGATCCCATACTATCAGAAAGTCCTCCCCCAAATACCAAAATGTCAATCTAAAGCTATCGGTAAAACCCATATACAGAAACCCTTACCTTGCTACATGTTTGACCATGCTTCACCCTCTTATTCACAAAATTTTCCTCTTCTTGAAAGTTTTGACCATCCCCAAACCAACACCAAACATGTTTGGAAAATCAAAAATCTTGCTGGAAACAATCCAGATGGAACCAAGAAACAGGTTTCCTCCGCTGAAGTAACTTTAAATTGGCAAGTAGAAAATGTTGTGGCACAAAACCAAGTCCTTTTATAGATTCTTGATAATCAATTAAAGATGGCTGAAGCAGTTACTCATACCTTCTCATCCTTAAATTCTCTTATTGAAGACTTGAAGAAGAAAATACAGATAGTTGAGCAAGAATTGTCAACCATTGCTTCCACAGTAAAAGACTTGTCTGTTTCATTCCCTCTCATTGGGCAAAAAGAAAAAGAAAGAAAGCAGTTGTTGGTGCAACTTCAGTCTATGGAGAATTTAAGGAAAGAGGTTCCCCAAGCTCTTCCAATGCAAGTCTACATGCTCTATAAACCTCACCAAACATTGTATAAGGATTTGTCCATGCCTCCAGCCTCACCATTCTCCCCAGTTTCTCCTTACCAAAACCTCCAACCATTAACCATGACACATCCTGATCATAACCCTTTTAAACCAAGCAGAATCTTTCTTAGTATAACATGTTCAGCACCACTCCAACTAGAACCTCAAACCAAACCACAAAATGAACTCTCTTTCATGAAAAAGGACAAAGAACCATTATACCAATCTCCAGACCCAACTGTTGGTGCTTCTAAACCTCCAGATATGAACATGTTGGCTATCGACCCTGACCCTCCAAACCCAATTTCATATTTCTCAAATCCCTTACTCTTCAAGATCTAGAAGAACCTTTTGTGCTCCCAGTCATTGATGGCACGAATCTAGATTTATCTGATCTTGGATTAGAAGGAGTACTTATGACAGATCCAAAGGTAGAAGAAGATGATGATGTTCTTCACCCTAAGCAACCCCCCCCCCCCACCACCAATTTTTCCTCCACTACCTTTAATCCCTGATTACCAAACAAGATTAACCTACTCGTCAATCACAGATTCAAAACACTTGTTCACCATTGATAATACCCCCCTTCAAAGTGGCATGATGAGATTTTTAACATGTATTCATGATGCATAGCTGAACTTCAGGCTCCAAATAACACCATTGCACAAATTATTGCCAAATTTGTTGCAAGACTTACAGGAAGATTAAGACAATGTTAGATCAACCTTAGAGAATACAGGCAAAGACAAGCAGCCTAGTGTAACACTCTAGAAGACTTTTTCACAATCATTCATAGTGAATTTCTTGGCTCTATGGCTTATTATACAGAGGTGGCAAGAGAAGAACTTTTACTAATGAAATGTTGCACATTTGAAAGGAAAGATTTGAAAAAACATTTTGACAGAATGTCAAGCCGGTATTACTTTTTTAATGGTATGGATGATGTCAACTCTAAGCACACCTTTTTGAACTCTTTTCTAGAACCATTAGGAGATGAAACTCTTCGTATGATGAACCTTCAAAAAATAACTCTGCAACAAGCTTCTTTGGGAGAAATCTACTAGCATGTGCTTATTGCTCTTGACAAACTCTGCAATCAGAGAAAGTTTCTTTCATAAATTGACAAGGTCCATAGCAAGCTCAAAGACAACTGTAAAAGAAAAGATTTGCAAATAAAATGCTATGACAAAAGTTGTGCTTGTCTAACAAAAAAGAGAGATCATTTCAAGAGGTATTCTTGGAAGAAAAGACACTATGCAAGTCAAAAGAAGAAGTCCTTCAGGAAAAAGAAATGAAAGTTTCTCAGAAGAAAGCAGTTCGAAGGAAAAACTTCAAAAGTCTGTTTTATATGCAGAAGACCAGGTCACTTTGCAAAAAATTGTCTAAAGAAAGAAAAAGCAGCAAAGCTTCTTGAACAAGCCCAAATTTATGCAGATGATACCTCATTCTCAGATGTAGAATCACTCTTTTCATTGGATGATAATTACTCTCTCCAAACTTTAGCAGTTATGGCTTATTCTACCTTTAAAGATGATTCAGAATCAGATGACTCAGACCCAGAAATCCAAACCATTTACACATCCCAGCCTATTATAGCCCCCTTAACCAGCCCCACACTCATAGCCCAAGTGCATATTCTCCTTGATATTTATTCCAGACCCATTTCCGTAATAGCCTTATTTGATATAGGAGTAGCGGAAACAATTCTCCATCCCAAGATATTACCTAAACAATTTTGGCTACCCCATCATTAGATGTTCAAAGCAGTAAATGGAGAAACATTTTTGATCACCTTAAAAAGTAAACCTATCTTTATTAGGCTATGTCCAACCCTTACCATTAAACACCAAGTCCTTGGCTCCCCTCTCATAGGTAGAGACCTTCTTATAGGATTTGATTTCTTTCATTAGATTTCTAGCCTCAGATGGTCATCAAAAGAACTTTTGCATAAACAACATCTTCTCACCTGGACCCAAGTACCTCATTTATTCACAATAGACCCTTTTGACTCTTTGAGACTCCAGATTATTAAAGAATGTTGTGCGACTACCCACTCTGAATTCCTCCTTAAAAATCCAAATCCTTTGTGTAAAAATTCATCTTTCTTCATAAACCTACCCTTCAAAAAGAATGAAGATGTTAACCCCACAAAAGCCAGTCACAGAGGGATGAATCCCGAACATTTGACCTTGGCTAAGCAAGAGTTATCCACTCTTCTTTCAAAAGGCCTCATTGAACCTATAACTTCTCCATGGGCGTGTGAAGCTTTCTATGTCAACAAACATGCTAAGCAAGTTCATGGAAAACTCAGATTGGTAATCAATTACCAAGATCTTAATCATTTCTTTGCAAATGACAAGTTCCCTTTACCAAACAAAAGTGCTTTCTTCCAGCATCTTTCTCATGCTAGGATATTTTCAAAGTTTGATCTCAAAGCGAAATTTTGGCAATTAGGAATCAATCCAAAAGAAAGGTACAAGACAGCATTTTACATTCTAGACCACCATTATCAATGAACTGTTATACCTTTTGGTCTTAAAAAAGCTCCATCTCAATTCCAAAAAGCAATGGTAAAGCTGTTCCAGCCACTTTTGACATATGCACTAATCTATGTTGATGATATCCTCCTATTTTCAAAGGATGCAGAATCCCATGAAAAATTGCTTACTGAATTCTACAATTTAGTAAAAACTCAAGGGATAATACTTTCAGAAAAGAAAATGGTCATAGGAGCATCCTCTATAGATTTTTTGGGAGTAAACATTTCAGATGGCAAATATACTTTGCAGCCCCATATAGCGGTTTCTCTTGAAGAATTTCTAGATAAGCTCACAAGTAACAAATAGATACAGCAGTTTCTTGGAGTTGTAAACTACATGTCAGATTTCATTCCAAAAATCTCCAGATACAAGAACTATTTAACTCAATTGTTGAAAAAATCTCCTATAGATTGGAATCCAGTTCATATAGAAGCAGTCCAACAATTGAAAAAGTTAGCAGAAAAGCTCCCCTCTTTACAGATTCCAAGACCAGACAAACAAATTCTGCAAACAGATGCAAGTGATGAATATTGGGCAGCAGCTCTCTCTGAAGAAGTTGATGGCAAGAGAAGTATTTGTGGTTATAAAAGTGGTGCATTCAAGTCTTCAAAGCTACATTATCATTCTACTTTCAATGAAATTTTGGCAGTTAAACATGGAATTGAAAAGCTCCAGTTTCACTTTCTTGGGCATAATTTTCTAGTAGAAATGGACATGTTCTCATTTTCTAAAATGCTTCAGTTCAAAAGAAAAATGCTTCCACAACCTCAGCTACTTAGATGGTCAAATTGGTTTTCACAATGGTCTTTTCAAGTCAAACACATCAAAGGTAAAGATAATCTTATCACTGATTACCTTTCTAGAAAACCTCTAGTCCATACCACCACAATCATTCCTCCACCTTTATGTGTATACCCAATCACAGATCCATCCTCATCCTCAGGCTCTTCTTCAACCCCTAATGATATTCTTAATATGATAGAAACCCTTTCCCGAGAAATAAAATACCAAATAAAGACCTTGACCCTTGAAGTTAGATCTAAAAAAATCATTAGAATCATCCATGACTATCTTAAAGAGCATCAGTGTCATTTTCTTGCTATTTTCCCAGATATAGATGAACCACGAAAAACCCTTTTTGCCTTTTGGATAACCAATTGGACAGTTGTACATTACCTTTACATGTGGTACTTACTCAATGAGTATTACTTGTGTCTCTATTTTGAACCAGAATTTTAGTCATATATTTTCCCTTGTGAAAATAAATACTTTATCAAATTCTAGTTTGAAATCTTGAAAAATGATGCTCATAATGGTGAATGGTACAAGTATTCCAAAATAGAGCACCCACACTTTGGCCAAACAATTACTTCTACCTGTTTAGTGGTTAAGCTCAATTCCAAAAATAATGTGTGTGCAGAAGGAGTCCTTCACCCTGCAGACATGCATTGGGTAACTGATGTTGATGGTACTCTTCATCCACACATAGATGTGTCTTGGATATCTTGCCACTATTCCCTCACAATGGCAGAATCCCTTAACCAGGGAATCCTACCTGAGATAGTGCTAGCAGATCCAGATGTATGTAGACAGCAAAGGCCACATGAGGGCCATTGGGAAATGCCTAATTCTTTGATTGGACATGATGATCTTTACTACCATAACCATGATTCAGATGCTGACGTTGATGAAGAATGGTTCCAAGGAAGAGACGGATGAGACGATTAGATATTTTCAACACTTAAAAAAAAAAAAAAAAAGAGTTCCAAATTTGTCTTTGAGCATATGCATTTTATCTTCCAGAAGACTTTATGACCACTAGCCAACCATAGCAGACTTTTTCTTGTAGATAGTCTCTGCTTTCTTTGCCAGACGTTGGTCCAATCCAGGCTCCTATTGATTTATTGCGACACTTGACAACCATGCAAGGGGTTCTTGACTTCTTATCTCCTCCCCCCAGATAACATCAATCTGGTGGTCAACAACATATCCGGAAGAAGATCACTACTGAATCTGGACCCTTGTCTCTAGATGACATTTGTCAATTCATTTTCACGTTCCCTACTTTCTTGGACATTTGTCAAGGATCAGCCAGCCCCTACCATTTGCTGTAGAGACTTCTTATCCACTGATTGTAAAATATTTATGCTACTTATTGTGTATAAATAGGCCTCAAGTATCTTTGGTTCAGCAGAGATAGAGAGCGAAGCCAATCTTTGTAATATATGTTTTAGTTTCTCTTATGCCTGATGTAAAAAAGCTGTTGAACCTAATAATATCCCTTAGTTTGTTATATCTTATTCTGTGTTCCATTCCTTATGTTCATGTTATCTGTTATACATTCTTAGCAATATATGCCATAAACTAGTTGTAGTAACCTTATTATAATCTTTTTACACTCCCTTTGTTCGGTCTCTTCGTTCTTATTAATCATAGTTGGTATCAAGAATCTATTCTCAACTTCACCATTTGCTTTCTTTTTTTTTATAAAGAAATGATTATTAGACTATATTGGCTTAACCACTTGATGGAGCATTTTATATTTCGTAATCCATGATTTTGGAAAGAAAGAAGTCATCTGTTCTCTGTTTAACTGTCTTGGAACAAATGTGCACATAGGCGTCATACCTAGATCAACTTGGATTAATAGAGCATCATTGGATTGGGCCATCTCCAGAACTGCCGTGTCAAAAGCATGATTTTGAAGTCTGTAGGCTAGTTAATAATGAAGTGTGGCAACAAAAGTATCTTGCACCTGGGAAGCTCCTGTGATCTGAACTTGCACCTTAAGAGCATCACAAATGTGAAAATCCTTGAGAGACATATTGAAGTTGGGGACATGTATTCATGGTGCATAACTGAACTTCAGGCTCCAAATAACACTGTTGCACAAATTACTGCCAAATTTGTTGCAAGACTTACAGGAAGATTAAGACAATGGTGGATCAACCTTGGAGAATACACGCAAAGACAAGCAGCCCAGTGTAACACTCTAGAAGACTTTGTGGTGCGGTGCGTTTACTTCATTTTGGGTAATTTTAGTCAATGTCAAATATTAGTTATGATATATTTTATGTTAAATATGCTTGAACGGATATGGAAGACTATAACACATCAACTCAGATGATTTGTCTTGATCATGGAAGTGGAGAATTCTAGTTAATGTGTTGATGTGTTTTAAGAGTTAAGACATATTGAGCTGGACCACAGTGAGATTAATTATTCAATCAACAACTGTCACCTGAATAATTAATCTCACAATTTCTAATTTCATAGACTCTTAATCTTGAAAGGATAGTGAATCCGATCATGAAATGGAGGTTACTTTGATATATCATGAGTGAAATCTAATAATTACGATCAAAACCTCAATATGTTGGGTAACCACACGTAGTGTTGAGGGAATCCATATTCTCAAGATGGAATCCATAATCTCTTTTGTAGAGACATGAAATATTCCCTTGAAATAAGTTTAATAGGAATTGGTTATTCAGGGCACCCACTTTAGTAAGGAGTTACTAAAGCTTATATTTATTAAAATTGGATTTCAATAAATGTGAATAACTAAAAGATTAAACCAAGTACTCAAAGATAAAATAGTTGTTTACAAAGTGACAATTTAAGGCCTTGAGTGCAATTATATTTAATTTATATAATGGTATTAAATATAATTAATGATAACTTTGAACTTGTCAAGAGTTGACAGAAAAGCCTAAGGGCTATTGGAGCTAAAGTCTTATTTGTTCCCTTTGGTCCCATCTTAAGCCACAACTAAAGCCCAATTGGGTAGGCCCAAAAGGCTAACCCAATTAGATAATCAATTTTTATTTAATAAGAGTTATTGAATAAAGTAACTACCAAGGTAGTTATAATGTACGTATGATGAAAAGAAAGAAAACAGTTTTTCTTTACAAGGAGAAGAAGAATGATTTTTCTTTGAGAATCAACGTACACAAAGACTGATTGAGAAACCACACTTCTTGGGCATTATGTGGAATTGAGATGAAGATTAAAGGTATTCTCAAGTCTTGGTTTTGAATTTCACTACATCAAGGTATGCTTTCTATTCTTTGTTCTAGAATTCAAGGTTACATGTTATCTCTCATGAATGAAGTAGATCCGTGATTGTTGCTTCCGCTGTGTTTTGTACGAGATGTAAAACCAGATTTTCCAACATGGGTTAAATCAATCTAGCCCAAAATTTTGAAAAATGTCCTAATCTAAAACTGACCAAACTACATTGTAATACATTGCATTGCATATGTTATCATAAAATTGAGGAGCACTGCAATTATAGTTGTGACCAAACTACACTGTATAGTACAATGGTAAAAATGAACCAAAACCACACTAAATTGTACCTTGAACACCTCTACTAACATCACTTCAATTAGCCATAATTTTTAGTTTGTATGGGCAACTTTTACATGTTGTTAGTGGCAAAGTCAGAATTTGATCTTATATGACAAAAATATATAGACAAAGGCACACATACATGCACTTGCACATTAACAAGGCCGACTTAACAAATTTAGGGGCATAAGGTGAAGACTTTATGTTGGGCTTCTTTTTTATATTTAAATTTTAATTAACTAAAATTTATTTAACTTTTGATACTTTTTTTTAAAAAAATTTAATATGTATTTCTTGTCTTTTGAGATGCAAATTTATTAATTAAGTTTTTACATTCAAGTTCACTTAACATGATTTATAATAGAAATTATTAATGAATAAATGAAACAAGATTTATAATAGAAAAATATAATTTAACTAAAATAAAAGTTAATGTATAGAACAATAGAACTATCAAAAGTAATATTTTAATTTTACTAATTGACATAATCACTTTATACTCTAAACAAGTATATATTTTATTTTAAATTAATACATTTATTAATCATACAACTCAATAAATTAATACTAATACAAAATAATTATTCTAAATTCATATTTTCAATATAATAGCTTGTAACGGCTAAAAAGCGAAATTTCAACTTAGTCTTAAATGATGATTTCACTATTTGCTATCATAATAAATTTCTTTAGAGATGGTAAGTCAAGTCTGCTTTATAATATCCAACACAAAGACTAAGAAGGCTTATGACATAGAGTTGAATGAGAAATGGTATTGATTTCATTAACATACATCTTGAAAGCTGATTAAGACAAGCACAAGTGTTGGTCCTCAGGTCTAGTCCGAGGATAAGGTTACCAAAATGGATGAACTCTCTCTTTCTCCTTTTTTTTACTCCCTTCCTTCCTCTTATCTAGATCTTCTTCTTGCTTTTTATATCCAACTACAAGGCATCTGGATCCTACACTTGGAGGGCTGGGATCGCACCCTTAGAACTATTGTCTCATCCAGAACATACTAGTAAGCTTTACACTAAAATCTTAGTTGTGCCACCACTGTTCATGGTCACTTCCTCATTAATGCGGCTAGAAGAGTGGTTGCCTTGTATTTAATGCGGAGGGAATGGCTTCTATACCCTTCTTTTTCATCCTTTTCGTGTTCCGTGTCAAGTTTTCTTTCTTGCCTTTCTGGCAATTTAGCTCTGTCTCCTTTATACAACTAGTGCTCGTCCCTCCAAGGTTTAAGGTATGTCCTCAGAGTCTTTATCAAGTAAGTTACCCCAATCCCTCTTCAAACCACGATATCATCGCCCTAAATCACCTTTTCGGACTTTAGTTCCTCAAAAATAACCTTAACCGCCTGATTACCTGCTTTGGGATCCTCGTCCCCCAACATAACTTTAACAAAAATATTTAGATTTGATTAAAATATATATTATATATAAGAAAAGCAGGATAGCTTCTTAAAACATATACAAAAAATACAAAATAAATAATAAAGAGCCTATTCTATCTTCTTTTTTTTTTAAAGCGGTAAGAATGGGAATTTAGAAAAGTAATATTAGAGACATAATCATTCCCACACTCAAATCTACGTCTTACTTATGTGTCAAGTTTTAATTGGATTTTAGGCACTTCTATGTGGGTCCATCACATGTACTTGAAGATAATAAAATCCAATCAAGACTTGACACATGCTGGATGTGAATTTTGGTGTGAGAATGATAGTGTTTGGCTATTGTGTTGTTATCAGTTAAAGTATTGAGTTGGAAGCTAGAGTTTGGCCGCTGCATTGATGGGTGGATTAGTTAGTTACTTGTGACAGTTGTATTGTTGATTAGTTAGTTAGTTAGAAAGAACTAAAATTGTTTGTATAATCAGAATGTTCCAATTGTACTCCTATAAGTAAGTGAGAAGGATTGTAACTAGGATATAGATGAAATAACACGATACTTCTACTCTATTTCTCTAATTCTCTTCTTCCTCTATCTTTATCTCCAATCTTCTCTAGGAGGCCTAGTTCCCTCGAAGAATTACTATAGCTAATCTAGTGTCTTCATAGAACTATTGGGTTCTTATTAGAGAATGAGTGTGCCCCTAGCATTACTCATTGAGAAAAGTAGAAAAAAAATTCAAATAACAAAAAAAAAAAAAATTGTATAACAAAATAACACAGGAAACTGGTGGTGTGGATTGATGATTTAGCTTGATAAGATTTAAAAAGGAAACTTACTTGACCAACCATACAACTTTAGAGGTTTTTTCTTCACACAGATGCCCATCATGTTACAAAATGACCCATTATAAAACTACAACTCTGACGGTTTTTTTTTTTTTTTTAATTTTTAATTTTTTAAGCTACAAAAATTTCAATCACCAATAGAGATTGAAAATTCAAAAGCATGGATGGATCTTTTGGATAAACATCCTCACCAAGGTTTGTATTTTTGTGTAAATTTTCCATTTAGTTTTGATTCCCTTAATTGATATAATGATGGGTTTGTGTGGGTGCGCCTACATTGAGTCAATATTAACATTTTTTGGAATCCTTTAGTCCTTGCTTGGTGATTGACTTCTCTTGTAGATATCAATCTTGCACGAAGATGGCTTTCAACCCATTTGGTGTGACATCCTTTGAATAGTGGGCCTCCTCCTCAACCTTTTGTAGATTTTACTGAAAACGATGTTTAGCACATGGAAAGAATATCCAATGTCAACCTTGTGAATTCTTAAACCTGTTAATTAGTCCCCCTTATGGCAAACACCTCTCTCTCAGTAGCTTCATGGCTACCAATTTAGTTTCATATTACTCTATTTTAGCTTATAGTTGTGCTACTTTTGAACATTTTTTTTACTTAAGTTTGACTACAGTGCCAAATATCTCTAAAGTTTTATTTACTTAAGAACTAATTAATTTTATGGGCTGAATTACCCTTTCAATATATGCATGACTGCACTGTAACTTGTATATTGTATCAATCTATAATTTGATCAAAGTTTGTCTTTGTTTCTATTGTTGCTACCCTTGCTCTGGTGGAAATATTGTGGTTCAACTCACTTTCTTTTACACATGCTGTTATATGCAACTCCTCAAATTTGTAAGTGAGTTTGTACGTGAGATAAATAGCACCTTTATAAAATTTGATGAAAATATTTTTATTTCACATTCTAATTTGGTACTCCTTGTTTTCTCTAACATTTCTACAAATGTTGACTATAGCTAAAGAACTACGTGTTACATCATCACATGGTTTAAGGAAAAAGGGTTGCCAATGCATGAGCTAACACATTTGCTTTTCTTTTGAGCCAACTGAAATTACAACAAACAAAAGATCTCTAAGTTATGCAATATTGTTAAATAGGGTGATGAGACTAAGGATCATCAAGAGCTCCCTTGGTGATTCTCTCAAAGTTCTCATCATAAGCAAACTGTAATGCCCACAAAAAGTATTAATTGTATTAATTGATTGTGTTTTGGTGGCATATATTTTTTCTCGTAAGTCATTGTGCCAATAGTTCAGACGTAATATTTTAGTATTAGTTAATTGTGTTTTGGTGGCACATACGTAATATTTAAGTTTGATGTTCAAAACTTTGAAGTTGGCACAAGGGATGAGGTACATTATTCAAGAGAAGGGAGTAAGGTTGCATGGAAGATCATTGAGGATATATTAAGAAATAGAATCCTAATGTTTAAATTTTTGTTTAATTGATAATTTCCATTTAGTCGTTAAGAATTTTTGAAATAGTAATCCTAATTTGCAATCAAAGAAGAAGAAGAAACAAAGAATTGTTTAAATCTTCTTACAAATTCTGTGAAAGTTGCACTAGCTAAACATTCATAGACATCTTAAAAAATAAATCGGCTAAACATTTTGCTCATTTAAGGTTCATTCTCATACTGTTCAGTTTTTTCTTAAATTCCATCTTGCAAAATCGTTACAATTAGAATCCAAATATGATTTCAATTTGAGTCTAATTTTGCACCGCATGCCTCATTTAAGTTTTAAAATTTTCATTCCAAGTGAGTCATTCAATGCAAAAGACGAGGAGTTCAATAAAAATGAATCATAAAAAAACACAATCATATATTTAATCATATAACTTTACACTAGCTTGATCAACTACCTTTTATCTAACTTTATCTATGAGTCCATAACTTTAAAAACTACTATTCCTCGACATCTAACTTATACATCAATGAGTAGTCTATGACTTTAGAGACTAATATTCCTCGAGAAAATGTAGGACACAATAAATTATATAAGATGTAGACCATTTTTTTTAAGTGTAAATTTCACTAACTTACCTTGTGGTTTGGGCTAATGCCAACTCTCTTTCTCTCTCTCTCTAACCTACAAACACAATGCTAATTGCCTTTCTTTTTTCTCAGTGAATCTTATCAATGTAACTAATATAAATATTAGTTGAAAGAATATTATTCAAATTAGTTTCTAATTGTAGTTTAATCATGAGTCGAGTGTCTATTTTATTTTTATTTTTAATTTGGGTGCTAGACTTTGTATTTTAGTCACCTAGTCCTTCTAGATGACAATACAAATTTTTTTTGATATTTTCATGTTATGAAGCAAAAAATCAACATGCACTACTCATAATGGGAACAGACAAATACTTATTGAATCAAGAAATCATTGAAGACAAAAAATTGATTGAAGAAGCTATTTCATGTGGTGATTTGATTGCTATATATATTAATGGAGTCATTTTACTTTCTAAATCAAATCCTAAAGTTATAGGTAAGCTTTTGGAAGTGTTGAATGATGAAACATAAGAAGCATATACTTCTAAAATGCTGAACAACACTTCGACCACTTGCTATTGGAACTGCCATGTATCAAAGTCCAAACTTTCAAATTTGCCAAAAAAGTGCAATGGGACATTGGAATTGTGATGAACCTTAAACCTTATGGTTATGAAGAATTTGTGATTTCGTGCAAAAGATGCTTCATCGACCTTGAAATGTTTAAGTTGGTGAATAGGTTTTTTTAAGTTTGTCAAACACTAAAATATATAATAATGTCCTTTTTGTATATTTTAAATAATAAAATGCAATATTCTCTTTTTTTTTTTTTCTTTTTTTTATCTAATGATATCCTCCATATAATAAACTATATATATATATATATATATATATTAACCAATAGCATCGCTTAAATAATAAAATTCAATATTTTTCTTCTTCTTTTTTCCATTGCTTTATCTAATCGTATCTTCCGTATGATAAAAAAAAAGACCAATAGCATCACTACAATTGACAATTCCCGTATGTAAGCATGACTTACATACTAGTTTATATTTGTTAAGGGTTTGTTTACGCATGAATAATTTTTTTTTTTAATTCAAAATTCCAGTTATGATTCACATGAAAATATTTATAGCAACTAGATAAAACCTTAACTTGATATTTTATTACTTTATACACAAATTTTCTTAACGAATAATGATTTATTGCATTAGGAATTTGAGCTTAACTCATGCTTTTTTATAATTTTTTAAAAGCCTTTTATTTTACTTTTATAGGCTTTGACCATTTAATTGGCATTGATAAAAGAAATAATAAAACCAATCTACGAAAGAATACTAAGAAAATAATAGGGAAAATCTCAAATTTTGAATGGGAAGAGAGAGGGACAAAACAAATTAATTATGAAACATTGTTCTTAATTATTTTTGGGCAGCCAAGGGTGCAATCCTCCCCCACCAAGCAGCCTAGACATGTTGCATATATGGACAACCATGAGCAGTTGCCAGCACGCTAAGCTTGCAATAAGCAACCTTGACTTGCAAGATGTGTGACTCAATCGTATTCATAACCACATTAGATCTTCAAAGTGAACAACTTTTGATTGATGGAATAATGTAGGAAGAAGAAGTTAATTGATTTTAAGGGTTGGATATTAAGACCCGAATCCCGAATCTAGGGATGGCAATGGGGCAAGGTAGGGCAAGGTAGGGACGAGGCCAAATGATGGTGTCTTTGCCCTCGCCTCGCATGGTTTTGTCTTATCCCATCCTCACTCTGCCCTACATGACAAGAAAATTTTTCTTGCCCTATCCCTATCTCTTGGGGCCTCGCAAAGCCTTGCCCCACCCTGTAAAACTCTACTTCTTGTTAATTTGCCCACAACTATTACAATTTTTTTAATAAAAATTATTTCATTAATAAAAATATACTTAAAATTACAAATAAATTTATTCCATTTAATCAAACTAATTTTTAGTAAAATTGAATAATATTATCCAATTGTTCAACAAGACAATACCACACATAAAAAAAATCTCATATCACAAAATCAATAATTCAATAGTATATAAATTTGTTTATAATAAAGACAAAAAAACCATTAAAATTGGTATTGTAAGGTACAGGAATTCCAAAAAGGTAATTACGCCACATGTCATACCATGGTCGAGGAGGACTGTTATCCTGCTGAGGAGGTCACGCCCTCAAGTTGTAAGCTTACATCAATAGCATGTCATTAGAGGAGGTAGTGATGTACAAAAAGAGATTCGGGGAAGGGACTAGCACTGACACGACTGAAGAGTTGGTGGCTGCCACCACATTTAATGCATCCCACCAAAACTCTTGGCTGCATTTATGTGGAGAAGACTCCTGAACAATGCTGCCTTGGCTGCCGCGACTCACAAGGGGATTGAGAAGGAGTCTAATGAGACAGGCACTCAAATAGTGGCCTAGATGGTCAACAAATGGAGGGCCAAGATCATCTAAGGGGGGCTATATAATGCAAGAAACCCTTCAAGGATTAGGGACCGAAGGGAAAGAGAGAAAATTACTGTAGCATCAAGAATAGGACTTGTAACCAAAATCCAACAGAGGCATATATATAAGATTCAGTCTCCTCAGACCATGCCGAGGACGTCTTATTGCGTGCAAACCAATCATATTCTTGTTTTCTTTTCATCTAGACTTGCTATAGTTGTTTTTTTTTTATTCATTAAAGCCTAGTTTTCTAACCCACTCTCTACAAATTCATTATATTGGGCTCTTTGTTTCTAAGCCTTTTTCCCTTTAGCCTCAAGAACCAAATCTAGTCCTTACAATTGGCGTTGTCTGTGGGAAATTACTAGAGCTCTAGTGAAAACAACATAGAAGTATGGTAGGCTCAGGGTCAAACCGAAAGGAATTTGTGGAGTCCCAACGTCAAAATGAGTGAGGAAGGGACCGAGAGGTCAGTGTACTTACTACATATACTAGTAAGAGCCAGTCCAAGGGCAGGAGTCACGTCTCTCATAAGACAACTATCAGAAGCATGCAATTGGAAATTGATCGTTTGAGAAGAAAATTGCGTTGAGAGCAATGTAGAGGAACTCTTTCGAGTTCTGACCATTCTTCTAATAGTAATAATGATAAAAGCTACTGGCACAAGTCAAAGACTCCTCTTAGTGAGTTTTTTTTATACGACGAGGAGTGTCATGATAGGCGGGAGAGGAGAAGCTCGTCACCTAAAGGCTCGGGCAACGATGCCATGAGTAAGGCTCTGAATCAGATTTCCAAGTCACCTTTTACTCGAATAATCGAGGAAGGAAGGCTCCCCCGGTGCTTTACTTAGCCAACGTTTACCATTTACAATGGTAGGACGAACCCTGTGGAGCACGTGAACCATTTCAACCAGAGAATGGCTGTGCACTCCAAGAACGAAACTTTGATGTGCAAAATTTTTCCATCTAGCTTAGGGCCTGTGGCGATGAGGTGGTATAGTGGCCTAAAGTAGGGTTCTATTGGCTCTTTTAAGGAGCTTACAAGGGCCTTTGGCTCTCGATTCATAACTTGTAGTAGGGTTTCTCAGCCTTTGGATTCTTTACTGTCTATGGCCATGTGAGAGGGGGAAATCCTAAAGACGTACTCTGACCGATACTTGAAATGTTTAACGAAATCGATGGGGATTTTGACGACGTAGCTGTAAAGACATTTAAGGTTAACCTGCTCACCGAGAACGATTTAAGGAAATCAGTGATGGGTAAGCCAATAAGTAATGTGTATCAGCTCATGGACCACATTGATAAGTATAAGCGGGTCGAGGGAGATCAACAACTAAATAAAGGTAAGGCTAAGGTGGTCCCTCAGGATAGAAGGGACTTCAGTTTGGACAAGTACAACAATAGTCGTTCTCGGAGGGATTTTTAATTTAGGGTTGTTACTGCTCAAATGGTTAACACGGTGTTTCGAGAACCAGTGTATCAAATCTTGGAGAAAATTAAGAACGAACCATATTTCCAATGGCCAAACAAGATGGGAGGAGATCCTATGAGGCGCGATCAGAGCCTTCATTGCTAGTATCACTAGGAGTGAGGCCATATGACAGAGGATTGTAGAACCTTATGGAATCACCTAGAGCAGTTGGTCCAATGTGGCAAGCTAAAGCAATTTTTGTATCACCCTAACACACAGGGAAGCCAGGCTGGGAATGGATCACAGGGAGATACTTCTTCAAAGCCACATCTGGGCATGATCAACGTTATTCTTTCCACCCCAGGAAGGACTGGTTTTTACCCCTCTAAGGTGTTATCTATAGCTCGGCCACCCTAGGAAGGCTCCTCTCTTGAGCCGAAGAGAAGTAAGGGGGAAGTTCGACCAGCGCTGAGTTTCTCTGACGAGGACAAGGTTGGTACCTTGCAGCCACACGACAACGCATTAGTGGTTACCCTCAAGATAAGGGGGTATGATGTGAAACGAGTATTGGTTGACCAGGGCAGTGGGGCAGAGATTATGTACCTTGACTTGTATAAGTAGCTGAAGATGAAACTAGAAGATTTGACCAGTTATAATTCATCCTTGGTGGGTTTTGATGGGAAGGTAGTTATACTGAAGGGCTAGATTAGACTACCAGTACAGGCAGGATCAGAGGTAGTAGAAGTGAACTTCATTGTAGTGGATGCTTACTCCCCCTATATTGCCATCGTGATAAGACCTTGGCTTTATGCCATGGTTGCCATCTCTTCCACCTTACACTTGAAGGTGAAATATCCTTCTGGTGACCAAGTTGAGGAATTAGTTAGGAGCCATCTCTTAGAGAGAATATTGATATGTTTGCATGAAATGCTTACAAGGCTCCTAGAGTGGACCCAGGTTTCACCTGCTACTATTTGAATGTTAACCTGGCCGTCATCCCCAAAAAGCAACCACCTTGGCACTCGTCTAAAGAGCACTTTAATGCTATCAAGGACGAGGTGATCAAGCTCAAGCAGGTTGTGGCTATTAAAGAAGTTTTTTACCTTGACTAGCTAGTCAACACAGTGGTAGCGAAGAAGAAGAGTGGAAAATGAGGGGTATGTGTGGATTTTATGGATTTGAACAAAATGTGCCCCAAGGACCCCTTTCCCATGCCTCAGATAGATCAATTGGTGGATGCCATTGTAGGACATCTTCAGACGAGCTTTTTGGACGATTTCCAAGGGTACCAGTAAATACCCTTAACTTTTGATGATCAAGAGAATACAATTTTTGTTACTCCTATAAGGAACTACCATTACAAGGTGATGTCTTTTGGATTGAAGAACGCAGGATCCACCTATCAAAGGATTATGACCAGGATGTTTGAGCTACAACTAGGGAAAAGTATGGAGATATATATAGATGATATGGTAGTGAAGAGCAAGTTAGAATCCGAGCACGTTAGTGACCTCAAAAACATCTTTGGGATATTGAGGAAACACAAGCTACGCCTTAATGCTTCAAATTGCTCTTTCGGTGTCAGTTCAAGAAAGTTCTTGGGGTACATGGTCACTCATCACGAAATCGAGGTTAATCCTGATCAGATTAAAGCAATTAACAGTCTGCAGCCTCCTTGGAACTCTAAGAAAGTCCAGAGGTTAACAGGAATGACTACCGCCTTGAACCGATTTATTTCTCGGTCAGCAGATAGGTGCAGACCTTTCTTCCAATTGTTAAATAAGTGGAAATGGTTTGAGTGGACCGAGGAGTGCGCTTTAGCCTTTTAGCAGTTGAAAGAATACATCTCTCAGCCACCCATCATGTCTAAGCCTGAGAAAGATAAAATCATGTTTGCTTACATTGCTGTAGCTTCTCATGCTGTTAGCTTGGTATTGATACGGGTTGAAAATGGCATCCAAAAGCCTATCTATTATGTGAGCAAATCCTTACACGAAGCAGAACTCCGGTACCTACCACTTGAAAAGGCCATATTAGCAGTGGCGTATGCCACACGTAAACTCCTCCATTATTTCTAAGCTCACACGGTGGTGGTGTTAACTTAACTTTCTCTTAATTCCTTATTGCAGAGAGCTGACTACACGGGAAGGATTGCTAAATGGGGTACTATTCTGGGGGCTTTTGATATCAAGTATATGCCACGCACCTCTATTAAAGGCCAACTCCTTGCCGACCTAGTGGCCAAGTTTGCAGAACCTTCTATAGAAGAAGAAGAAGAAAAGCAAGGCATGGATGGAAAATCAGTTGGAGTGGTCTCTTTACAAGAGCCTCTATCTTGGAGGGTATATGTTGATGGCACTGCTAATCAAAGAGAATTCGGAATGGGGCTGGTTATGATATCTCCCGAGTGGATCGTTATTGAGAAATCCTTAAGGTTAGGTTTCTCGGCCACGGACAACGAGGCCGAGTGCGAGGCCTTGTTAGTGGGAATGACCATAGTTCAAAAGATGGGAGGAAAGACGCTAGAAATGTTTTCAAATTTTAGGCTAGTTGTTGGACAAGTAGAGGGTGAATTAGAAGCCAGAGACCCGAGGATGTAAGAGTACTTAAGTCAAGTCAGATATTTACGCTCGGAATTCAAATCCTTCGCCTTACAGCAAATCCCTAGAAGCAAAAATACTCATGCAGATTCCCTTGCCATGCTGGCAACCACCTCGGCTTAAGGTTTGCCTCGGGTCATCATGGTTGAAGATTTGTGTATACCTGCAGAGGTAAAGAAGGATGCGGTTCAGGTCCATCAGATTAGGGTGAGACATAGTTGGATGGATCCTATTGTTATGTTCCTCAAGGATGACATCTTGCCTAAGGAGAAAGGAGAGGCTGACAAGGTATGAAGAAAAGCTCATTGTTTTTGGTTGTCCAAGGATCAAAAATTATATAAACGCTCTTTCTCTAGACCTTACTTGCCGTGTATACATCCCGAGGCAATAGAACCCTTCCTAGAAGAGTTGGACGAGGGGATTTATGGGAGTCATATAGGTTGCAGATCTCTATCTTATAGGGCTCTTACTCAAGGGTACTGGTGGCCAAGTATGCAAACGGAAGCATAAGAGTATATAAAGAAGTGTGACTAGTGCCAAAGATTTGCCCCAAATATTCATCAGCCTGGGGGTGTCCTTAATCCTCTCTCTAGTCCCTGACCTTTCGCTCAATGGGGCTTAGATATTGTAGGGCCCTTCCCTAAGGCAGCAGGAAACAAAAAATGGCTTTTGGTTGGCACAGATTACTTCACCAAATGGGTTGAAACAGAACCTTTGGCAAACATTAGAGATGTGGATGCTAAGAGATTCGTATGGAAAAATATTGTTACTCGGTTTGGGATTCCTACACCTTTATATCGGATAATGGGCTTCAGTTTGATAGCAAGGCTTTTAGGAGGTATTGTTGTGACATGGGCATTAAAAACAGATATTCAACTCTTGCTTATCCCCAGGGAAATGGGTAGGCCGAGGCTGTGAATAAAGTCATAGTGAATGGGCTTAAAAAGAGGTTAGATGATGCCAATAATACATGGGTGGAAGAGCTACCCCACGTACTTTGGACATATAGAACCACCCCTCGTAGGTCCATGGGTGAGACTCCTTTTTTCTTAACTTACGGGGCTGAGGCCATAATTCCTCTAGAGATGAGATTCCCAACGCTGAGGACAAGTTTGTTCACTCTGGAAAACAATGAGGGGTTAATAGAAAAAAACTTGGATTTGATTAAAGAGTGGAGAGAAAATGCCATGGTTTAGTTGGCATATTATCAGCAAAAGCTTAAGTAAGGGTATGACTCAAATGAGAAGTTAAGGCCACTAGCACTTGAAGATTTGGTTTTGCGGAAGGTTTTAGGGACTTTAAAGAACTCAGTATAGAAAAAGTTAGGATCCAATTGGGAAGGGCCATACCGCATCACCTCGGTAGCTAAGATAGGAGCATATTTCTTAGAAGATCTAGACGAAAAAAATTATACCACGTCTTGGAATGTAAATAACCTGCGAAGGTATTACTATTGATAAAAAGTATTTCTATCGTGTATTACTTATGACATTATTTGTTGTACTCATTACTTCTCTAAGTGTTAAATAGAACCTTGGTACGACTAAAATGTGAAGTTAAGGCCACTAGCTCTTGGGGATTTGATATTGCGAAAGGTTTTAGGGACTGCAAAGAACCCAGCATGGAGAAAGTTAGGACCCAACTGGGAAGGGGCATACTACATCACCTCGGTAGTTGGGATAGGAGCGTATTTCTTAGAAGATCTAGACAAAAAAAATTGTACCACGTTTCTAGAATCATGAAGGTATTACTATTAATAAAAAGTATTTCTATTGTATATTATTTATGACATTATTTGTTGTACTCATTACTTCTCCAAGTGTTAAATAAAACCTTGGTCATGTCTGGCTCCTCGGACCACATATCTTGGGTAAATTAATACTCTTCACTATTTCTCTAAATATTAAACGGAATCTTAGTCATGCCTGGCTCCTTAGACCACATGCCTAGGTTAAATTAATACTCTTCACTATTTCTCTAAGTATTAAATGGAACATAGGTCATGCTTGACTCCTTAGATCACATACTTTAGGTAAATTAATACTCTTCACTGTTTCTTTGAGTGTTAAACAGAACCTTAGTTATGCCTAGCTCTTCGGGCCACATACCTTGGGTAAATTAATACTCTTCATTATTTGTTAAGTGTTAAACAGAATTTTGACTACGTCTGGTCCCTTAGACCACAAACCTTGGGTAAATTAATACTTTCCACTACCTATGTGAACTCTTGGATCACCTACCCTAGAGGAATTAACACTTAATGAACCCACCAAGGATGGAACCCCATCATATGCATCATCACATGAAAACAAGAACTCACCCTAGGCCTTAGCAGAGTTATTTTGAGCACGCATTGAGATACTCTTAAGATAAGGAACTCTTTTCCTACTAAGTACTTTGCTTATCTCTGAGGACTTAGGCCTCCCTTGTTAATTACAAAGTTTTTAGTACTAATTCTTAGTTACTTTTTCTCATCATTTACATGGTTTTACATTGTCCGAGTAAACAACAAATCATTACTATTAACTTTTGTTAAAAGAAGAATGTTTACTTTTAGAAGCATCATTAACCTAAAGCCTCAGCAAAGAACGAAGTACGGAATATAGTAAACCAAATATAAATATCACAAACAAAAAGAAAAGTTCACAGAATGGAAGTTAAAGTCTTTTCATTAAATAAAGGAGTAATTACATTATGAACGGAGGCAGAATGCCATGAAGAAGGAAAATTACAAAAAAGAAAATAAAACAAGATAACACAATTACAATAGAAAAAGAAGAATAGAAAGGGATCCTAAGCTATGCCTTGGCTTGGGGAGGAAGGTCTTCCTTGGACTTGTCCTAGGCCTCTTTTGCCTTGGGATCGACCCCTTTTGATTTGGCCTCAGCCTCCTTTACCTTAGGAGCTACTTCCTTGAATTTAAGGGCAGCTTCTAGATCCTTGGCCTCCGACAAGGGCTCGACCTCCTTGCCTTTACCCTTCTCCTTTGGCCAAGGACCATCCTGGCCAACCCCCTCACTCTAGGCCACCTCAACCTAGCCTTGGTCACCAGCTTGTTCAGGCCTTATAGAGACCTTAGGAGGAGGAAAGGTTTGGGTGACAGAGATCTGCTCAGAGGGAATAGGCGCGAGGACAGTGGGGGGTGGGAGTGCAGCTAGCACTTCACAGATGTCTAGAGGATAGTACACATTCTCAGCCTTCCTCCACTCTAAGGTAGCAGAGACTCCTACTACATTAAGGGCTTCTTTCCACACCATTTGGTAGTAATTCGTACAGACCTCAGTGAGCTTCTCCGCAAGGCGGACCTCAGACTCCTCCACCCTAAGGTTGTAGGAGGCCTGCGTTATTTCCTTGATCGTTCGGGTAGCTTCTTTGGCCATGGCCAGCTCTATCTTCAGCTCCAGGACCTGCTGCTGGGCTATGGCTCACTCTATTTCAGCATAATGGAGCTTCTTGCGTTGCTCCTTAGCTTGGTCTTCGGCGTTCTGAAGCCTAGCCTCAGCATTTATTCTCTCTATCTCCACCACTATCAGCTTCACAGCGAACTCCTTGTTTTTCTGCTCAGCTGCACCTAGGGCCCTGTCAGCATCAGCCTGAAGGCTGGCCTCAGTTTTAGCCTCGTTTCGAGCCTCCTTCACCTATTCCTCGGCAGTAAACACCTCCTGGATGGTCTGCACAAAAGCGATGAACAAGCACTTTACTTAAAAGGAAGAAAAAGTGGGAAGAGATAACCAAACCATGTGTTAGTAATATTGGCTGAGGAACTTACCAAGGCTAGATCCTTCTTTAGCGTTAGATAAAGGTCTGGCTACCTCATTTTCTTTAACGCAGTCATGTTCTTAGGCAAAATGATAGGCTGCTCTAGGTTGTCGGCCAGATAATGGGCGTGCCCTTTTTGGAACTCCCTGATGGTCGAGTTCCAAGAAATGGGTGCCCCGTCCAGCTTCAACCGAGGTTCCTAAGCGGGGTTTTGGCGGTGCACCTTAGCCACATCTTGGTTCCCCCTACTCTCAACTGAGGAGGCCAGCACTGGCCTTTGGCCGTTTTTTGTTGTTTTGGCTCTTTTTGGCGGACCACCTCCCCTTTTTCTACTTCGTCCTTCTCTTTTCTCTTTTTCTTCAGGTTAGGTATGGGGAGCAGGCTACCTATGGGAGGAGGAGGAGGGAGGAGAGCAAGAAGGGGCTGAGACACCGAAGCGTTTTTGGACGTTTGTCCCTTAAGATCAGCAAGGAGATCCCTTAAACCCTTCCTCCTATTCAGGGCCATCTCTTTTTCCTGTTATGTACTACTGTCTATACTTGTGATTATGAAGCTGGGGGCGCGAACACCCCAGGTTATGTCCAACTCGTCCTCTGCGTCTAAAATGTGGTTGATAAGATCTCCCTGCTCCTCCCTTTCTTCCCCAAGTTGGAATTGGTCGATTTCTTCCTCAAGTGACAGTCGCGAGGAAGCAGTCTCTTCCCTTGGAGCCATTGTTTCTAGAGAAGCACATTGGGAAAGTCGATTAATTTGCACGATGTCTTCTGAGGCTAGAAAACCGAGCACCGAGATGTCTATATGGGCAGCTGAGGATCACCTACTCGGATCGTGTTGCCAACCTCCTGAAAATTATTGGATAAGGGCTCAAACTCGAGGATGAGGTCGACAACCGTCAGTTGCTTGTCTTCACTTGTGGACACCTCGGCTCTTTGCTCCTTGTTAAGATCCTCGACGTTGACGAGTATGATGTTAGGAGCTACGCATCTTATTTACAAATACAGCCGAGAAACATTATCACGGTTAGAAGGATGAACACTTAGTTAAAGAACAAAAAAGAAAAAAGCCATTAAACTAAGTCCCTTGTCAAAGGATCTAAACCTAGGGCACTCCACCTGGATCCCCCTCCCGGATTGGGCAGTGAAGACAGTCGTGCCATTTCCTAAAGGCGATTAAGTGGTCGTCCTTCATGCCCTTGTTAGACTTAGGAAGACACGAGACAAGCCTAATGGTTGAGGACCTAGACTTGAGGTAATACCTCGAGTCACTGAGCGGATGGCACTCATACATCCAAATGACATCATGCCAGGAGAGATTCAAGCCTATGTGCGTATTAAAGGCGCCTATACTACCCAGGACCCTAAATAGGTTGGAGGCACATTGATGGGGGTATAGCCTATTAGCTAACAAGTAATCCCTAGTTACGCTACCCTTGGGGAGTGTAATTCCTCCTTTTATGAAGGCGATCATAGGAATGACGACCTCCCCCTCCTTCCTATCGGTGTGCCACTGCCCCAGAGCACAATACTGTAGGGAAACTCCAGGTGGGATGTGGTATTTAGCCCTAAATCCCTCCATACTGGCAAAAAAATCTACGAGGTGAGCGAATCTACCCATCTAAATAGACTAGAGAGAGGGGAATGAGATATTTGAGAGAAAGAGGTAGAAAGTAGAAGGCCGAGGAGAAAATAGCCTAGAAATGAAGAACTTACAGAAATAAGGGTTAGGAATGCCTTAGGAGCTTCTCGAGAACAGGAAGATTTAGGAAATCTTGGAAGCTTGAGAGTTTGGGAAGTTTGGAGAGTTTGTAGATTTGTAAAGTGGTAAAAATGAACTCTCCAGGTGCCTTATATAGGAGGTGGGTTTGGGTGGGAGTTATCCCGCTCAAAATTTCTAGAGGAAATGTCAACCATAGGATCTCTATCTCGTCGTTAGGTGTGGGGAACAGAGCCCCGCCTAGAGCAATTAATGAAGCGTTGTGGACTCTGAAGCGTCAGGTACGGTTACAGGACACACGAAGCGACATTCTCACGTATGGGAATCAGAAAAATGTTTTAAATTAATTAATCAAGGTCAAACCCCCATTTCTCTCCTCGGATGTAAGGAAACAAATTGGAGTTTTGAGGACTATTGTGAGGTATAGGAATTCCAGTAAGGTAATTGCGCCACATGCCATACTTATGGCTGAAGAGGACTGTTATCTTGTTGTGGAGGCCATGCCTTCGGATTGTAAGCTTATGTTAATAGCACATCATTAGAGGAGGTAGTGCTGTTCAAAAAGAGTTTCGGGGAAGGGGCTAGCACTGACATGATTCAAGAGTTAGTGGTTGTCACCACATTTAATGCATCCCACCAAACCTCCTTGCTGCATTTACGTGGAGAAGACCCCCCGAATAGTGTTGTCTTGGCTGCTACGATTCACAAGGGGATTGAGAAGATGTCTGATGGGACATGCATTCAGATAGTGGCCTGAATGGTCAACAAATGGAGGACCAAGATCATCTAAGGGGGGCTATATAATGCAAGGAACCCTTTAGGGATTGGGGACCAGAGGGGAAGAGAGAAAATTATTATAGCATCAGGAATTGGACTCGTAACCAAAATCCAACAGAGGCATATATATAAGATTTAGTCTCTTCGGACCGTGTCAAGGACGACTTACTTCATGCAAACCAATTGTATTCTTGTTTTCTTTTCATTTGGACTTGCTATAGTCATTTAAAAAAAAAAAAAATCATTAAAACCTAGTTTTCCAGCCTACTCTCTACAAATTCATTGTATTGGGTTCTTTGGGCTTAAGCTTTTTTCCCTTTGGGCTTAAGCTTTTTTCCCTTTGGGCTCGAGAACCAATATCTAGTCCTTATAGGTATCCTATTTCCAACTTTGCTAAAGAGAAAAAAGAGGCAGAGAGTCATGTTGGGTAGAATAAAATAAATTGATAATATATTTGTTTAAATAGTAAGGTTTTAGGGTATGATAAATTTACAATTTAACCCTTAAATGTGGGGCTAACAACAAGGATGGAGTTAGGCAGGACGAGATGGGTTTAAAAAGTCTAAACCCATGCCTGCCTTACCCCGCCTCGTCTCGTGGTGCGAGACTAAAATCTCGCTCCATCCCCGTTTCATCACCTTTGCAGGGTGGGAAAAACCCGCATGGGCGAAGCGGAGAGGTGCGGATCAAGCGAAGTAGGGTAAAATTGCCATCTTGGGCCGAATCTATTGATGATAAGTGGATTGCTCTATTTTCATGGAAAAGTCATAAATTTCTATACAAGGCAATAGCACCTGGGAACAATGAAATCCAAAGGCAAAGAAAGCAAGTCAAAACCGTTACCATATGCATCTTTACTTGACCAAAAACGTCCATTCCCATATCTAGACTTTTTATTTTTTGAAAGCCCATATCTAGACTATTATGCCTTTTTCCATAGAGTAGGTTTTTTTTTTTTTTTTTTTTTTCTTTCTTTGAGAAAATTCCATAGAGTAGTTATAAATTCTAATTTTGCTGTCCAAATTCCAAAAGGCAACAAAACCCAAAAAACACAAGAATAATTTCCCTTAAGACATCATAACTAGTATTCCAAAAACAGAAAAATTCAGAAACTGCCTTTTAAAGTCAAAGATTAGTTTCTCAAAAAAAAAAAAAAAAAAAGTCAAAGATTAAAACAGCAAAAAGAAAAAAAATAGTAATTACAGGAAAATCACACTCACTAACCTTATAAATGTTAGTAAATGTTTGTAGAAGAGGGACAAAAAAAGCGGTAGTCCAACCTTTTTTACTGCTGGTAGAAATTGTAGGTAGCGAAATTATCTGCTCTACCTGAAATCTCTCTTTCTATCTCTCTATCTTCCAATACAAACACAAGTAGTAAATACTAATACTAAATACACAAACAAAAAGTCTCTCTTATTTTCTCTCTCTTTGAAACAGGAATAAGAGAGTGAGAGAGAGTTTAGACAAGAAAAGGAACCGAGATCTAAAACCCATTGCTGTTTTTGCCAAAACTCGGAACTGGGTCTGTCTGTCTGGGGGCCCTTTGTCTGAAAAAGGAAGGGTCTTGTTCTTCTTCACAAATCTCTCTCTTCTTTCTGTTCCGGGTAAATTTTTCATCTTTTTATTTTGTTCTGTCTAGACTGGTATTCCTTGTACCGTTTTCAATTTGGGTTTCTTTTATTTTTGGGTGGATCCGTATTGATCTTGATAATTCAATTGCATCTAGATCATTTTTGTTGTTGATTTTGCTTAATTTCATTTGTGGGTCTGCATGCGTGCTTCGTTTAGTGCAAGGACTTGATCTAAAACCCCACTTGTTTTTATTTCTTTTTTGTTGTTGTCAATCTCTGAAATGGAGATGTGTGCTTTTAGATTTTGTTGTTACTTAATTATGTCATTAATGAATAATTTGGTAATTGATTGATTGGGAATGTGTCAAATGCATGTGTGTATTATGTTTCACTTTTGGCGTTCTTCTGTTTGGATAGTTATTGAAGATTTTGGTTGCACATGCACTGTATAAAAGTGCTGGCTTTGGATCTGTTTTTTATTCAAAGATCTCTGTTGAAAAATTGAGAATTGTAGATCTATGTTGTTGTATTTTTATGATTGCCTCAAATGGGATTTAGTTTAGGCATATGATGGTTGACCCTTTTGACCAATTCAACAAAAAACCTGCAAAATATGTAAATTTGGATTGCTCTGATTTATTTTAGAGAATGGGTTTTCCTATCTTTGTTCACAAGGTGTGTTTTTGCTTTTTACATCAGGATTTTTGGTGTTTTGAGGCTGTTTTTTTTCGGTGGTGAACCATGGCTGTTGAGGTTGTGGGGTTTGAGATGATCCAAGCACCAGTGGAGATTGTAGCTGAAGAGTCAGTCGCTACTGTTTTGCGTGGGAAGGAAAATGGAATATTGGATCAAGGGCCAGGGCTTGAGGGGCCCATAAAATTTGGTTCACATGGAGATGAACCAGTTAAAGTAGAAGGAAATGATGTCTCAGATGCCAACTTCCCTAAGGATGCAGTTGATGAGTGGCCTGCGCCTAAGCAGATCCATTCCTTTTATTTTGTTAGGTACCGTCCATTCGATGACCCGAAAATAAAAGCCAAAATTGATCAGGCTGATATAGAGATTCAGAGGAAAAATCAAGCCCGATTTCAGATCACTGAAGCACTAAAGGCAAAAAGGGTACACTAAAGTTCTCCATAAAGATGCTTTGATATTCCAGTCTTATTAGTAAATTTGAGCAATAAATATATTCTGTTAGTATTAGATTTCATTTCTTGAGGCACTAATTCTGGTTAGAGTAGCTTTGTTCAAATTGCTCTTCTTATTGTAGGTTAGGGTAGAGCCCCTAGTTGAGGCCCTAAAAAAAGACACATCCCCACTACAAAGAAGAAAATATTGAATTCGTTCTCCAAACTTGTTAATTAATTCATATAGATCTCCCCCCCCCCCCCCCCCCCTCCCCCACAAAAAAAAAAAAAAAGAAAAAAAATTTCATGTGTGTGAAAGAATAGGAATTACATGATCACATACATAATCACAAGTTGAAATAGTCTCTGGTTGGAATATCTTTGTTCAAATGCTCTACTTAATCCTTAACAAAATCAAATGCTCTACTTAGTCCTTAACAAAATCAAATGCCAGCTTTTACATTAGTGAAGAGCCCCATAGTTTAGCTCTACAAAAGATACATCCCTGCTACAAGAGAAAATATTTCATTCCTATCTCCAAACTTATTATCTAATTCATATAGATGTAATTTTTTATTATTCAAAACTGTCATGTATGTGAAAGAATAGGAATTACATGATCACTTACATAATCAAAAGTTGAAATAGTCTGGAAGACCACTTGAAAACCTGTTAAAGGTTTCCCTTCCACAAAGAAAATACATTTGTATCTGAATGGATTTTATTAATATGTTAGGAGCGGTGGAGGGTCAATTAGATTTTAAGGAAAAAACTGATAGGAAAGAGTTATTAAGCTCTATCATTAGTGGGTCCTCACAAGTGGATTTTTATAGTGGCTATTGCTATTATAGTATATCAACTTTGAAATATGCATTGAATGGGTAGGCATGGTAGTAGATCTTAGCTATTTACCCACAGGTTGTGGCTATAAAAATGGATGTGATCAAAGAAAGATTACATTCTATAAAAGGCACTTAATTATCAATGTTAACAATGTTAAATCACCTAATAGCTTTTTTTACTTATAAAAAAAAAAAAACCATCTAATAGCTTTTTGCTTTTGACAAATACAAATGTTGGATTGTCTTCTTATACCCTCCATGCTTGCAAAATATCAAAATGATTAATAAATATTTTACTTATAAAATATAAATTGTTTAAATTTCATGTTTTGTTTTGTTTTTTTTGTTTTTTTGTTTTTTTGTTTTTTTGTTTTTTTTTTGTATTTTAAAGGTAGATAGAAATGTAAGTTTATGGATGAATAGCATAAAATGTCCAATTGCCATGAAATTTGGCGTGTGTTAAGATAAATAGAATTTTTAATCCAAAAAAGTTACTGAGCAATTATTTTACTTAGATTAAAAAAAGTTACTAAGTGGTGGTGTAACATTAACAAAGAGTTACATCAGCTTTAACTTGAACCTTTGTCTACTTTTTATATATAAGTTGGTATTTTTTGCTATTATAAGTCATGACATATTGATATAAGCCTGGAAGCCCATACTACCTCAAATATTTCCAGCATAATCCATGATAAGCTTGAAGTTTGAGAAGAAAATAACCAGGAGAAACTTAGTTTTTTCCTCTTAGCTTTGGACCAAATTAGACTAAATCACTTTAAAAGAAGTCTCCATTTCAGTTTAGTACCCTTATTGAATGTTTTTCTTTAGTTAATTTCTGTTTTAGTTAAGAAACAAAAGAAAGATGAGCACATTTATGGTTCAAGAATTTAATGGTGACTCAGAGCGTTGGGAGTTGAACATTCCTAGGATAAGCAGGAGAGAAATTTGAGAGTGATTTGAGGACATAATATTCTTTAAGTTTCCATTTCAAGTATTTATTTGCTTGGCTGAGTTATGACCTTTTTAAAATAATTCTGTGAGAAATTTGCTTTTGGCAACCAGGGAGCATTTAAATCGTAAGAAGTTGCTCCTGTGTCTCTTTAACAAAAGAGATAGTTGAAATTCAAAAGAAGTAGCTTTAGTTATAGGTGGTTGGACCACTTGCTGCTTTTGTACAAATGAAATTATCTTTTCCGGTTCAATTTAATTAAAACAATTATCCTTGCATAATAATGTGTCATATTCAGTAGTTTTTATTTTACTTGACATACTGCATAGGGGTTTTAAGTTTCACCAAATGCAGTTAAAGAAAACTCCTCCAGACGTTTGATCTCACTGTTTTATTTTGTCTTTTCTGCAGTCGGATCGAGCAGAGTTGATTTCTCAGGTTAGAGCTCTGAAAGATGACAACAGGCAGTTCAAATCGATATTGGACGAGAAAAGAAAGGAGATGGAGCCTCTGCAACATGCTCTTGGCAAGCTGCGCAATGCAAACAGTGCCGGTCGGGGTAGTGGTTTATGTTCATCCGAGGAAGAGCTTAACAATCTAGTATATTTCTTTCTCCACATGCTTTCTATGATGTTGAATTCATCAGCTTGTTTTGGACTCTAGTTATCCTTTATTCTTTTAGTTATCTTACTCCCTGATTGTGTATTTGCGGATACAGATCCAGAGTTTGCAGTACTGCATACAACATGAGAGCATTCCATTGTCTGAGGAGAAGAAGATCCTTAAAGAAATTAAACAGCTTGAAGGGACAAGGGAAAAAGTAATTGCTAATGCTGCTATGAGAACAAAGATTCAGGATTCACTGGGTCAGAGAGAAGCTATTCAAGACCAGGTTAAGGTAATGCAGTTCTAGTTTTTTTTTTTTTGGATGAGTCCAATGAAGTTCAATTTTGTACTATATGTTTTGGAGCTTGTCATCCCACTGACATTTCCATAGCAGTTCATGGTTTTTTTTTTTTATTTTTTTATTTTTTACTTTGTAATATATATTATTTGAATTGTATGCTTTGGAGCTTGTCATTTTTCCATTGCTACGCATGGATTTTCTTGATTATTTAATTTAAACTTCATTTGCAAAATTATGTCATTGTAGCTCATAGGTGGTGATTTGGATGGAGTAAGGAAGGAGAAGCAAGTCATTCAGGCCAAAATTAAACAACTTGATGATGCATTAAGGGCAATAGATGATGAGATTAATTCTTTATCAGAAGAGCTGAAAGCTGTCACCCAGAAGAGAGACAAAGCATATGAAAGTATTCAGCAACTCAGAAAACAGCGTGATGAGGGGGTAAGTTTTACTTTGTTGCAACATTTATAGATCCTTTTCTTATATGTGTGTATGTGGCGGGCCATGATAAATTATGTGATGCTTGATAGTTATGATGGATGTTCTGCAGTTGATTTAGTTTGAAATGTTGTCATTAGTGAGAAGTCTTTGTACTTTGTAGAACATGTGAATTGGAGGTGCTGTGGAAGCACTATACAATGATAGTTGCATCACATGAAGTATTGTCCTTTCAGTTTTTAGGGGTGTTTGTAACAATATTAAACCCTTATTGTATAAGTAAACAGAACGATTTCCCATCATCTATATTCCTTGACGTCACCTCGATGTTCCCTGTTTGAAAAGGTTTCATTGATTTGTATCACCTAGTAATGGTGGTCCTCCATTATAGATAACCTGCTACTATTCCTTCTGCTTATTTATAATTATTTTTGGCGGTGGAGGTGGTGAGAATATGATTTTTATCAAAGACTCAGTTGCTGCTTTTACTTTGCATAGCCAAGAAACACAACCTTTTGGGCTCTGTAGATTATTTGGGGGGATTGTTTACTAACACATTACCTATTGAAGCTTATTCCCTCCTCTAACCTGACCCTGCCTTTTCTTTAAATGTACTATTACATTGCCGCCGGGGGGGGGGGGATTACAATGTTCTTTGATGGTAATTGTTGAAAAGAAGCTGCAAGGAAATGTACTATTAAATTAAGAGGGGGGGGGGGGGGGTGGGATTACAATATTCTTTGATGGTAATTGTTGAAAAGAAGCTGCAAGGAAGTTGTGACAATGGAAGGTTCAGAGGGCTGCGAAAAAATAATTGGAAAGTTTCAGTGGTGGAGATGTTACTAAATCTTATAATTTTAGTGCAGAGCTATGGACTCTGGGGAAGGAAATGGATGTCCACATGAGTGCTGGTTACTTTTCCTTTTACTTTTTTCTTTGGGATGAATAACTATGTCTTTTCCATGTCTAGCTATCAGTTCAAAATAGAGCTAGTTAGTTTACTTACCATTTATTTCATCAAGTTTGTCAGAATCCCAGTCAGGAACAACTCTTTGATTTTATTAGCGGCTTGATTCTATTGGTTCATATGTTAGGTATTCAATTCTCACTGACTTCTCTTTTTGATTGATAGTTTTTAACAGTTATATTTCAGCTCCCTGTGGTATCTCAACGGGATTATGTTTTACATAGCAAAGTGGTTTTAATTTATAGGGTTTGAGGGATGCCGTAGTGGCTCCAATACCTCTTGTGTTGCCTGGGCAGTGGGCACTGGGGTCATACCTCACTGACTCCCCTTACCCTATTCACACAAAAGAGAAGGATTTAGTTTATGGCTGGCCAAAAAAAAAGGGTAAATTACACTACCTTCCTTAGAGGTTTATCAAAATGACACCCCCAAACGTTTCAAGAAATGATACTCCCCCCTCCCTCCCATGTGGTATTGAGGTTTGCATAAATGCAACGGTTAAGTCCATGCTCTCTCAAAATGTGATTAAACTAATGGGATATTCCTTGAAAAAAGAGATACGTACTAAAGCTATGGGAGAAATGACACTCCTCCCCTAAGGTGATTTGGAAAAAGATCCTTCATTTTCTTATGTGGGTCATATGGAGGGAAAGGAATACACGTACCTTTGAAGGGATTGGAAGATCGATTCATGAGTTGAAGCTTCTATCTTTCAGACTTTGTGTGATCGGGAAAATGTTTTGGGTGTTTTTACTTTCATTTCTTTCCCTGATATGATGATTTTTGTACTTTCATCGTTACTTAGTTTTTTCTTTGCACACAGCCTGTGTGCTTTATTTCCTTTGTATTTTCTTACATCTTTTTTCAATCAAGTTTATTGCTTATAAAAAAAAGATATATATAAATTAATAGGAATCTTAGTCCTTTATGTTTGATGTGGGCTATATGGAGACTATTGAGGGAGAGAAATTGGTGTACTTTTAAAGATGTGGAGTCCACGTCAACTTAATGCAAGCATACTTTATTAGTTCTCTTTATGAGTCTTTTGTATCGGGTCTCACAGATAGTAACACTATTTATTTCTTCACAGACTTGATCCTTATGTAGATATTTTTCCATTTGTAATTTTTTAAGCTATTTTGTGTCTATTTTCACAAGGTAGTCTTGCCTCTATAAAATTATTTTTACCTATATAAAAAAGTGGAAGATTTTGTTTGTGAGAACTTAGCTGTTGTATTTGTATAACCTCAAGGGGGAAAGTGTCATTTCATGAATTTTTTTCTTTTTGGGGTGGGGGTGTCATTTCGTAAAACTTCAAGGGTACTTGGTGTTATTTACCTAAAAGACGAGGTTTTAGTTTACTTTTTCCCTGTGACTATCTTCATATATTTTTCTGGAGGTTATTTTTGGGTGAATGAAGTGACAAGTGGAGGCTTTTTTCTTTGGTGGCTTGTTCTATGACATTATTTCTTTATAAGTATTCAAAGTTGCATAAGAAAAATTCAATGGCTCAAACACTGATAAGCTAAGCCCCCTTTTCTCCTTACTATTAATTGTTGTCTTATAAGAATGCAGGATTATAGTCATTAGCTTTCAAGCTTGCTTGATTATGTTTATATCAAGTTAGGTATATAATTTGGTCAGTATTTAGCTTCAATGGTAATGTTATCTTCTTTTCAGAATGCCTACTTTTACAAAAGCCGTGCGGTCTTGAACAAAGCACGAGAGCTTGCTGCTATCAAAGATATTACGGCTCTGGGGGAACTTTCGCATTCAGAGGTTTGTTCAATTAGTGTTTGTCCTATGTCAAGAACATCACCTGAAGTCAATTTTTCCTTGCACTTTGATCTCTTACTTTGATATATTTTTTGTTAGGTTGAAAACTTTATGTCCCGCTGGAGCAGTGACAAGGCTCTTAGGGATGACTATGAGAAAAGAATTTTGCCATCATTAGATAGTCGACAATTGAGTAGGGATGGACGGATGAGGAACCCAGATGAGAAGCCATTGGTTGTAGTGGAAGAACCTACATTATCAGAAACAGAGAAAGTGGCAAAACCCAGTGTGAAACAAGTAAAGGAAGATTCAAAACCTCCTGTACAGGGTAATTTGCCTGCCCAAAAGGCTCAGAAGGAAGCTAAAACTAAAGCAGAAGATTCGAAATCCACCTTGGAGCATATTGAAGTAGAAGACAAGGAGATCTTTGGGTTAGAAAAGCCGCAAAAGGACTCTCCTGCCAAGGACAATGAAGTTGATGAAGCAAAGCTGAAGGAGATGAAAAGAGAAGAGGAAATTGCAAAAGCTAAAGAGGCCATGGAAAGGAAGAGGAAGAAGCAGGAGAAAGCTGCAGCCAAAGCAGCTATAAGAGTTCAAAAGGAAGCTGAAAAGAAGCTAAAGGAAACTATTAATTTCTATAATTTCATCATTACTGTTTACTATTTTCTGTTTAGTGTAGAGCTTGAAAGTGACATTTTTTCCATTTAATCTGTCTCAGGAGCGTGAAAAGAAAGCAAAGAAGAAGGCCTCTGCATCTGCACCAGGTTCCGATCCTGAAGAACCAGCAGAAGCAGGGTCAGAGGATGCAGAACCAGAGAAGATTGATGAAAATGTTGAAGCTTCAGTTCCAGCAAAAGAGAAGGTTCAAATGGAGAAGGTCAATAAGCTGAAGAGTATCAGAAACAGGAATAGATCAAAAGGCCCAGATTCAGTTCCAAAAGTTCTTCTGAAACGGAAAAAGTCGACTAACTACTGGTTATGGGCTGCTCCTGCTGCTGTGTTGGTTCTGCTATTACTAGTGCTTGGATACACCTATCTTCTCTAAAAAGTGAGTTAGAACTAAATAGAAAGAGTTATGAACGAGTTTTCCTGCTTCAGGGTGTGATTGGCTAGGTTTGTAGTACTTAAAATTAAGTTATTTCTGTTCGTTACATCCCCTAAAAAGGATGGACTCAAAATCATAATGTTGTTGGTAGCTCAGTCAGAGGGAAAAGCTACACATATTTAGTTTGGACTGGATATATTTGCAAATTTTGATTTTTTTTTTTTTTTTTTTGAATTTCATAAATGTTATCTGAATCCATAAACTTGCTGATCAATTTTGTTGGGACAGGTGAAAATTTGATTAGATGATGAATTATGGAATAGATGCAGTGAAATCATAATAAGTTCAGTATTATTTGATGGTCTATTTGGGTTTTATAACGGGGGTAATCTTGATACAAGAGTGCATATGCCTTTACCCAAGTTTTTAGTGTATTTTGCTTGTCATACACTCATGGGATAAGGGATTGGGATTTGCATGTCTGTTTGCTTTAAAAATTGGGTTTTGGACATGGGATTGGGATTTGAACCTCGTCATTTTTAGTTAGAAGCAGGCTTGGACATATTGTACGTTTTTACTTGGCAACTAATGAGTTTGTGTGGGTCAGAAATCTACACTTGCACTTAACAGCTTACGAGAATCTGGTATCTGGTGTCCAGACTTGGAACTATTATTTGACAAACTTGTTTATTGGACGACATTTCTTTGGAAAAATCTAATGCCTTATTTTATTTTATCCAACATCAAGAAACTGATGTTTTGTATGTAAAATGGTCAACTCCTCACCATGGTGGGTGGGGGTCAACTGTCAAGTGGTATTGGGTGTAATTCTAATTGGTTTGGGGCTCTGAGGTCTTAAATTTGAATCTCACAATGGAAAGTGCGAAGGAAAAATTTCATGCCCTTGGCTCAATGCCCACTAGTATTGTCATGCCTACTTAGTATTCCAATAGTGTCAGCTTAGTATTCCAGTAGTGTCTTATCCATTGAATCATAGGCCATGACAAATACTAGTGGGCACTGAGCCAAGGGCATGAAATTTTTCCCATGCACTTTCCATTGAGCCAATGCCCATTTGATAGTTAGCTTGATACATGGAATAGAACTATCTTATTTATTTTTGACAGTTACCTTCTTATTCCTTGCGGTTTTCTTGTCAGGCATTTACTTCCCTCTTTGCTTGCTATATGAACTTTAATGGATTTTGATGACTTGCTAAGTGCATCACGTATAGATAAAGAATTGAAGAAAAAGATTGTTCTACTCTCGCATTTAGTTACGGAACTCCATATACTCTTTTCTTTGAATTCTCGTTTGAGTTTTGTGTGTTTACAAGTCGCGAGCTTTAAGATTAAACAGTTTTTTTTTTCTTGAATTCTTTCCTAACAGGTGTTGTTGGCAATTATAATATCAACAGATTCTATTAAAATTAGCAGAAATATCTCATAAAGTAAATCACAAAGGAAGGATAATATCACAATGTCAAAACACATTGTAGTTTTATATTTTTCAAAGAATACCATAAGAGTATTGAAATATTCTTTTTTATTTATTTATTCTTAAGGGGTATTGAAATATTATTCGTGTGATTGATTTATGCTCAACAAATCATATCGGTAAAAATGAAGAGGGTAAATTACATTTCTATCGTTGAGGTTTGGAAGAATGAAATTTTATAGGTTTGAAAGAATGAAATTTTATCCCAAATTTTAAGGGTATGTTTGGTTAGAGGTGGAATAGGGGAGATAGAAAATAAAGGAGAGAAAATGAGTTTGTGTGTTGTTTGATAAGAAGAGAAAAGACGAAAATTTTTTGTTGCGGCCCTAAAATTTTCTCCTCTATCCTACCAAAAATTAATCTCTTCAAATTGGAGAGAAAACTCTTGCTTGCACAATGACACATTCTCAAGAACCTTACCTATCCCCACCCATTTACCACACAGTCTAGTGTCTACGCTCTTATGTCTTCCTTGTTTTGTTTGTATCTCTTCTTCACTCTCTTCTGTCAACGGTAATTCATCTTTTTTTTTTTGATACTATCTCTATTTTCCTAATTTTTTTTTGTTGCCCAGTTTTAGGTTTTAGGTTTTTTTTTTTTTGGTTGTTTCCACTTAGTAACATGTCCAGATTTATATATAAAACTCAAGTGGGAGAGCCGTGTTATGGGTGAACTTATTGCACTGTTCAGAGAGCACTTGTGTATGTGATGCAAATTCAACATGTATGAAAAAGCTGTTGTAAAGTTTCGTTGTCGACCATATCTATGTTTCTACGATGGCCCAAGAACACGCTCATTCTTCAGTTGTAGAGGGACTTTTGAATTGTGAGGTACCATTGCTAGCTTAATATATACGAGTGTTATTTCATGAAATAAATCGAATTTCAAATCAATCACTTGCTTTAACTACTCATATATATATATATATATAAGATTATAATATCTATAATAATAACAAAGAAAAATAATATAAGGTTATACATATAATGGGTTAATTTTTATATTATTTAATAAATACAAATAAGTTTTCTCTTACATGTTATGTAATAAGGGTATACAAGTAAAATTTATATAAGCTACATTTTCTATCTTTCATACTTTTCTTCTCAACCAAATAAAAGTGTTTTTCACCCCTCCCACTTTTTTACCCTTCCAACCAAAAACACACACGAGCGAAAATTAAATCTTTTCTATCCTTCTACTTTTTTATATTTCCACCGATTCTCTACTTTTTCACTTTTCGACTCCAATGCCAATTCATTTTCTTGAGGTTAGAGAAAATCAATACACAAGTACTTGTGTAGTGATTAGGGACTAGCCATTTGTTGCCTCCACTTATCAAATGGAGAGTTTGGGCCCACATGTTAGAAGGGGTTGAATTATGTATAAATTATTGAACTCACCAATGTAATTTTTTTTTTTTTTTTTTTTAATGAGAAATAATCTTCATTGAAACTGAAATTGGAGTACAACAAAGCAAGTTAGGATTTACATAGCTCTAGGAGCAGTCAAGTTGGATAAGGTGCTGAACCATCGGGGGGCGGGCGGGCAGGGGGTCGGGGCACACCCTTTCCAAACTTCCAGTTTCTAAAGGACTCAAGGAGTGTACAAATGCGTTGATATAAATGGCCCAAGCTGCCATTGGTTTCCTTTGCCTGGATGTGTTGGACTACTGTGAGAGCATTTGATTCAAAGATAAACTGAGTGAGCTCCATTTCCTTGGCTAGGAGAATTCCATTTTCAAGAGCAATGATTTCTGTTCCCAGACTTGTAAATTGCCTTGGAAGGAGCTTACAGAGTGCTGCTATAGGCTCTCCCTTGCTGTTCCTTATCACCACTACTACCCTAGAGGATCAACCGTCTCCTGATGCAGCTCCATCCACATTAACTTTGTAGATACCCGTGGGTGGAGCTTCAGAAATCTGGGACTGATTACATAATGCAGCAGCTTCTCATCTGGTTGTGTTAGCAAAAAACCAGACCTGGTCAGGGGAGTAGCAAGCATCCTCAAAAACCATTTTGGCTCCGATTATACCATATAGCCCAAGATGTAACAAAGAAAATTTCAAGATCACGAGCAGCTCCATTGTTCAGTACTTGCAAGGCAATATCAATGAAACTATGATGACTCGCTGTCAAGTTTATAGGGCATCCTTCCCATTTGTTCCAGATTTGTTTAGCTAGTCCACATTGAAGGAAAATATGGGAGATGGATTCTGTTTCTTGGTCACAGATAGGGCACTTGGGGTTAATGTTCACCCCTCTTTTGCTAAAATTCAGTCTGGTTGGGAGTCCATTCATGCAGGCTTGCCATGCAAAGATTCTGATTTTTGCTGGAATCTTTAGATGCCACCCTAATTCTTGAGAAGCTTCCGGAATATTTCAATTTAAATGCAGAAAAATCTGGAACACTTGGAGATGGTATTACTACGCTTATTGTTAATCAGTTTCGGTGGCTGGATTTCGTTGTTGATTCTGATGCCTTCACTAACAAATTGATGAAAGTTCTTTCGATTTGCCCTCCAAATTTAAAGAAAGAGATCATTAGATCATTGCCAGAGATTGTTGGAGATCAAAACTATAAGACTCTGGTTGAACCTTAATTTGGATGAACAGTTGCAAGAACAGATTTTCTTTTCGTTCTCATTTTTGCCGAGAAAAAGGTTGGAAAACAAATTTTCAAGTATTTTGAATCCTACATTTAATGTTGTTTAGGTTCCCAAGACAACTTGCCACATAGTTGAATTGAGCTTAATGAACTGAAAGTTTCTGTTTTTTTTCGGGTCCGAGAAATAGTAAGTACAAGATTCAGAAACTTAATTTCTCTTGTTTGCTTTAAATTTACAGCCACCAAAGAGTGCATCAGGCATTTGGTTGCCAATGAAATGTGGAGTCTGAAACTTTTGTTCTTTGGTATTGGAAAAACATGAAAATTCACATAGTTGAGTTGGATGTGACTGCTTTTCATTTAGTTGATTATTTCATGATAAGCCATAAAGATAGACTGGGACTCCGTGTGATTTGCACCATCCTTTTTTTACTTCATTTTATCAGCAGTCAAATATGGGTGAAGCTACCATATTGTTTTCAATAGCTCTATCTAAATAGTTGTTTCTTTCCCCCCAAGGTCATCAAAATTGCATTATAATGTGTCAGAACAATTGATGTGGGGCACATGCCGTATCTGCTGCTATCAACGACACCAGCAAATGTTTGGAGAATAATCTCACAGATACGTGAGAGGTTATAATTTGTTGGTGTATCAAATATTTCTCATGCATCACAACACAGTAAAATCAAAGGAAAGGTTTTGTCACTTATAGACAACACAGAGGCTTCAATTCTTGATGCCCTATGATCAATAGGAATGTATGGCCTTTGCTCTGTTGTAATCTGGAGAATCTTTTACACACTCATTTTATGAGATTTTTGTATTTGTTGCAATGCTATCCACAGTTACTCTGTCAGGAGATTCTGAGTCAACTGAACTTCCTTGAGAAATCTCAGGATCACAAAGTCATTGACATATGGCTGCTTATGCTCATTTATAGTGGCGGGTCCCTGCAGAAGAGCATTGTAAAGATGTTCAAGAAAAAAATTATTGAAGATTGCATTCAGAAAGTTATGCTTGATCAGTGCATTTGTGGAAACAAGGATTTGGTAAAGGTATCTATAACAATTATTTGGAATCATTTAACTTTGATCTTATAGGTTTTGTTATTTTATCTGTGTCTCATTGACTTTCATTAAGATTATTTCCCACTGTTTCTTTTGTTGTCCGAGTAACTGTTGGCTTGCAAAGAACAAAAAGCAAGGGAGTTCGGAATTCACATATATACTTGTCTGTTTGAAGAGTTCATAGATATTTACTCAAGACAGGAAGTAAGCAGTTTCAAAATAAACTAGTTTGTTAGATGATGAAAAATATGTATTTTGGGAAATCTTTGTGGTGGTTTCTTTGCAGGTTCTAGGCGCACTAGTTACTCATTTTGGATCAGGCGTTACTTCTGAAGTTCAGTCTGCTTTGGAGACTATGACCCTGCTGGCCTCCTCCAAATATGCACAAGATTTTATTCCTCTTTCTTCTCATATAACTGGTGCCTTGTTTGTTCTAGATTCATGTGCATTTTCTGAAGTCATTTATTTCCAAGATTTCTTGATGTGTTCTTTGTTCTGAAACTCAGGTATTTTGGATTACTTGGATGGATGTAGTGTTGAAAATCTGTACAAGGTATTTCATAGTATTGTGGGCATTCTTATATAAGTGGTTCTACATGACATTGTTTCACTGGCTTTCCTGTTTGTGCAGGTTAATGAGGCTTTTAGCCATTTGGCACTTTCAGCTTGATCAAGTGCAGATTCATATGAATCTTCCATTGCAAATAAACTATTGATGATAGTAAGGAAGCAGGTACTGTAAAAGCCTTTTTGGTATGCAATGTATGCATTAATTTTTTGATAAACTTTGTTGAATTTTGGAATCTTTGTTTTGGTTGTATTCATTGTCTTTATACTGTTACTGTTACTTGCAAAGCAATTTGATTTGTTCTGCGCCTCCCACTGAGTAGGTAAGCACTCCAGATCTGAGATACAAGAAGATGGGCTTAAGTGGAACTCTACATATAGTTTCCTGCTTTGGAGATGCAAATAGAGTTCGCCGTATGTCTGCATCTCAGGTTTTGTCATGTTCTGTATCTTACGAATATATTCTAGATTGTGCATTTACCATCCCTGAACATCATTACGCACAGAAGTCAAACTGAGAAAGAGGCTTTGGAACTCTTAAAAACATCTCTGGACTCTTGCAAACAGTCGTCCTTACCTTTGATTTTATTTAATGATGAATTGACTGTAATGTTAGATAACCGAACTCTTCATCCATCAATTATGGAATGGTAAGGTTAAGTTTAACAACCTGATACTGGTACTTTAATACTACCTAGCAATATGGAAAAATAAACTTGTAATTATGTTTTACTTTTTAAAACTTGTCTGTATGTTGTAGGGTTGGGAAATATTTAGGAGAGTTTAAATCTGTTTTCTTGTCTGATATTGAAGGTGGAAAATTTCCATTTGAGGAACCAGGAACCATAATTTGGTTTAGAAGGTGAGTTTGGTAATGTGATGCAGTGTGAAATCCTGTTTAACCTGTAAAAAATTTATGCTGGGCTACCTATTAAAGTATCTTTGTGCAGGTGAATTGTTGATGGTGATACATCTCTTTGTTTGAACATTTTGCCATTGTCTGCCTCTTCGATGCAGTAATATTTTTGCCATATTCTCCCATATTGTACTAGTCAAAACTTGTCTAAATGACTGAATGTAGTTGAAATATTTTTGAATGCTGGTCATCTTCTTTACATATTCTTCCTGATAACTTCCTTATACTATCCACTGTAAGGCATGCTCCTTTTGGAAGTGAGAAGAGTTATACTCAATGGCATAAATGATATGTCAATCATCAGATTGAGAGGTTGACAAATCAAGGATCCCTTTGAGGAATTGACGCATTGCTTGGCTTCCCTTTACACCTTCCTTCCTCAAAGGTTAGAACCAAAAAATGATTTTTTTTTAATAGTAATTTTAATGTCATCTATTTAGAATACTCTTCTTCAGAGATTCAATTGCTTTTGTCTTGATCAAGGATTCAAATATCGTATAATTCATAAAAGTTTAGGGAAGGGTTTAAAAGCCTAAAAATGATTGGATGAAGCCTTTGAAGCTATCCTTGTAGTCTTGAATTTTCATCTTTCTTTTTTATACCTTAACAAAATTTATTTGTTAATTAAAGGAATAAGACTTGTCAAATTGAAACTCTTGTTTTAGGCGAAACTGCACTATTGGTACCTGAAGTTTACCTTGTGTGTGCAATTGGTTCTTCAAGTTTGAAGCGAGCATAATTAGTCCCTTAAATTTTAAAACTGAGTTGTATTGGTCCTTTTACTAACTACTGTTAACAGAGTTACTTATGTGACTAACGGAACAATGACTTGACTTTCTTTTAATGATGTTTAATGTTTTTAATTAAAAAAATTTTAAAAAATAATTTCCGCATTAGATGAAATTAAAAAAGCTTCTCTGTCTATCTCTCTCTCTCTTCTCTTCATCACTTTCAGACCCTCTTCTTCCTTTTCTCTTCTTTCTTTCTCTCATTATCTCCTTTTGCTTTCTCTTCTCTTCGGATCGGCATTGGATTTGTGTGGTGCTGGGTTTGTGTGTTTTGCGGTGATGGTGGTGGGATGGGTTGCAGATGTGTTTTGCGTGGGGGTTGTGGCTGTGGCTATAGCTGTGGCTGTGGTTGTGGCAGCGGTTGGTGTGGTGGAGGCTTGAAGGCGACGGTGGCCGTGGGTTTCAATTCCTGGGTTGTTTTAGTGGATCGTGGGTTTCAATTCCTGGGTCGTGGTTGGGTTGTTTCAGTGGCGATGAACAGAGGTGGGTTTTGCTTCGGTGGTGGTTGTTGGCTTGTTTCTTCAGTGGTGGGTGTTGGGTACTTGGGTCGGGTTGTGGGCGTTGGTTCAGCGGTGGGGTTATGGTTCAGCGGTGGGTTTATGGTTTAGCGGTGGTAGGTGTGTATCAATGGTGGCAGTGGGTGGTTTGGTGGTAGCTGGTTGCATTTTGCATTTTGCTGTGTTTGGGTGGTTGCATTTTGCTGGGTTTTAGTTGTTGAATTGTTGCATTTTGCGTTTTGAATAGTGTGGGTTTTAGTTGTTGTGTTTTGCATAGGGAGAGAGGAGTAGAGATCCACATGGTGGAAAGTAGCAGAGCTTATAAGCTTTGGCCATGGTGATTCAGCCATGAAAGGAAGAGAGAGCTACGGTGGTTGAGAAAGAGAGAAAAACAGCATGGGAAAGGAGAGAGGGGAGATAGTTTTATGTTTATTTTATTAGTTTTTTGGTCTCCACCGGCGGCGGCTAGGGATTTGGTTTTCATCGGCGGCTAGGCTTGTGGCTGTCAATCTCTCTCTTCCCCTTCTCTCTCTCTGTCGTGCCTTAAGTTAAAAAAATATCAGATTTGTTTTTAATCAGTCAATGCTTTTTCAATTTAGAAATTATTTTTTAAAATTTTTTTAATTAAAAACATTCCATGTCATTAAAAAAATGTCAAGTTATTGTTTCGTTAGTCACGTAAGTAACATCGTTAACAGCAGTTAGTAAAAGGACCAATACAACTCAATTTTAAAACATAAGAGATTAATTGTGCTCGCTTTAAACTTGAAGGACCAATTACATATATAGAATAAACCTCAGCATCAGTAGTGCCATTTTGCCTTTGTTTTACATAAAATCGCCTATACGAGAAGTAGAGCGTGTGCCAGGTATCATCACTGGGGTAGTAACTTTAACCCAGGAAAAAGCACACCCTAGATGATAATGTCAAAGGCTTGTAATTGCTGGCTAGGGTGACAGACCTTGAAAAATCTAGGTACCATGTAAAGCAAAGTCTTTATTTATTTAATTTTTTTATAGAATTATTTTTAATATATACAACAACAACAAATCTTAAGTCCAAAATATTTTGGGGTTTGGCAATGGATTCTCCATATATTAGTATGGTCAGCCGCTTGTATTATTGTTTGCCATTTTATTCTATTCAAATTCGTACCCTTTGTTATTTCATAGTTGTCATGTCATTTTTTACTATTTTTAGACAATTTTTGGTTTTCCCTTACCTTTTTTTTTGTTCCCCAACTTGAAAGAAATTTTTTTAATATAGCTTTATATATTTTCCAAAAACAAGAAGATTATGGAAGTACCTTTTCATGCTTGGAAAATTAATATTGCAAATCAAATTGCCAACTTTTAGAATTAACTTTCTGCCAGTACTAGAAGGGGCCCTTATTTATATATATATATATATATATATATATTAATTACTCAATGTACTAGAAAAAATAGATGTAGTGATGAATAAAATATTGAATATTGAGGTATTTTGGCCTTCTTTCTTTTCTCATTTCATTTCTCTTTGGTATTTTGTCACTATTTGTTCACAAAGGACTAAATGAGTTTATTTTCAAAATTTTAAATTTGAAAAGGAACTTTTTAAATTCAAGAGCTAAAATAGATACTGAGCCAAAATCTAGGGACCAAATGTATATTTTTGCGATTTATGTATTTCTTTCTTGTTCTTGGACTTCAGCAGTTAAAGTTTTAGAAAAAGTTTGAGTGGCTTTGGCAGAGTGAAAGTTTGAGTGGCTTTGGCAGAGCGAAAAAGGGTGTTGTTTGAGGTGTTCATTTGTGCTTTAATAAATTTAGACAGACAATAGGCAACTTCCTCATTCTCTTTTGAAAAGCTCCTCTTGCATTTTTTTTTGGGGTGTTATTAGTTATGATTGTCCTCTACATTAGAACCTTTCATTCCTTTACTATCATTTTTTAATAATTGATGATGATTGGTCAATTACTTAAGTTCATGTATTCTTCTATAACTTGATCCAAATTAATTTATTCACAAAAAAGAAAAAAAGCAAGAAGAATTTTTTTATATTAATTTCATTATATGAGGGAATTCTTCCTTGCTACGTAGAACTTTGAATTTGACCTCAATTTTATAAATTTAATGCTCGCAATCTGCATATGAAATTGTTATTTTTAAATTTTAATGATTCAATGTAGCTTTTGATATATTAATTTTATCTTGATTTATAACTTTTATTTGTTATTGTGATTTGGTTTGGGTTTTATATTCCTGTAGTCTGTCAATACTGCTGGGTTTGCCTAGTGCATTGATATTTTTTTGGCTTGTGCAATACCAGTACTTCTCTGGAGCTGGTTGGAAGTCTTTGACAGAGAAGCAAAACAAATTTGTGTGCCTATCTCTCTATTTGTTTGGAAGGACAGATTATTCACATTGTAGCTTATTACACTCCTGCTGCCACATGAAGCTCAATACCTTTTGTACACAAGTAGAGGGAGGAATTGCATGCATGAAAAAGTCAAGCTACAAAAGAGGACGTACACTGTATTCAAGCTATTGAAGCATTGGAGGAAAAATAGAATTGACAAGATATGATGACTCAGAAAAACCAATGAAACAAACTAATTTTACAGAAAAAACCTGAGGGGAAACCTTCCCGAAAAGCAATTCACTATAGTAAAGAGAAGTTCCAGATCTAGTATAAAACATTTGTTCTTAGACTCTACAATTCCCGTAGATGAACTTACAACAGAAACCTTCTACCGTTTCAAAACATCTGAACTTTTCATTATATGAACGCCACCCTTTTGCACGAATCCCAATACGTGACTAATCAATGATGCACGGCACCCAGTACATGACTAACTCCCCGACTTGAAGAAGATATTGGCTGTAAAGTTCTTCACTTTATTAACAATGAAGACCAAGAAGCACTTGGTTACAAAACCTAACGGCGTACAAACGCAACAGGTTCTTCAAGAGAAAGACGAACTAAGGCAAATTCTATCTCCGGTCACAATTTGCATGAACAAAACTTTGCTTCACACTCGCGCCACCTTTGACGACCTTTAAAATAATCCTTATATATATTTAGAGTTATGAGAAAGAAAGCCTAAAGATGTACACACAAATTAGAGTGAAATCAGATCTGAAAAGCTGATTTTCATAAATCTTGATAAGTTTCTGTTTGGCAAGAGAATTTTGATTAACAAATATTATCAGATAAACGAGCACTCAAATCTTATCAATAAAATGAAGAATATGGTAACTATTTTAAAAGAAAAAGAAAGAGAAAGATGAACTAAAGCAAATTCTGTCTTCGGTTACAATTTGCATAAACAAAACTTTACTTCACACTCGCGCCACTTTTGACTACCCTTAAAATAATCCTTATATATGTTTAGAGTTGTGAGAAAATAAAGCCTAAACATGTGCACAGATTAGAGTGAAATCAGATCTCAAAAGCTAATTTTCATAAATCTCAATAAGCATTTGTTTAGTAGGAGGATTTTAATTAACAAATCTTATCAGATAAATGAACACTCAAATCTTATCAGTAAAATGAAGAATATGGTAACTATTTTAAAAAATAAGGGTATATTCTATTCACACTCCAAATCCAAAACTTTTCAAAACTAATCAATTTGGTTCTTAAAATCAGTTTAGTCCTTAAAATGGTTGAGGAAAAATAACTAACTATTTAGACACTAAGTTGGCTTTGGGACCAAATTGACTAGTTTTGAAAAATCTTAAATTTAGTCGACATCAACTCAAATTTCAGGGTATGTTAGTGGAATTTACCAAAAAATAATAATAATAATAATAATAATAATAATAATAATAATAATAATAATAATAATAATAATAATATGCAGATAAATGATAAGAATTTTTTTCATTAAAAAAAGGTAAAATTGAAACGTTATAACGTGGACCTCAAGTCATTTTTAAAATCCCTCCTATCTAGTATCCAGTTTCCTTAAAAACACAAAATTGAGAAAAGCCTCCAAATTCACAACATTTCGGATTCAAGGCAGGAGCTTGCCCCTATTAGAAATTAGCCACTGCAAATTGAAAGGAAAACAAAGAGAAAGAAAAGAAAGAAAGCCATGTTGCGTTGCATCATATACCCCATAAGAAACCAGAGAAACCCAATTATTCATGAATTTTTTTACTCCAATGGAATTATAATTAAAACCCTACAGCTCTTAAACCCTTCCAAAACCCTAACAACTTTATCAAACCCAAATGTTCTCACCTCGTCAAACCCTGATGTTGTTCGCAATGATGATCAAATGGCTCTTCTTGGTCCCACAGAGCTCTGCAATCAAACCCCAAGTGCAGCAATCTTAAACCCTACAAAAACCCTAAAAACTTCATCAAACCCTGGTGTTCACAGTGATGATCAAATGGGTCTTCTTGGTCCCCCAGAGCTCTATAACCAAACCCCAACCCCCCAACCAGAACCTAAGACTGGTGACCCATTCATGGACCTCATGGTTGCCGATTACAACAAAGCCTATCACCAAACACCCCCAAAGGGCTACACCGAGAACCTCTCACCCACCTTCCTCTCCTCTGGCAATCCTTGCCTCGATTTTTTCTTCCATGTCGTGCCCGATACACCGCCTGAGACCTTGAAACAGAGACTTGAACTGGCCTGGTCACACAATCCCCTCACCACCCTTAAGCTCATCTGTAATCTCCGAGGAGTACGTGGCACTGGCAAGTCTGACAAAGAAGGTTTCTACACAGCAGCGCTTTTTCTCCACATGAACCACCCTAAAACCCTAGTCCACAACCTGGAGTCTTTTGCTAGTTTCGGCTACTTCAAAGACTTGCCAGAGATTCTTTACCGTCTTCTACAAGGCCCTGATATTCGTAAGAAGCAAAAGGACGAGCATCATCGTAACAAAAAATACTATGTGAAGACAACTTTTGACGCCAAGGAAATTGCGCAGGGGCTGAGGGAAAGGAAGCGCTTGGCTATGGCTAACAATGCCCTTGAGAGATATAATCTTGACATGGATTTTCGTTCATTGCACAACAGCGTATCAGACTTGTTTGCCAAGTATTTAAAGGCAGACATGGAGTTCCTAAGCTCAGGGCAGTTGAACAATATCAGTCTTGCAGCCAAGTGGTGCCCTTCAATTGATTGCTCGTTCGACAGGTCTCTCTTGCTTTGCGAGAGTATTGCGCGAAGGGTTTTCCCCGTGGAGTCGTACTCGGAATACCAAGGTGTTGAAGAGCCACATTATGCATATAGGGTGCGTGACAGGTTAAGGAAGGAAGTTTTGGTACCACTTAGGAAGGTGTTGGAGTTGCCTGAGTTGTACATGAGTGACAAACGTTGGAATGAGCTTCCATACAATAGAGTTGCTTCGGTGGCCATGAGGCTTTACATGAAAAGGTTCTTTAAGCATGATGAAGAGCGATTTAAGAAGTATTTAGAAGACGTTAAATGTGGGAAATCGACAATCTCTGCGGGAGCATTGCTTCCCCATGAGATCATTGAGTCTTCGATAGAGGGAACAGAAGCTGAGGCTGAAGTTGCAGACTTACAGTGGAAGAGGATGGTGGAGGATTTGTCAAAGGAAGGCAAGTTGAGGAACTGCCTCGCCGTTTGTGATGTCTCTGGGAGCATGTGGGGAACCCCTTTCAACGTGTCTGTTGCACTGGGGTTGTTGGTTTCGGAACTGAGTGAAGAGCCGTGGAAAGGCAAGGTTATTACGTTTAGTGAGAAACCTCAGCTTCATATAATTAAAGGCGATGATCTTAAATCGAAGATGAGGTTTTCAAAGGAGGTAAACTTTATGAACACCGATTTTCAGAAGGTGTTTGATCATATATTGCAAGTGGCTGTGGATGGGAACTTGAAGGAGGACCAGATGATTAAGAGGGTGTTTGCGTTTAGTGACATGGAGTTTGATAGAGCTTCGATGAATGATTGGGAGACCGACTATGAAGTGATACAAAGGAAATTTAGGGAGAAAGGATATGGGTCTGTGGTGCCAGAAATTGTGTTTTGGAATCTGAGGGACTCTCGGGCCACGCCGGTGGTTTCCACGCAGAAGGGGGTGACAATGGTGAGCGGGTTTTCAAAGAATATGATGAAGTTTTTCTTGAGTAATGATGGGGTCCATGAGGAAATCTTGTACGCTGAGTGTTTAATGGAAATGGCCATCTCTGGTGAGGAGTATCAGAAACTTGCTGTGGTGGATTGATTACCTTTGCGTAGTATTGAGTAAGTTTTATTTTTGAGGTAAAACTTAATTAGAGTTTCTTAGCTACACTACATTATTTCTCAATTAAATTTAAATATATAATTGTATAAAATTTAATTTTTGTGGAAAAGATAATACTATTTCTACTTTATTGATTTATACAACTATGTATTTATATTTAATTGAGAGAAATAAGAAACTACACATAAAGAACCGTGCCAAAATTATGTCCTTCGTGGTTTTTTTGGCTCAAGCAATGCTTTGTTATTTTTGTCTTTTTATGAACTTTGTCTCAAAACCAAAAAAAAAAAAAAAAACTGTGCATTTATGTTATTGGGTTTGATTATCAAAACAAAAGAAACAAAAACTGAAAATTAAGGATATATAATATATGTGAGACTAGAGAAATTAGGGTTCATCCCTCTCTTTGGGTAATTGAAGATTATGTTGACATATACAGGAAGTAAGGTAGTAAAACATAAATTTTGTGAGAATGAGAAGAGAAAGCCACAGAAAGAATAATATGTTTATTTTTGCTACAGAATTGTTATTGATAAGGTGCAATGGATTACAAATCTGTTTTCTATTTCTTTGATGCAGAGCTGCTGCTCCTGCAGAACAGTAGAGATATATGTTTTGCTACAAAGCATAGAAATATCTGTTCCACACACACTTACAGCAGATGATATTCATACTCGATGAGAGTATTCTACAGACAACAAACGATATTTATGTTTTGCTAAAGAGTTATGAGCCAGTTTTCTGCTTCAGAGTATGAGTGGACAGGCTTTTAGTACTACAATAAGTTATTCCTTTTTCGTTACATCCTTTGAAGGAATGAACTCAAAATCATGATGTTGTCGGAAGCTTAGTTAGGGGAAGAAGCTACAATCATTTAGTTGGGCTGGATATATTTTCTAATTTTGATTTCTTTTAATGGAAATTTATAATAAATATTATCGGAATCATATACTCGCTGATCAATTTTATTGAGACAGGTAAAATTTTGATTAGATGATAATCAGTTTGTATTTGAGTCCGATAACTATGATAAGCTTGATACAGGAGTGTATGTGCATATGCCTCTGCTAAGATACTCAGTGCTTTGTTTATACACACGGAGGAAGGACTTAAAAGTAGCCTTTCTGTGTCATTAAAACTTGGGCGTTGGACAAGGGATTTGGATTTGGCACTTTCATCGTGTACAAGGGGTTTGGATTTGGATTGGACAAGTGTACTTCCTCGTTCTAGAGGCTTCACTTCCTTTAAAGGCGTGAAACATATAAGGATTGAATCAACCAAATTGCTCCAAACGACACGAAACCAGATTGAGCCAACTACTTGGCTTCAAGAATATCTTTCATGAGTATAGGGAGAAATACGAGGAGCAGTGGTATGGATTATGGAAGATTATGGTATAGTCTAGAGACCGACGTAGTACAAGAGGTCAATCCGTTAATTCCTTAAAAACAAAAAGACTAAGATCACATACTTTAAAGCAACTTATTAGAAAGTAATAGTTAGATTATTTTTCACTAAATTTTAACAGTAAATTCATGTATAAGCGATATAATCTAATTATATATTCATAAATATGTCATTTGTATCAAAATGTGTCTTCATAAAAAGAAGATCATACCAACTTTTGAAGAAAAAACTAAAAATAATTATATTAAAATTTTCAACTTTTGCATAAAGGCACTTGTTAGTAAAATATTGCAAACACAATCGTTTTTAAGTTGGCAAGCATATCACTTTTCCCGTGCTAATCACTGTTTTATCGTATGCCATTACCAACGACCAAACACGAAGGGCCCACAGTAAAGTGTTGAAGTGGCAAGATCTGACTAACTGAATGTAAATTGAATTGGAGTGACAATTTATTCTATTCTTCTGCCAACATCGGCCATGGCTGCCATTGGCTTCGCAGCACCATGGGTTCTAAGACGTGCAGCTTGTGCTCTAGCTCTTGCTCGCTCTCATCATAGACTTGGCATCAACAACAACAACAGCATCATTAAGCTCTCTCATTACAAAGTCCTCCGCTCTTTTACTCTCACTCATCCTCTCACTTCTCCAGGTGCGCACTGTGGCTTTGTTGTCCTGTGCTACTCTTTATTAGTATGATTCGTGGTAAAATTATGGGATTTTCGAACACCCATTTGGCTGAATAGTTGAAACACGTAATTTATTGTACACTGCATTGCACACTAGATTTATGTGAATATTGGTGGCATAGTCTTATGTTACCATGTATTTTTAATCCTATTTATGCTAATCGTAAAAACAATCATAATTATTGTATTTTCGTTGGAAACACATTTGAAGTTGAAGTATGTTAGTTATCCTCATGAATTGTAAAACGGTGTTACTGAACAAGGTGAATTGACAAAATGGTAGCATGGTGTTTGATAAAAAGCCTGACTTATAGTTTTTTTTTTTTTAACCAAAAAAAGATTTATTTTTTGTTCAAAATCAGCAAATTCAAGCTGAACCGAGAAAATGAACCGTATGTTGTGACAACTGGTTATCTGTTATAGTTTCTTAATGCTTGAAGCTGCAAGGGCTAGCTTGTTTAAAAGCTTGACTCATCTCTCCTTGCCAAGGAGTGCATTTATTGTTTAATGTGCTAAGCCGAAGGTTTAAGTATCAAGCTATTATAGAAAAGCCAACCCTGGTAAGCCTTAGTTCAGGACAATACCTACCAACAGAAATTTGTATAAATAAACAATGAGGCAATTAGGAATAAAAAACTGACTGCTTTGATGAAATTCGTCCCTTGTCAGGCCTAGATAGCACTGCCCAGCAAACCACCAAGCACCTTATACACTTTTATTTACTGGGGTAACTTACAAAGAGTTTCTAGCATATCCAGAAATCCATATCAAGGAATATTGCATGTCAAATATTTGGAAGGACCGATAACTTTATTATAGTTTGCAAAAAACCCAGCTTCTCAACAACAATTAAATTAGTGCAAACCTTATCCTTTGAACATTTTTATGATTGATGTGTGGCTAAGGCCTCATTGATAACCTGTGTGCTTGAATACTTGCGGGGTGATAAAATTAGGCAAAACTTTCTTTATTACTTCTGTACTTGAAAAGCTTTCGATTTTGTTCCCTTAGGTTCAATGGTTTTCTAGGTTATAAGTTTGTTTGTTATTTTTTCCTGAATAATGTGATGATTATTTTAACATTTTTGATGCTCTGTGATATAGCTTCAGAAATATGCCACATAGCACAAGCCATAAAGGGTGAAGAGAAAAGTGCTACTGAAGAAGTGAAACATATTCTTGAAATGGTATTTTCCTTTAATAAATACATCATACAATCCCAAGAGCCTTGTAGCTCAATTGGCACCTCCTAGTGTTTTTAATGGAGAGGTCCAGGGTTCAAATCCCCTTTCCCCCAACCATCAAATTGTCAAAAGAAAAAAAGAATAAAAAAACATCATACAACATCTGCCTTCATTTCCTTTTGAAGGGCATCGCTTTCTATTTTTTATTTTTCTGTTTTTCCTTTTTGATTTTTTATCTTCTGTAGAAAGGACAATAATGTTAAAAATATATAAATAAAAATTTGCATTAATACAGAATTCAATGGATTGATTCAGTCATGAATAAAGCCTAAATGGAACCTGATTATGCAGGAATGGATCTAATTTCTCCATTTCTTTTGCACTTATTGTAGGCTAGACGAGCATCATCAAGAAGAGAAGTTCTTCACACAAATTTTCTTACTCCACCAGTGCTCAAGGAGTCAATGCTGGCATTGGAAAAACTATCTGACATTAGAGCCGTTGCTCAGGGAGGCTACCCACAGGTTAAAATGGATTAGTTCTACTTTTATGTATATACGTACATTTTTCATCTTCTCTACAGATTGAGGTATCTTTCAAATTATAAAATGTTCTAGGCTGAGAGATGCCGGATTTCTATTGGACATCCAGATGTCCTGACAAGTGATCCAGATGTAATTGCAGCATTGAGGTAAGTTACATTGTAGCTCCACCATTTTTTCTCCACCATGTAAGTTAATTGAAGCCTTTGCTTAAAATATGTTGAATGGATACTTTTCCAGTGTCACAGGAAACTTTGGGTTTCAACCTTGTTCTCATGGTGACTTCCTTGGTGCAATTCTCAATAAAGGTATTGCCAGGGAGAAACTCGGGGATATTATCTTGCAGGTATCATTTGAATTTTCATTTGGGATACTATTTTGCTTTTCTACTAGTTAGGAAGGTTTGCGTATGGCACTGCACTATTTGAATTTCAACTACATTGCACCATGAGGAAGGCTTTGCTCATTTCCAACCCCTTCCCTCCCCTCCCCCTCCATTTCTAATATTCGAATATAAAAACCTAGCCCAGCCTCAACACTCGCTTCACCAATGGGGGCTAGGCTAAATCCCCATGTATGGAGAAGTGTAATTATAATTCCTTTCTGAGATCACTTTTCATTTGGATGAGAGTGATAGAGGGTTTTATGGTTGTTATATCTTATTCTCTTGTATACTTACTTTTCAAAAGAAAAAAAAAAAAAAAAAATCCTTTTTAAAAATAATTTTATAATCAGTCTCAAGTTATGTTTGTACTGACGAAATAGCTTGGACACATTAACGGAGCCATGACCATGCCCCCGTTGTGATGGACATGTTTGACATGCTTTGGTAATTTATACATATCAGATGAGCTGTGGACAGAAACGGATGTAATTCTAACGTGCGCGCGCCCGCGAGAGAGAGAGAGAGAGAGAGAGAGAGTAAACTATGATAACATTGGCAATGTGATAAAATTAAAAGGGTTATAAATACATATGCTGTCATGTCCTCACCATACTGATTTATAAAATATTGCCATTTCAGGGTTTATATAATGTCAAGTCTGTGTCTAATGGCTGCGCACAGGTATTTACAAAAGGAAAAAAGAAATAAGAAAAGAAATTTGAAAATTGTCATGTCTTAAGTGGCATTTGTATCTACTAGGGATCTGATCACTTTTGGAAAGTAGGAGAGTTTGCAAATTGAACATGAGATATATTTTTACTAGGTATTCTAAATAACAAGACATTTGAGATGGGAATTAATAATTTGATGGCTCTTTATTGGGACATATTGTTGTATGACACTTGTATTCCTTATTGTTCTGGATGTATACAAGGTTGACGGGTTGTTTGTTGGTTGCGGTAAACACTTTAAAACTCTCAGCTGGGACTCCATTTCTTTTTCTCCTTTTCCTTTCTTTTTGATTGATCATATTCCCTTTTCCAAATTGGACGGTAGAATCATCCCCAATATTCAAAACCCAATTGGTTTTGGAAACAGAAAAACTACATCTACATGTCTTAGTTTTTCTTTCTTTTTCTAATCTTTTTATAATAGCTAGTCATCTCCCAATAGTGGGATAAAGGGCTTTGTTGAGTGGAGTTTGACCTTTGCTTTCTTTTTCTTGTTAAATTTTCACTGCTCAGGGAGAGAAGGGAGCTCAAATAATTATCGTTCCAGAACTTGTTGACTTTATTATATTGTCATTAGACAAGGTACTGTTACTTCATCTCTACTGCTTTTCTGGCACTACTTTTTCGTTATCAGTAAACATCCAATTTGAAAAAGAATATTATTATTTTCTATCTATTTTTGTCTTTTAGGACTCAGCTTAATGAGATTATGAGAATTGATATGCTTATCACCTGAGTTTAGATATATTGGTTCTGGAATTTATAGAACGCATTGGAAAGCTGTTCTCTGATTCTATTATTTTTGTAGTAACGGTACCAATGTATACAGGGAATCATAATATTGGGAAATTTGTGTAACATTTTGTGGTAGTAAAAAGTTCTAGCATTAGAAGTTATGTTTTACCTTTGTATTGTGACATTGCTCAAAAGATTTGAATATAGAATGGGCTATAGCCACTGGACTTGAAAACAATTAAGTACTTAGTTGCATACTACTTGTGTTTCTGATTTCTTATCTTCTTGCAGGTTGGTAATGTTCCAGTCTCTTGCACGAAGATACCATTGATCTCTCTTGATTATGAAGCACCTAGGTTGCCAGTCATTATCTTGATAACCATTCTTTTTTCAGTTTCTAAATAATTTTCTTCTAACATAGAATCAAGCTTAGTTTTCTTCTCTTGACAGGACCCAAACGTTTAAAACTGTAGAAGCATCTCTAAGGGTTGATGCTCTGGCTAGTGCAGGATTTAAGATTTCACGATCAAAACTTGTTGACTCGGTCAGGTACCACCTTCTTTATAAATGCAAGCTGTCACCTGAATATATTGTTATCTTTGTGTTTTGACATTTTCTGGCATCATATATATTACTTTTTTTTAATGGATTTTTGTGTTGTTGGTTTGCTGCTTAGTAGGCTGTGAGGTTGTCTTCTTGAATTTGCTTTTTTTTCTTTCTTTTTTTTCACTTTATCTTTACTGGGCCATATCTTTTGCTAAATCATACACAGTTAGGTCTGTTCTCAGAGTGTTGTAGCATAATCAATCATTTTGGTGACGTGTCTTTTGGTCGTCCATTCTTTCACATCACTGAATCATCCTGCCAGCCTTTCTCTTATCTTTTATGCAACTATTGCCCCCCATGATTTCGGTCTTTTTGGTTAGTCTGTGTTAGATTCTACTCAAACTGGGTATTTTCACATGGTTACTTATCATTTCAGTCTTAAGATGATCTTCACTTTCAATGCATCTATTAAGTCAATTGGAAGCTTATGACAGTTTATGTCATGTTAAATGTTGTTCATAGATGAATGGCATGTATGAGGGAGTAGCACCAATGCATCAGCACATTCTCATTGTCAGAACCAACCACATTTAAGAATTTCAATTTATAAAAATTTTTCCACTTATATAAACATTAAAATCATGACTGTCTTGTTGTGGTTCTGATTAAGGCTTTCATGCACAGATATTTTTATGGGCTTTATATGTTGAAAAAATTTATTAATAATTTTCTTTATGCTTCCCGCTCTATAAATATCCCCCAAACTGGTTTTCAATCTCTTTCCCTTCCAGAACTATGCTCACTATGACAACTAGCAAACATTATTTCTTACTAAATAGCAATATCTCCTAGTATGATATGAATTATCCATTTTTCATGCCTAGTATTTTTTATAGTAGCTGGATATGGTCCTGTTCAAGGCAATTAATTTTTCATTGTCCGCCTTAGATTTGTAGCCATCTGTTTGGCCCCTTTTTATTTTTTCACTGAAATACAGTAGCTTCTAGCCTTGTATAAGGATAGAAGTATATGCATTTTGAAAGTTCTCCATCTGTGTGTAGTAAAGGGGAGCTGCGTATCAATTGGATTCCTGTTTCTAAAAACAACACTACACTCAAGACCGGTGATATTGTCTCGGTTAGTGGAAGAGGAAGATTAAAGGTGAGTAGTTAAATTCAAATGACACCACTGGCCAATGGAATGTCTTTTTAAGTATATAGGCTGGTGTTTTGGATCTTATAATTTACTTTGATTCAGATTGGAGAAATAAGGTCTACACGGAAGGGAAAATTTGAAGTCGAGCTCATTCGATATCTATAGCATGAGGTAACATTCTCAGATCATTCATGGAACTGGTTGTTTCAATACAAGTACTTGTTATCCGCCCCCAAACTTGGAATTCTGATCCTTAAAGAGCGGTCTAAACCAGAAGCTGCATCGAGTTTAACACTATTTGCAAGCTTCAATGTCAACCTATGGCAGGGAAGGCTGAGGGATAATGAAAACAAATTGCATTTGTTAATATTGACTATCATAATAATATTTTTTTTTTTTCAAAAAAAAAAAAAAAAAAAAAGAAGAAGAAGAAGACATCCTTGCCTCATAAAGATGGTACTTGGTACAATAAACTAAGGTTGCAATCGGGTGGGAAAGATAATGGGGACCTCCTAGCACTAAAAGGGCAGGGAAAGTTCATGGGTTGGTCAGGAATAACCGTTGGATGTCAACATATATATCGAAGAGAGATCAAATTACATTAGATGACTTATAAAATTTAGAGAAAAAGCAAAAAATCTAGAAAATCAAGTGCTTAAGTTCCTACAACGTAGTCATGGTTAGGCCAAAAGGATGCAATACTACTCAAGGAATTTTTTTTTTTTTTTTTTTTTTTTTAATTGGACCGCGTTGGATGGCTAACCTACGAGGCTACGAGGACAAAAATATGAGGAAGACAATTACAAAAAGTAAATTATAACACTTAAAGAAATTGTACATTTTATAATAATAATAATAATAATAATAATAATAATAATAATAATAATAATAGAAGTGGAGGTGAGTTTCATGTGGCTTGAGAAAAGCGCTAGCTACATATTATGAACTTATAGAAGAATTAGTGAGGTTGAGAATTTTCTCATAATCACCTATAAACCCCAAATTAACCCAACAACCAACTGATATGGGACTTAGAACACGTCAACATGACATACACTTATTAGAATTTTACTTGTTAAATTGAATATCATCATGTATTTATTTGGCTCATTTACTATACGATATCACTTATGGCTAGACAGGCAAAACAGTCGGGTCGGGTCGGATCGGTCGGGTCGGTCGGGTTGCGGATCGAGTCGGATTGACCCGTATTTTTCACATGAATGTTCTTTTTTAAATAAAACAACACGCATTTGTCATTTGAAAAGTTATGCAACAAATTATTTTATGTAATTTTGACTTCACCACTTATATCAAGAATGAATTTAGTTAAACTTATTAACACTTATTCAATAATTTTAAAATTATACAAATCCTAACATTGCTATCTAAAACAAAGTAACACAAACATAAGTAAAACAAATATATATATTTTATTTCTACATAATATCAACATTCCAAAATATAAAACAAAATTACAAATGACTTATTGGATAACTCATTTGATAAATAATAAAAACATATAAGAAATTTACAATCTTGAAAATTAATTTTATAATCTATTATCAATTGTGGTTGGCACTCTATTTCAATTTGAGATATATGTTAAAATTGGATTGCTTACTTATTTGTACATGGTCTCTTTTATGAATATCATATCATTGTTAAGCAACGCACACTCTAGGAAATATCATAATTTATTTTGAAAAACCGTTTATTTTGGACATAAATTGTTAAAAAATGAGTCTAAGCATTCATAATTTGGCTTCACTATTTTTACACTTGTAAATGTTTCTCATACATGTCTACAATTTTATATCTATATTTTTAACTCTACTATAATCATATTATCTTGGCATGTACTTTGTTATTTAATATCTAAAAATCTTTACTCATTACAGAATGCTCAATCTTTTATCTTTCAATTAATTTACATATGTAAATGTATCAATTGTTTTCTTAAAACTCACAATAAACAATTAAACTACTATTGTCTTAATTTTAATTTTTTTTTACCAAAAAAAAAAAGTTTTAAAAAAGTGATTCGGGTTGCCGGTCGGGTCGGGTTAACCTGCAAAAAACTCGAAAAACTCGGGTCGGGTCACGGGTCAACCCGTTTTTGTTTCGGGTCAAAAAAATCGGGTTCGGGTCAGAAAATTTTGACCCGTTTTGCCATGTCTACTTATGGCACAAACTCTTGCCTCAACATCAACCACTTGTATCCTAGACATAACCTAATAGGAACAAACAAATTATATAACTAAGAAGTTGACTTGTGATGAATGTAATCAAAGTATTTATTTCGATTCTGATGTGCCTAATGCCCATTATCCCCCCATATATCAGCACCTAATCACTTCCTGACGAATGTAAGGAGAAAGCAATCTTTCATGAGGGGGATACCATTAGACTTAGTATAGCGTTCACCATTAGTTAGACTCCATATAATCCACCAAGTCACATTATGGTAGCATGATCGCTCTTGATATGACCACACTTTGCCTATCTCTTAGAAGTTTATTCTAGTAGTAGCATAAAGTAAAACATCCTTTACAAGGAGCAAGGTTCATGGCCAAAGCAAGATGTTTACTTATATTATTATAAAACCGACAATAATGGTTGTGAGATTGAACCTTTGAATCTCTCTCCTACTAGATGTTTTAAAATTGAGAGGTGCTAGGTCCACAATATTTTTACAACAAATCATAGGTAGTTAGTTGTTATTGGTTCAAATTTGAACCTAATACTAAGATTACTTTTTTGCCCCAACAATAACAACCAGTAACAACTTGCCACTTAAGATTTGTTATAAAAATGTTGTGGACGTATCATTTTTCGTTAAACTTAGGATTTTTCTTTAAAAATCAATGTGATCTAATCACTAAACAACCCTGCAGTTTAAAAATGTTTTAAATGTAGATCCTAATCATATTAGGGTCAAAGTTTATCTTTTTGGTCTCCTAGGACTCAAGTCTAAAAGAATTACCAAAATCGGAAGCTAAAGAATAGGATAATGTGCCAATCTGCACTTTAAACATTAAGGCAAACGTCTATCGGCACACACAGCCACATATGCCAAGTGCCTCCATACCTTCGTTTTAATACGAATTTAAAAGCTTTTTAGGTTTTGGAAACTCCTCAAAAAGGTTTTGGAATCTTATTCTGAAACCAAACTTTAAAAAACCTTTTGAATCACTTTGAAAACCGTTTGAACATCAAAATTCAAGTACTTTGATCATAAAATAACACTAATCTAATTAGTTTTACAAGATCAAAACATAAGCCCTAATTTTCAAGAAAATCTAGAAATCAAAACCCTAATCTTATTAGAACTTTTTATCTTTGAAGGATTTTAATTGGGGTTTTGTTAAACACAATTGATTTCTCATGAAAACAGTTATTTGAAAACAATCAGTTAATCAATTAAAAAATCAAAGATTAATCAAGAATGTTCTAAAAAAGAAAAAATTCAAGAACAAATTTATGTGATCAATCAAGCATTCAAAAAACAGCCAAACGCAACAATTCAAAAATACAAAAATCAAACTCAACCGAAGTGAAACTGCTGAGGATTTAACAAAAGAAATTCTAACAAAATTTCTATACAACTTTTTTCCCAAAAAATCAACTACATAAAGTCAACCATAGTTCTATTAATCTTTGTACAAAAAATTAATTCAACCAAATACACAAATTCAAAAAAATATACAACCAAAAAAATCCATCACTTTTCTAGCAACCAATCAAATTTTCTTTACGCTTTCATAATTTTCCCACTAACCGAACAACGTCAAAATCAAATTTCTTAAGTATCAACTACAAAAAGACGCAACAAATGACTAAACTTTAAAGTCCTTGTAACTTGTGTGACGTTCAAAGAGAGGCCAACAAGGTTTCCTACCATGTATTTGATGAATCTCTACAAATCCATCTCAGTTGCTCCAACTCCAAGGGTGTCTCTGTCTTCGTTCTCTCCCATAAATAAGCCTCGATCTTGTTGAAGATTAGGAGGAGAGGATCGAGAAGATGATCTAAGCGGTCAATGTAGGATTGTTCGCGGTGGATTTTCGAGGTCAAATGTGACATTGTGTGTTGTGAGGTTTTGGTTTTGCGGATGGGTCTGAATCTAAAAATGAAACTAAAAACACTGAATGATTCCTAGAAAGCCAGTTATGGGAGGAGAGATTAAAACGAAGCAAGAAGGGAGAAGATGGTTCAAATGACATCCATCAAATCATTTACATTGAGATGAGCTTCATGAATGCGTTGAAATATAAAAAATTCCAAACTTTTCTTGCAATTTCATTTTCTGCGTTGAGTTTACTTTTTCTTCGTTTTTGGATTCTTGTGCTTGGCTGCGCAGTTTTTTTTTTGATCGGAAACTAGAAACTTTCATTACTTAAAAGGAAATTACATAACGATGGAAAGTTAGTTCTAAGAAACAATGCCACAAGCATGTTTAGGTAAAAGATGTGCAGACTTATTTCCCTAGCGCTTTACATGAGAAAACCTAACATTAGGAATATCATAACAAGAATCAAGGATCCCATATATTATAGGAGCAACCACGGCATCTGCATAAGAAAGACCAACTAGAGCCCTGTACGCATTAAGTGAATCCCCTTTTAAAATGAAATCCCATATTCCAAGATCTTTTGCAAACTATACACCAGCCTCAAAGGCTTTTGCCTTAACTTCCAAAGGACCCAACAGAGCACTCATTTTCCTGGACATTGCAACCATCACCAAGCCATGACAGTCCTGAACAACAATTCCAATCCCAGCTTCCTTCTTTGTCGAAAAAATTGCCCCATCAACATTCACTATATACATATTCTCCAGTAGTGAATACCAATGCTCAATCTGATCCTCAATAGCCTTAATTGAAAGCTTTTTGGCACCAACATACTTCTGCAAATACTAATATGACCATTGCAGTAGCTCTAATTCCCTTTTCTTTTTTCCTCCATTACGAACTTCATTACGATTAGTCCAAATACTCCAAAACCACTAATGCTAAAATATTTTCCTCACAATCATCCAGCATCATCATTTTCCATAACAAGTCAAGAAAAGAAGGGAATAAACCAATAAAACCAGGTTGGAAAATTCCAGAGCATTTCCAAATATTTGGAGCTCTAGGACAAGACCAAAACACATGTCCCATGGTTTCTGACTCCAAGTTACACTCAGCACAAATATCCTCAACTAGAATCTTTCAGTGTTTGAGAACCCTCTTTATAGGTAATATGTCCCAACATGCCCTCCACACAAAATGTCGAATCTTATAAGGCATATCTAATTTCCAAACACGCTTTCAAAACCTTTTCATATTACTCTCATCCGAACTAGAACCTGAAGAACCCAAAGGAGAAGCAGCCAAGATATCAACAGCCACCTTATAAGCACTTTTGACAGTGAACAACCCATTGTTAGTCTCTGTCCAAATCAGCTTATCTTCAGGTAAGCATGTGCTCAATGGTATACACTCAACAGTATCCACTTCACAAGGTAAAAGGAGTGGTTCAATTAAGCCCAAATTCCAACAAGAATTATTAGAGTCAATCAACTCAGAAACTTGAAAATCTGGAGAACCGTTAACCCAAGGAGAAATTACCATATGAGAAGACGAATTTGGAAGCCATTTATCACCCCACACTCTAATATTGGTCCCATTACCAACTTGCTATCTCATCCCTTGTTTAACCACCCTTTGTGCAGTCATTAAACTTCGCCAAATATAAGAAGGATTATTCCCCATGGAAGCATTCACATAATCACAATCAGGAAAATATTTTTCTTTAAAAACTTTGAAGACCAAAGAGTGTTCTCCAACCTGCAAACACCACCCCTTTTTTGCAAGAAGCACCAAATTAAGCGATTTGAGCAATTTAAATCCTAATCCCCCAGAAGACTTAGGCATACATAGCTTTTCCCAACTCAACCAAGCTGTCTTCCTTTCATTTTGCTTCTACCCTCACCAGAAATTTCTAATCAAACTTGTCAATTCATCACATAGAGTATCTGGAAGCTTGAAACAACTCATCGTATAAGTCAAATAGTTTGGCCACCACCTTGATAAGAATTTATTTCCCCGCCTTTGACAGCAACTTCTCCTTCCAACCCGACAATTTCTTAGCAAGTTTCTCCTTAATTGAATTAAATGAGTTTTGTTTATTTCTTCCAACCAACGACGAAAGACCAAGATATTTCTCATGATTTCTGATCACTTTTGCTCCAAATCAATTTTTGATTTCTTCCTTCAAACTTGTGTTCGTATTAGAGCTGAAAAACAACAATGCCTTTGTTCTATTCAGTTGCTGACCCGAAGCTACCTCATAAACTTGAATTATTCGCTGCAAAGAGTCACGTTCCTTTAGAAATGATTCATAGAAAATTAAGCTATCGTCTGCAAAGAATAAATGTGAGAGCTTCGGTCCTCTTCTACACGTAGCTACTCCATGTAAATCACCCACCGCCGTAGCCTTCTTTATCATTGCTAACAAACCTTCAACACATAATAGGAAAAGATATGGAGATAGAGGATCTCCCTGGTGCAAACCCCGAGTTGGAACAATGTTACCACATGGTTTTCCATTAAGCCTAATAGAGTATTTGACTAATGAAACACACTTCATTAAAAGATCTCGGACTTTCTGATCAAACCCCAACTTTTCCATGATTTTTTCAAGACACCTCCATTCAACCCTATCATATGCTTTGCTCATATCTAATTTTAGCGCCATCTCACCTTTCTTTCTCACTTTCTTCTGATTTATATGGTGCATAGTCTCAAAAGCAACCAATACATTATCAGTGATTAATCTACCTTGTACTAAAGCACTTTTTGAATCACTAATAATGGAAGGTAAACCTTTTTTAAGTCTATTGGCAATAGCTTTAGAGGCAAGTTTATAAACCACATTACATAAACTAATAGGACGATAATCAGTTATTCTCTGTGGTTCCTTATTTTTCGAAATTAAGACAATATAAGTGTCATGAAGTGAGGAGGAGAAATACCTGAATTAAGAAAGTTAAGTATAGTTTTAACCACCTCATTGCCAACCATTACCCAGAAGTGTTGAAAAAACACAGGTGGCATGCCGTCGAGGCCTGGAGCTTTTAAATGATACATTTGGTTGAAAGCTGTCTTCACCTCTGCACCTTGGAAATGTCTAGTAAACATGTTATTCATATCTTGAGAAACTTTAGGCTCCACTGCTTCAATTAATTTCGTGAACTCAAATGGGTTAGAAGAAGAGAATAAGTTTAAATAATAATTAACCACAATCTCTTCAACCTTCCTTATATCTTCCTGCCAACAATCATTCAAATCCATCACACCAGAAATAAATTTCTTTTGATACCTGGTTGAAGCTTTAGAGTGAAAAAATCTAGTATTTTGGTCTCCATCTTGAAACCAGTTTATTCTGGATCTTTGTAACCACATGGTATCCTCTTTGTCTAACCAACAGTTCAACTCTACCCGGGTATTTCAAATATCTTCAATTATAGCAAGAGAAGTAGATTGGAGCTCCAACCATTTCAAATGCCTCTATAAGCTTTTAATCTTTTTACCTACATGTCTAAACTCATTTTTATTCCATGCAACCGGGCTTGATTTGCATAAGTCCAAGCAATTTACAAGAGGAAAATCCGAATTTGCTAATCTTCCATCATCCCATGCTTTATTAACAAGCTCTTCGCACCTTTAATCCTTTAACCACATAGCTTCAAACCTGAATAGACGTTGAAACTTTTCCTTCTTAGCTTTTCTGAATAAGTGCAAAGACAACGGGCAATGATCTGATACAGAGGAAGACAAGTGATAAAGTTTGGCTGAAGGAAACTTATCTTTCCAATCTTCTGTAGCCAAAGCACGATCTAACCTCTCTCTAATTTGAGTGCCATCCTTCCTTTGGTATAAACATGTAAACTTAGGGCCTACGAATCCTAAATCACAAAAACCATACCAATTTATAGCATTCAAGAAACTAACCATTTGTGCAGCAGGAAGATTTCCACCACCCTCCTTTTCAGATAAACCAACACGCTCATTAGAATCACCAATTGCGACCCATGGCAGGTGAGGCATGTCCTTAATAGACCTAAGCAAAGACCAAGACTCATGCCTTTTCGTTGTCTCTGAATTTCCATAAAAACCAATAAGCCGCCACCATCCCCCACCACCATCCCACACCTTCACCTCCATCAATAAATGCATCAATATGAGACATGGAATATTTTTGAACATGAACATTAATATCATCCTTCCAAAACAAAGCAAGCCCTCCACTAGACCTAACACTCGGCACAATCAGCCCATTCTTGAAACCAAACTTATCTCTACATTTACCATCCACTCCTTATTAGATTTTGTCTCCTTCAAGAACACTAGTTTGGGAACTTCTGCCTTAATCAATTTCTTTAAGGCATTAACTGTCCGGTGGTTCCTAAGCCCCCAACAATTCCAACTTAAGATACTAATTGGACCCGATGGGACTGTTCAACAGTATCCGCTGATCCCATATATGAACTAGAGAGAGTAAGTGCATTGGTTTTTGCACTTACGTTTTTTTTTTTACTTTTCAGTATCGCCTACATCCTGCGTCTCAACTGCAACCAGAGAAGACTTCCTTTTTAAACCCAACAAATCAGCACTTTCCACTGAAACAGGACTCTCAATAGCCCTATTCCCACGTCTAGCCCACTCCCCTTTTTTAATATGACCTTTTCTGGCCCTTAAACTAGACTCACCCAATAAGTTATTAAATTTCTTGGGCCTACCCTTTCTTTTAAGACTTTCAGAATAACCTTTTTTCAATGGGCCTGGAATGACCCAGCCCATCTTAAATTCCCCGTCTGAATGCCCCCTTTGAGCAAAGTTACCTTCACCAATTAGCCCACTGTCCCCTACCCTGTCCTTAACTACCCCACTATTCTTATGAACAATCTCATTAGACAACATCGGGTTTTCCTCATCTGACACCTTATTAGAATCAGACACGACAACAATGGAAGTTGAGGGCAATTCATAATTAGTCGGAACAAGAGCAGTTAACTTCTCCACAACATTAGGACTAACCTCACGTGTAGAAACAACATCTGGACAAGTGGAATTGATCCCAGGAACATCGCTGCAACCCTTCAACCGATCCAAATCACCTTTCACCCCTTTGCTCCACCATCGGTGGTGCCACCTTCATGGAGTAACCATTATCAGGACATTCAATAACATTTAATCCTGAAGAAGAGGGCGTAGAACTTGTAAAAGTGGAAAAGCCTTTAACCTCAACAAAAGATTTCCTGAACGGATTGAACTGCTTAGCACGAAGCCATACCCATACTGTTGATCTTCTGCTTTTAAAGTACCATTACTTCTCACCCACACCGCATAATCCTTATCAATATGATCCAAATGCCCACACCAAAAACAAAAATTTGGTAGACATTCATATCGGAATGACACCCAACCATTCGAATCATCATTAAAAGTAACTTGTCTTCCCCTGCATAGCGGCATAAAGTCACCACTATGCATCACATAGTACTTCGAGGGTTGGGTCACCTTCCTAATCGATTCTCCTAGACTAACAGCCACTTTAGTGTTCATAAGTGAAAATGGAATGTTTTGGATTTGGACCCAAAAATAGACCGTATAAAAATCCAATTCATGGATGGGAATAACACCATCAATTCTTCTAAACACAATCAGATGTCTGTCAAAAGACCAAGGTTCCCCAGATAAAACCTTATCAATATCAGCCCATGATTCGAAGGAGAAGACCAAATGATTATTTCCAGCATTTCTGATACGAAAGTCATTAGAAGTTCTCCAATGTGGTCTAAAAGTTTTGGCTACTGCATCAATACTGATATTCCTTCTTGTAAAGAACTTTGCTACCAATCCCACTTCCTGAATCTTTTGTTTTTTGACAAATCCACATCCGTGCCTTCCTTTTTTGACAAAGAGAGACTTTGCCTACTACTAGCAAAATCCTCCATACTCCAATAAACCTAACACCACTTCTTAGCGTGAACTATAATAAACCATCCCTACTAGAGGAGAAGAAGCATAGATATCAGAGAAAAGACAAAGTACTACAGCCACAAGAAGGGAAGAAAGCCTAAAACTTCTAAGCCGAGAATTTTACATGTGCCGCCAACACTCCTAGACTAAAACTTCAATTACAATTCCTGCGCAGTTTTTTTTTTTTTTTTGATAAGAAAGCACACACTTAATATTAATTAAACATCAACAGAGTTTACATCATGAAGAATTGCTAATTCCTGCGCAGTTAAGTGCAAGAAAAGCTTGAATTTTTTTTTTTAAAACTCATTCTTTCAAATTTTTTTTGTTTTATTTTTGGCAAAAATTCAAAAACTAGCCCTTTAACTTTCAGTCTTTTTCATTTCAGTGCTCTAACTTTCAGATTTTTCATTTCAGTCCTCTAACTTTCAATTATTGTCAATTCGGTACTCCAGTAGACCTCAGTTACCTAATGCAGTTAAGTGAGCCAAAACGACATTGTTTTGGCTCTTTTTTTTTTTTTTCATAAATTTCAGAATTAAAAGAAAAAAAAACTGTTATTAAAAAAAAAACATTTAGGGGAATGACGTCTTACCTGAAATAAAAAACAAAGAAACTTAAAACTTACCTAATACAACATAAAAACACAACATTTAACTATTTAAGCCAATTCTTTTCTTTTCTTCCTAAAATTCTCTCCACTACCGACCATTAGTAAAGTAAACTTACACCAAAAATGAAAACATATTCTAAACTAACCATCCCTAATTTTCAATACCCATCAGAGAATAAACAATTTAAAACTTACCCAAATCCAAAAAACATTAAACCCCACAACAACAACAACAAAAACAACAACGAACAGTGATAGCTTTTAGATATTGATGCTCCTATAAATGTAAGTTTTGGGTTTTCATCACTTACCCAAAACAATTCTTGGCCAGAGTTGGAGCTAAAAAGTACACCCTATAAATATCAATATCTTGGTCTCAATCTCTATAACTCAGTCTTAATATCAGAACTCCATCACCAAAATCTCGGCCTCTCTCTCATACTCGGTTCCTTTCTTAAACCGATCCAGTCTCTCTCTCTCTCTCTCTCTCCGACTCAGTCTCTTTCTCAAATGGACTCGGTCTATCTCTCTCTAGCTCTCAAACCATCGACCAGTTCTTCCTTTTCCCCAAATTCTCTAAGTTAAGGATTTGGGTCTCTCACAATATTCTTTGTTTTTTTTTTTTTTTTTTCCAAGTAAGGGAACGACATCGTTCCCCTAAATGTTTTTTTTTTAATAACAAACTTTTTTCTTTTAATTTCAGAATTTATGTAATTTTTTTTTTAAAAAGAGCCAAAACGACGTTGTTTTAACTCACTTAACAGCAGTAGGTAACTGAGGTCTAATAGAGTACCAAATTGACAACAATTAAAAGTTAGAAGACTGAAATGACAAAATTGAAAGTTAGAGGACTGAAATAAAAAATACTGAAAGTTAGAGGATCAGTTTTGCATTTTTGCCTTCATTTTTTTATGTGGCTTTTTTTAATTCTTAAAGTTTTTTTAAGTAGAGATTATTATTTTGTTTGCTATGTGTATGCCAGTAGTTTATACTATTTGCCAAGTAGTCATTTTACGTAAATGAGTTAACAATGGAGGCTAGCTTTTTTTTTTTTTTTTTTAAAAGAAGGAACAATAAGGGACAACTTGATATCAAGTTAAACATAACAAGGAAAATATTAACTTCTAGGGTAAATTCCAATGAATTACCTTGAGGTTTGGCATATTACCAAACACATCCAAAACTTAAAAAAAAAAAAAAAAAAAAAAAAAAAAAAAAAAACCAATTTAGTCTTCAACACAAATGATGTTAATGCTTGCCATTACTCAGATCTGTCTTTCTCTGCTATCTCACTTGAATTTCTCTTTCTCTTTTTTTTTTTTTTTTTTTTTTTTCATTTTCTTGTTTGAATTTGACTTTATTTCTTCTCTCTTCTCTTTTCTTTTTCCTAATCTCACCTGACTCTTTCTTTCTCTCTCAATCTTTTTTTTCTTGTCTGTCCGAATCTTGCTAATGATGGATCCTCTTTCTTTCTCATCTCTCTATTTTGTGATGGAGATGTTGTAGTGGTGGGTCAACGTTTTTCTATGAGTTAAGGGTGATTGGGAATCCATTTGGTAATGTTGTTTTAGTAACATTGTTTAAGTATTGTGGAAATACGTGTAGGTGAAAAAGTATTATAGAAATACCTGTTGTATTGTTTAAATAACAACACTACCAAACATCCCTTAGGTTTACTGGATTTGGGTTTGGCCTACGTGGGTATTAGGAGTTTGATATTCAACGTTGTGAAACCCGGACCGGACCGTACGGTCCGACCGGAAAAACCTCGAACCGTTCCTCTTTGCGGTTCTTTTAGCATCAAAAACCGTTCAACGGAAAAAAGCAGGGAGCCGTGAGAACCGCGGTCGGACCTCACGGTTCTGAGAACCGTGATCCGACCGCTTCTCACGGTTCCCTTTGAATCTGAAAAAAAAAAAAAAAAAAAAATCACAGAAAAGGAGATTGTTGTTGAAAACAGCGATCTGGACGAGCCAACGATTTTGAATGGGTAGATCTTCGTCGATGGACTTTGGAGATCTTCATCAATGGACTTTAGGGATTTGAGCAAGAAGGGGAGATCTTTGTCAATGGACTTTGGAGGAGGAAGGGAAGTAGGGAACTGGAGACGAGAGGGAGATTTCTGGCTTTGTTCTCCACTGGATTTTGTGTGACGGCCTGATGAGGTGAGACTTTGAGAGCGAAAGAAAAGAATGAGAAAGAGCATATACAGACGAACAAAGAAAAGTAAAGGACGAAGAAAGAAAAGAAAGAAAAGTAAAAGAAGAAGAAAGTAAAAGAAGAAAAGTAAAAGAAGAAAAGAGTCAGATCAGATATTTGAGAGGAGTGGGTATGGGATGGGATGGGATGGGATGGGATGGGAAACGTGTGGAGGATAAAAAGTAATACAAAGAAAAAAAAAATAAAAAAACGTGTGGTCCGTAGCAAAGAAAGAAAGAAAAAGAATAAAAAATTATAATTTATCTCAATATTTTCACAATATTTCACAATAAATTTTAAGTAAAAGATAATTATTTGTTAATATTGATAAGTAAAAAAATAATTTTAATGATAGGTTCAAATTAAAATTAGTAACAACTTTTCACATCAATTTTATTGTGAAAGTATTGCTAAAAATGTTGTAAAATTCTTTAATGCTGAACACTTATTGCGTGCTTTATTGCAGTCAACCACTTCCTCCTTTGGTTTTGTTATTTATTTAATTTTAACAATTTTTAAATGTATGGACATTGACTATTTAAATAACTGCAGATCTAGCTTTTGACACTTTTTTTTTTTTAATTCATAATAAGTGGTGAATATTGACCATTCAAATGGCTTGGAGAGTTGGGAAAAAAACCTATCCGCACTCAAATGGGCTTGGGCTTGGGCATGAGCAAATAAATTAATTTGCCTCTTAATTATTTTATCCAGTTTTATAAAACAAAAATTATTGGGTACTAAAGTGTACTTTGTTATGAATTAAAAATAATTTAAAAACTCAATAGTTATTTATATTTTTTTAGAATTTAATAATTCTTATTTGTATTATGAAAGTTATGTAATAAAAAATACTATCTATATTTGTTTTGGATTATTTTAGTTAAATTTTTAATTTTTGTTTATTAAATATATTTATTTATAATTTAAATAATTATTAAATGAATTATGACGTCATCACGGTTCGACCCCGGTTCGACCTCGGTTCGACCTCAAAAACCTTGAACCTCTCTCTTTTACGGTTCAATGAACGGTCCGGGTCTGAAAACCATGTTGATATTTGCTTGGGGGTTGATGGCAACTTTGTGGTGGAGTTAGGATTTTGGTTGGTGTTATTGGGTTTTCCTAAATTTCTTTGTAGAGGAGAAAAATGGTCTTTTTTTTTAAGGAGTTTTTTCTTTTGATTTTCTCGGCTGCCAAATGCTAATTGGTGCAGATGTGACTTTTCCTATGACTTTTTCTTTTCTCCGTTGCCCAAATAAAAAGGGTTGGTTGATCTATCAAGAAAAGGGTGGGGTTGATTTTCTCAGATTTTCTTTTTGATTTTCTCGGCTACCAAATGCAAAGTAGCAAAATAATTAACTTTGAAAAAAATTATTTTATGAAAAAAAAACTAAAGAAAAGCTTTGCTTTTGTTGTTGATATTAAGAAGAAAAAGGAGAAAAATTCAAATACTATTCAAAAATTTTCAGATTTGTGCATACCAAAAAAAAAAAAAAAAAGAAGAGAGAGAGTTGAGAGAGATATAGAGTTGGTGAGATAAGAAGAAGGATAAAAAAAAAAAAAAAAAAAAAAAAAAAAAAAAAAAAAAACAGAAGAGGAAGAGAGAAGGTGTGAGTTTCAATTTGGTTTTGTGAAAATATTGTTATTAACAGAAAAGAAATTAATTCCATTTGTATTTAAATTGGTCATTTTTAAAAAGTGTTGGATGTGTTTGGCATGCTGGTGTCAAATCTCAAGGTAGTTTACTGAATTTTACCCTAAATTTTTATCAAAATGTATAGAACAAATTAAAAGTATAGAAACAAAATAATATTTTATAATATAAATATTAATTTTTTCCAATATCTAAATATAAAACGTTTGTAAGTATTGGATTTTATATGTATGCTGAATTGATTAAATAAAAATATTTTTCATCGTTTGGGATATATATATATATATATATATATATATATTTTGAGAATCATCGTTTGGGATATAGATAATTGCTGAAATAATAGCTTAAAAAAATAAATTCGACATATTAAGATGATTATGGATTATAAAATTTGTGTTTGCAGGATATATTAATGCCGTAATTGCACCAAATTTCATGATTCGATATGCATCTCATTTACGTTTCAATTAAACAAATTTCCCATCTAAACCCAGCGATGAATCTCAAATGTCTAAATCTTTACAAAAAAAAAAAAAAAAAAAAAAAAAGAAGACTGGGCCGCACTATCTAATAAATAGTATTTTTAACCATTATTAAAAAAGAAAAAAAAATTGCGTGTCTATCTTAAAAAATTTCACTGGATTTTAAAGTTAATTATTTTTATAAATATATGTTATACTCTTATTATATTAGAAGTTTTTTTTAATACATAATTATTTTTTTTGAGAAACAAAAAGAATATCATCAATTAAATTAATTCTTTATTATTTTATTTTATTTTTTATCTATCCATTATATATATATATATATATATAAACTGTGTTAGCTAAATTAAATACAATGACATATAACAAAAATAAACTCATCATAAAATAAAACAAAAATTTCCTCCAATTACACTCTTAGTAGAATTTTTGTGCTAATTACTATAGCAATCCATATTTGCTCTTTACACACTAAATTATAAACTTGTAATTATCACCAAAATTGTAATAAATTTTATAATTTGCACCCTATAGTTCATTTTTTTTAATGCTAGGTCACAATTTCATCATGCAATATTTTTTATCAATAGTTTGTCAATTATTTACTAACAGATAGTCAAATACCAATACCGTGTGCTTGCCACAAATAGCGACATACGCCAATTTTTGGAGGGTTTCCATGAGAGTAGATCTCCATTAAAAGAAAAAAAAAAATAAAAACAAAAACAAAAACAAAAAAATATTTACTATATTTAATAAAACTTATATTACATCTTGCGGCTCTTGCCTACGAATTGACGTTGTTGGCATCAAACTTAATGGTATAGTTGGTTGTTATTACCATGTAAATCAATGCTTGGTGCCTATGTATGCCAGCAATGTTATTTGCATGGAAAAACACACACATAACTTATATCTCCATCCTTAAGTTGACAGTAGCAGGACAAGATATAAACTTTGCAGATTTAGTATCTGTGCATATAGCATTAGACAAAAAAAATATACACAATCACATTGCCTTTGGATAAGAGGATCGGAGATATCCTCACTTGGCCTAGTTGTGTTTAAAATTTTCGAACTTTTTGAGCCAAGAAATGAGTTGAAACAGATTGGTAATTGGAAACAAGCCAGTATTTTAAATAGCAGTGTTGATTATTAAACATGAAAATAAACATTACATTCAAAGAAGTACCCGGGAAATGTCAGCGCATTTAGCTGACATATATGAACTTGTATTCGTAAAAACTGTTCGTAAAAAGTGTTAGCTAGATACATAACACCAAATTTTACAATAATTTACCTAAAACAAACATTCAGGCATACCCACAATATCCATACTCACATTTAACACCACTCTTACACTTCTTGTTACACTTTCCACAGTGATTCACGTTGTAAAAAGTGTTGATACATGTTCCATTGCAGCAATGCTGTCCTTGTTGGCACTTTTTCCCACATCCACCACAGTTGTTCTTATCTGAAAGAACATTACGGCAATGTTTCTTGCAGCAATAGAGAAGGCTCTTTCCTTTGTTTGCCGATACCCCATTACATACATTGCTAGTAATGGGATTACAATGTGCACCTTTCTTTATTACACTTGCTAAGAACTGGCTTCTCGATCTGAGATTGGACAATGGGGAGTCTACTGCGTATTCTTCTTCGTCTTCAATGTCATTTGAGAAGGCTGTTTGATATTGCAAAGATAGGACAAGGGAGAGAATGGTTGTAAACTTGAGGAGATTAGTACTGTAACCCATTCTCTCATGAATTTGCGGATTGCATGCGTTGAAGAGTGTAAGCTAAGGGAGACGGGTTTAATAAGCTGCAAGTTTTTGATAAAATATTCCATGGACTAAAATAATGGCTTGCTAAGTGTTGAAATTTGAATGAGTTTTAGCTTTGTCAATTACTTCTAGATTCTCGCCGAACCACATTAAAGTTCAATTTTGACAAATTGGATCGGAAACTTGGCATCTAGCACACCTACTTCTTGTAGGCTACTGCCACAGCTGTAATTAAGAATAATTATTCATGAATCTAATTGCTTTAAACTCATTTTTCAAACTAAGAATTTGAAGTACTGTAAGTACAAACATATATATATGTATGTATGTATGTATGTATGTATGTATAAATACGTACACATACCATCATGGTATTTGTTTCAGTAAACTCAGATGTTACTTTTGCGAGTTTTCTCATAAACTGTTGGTCTCGACATCAGCCTCTTGTACTCTAATTAAGAACATAGTTACATGAACAAACAGATTATATAACTACTAATTTGATTTGTAACGAAAGTACTCAAAATAAGGCCTCGAATTTCCTAAAAACTAAGGGCACAATTTTCCAAAACCCAGTCAAGTTATCGTAAAGAATTATAAGGTCTAAATCACCCTAGAGTTTGAGATTGTAAATGAAGTAATAATACGATTGATCATGTACGTACACAAACTCAATGTTCTCTTGTATGTGTACGATGCATGTTTTTTTCAACAAATTCAACTGTGAGTAATGCACGAGTTCAAGGTGACCGTATGATCAGTACAATACATGCCTTTTTATGACAATGGCAATGAATTTATATTTAGTTGAACTTGATACTATCTATTGCTCCAAGTCCGAGGACCATCTTCATGGTGAACACAGTGAATTTGCACCAAGGTGGTGATTATATAGATATATATATATATATATATATATATATTTTGGTTAAATGGTGGTAATTACATTTACGTTGTAGTAAAAGCTTAAAGTATCAACTTTCAATGGACACCATCATATATAACAACACACTTGACCATGGAGGTATGATAGACGTGTAGGTGTAGGATCGATGATCTTTTTTCCCGGCGAGAAACGCGTCAAATTCAAAGCTCGGTCACGTTACCCAAAGCTAGATCCTGGAAGAGGATCATAATTAAAATTGAGATACGTGCCCCAATTTCCTTCGTCAATCTCAGAATTTTTAGAGTATTTATATATGTATAATAAACAAATCTGAAAGGAGGTTGCAAATCACTGTTGACCAATGGCGCATTTATATGATTATTATCACATGATTCTCCTTTGAGTCCGTGACGTTAATTTCTCTTCCAAGTCCAACCAAGAACACACCACCCCCCCCCCCCCAAAAAAAAGTCCAACCAAGATAGCCCGTGTATGTTGTTGTTCATTACATCAACATTTATTAATGGGAAATGTTAGTCAATGTCCAATGTTGTTAAAAGTATTGGTTTAAATACTATTTTTAAAAATATTTTATGAAAAAATGATAAAATAGTTAATTTTGTTAATAATATTTGGGTCATGTTAACCGATACCTTCAGGAAAATGGTTAATAATTCATTTTAGAAAAGTTTTGCCATCATTTTTATGAAAAATAAAAAAAGCTGTCAAAATATTAATTATTTTTTTTCTATAAAAACTTTTTTTAAATTGATTATTAACCATTGCAGGCATTCGTTAACTACATTTTCCATAATATCTTATATTTTTAATGAAAAGTGATGTCAAAATTTTTCTATTATAATTTATTAACAATTACCTAAACGACACTCATTAACATGACCATTTACTAATTAAAAGATTTGATTATACCTCTTTTTTTGGGTTACCATAACCATATATGGTATCATTTTCATTTTCATATTCATCATAAAAAGTAAGCCCTATTTTTTTTCCGTTTCTTTTCATTTTTTTTTTATTGTTTTTGTTTCCCTTTGTATTTAAATACTATTTGAAAACTTTTTGTCTTCCCTAAGAAAAATATGAAAAGCAAGAAGAGTGCAACATGCTCACAACCTTCCTCAGTCCTCAAGCAAGAAAAATTCATCTAATTATAGATATTCAAAAGGTCTCTCGCGACTATTAGACAAATGTTTGTGACTTAAATTCATTGTATCACATAGTCCATCTTTGCTAATTTTGCTATTGTCAGCGATACCATTTTAAAGAAAAATTCAGACAGACAGCACGAGCTAATGCTGAGAATGGGAGTTCCCGCCAGACTCCTCTCACCTACTAGAAAATTAATGAAATTTTTGTTATGGAAAAATACTGTTTCACGGTTGTTCCTATCCTCTATTTCGCATACATATCTCACAATTGATTTGAAAATGTTAACATTTTAAAACATATAAATGAATGTAAAAATTGTAAAATAGTGGAGATATGAAAGAATCGAAACCTTTTTGTTATTTTATATATATAGTACAAATTGACATGATAATTGAAAGTCGATTAATTCCTTATGAGGGGGAAAAAGAATTAATGAAACAGTAAAATATTATTAAGTACCCATAATAATAAAAAAAATGTAAAGCATTATGATTTAGCTCAATTAGGATAAAATCTACAAATTAGTAACAATGTTTAGTAAAATTAATCAACCAAGAATTAAATATATGAACATACGCTAGGAATACAACTTTTTCACAATTTGTTGAAATGTCAAAATGTGATTGGTGCAACATTACTTTCATATATGTAATTATTTTTAAAAACATTACAATTATTGATTTACATTATCAATGTAATATTTACAATGTAAACTAAACAAATGTACACAACATTATACACATTTACAAAAAATGTACAATATTGTACACATTTGCATAAAAATATACAATTTTGTATAAATTTGTTTAGTTTACAATGCCAATTTTACATTGATAAAGTTTTCAAAAAAAAAAAAAAATCTTACATTAATAATTCAATATAAACTACTAATTTTCCTATCATTTATCAATTTTGTAGAATCTTTAAATGAAATAGAATCCACGATTTGGTCGGTTCCAATTTACCACTCAAGAATAAAATCGACAATAATAGAGGGAAAAAAACAACATTTATAAATTCATTGCCAATGACCCTCCTACTTTAAAGACATAATGCCTCGGCCGTCCCCCCCCCTCTCTTTTGTAGGGTCTGAACATGAAGTTCAAACGCTCTCAACCTTGAGTTAGCTAAAGAAAACAACTATAAAAACGTTAAATTTGCTTTTGAATTATGTGAGAAAGTATGTGTGGAGTGGAGATGTAGAGGAAAAAGCGGGCGAGCGTCACACTAGCTTACTGTACAACCTGTGTCCAGTGTCCCGCTGTTGGAACATACATATAAGAATATGCTGCCGACATCAATGCCATTTGGTTGGGAAAAACATGATATATGCTATGGTGTATATATTATATTCGGGAACAATTTTTTTTAGCTGTTTGCTAAACTTTCAATACCACGTACAGCCTCGTTATTAGTGAAGTTTAGGGTAATTAGATGTATAGTATTTTTGTTTTTTTGCGATGTCGATCGCGCACCACTTTCATTTGCGACTTTGAAGCTTTCAAAAGTTGCTTTAAAAATCACAGAAATGGTTGCATTGTGATTTGTAGAATAGCTAGTTGTGTAGTCTCACAACTTCCACTTATTCGTGTCTTTGAAACTTTCAAAAGGTACTTGTAAATGGCTGCATTGTAATTTAGGTATTGTATGGCAAAGAGGATGGACAGTTTTTCTCCAAACTTACTTGAACAAATCTCCTCCTAGGCTCCAATCAATTATGCTACAATTTGTAAGAATATTAATATGCATTATTTAAATGAGTCACATGACTCATTAAAAATATCATGTGACTAAAACTACATATAAATAACATTTTTAACTACCACATAGCTGGTTTGAAGAAGATTCCTCTAAATTAATTTGGAGATAAACTTTTTTCATAAATAATTTCAGGAGATTGAAATATAAAATAAGGAATAGATGTGAAAATCTTTACTGTTTATTAGGAAAGAAATGGAGGAAAAATAGGTTGGTAAGATAGATTTATCCTTCTAAGATCTATCTCCCAACATTAGGTTTATATTGTCCCTTATGCTTCTAATTTTCAATGTCACTTTTATTAGGGCAAAACTTAGACACAACACTTTAGGTATTATTCTTTAGATATCTTCTTTAAATTACAGCCGCTTATCTAGTTTAATAACTTAGCTAATGTCCATTAACCCGTTCAGATCTCTTAGACCCCTCAATCCTCACACCATATGGCTATTATTGTGATCTTTTCTAATTGAAATCCACCAAAGAAGAACCCAATGCGTACAAAATCAATTTTTTCCTCTCAATAATGCAATGTTCCAAATGACAACAAGACAAAAAAGGGTCAATCTAGGAGTATGGGTTGTGGTGGTTTGGTTGGTTATGTATGCGTCAGCTTCCAGTGTCAACAAGATCAACACTCAACATCAAACCTTTTTTTCCTTAGATAGGAAGCTATAATTTAGAAGTGATACCTAGAAAACAGTATCTAAATTTTACCGCTTTTTCTTTTTTCCAAATCTAGGGGAAAACCACATTGTTTTATTATTATTATTATTATTATTATTATTATTATTATTATTATTATTATATAAAAATGTTAAGTGGGATAAAGAAAATAAAACTATATATATATTACATTAAACTTCAAGCCAAAATGGGCTTTTTCCCTTTTCGCGAAAAAAAAAATCAGCATGTTGCCCCATTTCCCAAACTAATTAGGGAAATACCCCTCTTTTGAAACTCGATTTTCTCAAAATCAAGTAAAATCCTATAGCAACATTTTATGGAGCTTATAGTGACGTTTTTAAAAACTTATAGCGGCGTTTTGTAACTCGGCCTCCATGAAGTTGAGTTATAGGTAAAAAAAAAAAAAAAGAGAAAAACTTGCATGTAACTCGATTTCATGGAGATTGAGTTACAAAACGCCGCCATGGGTCCTTAAAATGTCACAATAGGCTTTTTAAAACGTCGTTATAGGGCTCCAAATTTTTTTTTTTTTTTTTTTAAACTCGATTTTGAGAAAATGGAGTTTCAAAAGAAGGGCATTTCCCTAATTAATTTAGAAAATGGGGCATTTGCCCATTTTTGCCTTAAACTTCATGAAACTTGATATTATACTATTAATGTACTAAAGAAAAAAAAAATTCATTGTTTTTAATAAGAGTATTATATTAAATTAAGATCAGTAAGATTTTGTTAGGAACTCGTTGGATTCTAATGAGGATGGATGAGAAGTATATAAATATAAATGGGAATTGCATGATTTTTACTAAATTTAAGGTAACCAAAAAATTGTTAAGATAGATTAAAAGAGAAATGAATGCACTATACAAAAATTGGGCTATTCTTCCTTCTACACTTTATGTAGGTTATCAAATGGAACAATGGGACACTGGACTATACATAAAAGTGATATAGGTTTCTATCCAAAGTGGAGTACATTATTTGTGGCATACGCCACTTGACTTCAAACATGTTGTTTTATGTTAATAAAATAAATAAAAATATAATACCTGTTGACTCATATTATTGTTACAATTAAAAGCTATATCTCGTTGACTTCGTTATCTTTGTGATCTATTTCTCATTTTATTGTGCTTGTACTATCTCTACAAAAGGGGAGTCTTACTACCACTCTTGAAAGTGTATGTAGAGAGCTTTATAAGTTTACATAAAAATTGTAGGTAATAATTATTTATTTTTTTTTTTTTAAATGTGTGTATAGTGTTATTTTTATAGATTATTTTGTGCAAAGAAGAGGGTTTCTTTGATAGAGCTTTCAATTCAATCACTTTTACAGAGTTGGCATTTGCTATACGACCATGTGGTCAGGCTGTTGTATCCTAAAGGGGCACGAATTGAAGTTTTGTTGCTCTAGTTTGTGGAATTTACCTACCACAAAGCAAGGTTTTCAGATCCAGACCATTCATTGAACTATAAAAGGGAGAGGTTCAAAGTTTTTGAGGTCGAACCATGATGACGTCATAATTAATTTAATAATTATTTTAAATATATATAAAAATATTAAATTAGTAAAAAATAGAAAAATTAACTAAAATAGTCCAATTAAAACTATAAATCCATATTTTAACTATGTCTAATATATCCATCTCAAGCCCAAATATGAAATATCTATCTAATAATAATAATAATAATAATAATAATAATAATAATAATCATTTAAAAAAAATTAAAAGCATCAATTTGTACCGGCAAGTGGACAAAAGAATATGATATGATGTATCATCATATCATGTGGGGCTCAAGGCTTTGTAAGAAACAATGTCTCAGATTGTATTTCCACTTTCCAATACCCACGTGACCAGCTGTCTAGCTCACATTCACAAACTTAAAAAGCACTAGAAACAAAAGTGAATGAAATTAAAGGAAGAGATAAAAAAGCAACACAAACAAAAGCAGATGAAAGAAAGAATTGTTATGTTATATCCACAACATTTTTTGCAATATGTTCACAACAATCACATCAAAAACTTACGTGGAAAGTTGTTACTAATTCTAATTTGAACCCTCCATTGAAATTATTTTTTTACTCACCAATATTAGCTAATAACAATCTATTACTTAAATTTTATTGTGAAAATATTGTGGTAGCATTTTTTAGTAGCCATTTCTTAAAATTAAATACCACACGTATGAATCCAAAAATAAAAAAAAATACCACACGATTACATAAAAAAAAAAATAATAAAACTAAGGGATAAAGATGAAAGACCACCACACATTTTCATAAGGACCCAATTTATTACCCATTAACTCAAGTCTCAACCTCACATTTACTTCACACTTATCACATTCACATTTTCCCATCAGAGAGAGAGAGAGAGAGAGAGAGAGAAGGAGGAAGACTGCTCATTGCTCAGCACAGATAGAAGGCCAGTCGGTGGAGATTATGGTCGCCGAAAGGACAAAGCCGGTGGAGATCGACGTTCACCATGCAGCACTACCTTGTTTGTCGCCCCACCGCAGCTCGTCCTCCTCCTCACCACCAGATTGGGTCAAATCGGCTTGTTCTTCTTTTTTCTTTTTTTTTTTTCTTTTTTTTTCATATTCGCTTGTTTTGATTCAACTTTATTGTAAGGATTGGATTTTGTTCTGTGTTTTGTGTTTGGATTATGTGAATGTGAGACGTTTTTTGAGAGTGAAGCAAAGAGACTGAAATAAAGATCAGATGTTTCATGGGTCAGATCAGACATTTTCTAATTTCATTTTACTTTTATTCAAATTCTTTACCAGTGAATTTTTTTTTTCGACCAAAAATAGCAAATATTCCGATATGGTGCTGTTTAAGGCTTTAATTTTTTTTTTTTAAAGGGGCCTATGAGAACCGCGAGAACCGTTTACGGTTTTCAGAACCGTGAGGTCCGACTGCGGTTCACATGGTTCCCTGCTTTTTTCCATAAGGTAGTTCTTGAAGCTTAAAGAACCGCAAAAATGAGCGGTTCAAGGTTTTCTCGATCGGACCCTACGGTCCGGTCTGGGTTTCAAAACCTTGCCACAAAGAGCTTGAATCTTCTTAAAGAAAGTGAGAATTTCGTGTGTCGGTCTAATTAGTTTCATTTTATTTGTCATTACCATATTTCTAATTGAATTCATTCCTATTTTAAATTATTTGTAATTTTAATTTTTAATTTAATATATTATTACTAATAGAATGAAATTAGCTAAATAAAAACATAAGAACAAACAACAAAGAATCAAGGCATATACTACAAGAAATTTGGTCTTTAGCAATGGCATATAGTTGTTGCTAATGCTTTAAATATTGTCACTAATTATATTGGTGACGAATTGTCGCTAACTTTCGTTAAACGAAAATGGTAACAAAAAAGTTTTTTAGTGATGATATTAATGTCGTCACAAATACAATTCTATTAACGACGACAAAGTCATCACTAATAGTGACAATTGTCGTCATAAATAACTCGAGAACCTAAGACAAAATGTCGTCGCTACTAGCTCATTAGTAGTGACGAATTTTTTTGTCGTTTCTAGTAGAATATTATTAACGACGACATTTTTGTTGTCGCTAATATGTCATTACTAGCAACGACGTTTGCTGTCGTTACAAATAATGATATATAAGTGACCACAAGCATGTCCTCACTAAAATTTGCATATTAGCGATGATATTGTTTGTCGTCACTAATGATATGATAAAATATTAGCAATGACATTGTCGTCTCTAATAATATTTTACATTTTTTTTCTTTAAAATTTACATTCTGAATTATACACGGGTACCTATTGGGAAATAACAAAGCACAATCCTATGCACATAAAAAATTTTCAATTACAAATACTCATATAAGCATAACAACTGCTCAATCAATAACTACTAATAAGGGAAAATAATACCCAAGTTCGATATCATATACATAATAAAAGCTCCAATCTATTCACTAAAATACTAATCAAAAGAAAACGAATTCCTCATGAAACATGAAACAGTTGCTGATTTTCAAAGATACCCATAACTAGTTTACCAAAATTAAGGAATACCTAGAGGTAAAATGAAGAGAGATCATCAAAAGTACCTCAATTTAACACAACTAGGAAAGATGTGAACTTTTACACTCCCCAAAGTTGAAATGTTAGACTTTGAGTTTAGTTTTTTCTTCTATAAAAAATAAAAATAAAAACTTTGCTTCTTTCACACAGTGTCTAGTAAACGCCTTGGACTTACAAGTTGAACAAAAGAGTGAGATCATGCTATTTTCTGATCACGTTTGTGCCTTTAAGACGAACCACCACTAGTACTTTCAACATAACCTTCAAAACAAGACCCAACAGAATTTAACTCTTCAGCAAATGGTTTGGAGGTAATAAAGTCATTAAATTAAATTGAAGGTCAAAGAAAAGTAACAATTCAAAATGTTATGATAGTTCAATTATCACAAAGAGTCTTTTCCATCATTCCTTTTTCCATTTAATTTTTCATTAAAAGATGTAAAAAACGTTCATTTAATTTCAGAGAGATGAACGTTTTCTTAAACTCTCAATCTGCAATCACACCCACAAAGCTATAAGAAAAGCTGCTAGAGTTTTCTAAAACTTTCAATCTCTATATGAATTTGGTTGGTTATCTAAGGCCTTAAGAAATAGAAGAACTATTAAACGAAAAAGGACTTGAAAATTAAAAAGATGACTTATGGGCTTGGTACAGCCAATTAATTCCCATTTTAGTAAATCTTGAATTTGCCAAATTATGAATCTTACTAAGACTCAACAATGACGAAAAAAAGCTTCTGAATGTTGCCAATTAGGTCCCACATCAAAACTAGACTCCAATTCTAGAATCTCCTTGTTTAATCTTTGGCCTCTATGCTAGTTTCATCACTCTCAAGAGGTTGGCATTGAGAATTTAAGAGAGAAAATCAAAGAAATGGTAATCAATACTACCTAAAGCATTGATTGCAGGACTTCACCAGCTAGGGTATTTTTCTTTATAAGGGTTTATCACCAACTTGATTGCAAGACTTTCTGACATTCAAGAAGACTTAACAGTATTTCTGCTGGCACAACTTGTACACACACACACACTTTAGACCAAGGAACATGTAAGCCTCTTTTGAGGGCCTTGTTAAACCCCAGATAACAATCCCAGCTGCAAACAACAATGCTTGATAGCATGATCTTTTCTTTATTGCATTTCAATTATGATAATTACTTTGTTGAAATTCAATTAGTAACACTGGAATTTTATTTTGTTATTCTTTTGGTTAATTCATGCCTTTTTTGCATGAAATATTTTTTTTTAATAAATTATTCTTACCAATAAAGAAAAAATGATATATCATCCAAATATAAGAGGAAGAAAATGTAAGCATTAAAAACACAAAATGCAACAATTTTATGGGCCAGAGGACATAGTACTAATAAGAAGGTTAACCATGTTCAAGAAAGTAGAAACTGTTGAGAATGAACCTGAGATAATCAAACACAAACTAACCTGTTTTGCAGCATTGAAATTCCACTTGCTTTTATATCACATTTCATTATTCCTCCAAAAATGTTCACTAAAATTGCTTTCACCTTCTAGTCAAAACTTAATATTTTAAATACCTCAACCACCTCCTCTCTCTCTCCCTCTCTCTCTCTCTCTCTCAAATTTTAGGTTTATACAGAATAATTTACAATAACATTGAATTATAGAAGTAAACACAAAAAGAAGGGAAAAAAAAGGGAGACTACTCACAGCCTTTGAAGACTAGGAGACCTAAAACCGAAATGTTGGAGGACTTTGTCACTTCACCAGCCAAATTGTTCAGCTTCACAACAGTAGCAGAAGCTAGTTCTTTTTCTTAGAAGCCTTTTCAGCCAATTTTTTATTCTACACACATAACCTACTATTCTCCTTTGAAAGCTAAACATGTTCCAACTTAAGTTTCTCATTCTTAATCTCCTATCCAAACAAACAAACACAACAATGAGATCCAAAAGTGCAGGCACTTGTCAAAATGTAGAATGATGCATAAACAATGTGCTTTAATACCAGACAACTGTGTAGTATATTTTGTAGATAATCAGGAAGTTTCATAGCATGAGTGGGTCAAGCAGTTGGATCTTCTACAAGAATCACATGCTAGTCATTTGTGAATTAGATTTTGCCAAATGTATTGTCATGATGTAGAAGACAAGATATTATTTGCATGTTATAAACATGAGTCTTAAATTGGGCCAAAAAGGAGGAACTCATGATAAAGACAATCAAGTTGTTGCCATAATAATCCGACTTTAATAAACCACAATTCCACACATCACAAATTTTCAATCGCAAATACTTGTATAAGCATAACAACTACTCAATCAATAACTACTAATAAGTGTAGTGGGCCTTTTGTATGGTATTGGGCTGGACTAGTTCTTGCTGTACTAGGCCTAAGGTGTTCTGGATCAAGGAGTTGGGACCGGTCCAATTGCAACCCACGTTGGTCCATTTTGTGCGCAAACTATGCATGATTTAGCTCAGGTTTTGATCATATGCCTCTGGTAGGCAGAGCTGTTATGACAATTACAGCAAGCAGATATAATAAAGATTCATTCACCACTTAGACAAAATAAATAGTGGGTCATTACAAGAAACACATGTTTATAAGAGGGCCATACAAATAAATACGGAACAGGTGATAATAAGCTTATGGAATCACAAAGAAATATCAGTCTGCCGTGAAGAGTTATGTCTCGGGGTCTAAGTCAGGAAGGAAAAAACCATTTCCTCAATGCAAATAATCTCTCGGGGGAAGAAATTAACTGCTTTAAGGGAACGGGCCCTAAATGACTTATGCCCAAATTAGCATCCAACTTTTAGCAGAAAGTGTGGTTTGAGAGGAAGAGGGGGAAATCATCCTATTCAGTGCATGCCTGCTGTGCTATTCTCTCCTTTTTTGTTTTTTCCTTTTCTCTCTGATTCTTTCTTTCTTTCCCTTTCGTTTTCCTTATCTCTTCCTGTTTTACTTAGTCGTTGTGGTTCTCTCTTTTTAGATTACTATTGTCGGTCCCCCTCCTGTGCACAGTAGGATTTCCTTATATAATACTTGCCGCAGCTGACTTTTTTCATTTTAGCCCTTAACTGTCTTTGTTTGGTGTGTGCGTCTTTACCGATCATTACTGATTAGTCAGTCACCTAGCCAGCACCACTTACCTATGCTGGCCGTACCACTCCACCTCACCAGACAAAGAAGACTATTTTTTTTGTTTGCTTATCGTAACATTCTTTCCTGCCACGGTGTAAGTACTCTCTTCCTCTCCGTCCCTCATGGCATGCACTTAGTGGTTCCAATTCAGCTTTGCTTCTTTTCGGCGGTATGTCATCCCAACAGGACACTGCCTCTAAAAAAGCCTGAGCAGAAAACACAAAAATAGGTTTTCCCCCCCTCCCCACCGCCAAACCATGCCCTCTTACCTCTGACCCATGACCCACCACTTCCTGTATTGGCTGGGTACAGGCTGGTGGTGTCTGGGCTTTACGCATGCCTTACTTTCATGCTCGTCCAAAATCTGCTTGCTGCTCATACCCTTGTCGCGGTCTGAAGGTCCGTCTACCTGCTTTGTCATTTGTTCTTGACTTCTTATGGCGTGGGCTGCATTATTGATTTCTTATTTTTTATGGCTTGCTGGGCTTTACTTGATTGTGGGCTTCTTTGTGCCATTCTCCGTGTTCTATTCTTAGCCTTGCTATTACTTCCTGCCACATCATTCTGCCATGCTTGTCGTGATGTTTTCTTGACCCAGGACTACTGTGCCTGTTCATCTCTTTTCTGATGGCCCAATAAACTTATTTGGCCTTTTACTACATTACTTGCGGGCTCCCGCGTCCCACTTACTTCCTTTTGGGCATCCTTAGCCCATTTACTTTCTTGGAGCATCCTTGACCCTTTCTAATTCTATGCTTCCTATGGGTTTTTACTAACTCATTAGGCTTCCTTGGCTCAAGTACTTTATACTTCATCCTTGCGGCTTATGGATTCTCCATTGCCCCTTACCTTCTTTACTTACATTGCTTTGGGTCTGTTGTGACAGCTATGACTCATTCTCACTTTTCTACATCTATATTACCCATGGGTTTGTCATTTCTCTCTTTTCGGGCCTTTTGGGCCCATTTACTTCTTCAAGGTCCATTTGTTTGCTTAATGGACCCATAATCCATTATTCCTTCCGCTTGGGCTTAAAGGTTTTTTCTATCCTACTTTCTTATGCCCACATTGTTGGGCTTCTTCCTCCTACTAGGCTTCCAAAAAATGAGCATCTACATTTGGCTCCCTGAGCATATGAAATGCTCCAGCAGTTCATATATGAATAAAGACTTTCCTACCCCTTCTGTTTTCTCCTTCTTCTTTTCCTTCGCGGGCTTTTCCAAATAGTGGACCACAACTCATACATTTTTTTCTTTTCCTGCCGTGAACAGTGTTGTCTCTTCGAATTTCTCAATTTAACAGTTATTTTGAAACACAACCTCCACTTCATTAACTCCTTCCCTTATCCGATGATTGACCCATCGCATTTCTTTGTACCACTTTCCATGGCGCTGGTATTTAAGATTGAGTCCCTTCATATTTTAGACACAAACGCTCTTTATTTTCCTTTTTCTTCTCTGTGTCCTTCCCAAACACCACAAACTGTCTTCCCCAATCAACTGATACTCCATGACACTGGCGAAATGTCAAATCTCTTCCCGCCGTGAGGGGAAAGAGGTTGTCGATGATCCTGCTGCGTGTGAGGTGGGCGAAGAGGCCACCTATTCTAAATCGAACCATTCTGATGAGGAAGAAGAACAGCGCAATCCCCACAGTGAGTGTGCCTTTCTTATAGATCCTTGGTATGATGTCCACGGCCACTTCCCCAAAGTTCCTGGTGATTGTGCACCACCACCACCGGGCCGTGTGTGGCGCACCCTTTGCCGACGTAACACAGATGTTTCTTGTGCTCCATTGGCTTCTTCAATTTTTGATCTGGCCATCCGCCAAGGCGCTTCACTCACCGTACCCATTCACTTCGAATTTAGGTCCGGCACCGCTTTGGGTTGAAAAGAGTAGGTAGATAGAGAATTGTCCGATATGGGCTCTATGGGATTGCTACAGCAGGCTAGTGTATTGAAGGCCATTGTTCAATCCCATCGCTTATCTAACTTCAGTGATTTATTCAACCTCTGTCATTTGGTTCATTGATGGTGCACCACTACCCACAATTTCTTTCTCTCCTACAGTGAGATCACCATGACTTTGGAGGATGTGGCGAATTAGTTGCTTCTGCCCATCCTTGGTGATGTCGATCCTGCCACTCTAGAACTTTCTCCAGAGGAAGAGGCTGTGGAGGCCGAGTTGAAGAAAAGAATGAGTGGTAACGCCAAGTTATCATTTTGGATTGGTTCCCCTTCAAAGCTCTCCGTAGCTGCTAGCCGTGCAGCCTTCATCATGTTTTGGCTCTATAAGTTCGTCTTTCCCTCTCATCCTCACTATGCTTTGAAGCCCCTGTACTTTTGGTTGGCTATTAAGATTTCCACTGCAGTGAGTCTGCCGCTAGCACCCATGTTCTTGGGACATTTGTATGTCCAGTTAAATATTCTGCGGAGCGATGAGAGTCAAGTAGGTTCCTGCCATATAATCACTACTTCTATTTATAGTACCATTCTACAGCATTTGTTGTATGAGCGTTGCGTCAGGCATCTGCCAAGGAGAACTACAGCTCGTGTCCAAAGATCATTACGGACTTCTGTGTTAGGTTTGATTCCAATTTTCCTTTGGCTTTAAGATACCTAAGGATTGCACTTCTCACCTCATGGCGATTTTCAGCAGCAGTTGCGACTTTATGAAAGGATTCCAATATGGCCGTTCTACTAGGGAGCACTTTCTGAAGCTGTTAGGGAGCGTGATGAATGATATCAAGCATAATTTTGTTAACACATTTTCTACTGAGAGGATTCTGTAGTGAAGGGCCACGATTTAGGAGCTTGTTTGTGTGGGGTTCGCTGTAGAGTTCATCCTGGATCATCTTCGTGAGATCGCTTGTGCCTTTTTTATAAGAAAGGTTTAGCTTGCCATTGATGCCATTGGCACACGCCTTGAGGTTCTGAAGAAGGAGGTGGCAGACTTGGAGTGTCGTCGTGAGCGCCTTCTTTCTAGCATTGGTAGATCTAGCCGTTTTGGGGACCAGACCTTTATCTCTGGACTTCGTTGATAATGATCTGGTTTCCTCCCTTCTTTTTTATTTAGTTCCCTTTATATTTCCCTTTTTTTTTTCTTTTCAGCACTCATCTGACAGTTTAGCCACAATTTGGGTTTTGTAACTATAAAATGCTACACTTGGTTACCATTTCCTTTCTCTTCCTTCTTTTTTTTTTTTTTTTTTGCTACTGCTATAACATAGAATATTTTATAATACTTCGTAACTTTTCATTGCATATTTCATGAAAGTACGTTGCAATTCTTTGTTTTGTAACATAGTCACTCGGAAATAAAATAAAAGAGAAATATAAGGCTCATTAAACAAAAGGGGTGATTTTGTAACCTCTCATTCTACGCATAATAACACTTTAGCCACTTCCCATTGATGGGATCCATTAGGTCTTTGCCATCTATCTGGGTCAAACGGTAATACCTAGTGGGATGCGCCTCTCTTATCACAAAGGGTCCTTCCGATTTTGGTGGAAACTTAGACGGTCCTGCCACGCCTCGTCTGACATAGTCTGCCATCTTTAAAACAAGTTATCCTTCTGTGAATACTCTTTCTTTAGTCATCCTGCCGTAGACTTTATCGTCCTTTGTCTATATCTACGATTGCACTCTTGAGCTTCTTCTCTCTTCACGTCGAGCCCTTCTAAATCCTCATACCTTTCTCCCGCAAAGACTTCCTTCTCCTTTTCCTTCTCCTTCATTTGCATGACCCGTAAGGAAAGGGTCATTACTTTCGCTAGGCTTATTACTTCCGTTCCGTAGACTAGAGAGAAGAGTGAGAATCCTACGGCTGACTTCGGTGAATTTTTGTAGGCCCAAAGGGCGTCTGGCAGATGCATTACCCATCCTCCTGTATACTCTTGACTCATTTTATTGATGACCTTTATGAGGATTTTGTTTGTCACCTCCGCTTGCCCATTTCCTTGCAGGTAGTAAGGTGATGATCAGTGGTGTTTGACTTGGTAGAATACCAGCATCTTTCTCACATCACTGTTGACAAATGGGGTGCCATTGTCATTGATAATTCTATGAGGTACCCCAAACCTTACAATTATATTTTCTTTGATGAAGTTCGCCCTTGCTCCTCTGGTGGCTTTGCGAAGTGGCACTACCTCTGCCCACTTTGTGAAATACTCTGTAGCCACTAGGATTCATATGTAGTTGCGCAATGGTGGGTTAATTGGCCCTACCAAATCAAGCCCCCAAGTATGGAATGACCATTGGTAACCATGCTGCGTAGATTCTACGGGTGGGTGTGAATTAAGTTGGCTTGTACTTGACAGCTGTGACATTTTTTCACAAATTCTACCGTATCCTTTTTCATGGCAGGTTAGTAATAACCCATCTGCAGCAGGCATCTGCATAACTTCCTCTTCCCTTGGTGTTCCCCACATTCTCTCGCATGCACTTCCTTTATCATATCTTTTGCTTCCTTGGGGCCCAAACAGCGTAATGGGCCTCCATCATACCCTTTCTTGAAAAGGATCCCATTATATAAAAAGTAACGTGTCACTAGCCTCTTAAGCTTGTACTGTTCACTGTACTTTTATGGCAGGATGCCTTCTATTAAGTACTGGGTGAATAGTTTTCTCCAGTCTTCGCTAACAAACGCAGCATAACTTTCTTTCCTATTTGCCACAAGCTGGCAGGTCTCGCATTGGATTTGGACTTGGTCCGCGTCTCTTCCTATACTCGGCCAATAAAAGCCTACTCTTTGAAGTCTGCGGTAAAGGTTGATCTCTCCGCTAGATCTACAAGTCTTATCATGCACTTCCCTCAACTTTCTCTAGGTCTCCTCTTACCCCACGCATCTAGACAAAATCTCGCCTAGTATCCTGCAGTAAAGCTCTCCTCTTACCAAGGCGTAATCTTTTAGTACCTTTAGCCTCGTAGCTTCTCCTTCCTTCAGCAAGATCTCCCTTATGGGGTTCTACCAGTCTTCTTCACACTGTTCCTCCTGAAACCTTTCTTTCAATACTTCGATAATAGATTCTTTCCTCTTGCTGACTTTTATCCTGTGCTATCCCCTTCGAAGACTATGAGAGCGTTTGGATCAGGCTTTTATTTTTCACGTTTTGCGTTTTAAGTGTTTTGCTTCTTTTCTTTTCTTTTTTTTTTTCGGTTCTGCTGCGGGGAGACCAGAAGGGCAGGCACGCACTGTGCGCGTACTGTGCGCGCACTGTTCACGCACTGTGCGCGCACTGTTCATGTACTTTTTTTACAATTTTTTATTGAAAATGGGTCCCGCATTACTGTTCACACATTTAAAAATTATTTTGCTACAGTGTTTTCAGTTTTCAGTTTTCAGCAATAAGCTCTATCCAAACGGACCATATTTGTGAGCCTAACACGGCCAGTGCATCTGTAAACCAGTTCTCACTCCTCGGAGTGTGCTCTATTTCAAAGTGACAGGCCACAAATGCGTTGACCCCTTGTGATAACTTAGATTAATTAAATTAGCCCAGTTATTAATTAATCAAATTAACAGATAATATCACGTGGTAGCACAAACAAATCACCAAACTAAGATATGCAGCGGAAAATAAATAACACGGTGATTTGTTCACGAATGGGGAAAACCCTAAGGCAAAAACCCCACCGGGTGATTTAAGGTCACCACTCCCGAAACTCCACTATTATCACAACAAGCAGTTACAAGTAAGGAATCCCAGTACCTCACCAACCTACAGTTGAACTCTTACCCCAATACCCAATTGGACTTGTTCTGTAGTGACAATTTCTCCAGTTTAATGCACGGCTCCCAGTACGTGACTAACCAATGTGATGCGCGGATCCCAGTACGCGGCTTACTCCTTTGCACGAATCCCAGTACGTGACTCACTCACCAACTTGAGGAAGAAGAATGTTGGCTGCAAAGTTCTTCAAATCATCAGAGATGAACTAGGGCATGAACTTTGTCTCACAGATCACAATTTGCATGAAGAAGCAACTTGTATCTTGTGAATTCTGCTTGTTGCTTACTTTGACGGCCCTTAAAATAATCCTTTTATATGTCTAGGGTTAGGAGAAAAGAAGTCCCAAAGACACACACACGGATTGGACTTGAAACAGACCTAGAAATCTGTTTTCTTTAATTCTCGACAGATAGAGGTGTCGAGAGGTGTCGAGACAGCTGTCGAGGCTCGGGCTTAACAGCTTCTTTAAATCTCGATAGATGTATCTGTCGAGGTATCTATCGAGCTTTAAAATCTTGCACTTCCTTGCTTGTATCTTGGACAGACTTTGACGGCTTCAACACTTAATCTTGAACCACTGTTTCTTGAAGTGTTTAACACATCCTAGATCTACCCAATTACAAGTAAAGTGCGTTTTGTCTAAGGATAAGCCAATTACATAAAATAGCGACATATGTTCACAAGCTTGAACAACTACATATGTCCTAACACAAAGGTCAAAAACTTTTCCTCTATCTTCTAAGCCATTGCCCTGTACAGGCTAAACTGGGTTCCTTTAAAGAAAAGCTTCTTTTGGTCTGGCAGACGACTAGGTTCGAATCTCCTATTACTCTTAAATGGCTAACCCAGTTAGATAGGCTTCATTTTCTACAGTGTTGTTTGAACAAGGGAATTCTAATTTGAACGATAATGCCACAACCTCATCTTCTTCATGATACATAACTACTCCCACCTGATTGGGTGGTAGAAAACCCATCAAATTTCATTACCCACCACTCTCTGACTTCTTCTGCCACGACTACTTCTCCTGGGACTTCATCATCTAGCGGGAGTTCTTCTTCTCCTGAGAACTATGCCAACAGATCCGCTATAGCCTAGCTCTTTACCGGTTTGGGTGTTCTCGCCTTCAAATCATACTACGATAATTATAGCAACCACTGGGATATTCTGCCAAAGAGGATCGGTTGTTGTAATAAGACTTTGATGGCGTGGGACGTAGTCATTAGCCACACCTTGTAAACCAAGAGATAATGACATAACCTTTGTGAAGCGTACACGATAGCCAAGCATGCCCTCTCTGCCCTTGGGTAATGAGTTTCTGCATCTTTTAAAACTCGACTGATGTAATAAACTGGTTGTTCCATACCATCTCCATCTTCTTGGGCGATCAACGCACCTACAGCATACTAGTTGGCGGCTAAGTACAACAACAGTGGCTTCTTGCAGATTGGAGCTTGCACAATAGAGAGGTTCATCATAATCTGCTATAGCCTTTTAAAGGCTATTGTGCCTTTCTCCATTCAAAGTTTTGCCCCTTTTTAAGTAGTTTGCCAAAAGCAAAGGTAATGGATGCCAATCCGGGGATGAATCTTCGGATATTAAGACCTTCCCTAAAAAGCTTTTCAATTCCTTTATTGTGGCTGGAGGCTTTATAGTTACTATGCTCGTAGCTTTGGCCAGGTCTACGTCTATTCCTCTGCTGTGAACTAGGAAACCCAAGAATTTCCCTAAAGACACTCCGAATGCGCACTTAAGAGGATTCATTCTTAGCTTGATAGTTCTACATCTTTCAAATACCTTCCTCAACACTTGGACATGTTCTTCTCGCTTCTTTGATTTTACCACTATATCATCCATATGGTCTTCTAATTCTTGATGCATCATGTCATGGAATATAGCCGTCATTGTCCGTTGATAAGTTGCACTTGCATTCTTTAAACCAAATGGCATTACTGTATAATAAAAGTTGCCTATAGGCATTCTGAAAGCAGTCTTCTCTGCGTCCTTCGAGGCCATTTTGATTTGATTGTACCCACTGAATCCATCCATGAAGGAAAACATGGTGTTTCCTGCCACAAAATCTATTAGTAAGTCCATGTTTGGCAGTGTCAATTTCTCTTTCAGGCAGACCTTGTTAAGATTTTTGAAATCTATGCAACACCTTATTTGTCTATTCTTCTTCTTTACTAGCACTAAGTTGGACAACCAGCTTGAATGTTGAATGGGTTTGATGAATTCTGCGACTAACAGCTTTTGTACCTCCTTGACTATCTGCCCTTCTATTTCAGTGTGGTATATCCTGGCAGGCTGTGCAACTGGCTTAGCCTCTAGTTTCACATTCAGTGTATGCACTACCAGCCCAGGATCCAATCCTGGCATTTCATTATAATCCCATGCAAAGACATCTTTGTACTCCTTCAACAGTCGTATTAATTCAGACTTTTCCTTTTTTGACAACTTTGAACTAATTGAGATGGGCCTTGGTTCCTGTGAGTCGGATTCCAGGTTGACTTCTTCTAATTTTTCTTCTGCCATAACCTGTGCATCCTTTTCAGCCATAACCTCCTCATCTTTCTCTTCGTTACTTTCTTCTCCTCAGCCTTCTTGGGCTACACAACACACCAAGCTTTTGTGTTGCCATTCTTGTCTGAGGCCTACTTGTATTTCACTCATAGGCCCCGCGCACCTTCATAGTTTATATACAATCCTGCCATCAGGTCCTCAGATCTTGACACATTGTAATGTGTCGTCCAGCTCTACAGTAGGTGCTTCTTTTCTCTTCTTTTTCTGAGATAGTAATTCTCTCAGATCAAGTTCTAGGTCACCCTGAATGTCCTCCCATCTAGGGACAAAGGTGCCTCTTGGTTTTGACACTGAGCTTTCCCCAAATGGTGCCCATTGATCATAAAACATGGTATCTACTAGATGGGCCTCTGCCTATTCAAATGGAAACAGGTTTGCCGCTATACGTATCATCCTGCCATTCAACCCTTCTTTCGCGCACTAATGGTAGGTGGACGGTACCAACCGGTGTTTATGCAACCATGGCCTTCCCAAAAGCACATGGTATGAGACCTCCTTCTTTACTACATGGAACCGGGCTAAAGAGGCTATAGGGCCTACCTTCAACCATTATTGAATGTGGCATGCAATATATTTGCCATTTCCTACAAATCTAGTCACTTCCATTGGGCATCCCTAGATCTTTCTTTCTTAAATCCTCACCGCTTGCAGGGTGCTTAATGGGACAAGGTTTACCAAAGCCCCTATATCCACCAATGCTTTCTTAATAGCGATCTGATTTATTGATGTGGCTAAGTAAAGGGGCCTCTTGTGGTCGGGGCACCCCACTTCCATATCCTCATTACTGAAAATGATTTCACTTGATTCTTGCAAGAAAGCTCTGTCATCTGTAACCTCCACTGACAAACATTCCACTCTTGCCCCAGAAGCAATGCTCATTAAGGCCTCTGTGGCTATCTTTCACTCTTTCGCTGTAAGGCCTAGTTAGTCAAATAGATTTTTGAATTTGGAGCTCTTCTACAGGGTGGTGATTGTTGCGACAGGCAGGGTTGGATTCTTCTCCTCATCTTCCCCTAGATCTGCACAGACTACTATTGCTACACCCTTCCCTTTGTGGTTTGGGAGTAGATTCTTTTGAACTTCCTACTGCGACAACTCCAGGGTCCCCTCTTTGATCCTGCAGTGCATCAGTTTGCGAAGTGCCCAAAATTTTGCAATAGGATGTTGCACATAGTTGTGCAAGCAGCAGAAGCATGGGTCCTTCCGCTCTTCCTCTATAGGCTCCCTAAAGACTTGATTAGGCTTAAAGACTCCATCTGCTGTCCACCTGTCCAGGAGCACATCTAACTCTTTTAAGATGCATGGTATTGGTGGAGAGATATCGTACTCCTTCCCATCAGTTTTCCTCTTCCTCTCGCTGGTGGATGCTGCCATAGCCTATGGGAGTTTCTCTTGTTATAACTTGGCCTTACCAATTGAGCGGTCTTTTTGGCCTTCTGTAACAACTATGCAAACTGTGAGATCTCCAAGTTTTTCAGAACAGCTCTGTATTCCCTGATCATATTCGTCATACACATCTCCACCAATGTCTTTTCCTCGTAATGGTCATAACAATCAAGTGCTATATCTCTGAATCTCTTGATATACTCCCTTAAATCTTCACAATTTCTTTGCTTTGTAGCTAGCAAAGTCACGAGCGTCACCGTTCCTTCTCCATGGAAGTACTTAGTGCAAAATACATCCACCATGTCATCCCAAGTTGGAATTGATTCTAGTTTTAAACCGATGTACCAGGTGTAGGTACGGTCACATAGTGATTTAAAGAATTCCCGAAGACATAAATCCTCTTCTGCCACATAAGGGCCAAGAGTATCAATAAATTTTCTCACGTGCTCAACAACACTTCCCTTCCTGCCATTATACTACGCGAAAGCACATGGTTCATACTTTTTTAGGTATGGCTTGCTAAGTACTCTCAATGGAGAAGGAGGCCTTTGTGTGTAAAATCTCTCCTTAGGTGCCTTAGCCCTCTCCTTCTCTAAGAGAGCCGCTACCTCAACCGTGGTGAAGTAACGTTGTCCTTCATTCTGCGGAGCTCCTTCGACTGGCGTCTCCTCTTTGTCTGCCGCATGCTTTGGGACATGCTAGCTCCCTTTCTCTTTCGTCTTTTCTGTCTTCAGTTGACGAATTTCCTTCATCATCTGTTGTTGTGAATGTTGCAGTGCTTACAACACCTCAATAAAAGCATTGGTATTGTCAGTGGGATTCCTTGCCTACGGCTGGGGCCCAGCCCTCGACCCATTGATGCCTTCTGCCTGGTTAGGCTAATGAGGTATTGTTGGCCTCGACTCTGCTTGAGAGGGCACAGCGCTCATGTTTCGCGTTGTCCTGGATTTGGCGGCATTTGTTTGCAAGGATCTTTGTCCCTGTCTGCTTCCCAACTCCCCAATGGAGTCGCCAATTTAAATGTAGTGTGCCTTTTGTGTGGTATTGGCCTGGACTGGTTCTTGCCGTACTAGGCCCAAGGTGTTTTGGATCAGGGAGTTGGGACCGGTCCAATTACAACCCACCTTGGTCCAGTTTATGCGCAAACTATGCCTGATTAGCCCAGGTTTTGATCACACGCCTCTGGCAGGCAGAGCTGTTATGACAATTACGGCAGGCAGATATAATAAAGATAATAAAAAAGATTCATTCACCACTTAGACAAAATAAATAATGGGCTATTACAAGAAACACATGTTTATGAGAGGGCAATACAAATAAATACGAAACAGATGATAATAAACTTATGGAATCACAAAGAAATATCAGTAATGTGCAGAGTTATGTCGTGGGGTCTAAGTCAGGAAGGAAAAAAACATTTCCTTAATTGAAATAATCCCTCCGATGAAGAAATTAACTACTTTGAGGGAACGGGCTCTAAATGACTTGTGCCCAGATGAGCATCCCGCTTTTAATAAAAAGCGTGGTTTGAGAGGGAGAGGGGAAAATCATCCTATTCGGTGCATGTCTGCTGTGCTATTCTTTCCTTTTTTTGTTTTTCCTTTTCTCTCTGATTCTTTCTTTCTTTCCCTTTCGTTTTTCTTATCTCTTCCTGTTTTACTTAGACGTTGTGGTTCTCTCTTTTTAGATTACTGTTGCTGTCCCCCCTCCTGTGTACAATAGGGGTTCCTTATATAATGCCTGTCACGGCTGGCTTTTACCATTTTAACCCTTAACCGTCTTTATCTGGTGTGGGTGTCCTTGTCGACCATTACTGATTGGTCAGTCATCCAGCTAACGCCACTTACCTATGCTAGCCGTGCCACTCCACCTCACCAGACAAAGAAGACTATTTTTTTTTGTTTGCTTGCCGTGGCATTCTTACCTACCACGGTGTAAGTACTCTCTTCCTCTCCGTCCCTCATGGCATGCACTTAGTGGTTCCAACTCAGCTTTACTTCTTTTGGGCAGTATGTCATCCCAACAGGACACTGCCTCCAAAAGAGCCTGAGCTGGAAACACAAAAATAGGTTTCCCCCCTCCCCACCGCCAGACCATGCCCTCTTACCTCTAACCCATGACCCACCACTTCCTGTTTTGGCTGGGTATAAGCTGGAGGTGTCTGGGCTTTGCGCGTGCCTTACTTTCATACTCGTCCAAAATTTGCCTACTGCTTATGCCCTTGCCGCAGTCTGAAGGCCCATCTACCTATTCTACCGTTTGTTCTTGACTTCTTACGGCGTGGGCTGCTTTATTGATTTCTTATTTTTTGTGGCTTGCTGGGCTTTGCCCTATTGTGGGCTTTTTCATGCCATTCTCTATGTTCTATTCTTATCCTTGCTATTACTTCTTGCCATATCATTCTGCCATGCCTATCGTGATGTTTTCTTGACTCAGGACTACTGGGCCTGTTCATCTCTTTTCTAATAGCCCAGTAAACTTATTGGGCCTTTTACTACATTACTTACGGACTCTTATGTCCCGCTTACTTCCTTTTGGGCATCTTTGACCCTTTCTAATTCTATGCTTCCTATGGGCTTTTACTAACTCCTTGGGCTTCTTTGGCCCAAGGACTTTATACTTCATCCTTGTGGCTTATGGATTCTCCATTACCCCTTACTTTTTTTACTTACATTGCTTTGAGCCTACTGTGGCTCATTCTCACTTTTCTACATCCATACTGGCCATGGGTTTGTCATTTCTCTCTTTTCGAGCCTTTTGGGCTCATTTACTTCTTCAAAGTCCATTTGTTTGCTTTATGGACCCATGATCCATTATTCCTGCTGCTTGGGCTTAATGGTTTTTTCTATCCGACTTTCTTCTGCCCATGTTGTTGGGCTTTTTCCTCCTGCTAGGCTTCCAAAAAATGAGCATCTACAATAAGGAAAAACAATACCCAAGTTCTATATAATATACATAATTTAAATTCAAATCTACTCTCTCAAATAATAATAAAATAATGACAAATTCCTCAAGAAGATATACAACCAAGTTTTCAATAAATAGTATCTCCCCTCAACATCATTAGTAGCCCAAGGCTTGTGACATTTTAACCTGAATAAAAAGAATAAACCAACATAAAGGTCAACTTAAGTAGATGACAAAAATGTGTACAAAATAGTTTTAACATCCAAGTAAAACTTTAACTTTTTATTTTTCAAAAAAACCATAGCTGAGAAGATATGAAAACTTTATGTATTTAACAAAACTTAACCTGCATCAAAACTCAACTTAATCTTCACCCCCAAGATCTCCAATACATTCATCATTGCTAGATAAATCTTTTTCCTAATTTGAGCTTAAAACATCATCATTACTATATGTTTCTTCCTCATGGTTGGAATCTGTATCCCATTCCTCATTAGACAAGTTATCATTGATGAACATACTTCCATCAAGTTGCACATATATATCATCAATAAGTATTAAGTTCCCTAAATCTATTGTTGGCACATCATCTCTATGTAACAAAGTTGAGTCTTCATCATTTTCTTGTTGAATTGTTGCATTAACCCCAATACATTCACTTTCTTGGTATACCTCATCAACATTATCTTCTTCATTTTCTTCATTTTCTTCATGCACTTTCTCTATGCCTATGAGAATATCATACATGTTTCTATACGTCATATGTTGCATCACTCATCAACTACTACCCAATTTGGTATCATTCAAGTAAAAAACTTGTGAAGCTTGACATGCTATGATAAATGAGTCAAAATGATACTATGTACGAGATGTATTCACACTAGTAAAATGCTCATCCCTTTGCATTCATGTTCCATCCCTAGTGTCCCGCCAATCACACTCAAATAAATATACACGATTATTGCCCAAGTAGGTTAGCTCCAAAACATTTCTCAACTCACCATAGTAGTCAGTTTTTGTTACACCATCTTCACCCGAAACAAAGACACCGCTATTTTGGGTATGACGAGTATGTTCACTGTCTTTTGTGTGGAACCTAACACCATTCACAATGCAACCTTGGTAAAATGCAACTAGAGCATCAAATTTGCATGCAAGACTATATAATTCTTTGGACACATTTGTCGCATTACTCCCACATATACGATTTCGAACCAATTTTCGAATTCAACTTCATGCTTATGATCAATGTCAATGATTCCTTCTCCCTAGATCTCCAAATAATGCTCCCTACATTATAAATACATATAAGCACTTCATTTTATTTTCAAGTAACATGAAAATTTTCTATAAAAAAAATCAATGGATCTTTAGATAATGCTCACTACATAATAAAAATATATAAGCACTTCATTTTATTACTAAGTAACATTTAAATTGAAAAAAAAAAATTCAATGAAACACTTACGTTTTGTACGAATCAAATTCTGAGCAATTGCTAAGTACATACCATCGAGCCCATGTGAGATGCGTATCATCAAATCTTACATATTTTGCTGCTTTTAAAGGACATATTAGTTGTGAAAAAATAGACAAGCTTACATCCCTTTCCCCCCTGGCACCTGTCGCTATTCCGCTCCTCACAACTCCATACTGTCTCAATCTCACGAAGATACATGGAGCAGAATGTCAAACATTCAATAGATAAATATCCCTAAGCAATTGACCCTTCTGGACGGGCTCTATTTCACACAAACCGCTTTAATTTACCAAGAAACCTTTCAATTGGATACATCCAGTGAAATTGAATAGGTCCTGCAAGCTCTACCTCTTGAGGTAAATGAAGAGCTAGATGTACCATTATATCGAAAAAAGCAGGTGGAAATATCATTTCCATTTTGCATAAAATTACGACAATGTCTTCCTTCATTTGATTTAAGACATGTAACTTTAATGTTCGTGAATACAAGTCCTTAAAAAATAAACACAATTCAATCAATGTTGTACATATATCATCATTGAAATATCCACGAATTGCAACAGGAAGTAATTGTTGTAAGAGTACATGAAAATCATGGCTTTTCATTCCTGAAATCGTACCTTCATTGGTGTTCACACATCTACTAATGTTAGATGAATACCCATTAGGAAAATTCACATTTTTCAACCAATCACAAAATCTTGTTTTTTCGACTTTTATCAATGTATACTTTGTTTATGGCATTTTTGTAGATGTACCAGTTTTCTGTAAGTGTAAGTTTTTACGTATGCCCATTCTTCTAAATCCTTTCATACATTAGAATTGTCTTTATTTTTCATTTTCCACTATCATACATTAGTGTACCTAAGACATTGTCACATATATTCTTCTCAATATGCATGACATCTAAGTTGTGTCTTAGTTTCAATGTTGACCAGTAAGGTAACTAAAAGTAAAATACTTTTCTTTGTCCAATTCGACTCAATCTTCGTGCGCTTTCTTTTTCTTGTAGCTTCATCATTTCCAAATTGCACTTCTGGAATATTCATTAGTTATTGTAACAATTGATCTCCTGATAATTCATTAGAGGCTATCCTATGCTCTTCAATTCCATCAAAAAAAAAATTCTTTTTTTTTTTTTTTTGGCACCAATTATGTTTCTGAGGTAAGAATCGACGATGACCCATGTAACACAATTTATGGCTAGACTTCAAATAACTTGACTCTGTATTCTTGTTACATATGGGATGCGCTAGCTTTCCCTTAGTAGACCAACCGAATAAGTCCACATATTCAGGAAAATCATTTATAGTCCATAATAACACTGCATGCAACTTAAATGAATGTTGCGTTGATGCGTCATACGTCTTGATGCCTTCATTCCATAATTCTTTTAAATCATCCTCCAACAGCTGCAAGTACACATCAATTTTGTTTCCAGGTGCTTTACGTCCAGGAATAAGTAAAGACAAAATCATACACAGATCCTTCATACACCTCCATGGAGGTGAATTATACGGCATAAGTACTACTGGCCACATGCTATATGATGTACTCATGTTACCAAATGGATTGAAGTCATCACTTGCTAAACCAAGTCGCACATTGCAGGAATCTGCAGCAAACCAAGCATGTTTTTTTATCAAACTCTTTCCACACTATGGAATCAACAGGATGTCTAAGGTAATCTTCATCTTCAAGTCACTCATCTTTGTGCCACCTCATGTCTTTAGCTATATCTTTCAACATAAACAATCGCTACAGCCTTGGTTTAATTGGGAAATACCTTAAGACCTTCCAAGGATTTTTTTTATCTTTACTGTTGTCCTTTTTCCATCTTGAAGTATGACATTTTGGTCATTCTTCTTTATCAGCATGGTCCTTCCAGAAAAGTGTACAGACTTTTTTGCATATATGTATCAACTCATAGTTAAAAAACAAGTCTCGCTTAAACTGCTTTGCTTCATAATCTGATTTTGGCAATAACTCCCCATCTGGGAGCGCCTGCTTTATCAAGTCAATCACCAAATCAAACGACTTATCACTCCAATTGCAAAGTGTCTTTATATGAAGCAACTTCATACAAAAAGAGAGTTTAGAAAACTTCTTGCAACCTGGATAAAGCTCATGTTGGGCATCTTCCCACAACTGATCAAAGGGTCTTGCTTTGTAATAATTGTTTAATGGACCTAGAAAAGTGGAAGATTTACCTATATTTGCATCGGGAAATGTCCCCCTATAAATGTCATCTAACATTTCCTCGACCCCATCAATGTCCTCTGCTTGTGAATTATCATCATTATACTTAACTTGCAAATGTTTAAAAAACGGATCTTCTTCCCCATGAAATATTCATTCGGTGTAATTTAGATCAAATCTATTCACAATCAAATGAGTCTCCACCGCGTCTATATGGTGATAATACCAATTTGTACGTTTATGACATGGACACTTAATCCTACCAACTCGATCCACATGACCACGTGCCATGTTAATGAACTGCTTAACACCTTCACTATATCATGTACTTGTTCTATCAGTTTCATGCATCCAATTTTTATCCATCTTGATGTCCCTATCATAATTTCAACAAACGCATTCTTACTTGAGATGAAGTGGGTCGATGAGTTAAACAAGTTTTTTATTATGATTTCTCTATCATAATTCATAAATATAAAAGAAGTGAACTACTTACCAAGTATAACCCAATTTTCTTCAGAAATAAAATCAATTAAAAAATATAAACAAAATTGCTTGTTATTGAAACAACAACAATCATAATAGACTATTTTCAACAATACTCTTACTTTATAAGTAAAAATTGTTCATAAAAGAACAATAGTTACCAAATTAAGAATTTTTGTAAGAGTTCAGACAAAAATGAAGATGTGTGGGGTTGAGAAAAAACAAGAGAAAAAAAAAAGATAAGAAAGTAAAATATAATAAAATGTTGAAAATAGAAATGGTTTGACTTTGTGCAGTGTGCTCAGCATTCGTTTGCTAGTTTGCTGCATTAAAAGAATTAATTAATATTTTAATAGTATTTTAATTAAAATAATAGTAGTTTAATTGATTTGATTAGATTAATTTTAATATAAAAAAGTTTTATAAATATAACTCTTATGTTTTTAAAAGTAATAGGTTATGAAGAATATATATACATATATATAGGCATAAATGCACTTTTAGTTCCTACATTTTGCACTTTTTTCATTTTAGTCCCTACATTTTAATTTTACCACTTTTAGTCCCTAAACCAATTATCGTCTGACATTTAGGTCATTTCTATCAGTCAACCAATGGAAATAGCTAATATGGCTAACAGTGAAATAAAAAAATAATATAATCACACAATAATTAATCAAATTAAAAAAAAATATTAAAATAAATAAAAAAATTTAAAAAAAAAACTTGGGAAGAACATGAAGAAAACAAGAACTCCAACTTAGATCAAAAAACTCAAGAACACAAACCTAAACACAGAATTTTCTTTCCAGCCGAACCCAAACCTAAAAATTTTCTCTCTACACAAACACAGAAAAATCCAACCACCACCTCCACCGATCAAACCCAGCCAACAAACATAAACACAAACCCAACTAACAAACTTAAACACAAACCCATAAATTTTCTTTCCACTTAAACCCAACCCAGAAATTTTCTTTCTACCCGAACACAGAAAAATCCGACCACCACCTCCACCAATCAAACAACCACTACCCACCATCACAGCCGCCACAATCCACCCTCCCAGAAATGTCCGAGTCTTTGAAGAGCATGGCAGATGTTATCTTGAAAGTAAAAGTGCAAGTAGTCTTGCACCATTTACTTCCGTAGTAGCTATTGAGGTTCTAGCAATTATGGAAATGGTGTTGGGTCTTCCTAGGGTGCAATTGGGTCTTCGCCTCCATATGTTCAACTCCTTATTTTTCATGGAAAATCAAAGTGCAATGCACATATTTGCAACAAATAAGCATGATAAAATGTTCCAGTTGCTTTGGCTAGAGAAATAGTACGAAAAAAGCCATGACCTTTGGTGAATTGTGCTTATATTGAAGGGGTTGATTGGAATGGTCATGTATGTGTTATGTAATTGGGGTGTTTGTCTTTTATTAGTATTGCTTAAAAACATTTTGTGGGTTTAAGAACTTATGTTTTAGTATTATTTATGTTTTACGTTTTATGTGAACAACACTATTGTTAAATATTTAGGTTTTTCTTGTGTTTTAGGTGATTGTTACTTGATGATTATAGGAATTCAAAATTGGAATCACATATATGCTTATTGGAATCAAATATTTCAATTAGATATTCAAAATTGCTTATTGTTACTTGATGATTGTTACTTGATGATTATTGGAATAATATATTAGGAATCACATATATGATTATATGAATTCAAAATTAGAATCACATATATGCATGTGGTATTGAAATTCATTCGGTCTCTAATTAACATATATGCTTATGTTATAGTATAACAAGTAGGTTGGTAGCTAGGTGTTGTTTTGGGACAGATTTGAATAAATAGTGTAGAAAATATGAATTGACTTGTACAGGATAAACAATATAGTGGTGTAGAAAATATGAACTGACAGTGCAGAAAATATTTTGAGGCTATTCTGTGTTACTGACTTATAAAAATAATATGAACTTTTGTTACTTGAGTAATTTTTATATGTACAGTTTGGTTTATGTTGCCACATATATGCAAGAAAATGAGATTTGAAATAAGTAACGAGCTTGTACACGCAAAATATTTAGTTAGGTATGCAAGTGTCATAGCTTACATAAAGACATATATGAACAACGTACCGATGCATACAAATGTACAAACAGGGTATGAATGGGTACAATATATTTTACATGGGAATGAGCGGAAATGTCGCAATGTATTTAGAGTATCATGCCATGTTTTTGGAGAATTGTGTAATATATTGAGCACTCAATATGGATATGAGGCTAGCAAAGGAGTTCGCTTGGAAGAGTCTGTGGCAATTACATTGGTGGTACTTGGTCATGGCATGTGTAATAGAATGTGTCAGGACAGGTTTCAGTGTTTGGGTAAGACAATAAGTCATGAAAATGGTAGTTACATTGTTAGGCAATGTTATGTCACAAGACATTATCAAGCCTGCTGATCCTACATTTCCTAATGTGCCATAACATATTCTCAATTCTGATAGATATTGGCCACATTTCATGGTTCTTTGTTATTTTTGTATCTTCATTTAATCTTATTCAATTTATCTTTATGATAAAAACACATTGCAAATTTCACATTGTATTTTTATGGCAATTATTAAGATTGCATTGATGTGATTGATGGGGTTCATGTCCCCGTGGTCTTTACCAATTCATAAGCAACATATATACAAAGGAAGGAATGGGGAGCCAACAATCAATTGCATATGTGCTTTTGATTTTGACATGTAATTCACATTTGTATGTGTTAGATGGGAAGGATCAGCACATGACACAAGAATATTTTTAAGTTGCCTCAATAATGAGAGTGACAACTTCCTAAAACCTCCACTTGGTTTGTATTGTTGAATTTTAATTAATGTATTAAAGTATGCGTTATGTAGTGAAAATGCTAATGTAATAAACATTCTTATTTGCTAGAAAATATTAACTTGTTGATTTAGGGTACCTTATGAAGAAATGGTTCCTTGCACCATTTAAGGGGGAGAGGTACCACCTCCCGGATTTTCAACAAGGTCAAACACCACAAAATCTAGAGGAGAAATTTAATTATCTCCATTCATCACTTCGTTCTGTCAGAGAGCAAACTTTTGGTATTTGAAAGAATAGATGGAGAATTTTGAGAGATATGCCCAACTATAATATATTCATTCAGGAATGCATTATTGTTGTTACAATGGTTTTTCATAATTTTATTAGAGCACATGAAGACAATGATATTAGACAATGGCTTTCTATATAGGACACATGTGAATGTAGTGAGGGAAGTTATTACGATGAATGACACATATGATCTCTTCTTTAGATGAACCTAAGATGAAAGTGGTTCGGAACAATATCACAGCATCGATATGTGAGATTCATATCATCTAAAAACTTCTTGTTATAATTACCATTAACATTATGGTATTTTTCTGGTAACTTTAATTAATGGCTTTGATGAAATATGTATCTTAATTATGATATAACAAACTTGATAGTAAATTATAGCTAAGAAAAAAAAAAATTAGTTATTATTGTTGTTGTTAAATATTTGTCTTTCATATTTGGAAGTCACATTGCATATTCAAGCATTAGAATAGGGTTAAAAATACACATTTTTTTCCCACAGTACTTTCAACTTTTTTCTACAGAACTTTCAACCAAAAAAAAAAAACAATCAGCTAGCTTTTAGCTTATTTTGCTGCAGTACTTTCAACAAAAAGTTTTCAGTTTCAACAAAATAAATGGACCCCAAATAGACCTTTTATTTAATTTTCATAGTTTACATTGATTTGATTTTTCTTTTCCTCCATAATATTGTGAATGTTGTGATAGTGTACTTTTATTTTGAATGATGTAATTAGGATTAATTTACACACATGAAATTAAAATATCGAGTGACAGAAATCTTTCCTCTCTAGTTATAGCTATGAATTCTTTTAAAAATTAAAAAAAAAAAAAATTGATCACAAATCTCATTTCTCTCCTATTTCTTTTCCATCCTTCTAATTTTCACTGCAACCAAAAGTAGCTTTGGAGGAATAAATTGAAATTTTGAAACTTACCCTAAAATAAGGGTGTTATTTGTAATTTAGATAAAACCAATCAACAACCAATGCAACGCACGGGTTAATGATTTATCTAAGTAGTTTTTGCTATGAATCATGTGAGTCTAAGCTTAAAGAACATGTTTTAGTGTCCAATAAGGGGTTTTTTTTTTTTTTTTTTTTGTAGTACAGTAGCATCCATAAAGTTACAAAGTTAGAACATTTGTGCTTGCAACTTACTCATGAACAAATAATTAGAAAGCTAGTATTACATTTTGAACATAAGCTGATAATACATGACAAAAAAATAATCCTTTGCTGAGTAGATAACTTAAAACTTTCTCACATCCAAATCCCCGTGTGGAGTATATTGCAACTTGCTGAGGTAATTTCCCTTTGGATTCTCCCATGGGGTTTTGCTGCTTCTATTTGAACCATTCACTTTCCTCTTTGATTGCTCATCATCCAAATCAAAAACTTCAATTGATCCTCCTCCCAAGATGGAAATTCCTACATACACTTTCTTTGGGTCTAGCATTAAGACTCACACAAACATACACATAAATACATACATAAATATTCATACTAAATGATATACTCTTAAGATCTTAGCGATACACAAACATCCATCTCCAAAGTATGCATGCAAATTTGGATGTAAGACACACACACACACAAAGGCACCCATACATGTATGTATATTCAAACTATATAATTTGATTCTAAGATTTTACTGATATCAAATTTGGATCTAAGACTCAGAAATCCCACTGCAAAATTGCATGCAAATGCTACAAGCATGTAACAAAGTCTCAATATTTACTTTTCCTTTATTACCTATGTGATGTTCAAAACAACAAAGTGTATGGCATTCAACCCAAGTACTAAAAATCATAAAGTAAAACTAACCATGCCCAAAATTTTGGAATTGAATTAAATATAGAACTTTCGCCACCAAAAACAAACCATATAACCATCAACAGTGTAAATAAAAATACCATTACATCTCTAAAATAGAACATGGCTTTTAGGGCCAACCGTGCCATAAGAATAGCTACTGCATTGGCAACATTGTTCTCATTATTAAAAAGTTCAAGATGCCAAAAGAGTAATGATAATCTAAACTTTTATTCCTTATAGATAAGGTATATTCAAAATTTTCCCCAATTAATTTGATTGAAGAAGTGAATTTGACTAATTAGGAAATTTCAAAATGTCATTTCAACTTCATCTACATAATGACTAATGCAAAAACAAATTAAGCACTGCAAGATTCTCCATTAGTTACACTTCACAAAAAATAAAAATAAAAACTAAACATCTTCAAGAAAAAGTAAGCCTAGAGTCATATTTATTTCATTGATTTAGGTCACTTGCTTTGATGATCATATTGCTAACCTTACTATAAAAGATAGATAAAATATATATATATATATATATATATATTAAAAAAAAAAAAAAACTAAAGTCATATGGACTTATCCCTCCATGTGCAAAAGCAATGGCCATGATAGTTGCAGCTTCTATGACCAATGATAAAGGAATCCACATAAAACCCAAAATTATTAGTATTTTATTTTCTAAAGCAAGATCGAAGACTAGAAGAACCAATCAATAAGGGAGATTGAGCAAGCCATAATGAAAACATAAAAAAGAAGGGATGAATATGAAAATCTGACATTGCTTTTCTAACCTTTTCCTTCTCAAGTTTGTTGCATCCAAACAAATCCAATCTTTCTTGAACTACATCAAATCAAAGGTCAAATCCTTTCTTATACAATTAAGATGCTCAAAGGGTAAAATCTCCAACATTAAGCAACTTATAATTTAGCACCAAACAAATAAGATAAAGTAATGGAAATTCCTTTGTATTTTCATCTTTTTTAGTCTTCATGATTTAGACAAATCAAAGTATCCACATGACACCGCTTGAATTAAACATGAAAGATCTGATTTATTCCAATTGAATATACTTCCACAAAAAGAAATTGAAAAAAAAAAATTTGGTTGTTTGTGGCATAATAAAATATATTATACTAAAGTATCAATTTGAGCCACTAAACTTCTTCATCTAACTATGAAGCTAATAACATTTGGCTTTATTATTCTTATATTTGTAGCTATGAATTTTCACCCAAAAAAAAAATAGAGAATATTGAATGGCTTTCATAACTAGGACATTCATTAAGGTAAAGTTGGCATGACATAAGATGACAAAAGAGTATAGTGATTTAAAGAACATCAGGGGGAAGGACCTATTCAACCATCTTGGATTTCCCTTAGATTCAACCCTACACCAAGTTGTTAGAAGAGAACTTGCATTGTCAGATAGTTTTTTTTTTATATAAATAAACATTGTCATATAGTTCATTACATCTCACTCATTGTTTTCTCTTAAGTTCACTAATCCACAAACAAATTAAGCAGTGCTACTTGTCTCATGTGCAAATAGTTAAGTCATTCCCACTGTATTTAAGTGTTCCTATCACCAATTCTTTTCTGTTGTTGCAATTCCTACACCTTGTCAATATGCTAAGCTCCCCACCTCATCCATTTTATACGGTTCCTAGTGAGACTCTAGATTCAATCTATAGATTGTTTTTATGCAACAGGCATAGCTAGGCCAGGAAACGTTTAGTGGCCCACTATTGGACCAGTTATTTTGATAATATACTTTGTGAGTATGATATAGTATTAGTGTCACTTTTGGGTCATTTAATTAAGTAGAATTTGCAAAGGACCCTGAACCTATTGTCTCACAAAGTTATGAAGTTGCTCTAAGCATGCTTGAGTTTGAAAGATCAGGAAAATCATTTGAGATATACTCTCTAAATTTGAAATATATTAAAAACATTGGTTTGTTTTCAAAAGTGACTGACAACTATTATCTGTGCAGTACCTTTTCATGCAAGTTCCCCTTGTGCATTAAATTATTCCAAATTTTGACAAAGTAGTCATTGCATCTAAGCACATATTTGAAGAATGAGCTGCAATATAAAAAAGAGTGAGCTAATGTTGAGCAAGCATGAAGTTGGGAAGGAAATAAATGAGGAAAGTCAGAGAATTACACAATCTTGACCTCTGTTGCATTGTTCTGCTAATTTATGACCAAACTCAGTGAACTAATCTGAGTTCATAAGTGTATCACTACTCTACCTAGGACTCTATGTAAGAACATCTTTGTCTGCTTCAAGAAGAGCACTCTAAGCTTATGGAGCTTCTCATCAATTTAAAATCCAATAACATATAAAACCACATTAAGTTTAAACAAATTCACCCCAAGCAGACTTCAAATTAGCCATAAATAATCACAAATGCATTGGAAAAAGAAATCAAACAAAGAAAATCAAGGGAAAAGAGAGAAAAAAAAAATCTAACAGTGGATTGCTATTTGCAAAACAATGTGAAAGCAGATTGTTGTACTAAAGCTACATCTACATTTAGTTTAATTGATCCAACCTTAGCATGTTGATTAGAGTACCACAATGTTCCACCTAGCTCCTTGGGTTCCATATAGGTTCAAAATTAAAAGGTACATAAGCAGAGCATTGATCTTTTAATAATAATTGGGAAAATCATTAAGGGCATTTAAAGAGTGATGTTAAAAATACTTTGAGGAAAATTGCAATTATTAACCAAACAATCATACGTAGAATCATCACTGAGGCCCAGCATTAAACACTTCACAAGCAATAGTCTCCAATAATTGAATAACAAAAATTGATATTTCAAACACCCTAATTTTGAACTCAACAAATTAAATTTGGAAAAAAAAAACCCCAATGAAGATTGAAAAGGGAAAAAAAAAAAACTCAAACACACAAAATTGAAATTTTCATCTTGAATTGCCACAACCACCATTCAATTTCAATAGCAAAATGGATCTTTTGAATCAAAACCCAATAGTTTTAATTTGTAGAAATCTAAAGCCTATTAAAGCAGCTATGGCAATGGTGGAGCTGCTAATAGTGTAGCTAGGTCATGAAAAAAAAAATTGAAACTCCAAACCAAAGTAACCACAGACATTGAAACTTCAATAAATAAATCAAAACCCTATAGTAATTGTAGAAATTAGAAAGCTAAAATATGATTAAAGCACCTTACTTGCGTGAACCAGGGTTGGAGCTCAATGCTTCGGTGACTTGGGTTGAAGTCTTGTCATGGCTATGATGGGTGATGGTAGCTATGGTAGTAGCGGAGTTGTTGATGGTGTGGTATGGGTGGGACGTGGGAGAGAGAAGGAAATTGGGTTTTGGGAGGTTTAACATATAGCAAGTAATTGCGTTTTTAGAGGCGTCGGGATGTAGTTGTAGAAATTAAATGATAATTGATTATTGCTTTTATAAACGAAAAAAGTTTATAATATTTATTTAAGAAATGTTGACATGGAAAATTGTGGAGGGCTCAGAGACTTCAATTTTATATATATAAAATAACTAGTCGATAACTCGTGCAATGTACGGAATATATTCACTTTGTTTTAAGGTTCAATCACTTAAAATTAAAAAACATAAATAATTCTAATATAACATAAAATTTAAAATAAAAAAACATCAATGACTTATCAAAATAAAAATAAAATATACAATATTCATCGCAAAATGTTATTTGATAATAAAATTACCATCAAAATAATATAAAGAAAAACTCCATGTCCAAACAACTCATCAAGGTGGAATTTGGTTATTACTAAGATCCTATATGTAACTTACCAGAAAGATATCATGTCAATTTTGATCTTCATTCTCTTTTTGCATATTAGTTATAACTTTTAACTTCTATGTAAATTTTTTCTTTAACTCAATTGTTATCTTGAGATAAATCTACAGTCATCTCATCTTTACTACTGGTACTCATCCCACGTCTATTGCCATTGTCTTCCTTTCTTCCATAAAAGCTTTTGCAAAATCCTTTTTTTTTTTTTTTTTTGCCGTTTGTCATCATCTATATTCCTAAAAGACCAAATGTTGTATGCTCCCACAAGAAGTCATACTTGTGAAAATAGAAATCTGTAGTAGAAAGAGAACTCAACATGCAAACACAATTATGGCTTGTAAGGACTACTAAATAGTTAGAATCGAGGGGAAGCTTTGAAATTTTAGTAGATCCAAGCAAGGCTCTTCTATCCTGAATTTGAAAGGTAAAAATATATCGCTTTACCTCCAATCTCCAAATTGTTTTTCATTTTTTTTTGGTGTGATAGATTAATAATTTTGGAGGCAATTGCAAACTTAGGGAATAAACTAAAAGTCTAAAATCAAATTAGTCATAGAAATTGAATTCCTAAATAACTCTACATAACTAAAAATAAATAGAGTAGTTAAATTTAGTTCGTTCCAACAAAAATACCCTCATTTATTTCCATTGATGTAACATGTCCTCTTGCAAAGAACCATCTCGATGCTAGCACATGCATAAAACCATGCATAAAAATTAGATTGATATCTATAACCGTAAAACATAAAATCATACCTATTGAAGAAGAAATTCAAAGTAGTTAATTTGGCATTACACCAACAACATTCAAGGCAAAATCCTTCCTGTGATGGGGAAAAAAATCAATCAACCATGAAAACAAAGATTCATAAACTAAAGAAGCTCAAGATAATTTTAGAACTTGTCAAGATATATAACCACATACCAAAAATTTTAAGAACCAAACGGGGATTATCATAAGAAATAAATGTGCCTTAGTTTGTACATGAATTTAATTTGTGGAAAATATATAACCACATGCCAAAAGATTTAAGAACCAAGTGGGGATTATCACAAGAAAAAATTGTGCTTCAGAATTTGTAGAGATTTATTGGAAATTCAACAGTGATTTATGAATAGCACACTTGATTATCAAAAGCAAATTCCTAACTTCAAATTAAAGGGTTACATCTTCCCTAACTCAAATTCCTATATCACAACTGCAAATAATTATATAAAACTGATACAAACTATGCACTAAGATTTGAATCGCATCGTGATCATAACTGCATAATACATAATTAGATGTCAAGTCTTTCTAGGGATTCACATATACTTCTTTAGGATCATCCACAACAATTGTAGCAATGCAAAACTGCAAACAGAGAAGAAAAAGAACCATGTTTTTGTTGGGTTTTTGTTTTGGATTGTAATTCTCAATAGAAGCATGAGAGGAGTAGGTTTTGCAACCTTATAGTTTCAGTCTGATGAAATTTTATATTTTTAAATCAGATTTAATTTTTTTTTAAATGCTGATGTGTAAAATTGTGAAAATGTCAACCAGAAGTCAGACACTTCAGTTATATATATATATATATATAATGATAATTTTATTTAAATATTAATGATAATAATGAGTTTGAGTTTAAGTTTAAGTTGGACTTGTTAGAAAGATAAAATTCACTTCTTGTTAAGTTTGGACTAAATAAAAATAAAATATATTTAAATTAAATAATAATTTTATTTAAATAGTGTGCTGACGTGAAAAATTGTGGGAGCTTTAATGGCTTCCTTTTTATATATATACTAGCCTTTGAGCACGCGCTCACGCACGTGCTCAAAGGCCCTTCTATTTTTTTGGAAAAAAGTTAATAATTTGCATCCATTATAATTTGAGATTACTATATTTTTCAATCACAAAAAAAAATCTAGGGGTGTGATGAGTATTATGTGTTTGTGGTGTGATAGGTATTATGTTTAAACTTTAAAATAAGAAAATATTGATCATGTTGGGATCTAATGGAATGAGATTGGATATATTCACTTACTATATAAAATTAGATTGCTTGGCTTTCTAGAAATAACATATAGTAGATTTATGAGATATTGAAGAAGAAGAAGGATTGTTAGGAAGAAGCAAGTGGATTCTGAAAAATAATTTAAAAACGATATTGAGAGATAATTCAATCAAAATCACCTCAATGTACAACATAATAATTCCAAACATTCCAAAAGAAAACACCAACATTCAATCTTTACAAAAAGTACATCACATACACATCATTCACTAAAGAGAATGAGAGACATAAGGACTTCATGAAATAAGAATGAATGTCGAAGGAAAATATATATACTGAAAGTACCCTAAACAAAAGGCGAGATTTTGGTTTCCATCTTATTTTTGTTGTTGAGTTTGGGCTGTTTGTCTTAAAAAGCTTTCCTCCTTATATCCTTGCTCATTCAGCCACATGCATATATAACACCCATTTGAAATCCTCCTTCTTCTGAGAGAGAGATTTATAGTTACATATCCTTTAAGTAAATCAAACCCAAAAATAACTCTGCTATAAGCATGTTAATGCTATAAAATGTTGAGATACCAATGTAACACACATATAAGAAGAATTTGAATAATGATCGATATTCACTTAGTGTGAGTAGCAACTCTTACTCCATCTTGACCAATGCATTCCTTCAATTATTGTTATTTTTTGTCTTCCTCTACAAAGCAATAACAAAATTAATAGGTCTATTACCTACGCCATAGACCTTGAAAACCCCTGAAATGGAATTGATAATAAACTTGTTATCTTAACTTTGGTACTAATAATGCCCCTTAAACTATCTGGTGTCGAATCCAAAGTTTGTAAAGTTGTAGCCACCAACCTGTCAAGCTTCAGGTAAGATAACATCTCAACCCATTCCTGCATGCAAGTAGGTGGGTTTCAACTCAACTAATCAGTCCATTATAGTCAAAATTACCAACACGTGCACAAAATCACATAAAATGAAAAAATACTTGTGATTTCTATCTCTCTCTCTCTCTCTCTCTCATCCTTGATTTCTGTATTAACCATATATAGAATCAAAAAAATTATGCAAATAATCATCCTTCAACCATTTTTACATATGTCATGATACAAATCCAATTTTTTGTACCTTGACAACGAGCGCCTAATAAGCACAGAACAAAGGCAATTGATAACGACTCCATAAATATTGGGAAAAAAGAATTCAAATAAATGAATAATAAAGATATATAACATCCATACCTAGGTTCCTAACCAAGCACCTCTGCCATTCCAACAATAGACAAAAGAAATGGAGGTCCAACCTTTGCTGCTTGAATTGCAAGTTTCCAATGACCAATGTGAAAGGCATCAAACTTTCCCAATGCTACTATTCCTCTTAGAGATGATAATCATGGGTTCAATACTAAAAAGTGATACAAAATGAAAGTATGATAGGTTTTCTGTTTAGAAATAATAAATAGATGGTAAATATAGGATGAAAGCAACCTGCCATTGGGGACAATCCTTGGGATGGAACCTCACGATCCAAAAGAGAGAAGCAAATCAGATTCTACACCAATATATGATATGAAGCAATACGTATCTAGCATAATGATTCCCACATTAGAATTAGAATTAGAATTTATAACCTTTTTTTATTGCAACCACCAAATCATCTCAAGGAACCCTCTAATGTGCTAATAAGTTATTAGTAGAACTGTTGAAGGTAGATTTTGAGGATTTTTACTTCTAGTGCCTCTCACTTCACTGTTTAAAAAATAAAAAATAAACAATTAGAAAGCAAAGGAATTTGTATAATTAAGAGCGAAAAGCATAAATATTAATAGTTGTCCTTGAATGTGTGCATTCCTTAGTTCATTGGTGATTGAACAAAGAAGAGGTCAAGACGTTGAACGTAGATGTGGCTGACGGAAAACAGCTCCATGTGGCTGAAGGTTAACGACAGAGTAAGGAAGAACCATGACATTTCCGATGGCAAATGGAGCCGTGGGCATCGCCGCGAAGTTAAAAGATGTAATTTTATCATTTAGTAAAATAAGGGTATGGATAGATAAATATATATTAAATAAATACTAAAAAGTCTCACTCAAAAATTTAAGACGAAAAACCCTGGCTCCCTCCCAACGGCTTTCATTTCATTTTCATATGAACGAAATTCAAATTCAAATTCAAAAAGAAAAGAAATCCCCCATTTCCCAACCCCTCTCAGCGTCTCTCTCTCTCTCCAATGGCCACCAATCCCAACAGCTTCATGGCTACACCCACCAAGACCCCATCGGGCAAGTCGGCCTCTGCCTCAGCCTCAGCCTCAGCCATGTCTCGCAAGCACAACTCTGCCCGTTTCGAGGCCTACAACCGGCTGCAAGCGGCGGCAGTGGCTTTCGGAGAGAAAGTACCGATCCCAGAGATCGTGGCCCTGGGTGGACAGTCGGACGGCAAGAGCTCACTGTTAGAAGCGCTGCTAGGGTTTCGGTTCAACGTCCGTGAAGTGGAGATGGGGACCCGCCGACCCCTCATTCTCCAGATGGTCCACGACCCCTCCGCCCCCGACCCCCGCTGCCGCTTTCAGGTCCCCGCCTTCTCTCTTTCGCTTTCCATTCATTTCTCTTTCAAAAAATTACACACTTCTATTCCTAGGTTGTTGTTGTTATTAAAGTTGAGAATTGAAAACAGGAAGAGGATTCTGAAGAATACGGAAGTCCCGTTGTTTTGGCATCTGCAATAGCAGATATCATAAAGTCCCGAACTGAAGCCCTTTTGAAGAAGACTAAAACTGCAGTTTCTTCTAAGCCAATTGTGATGAGAGCTGAATACGCACATTCTCCTAATCTCACTATTATAGACACCCCAGGCTTTGTTCTTAAGGTGGCTTTAACCTCCTTAATGCTATATTGAATGCTTAGTATCTTCTTATATTAATCTTTTCGGTTTGAATCTTCTTTGGCAATTTGGCAGGCAAAGAAGGGAGAACCAGAAACCACGCCAGAGGAAATTCTTGACATGGTGAAGTCATTGGCTACTCCTCCCCATCGCATTCTGTTGTTCCTTCAACAGAGTAGTGTCGAATGGTGCTCGTCCTTGTGGTTGGATTCCATTCGTGAAATTGATCCTACATTCAGACGGACAATAATTGTTGTCTCCAAATTTGATAATCGTCTCAAGGTATGAACTTATGCCTTTTATTGACTTTATCTCCAATAACCAAGTTTAAGCATTTTAGGAGAAAATAATAATAATAATATAGATCAGTGGGTGTCATGTGTTTTGTTTATTTTTATTAATAGTTGAGAATTGGTTTAGATTATGATGAGTTATGATTTGCTTTGTTGGTAAATCCCATGAAGTTCGAGTTTATCTTCATCTAAAGAATATTAAGAAGATAATGGTTCATGAAATTAATCCACCGTTTGCAAATGCTTCCAATGCTCAATCTGTTACATAAGCTCGTAACAGTGGGTGCTTCCTTCGTCTTTGTTCTCAATGGATTCCAAATGAGTCAATGTTTGCCTTCTTTGCTGTTGAGGTTTGCTTTAGTGATGTACAAATAACAAAAGAATCTTGTTTTCATCGTGTGGTGGAAGTGAATGGTTTCCTTGAAGTAATTACCTAAACTTCTGAATACTAATTTTAAGGGTCATTTTTGCTAAATAATATTTTCTTTTTAAAAAAATATATATTTGGCAAAATAGCAATTTTAAATAGTTATTTTGAGAAATAGCCTTTTTTGAATCTCACCACTTGGAGAGATGAGTTCTAGCACTGAACTCGAGTTCCATGTTTTAGTGAAATTCTTCTTTTTCCATGTTTTCAGTGGAGTACTCAACTCGTCTCTCCAAGCGGCAAGATTCAAATAAGGATATCCCAAAATAACTTTAAAACAATCCCAATCAACAAAATAATTTTTAAAATAGTATTATTAAGAAAAAATGGCCCTAATTATAAGAGATGTCTATAAATATGCAGGAGTTCAGTGACCGGTGGGAGGTGGACCGATATTTGAGTGCAAGTGGTTACTTGGGAGATAACACACGCCCATTTTTTGTGGCCCTACCAAAGGACAAGAGCACCATTTCAAATGATGAATTCCGCCGGCAAATATCTCAGGTGGACTTGGAAGTTCTGCGTCACTTGCGTGATGGTATTAAGGGTGGATTCGATGAGGAAAAGTTCAGGCCTCATATTGGTTTTGGCTGTCTGAGAGATTATTTGGAGTCCGAGCTTCATAAGAGATATAAAGATGCTGCACCAGCAACTCTAGCTTTGCTTGAGCAGCGCTGCAGTGAAGTTACTACTGAATTGGGAAATATGGAATCTAAAATTCAGGCCACTTCTGACATTGCTCATCTTAGAAGATCTGCAATGTTGTATGCGGCTTCTATCAGCAATCATGTGGTAATTTATCAATCATCCATGCCTCTGCATATATCACCCAATTACTTTGTACTTATTACTACTTGTAAAAAATAATCTAGGAAGTATCTTATAAGATTCATTATCTTAATTTTGTTTTAGTCTTAGATATTTGATAAAAACTTTTATCTATATGTCTATCGTAAAGGGAGCTTTAATTGATGGAGCAGCAGATCCTGCCCCAGAGCAATGGGGGAAGACAACAATGGAGGAGCAGTCACAAAGTGGTCTTGGGGGATGGCCTGGAGTTACTGCAGCTATAAAGCCTCCCAATGCTACTCTTCGGCTCTATGGAGGAGCTGCTTTTGAAAGGGTGATGCATGAATTTCGGTGTGCTGCTTATTCCATTGAATGTCCCCCAGTGTCAAGGGAGAAGGTGTGTATCCTAGAAGTGCAATCTACCTGGGGATTGATGGGTTTTGATTCTATGAACTAAATTATTTTGTCTCTTGGCAGGTGGCAAATATATTACTTGCGCATGCTGGCCGAGGTGGGGGTAGAGGAGTAACTGAAGCTGCTGCAGAAATTGCACGTGCTGCTGCCAGATCATGGCTTGCTCCTCTTCTTGACACTGCTTGTGATCGGCTTGCTTTTGTTTTGGGGAATCTCTATGATCTTGCTCTAGAGAGAAATCACAGTCGTGACTCAGAATGTAAGAAGCTATTTAATTCTTTGTTCACATTTCTTTTAAAGTTAGTTAATTTTACTTCATCACCAACCCAAAGATTTGGGACTAGAGATTTTATGGATTCAGCCTAGTTTCTTTTTGTTTATTTATGTAACATCAGAGTGATTTTCTTTGTCTTGTTCAGCATATGGTATTTTAATAGGGAATAAGAAATATGCATAAATGTATTAGTTATGTAAATATATTATGTTTGTGGGAGTTCAGGTTTTGTAATCTGATGTCTGAATAACATCAACTATTTTTGTTAGTTATGTATTTCTTGCCTTGTCTATGCATAGATCCTGAAATGCATATAGGACACCAACCTTCAATTTCCAAGTGAAAGGAAAAAGGTCCATCTTGGGGAGGGAGTGTGTCTGAATTTTGTGTCAATTTACGAATAATATATTTCTAATGCAACACTTGCCTCTCCTGTAATCTTCTTCTTTCCTTTTCTTTTTTTTTCTTTTTTTCCTAATTGTTGATGATGGTATTTTAAGTTCATAGAACTGATCATAAAACCATTGAAATTTGTTTTTCGTGCAGATGGGAGGAAATCAGAAAAAATGGATGGCTATGTTGGTTTTCATGCTGCTCTAAGGCATGCTTACAATCGCTTTATGAAGGACCTGGCCAAACAATGCAAGCAACTAGTTCGGCACCACCTGGATTCAGTTACAAGCCCATACTCGCAGGTCTGTTATGAGAACGAATTTCAAGGTGGTTTTGGCTCAAGTGCAACCTCTTTTTACAAGTCAGCTGGTCCTTTTTGTGTTGAGCTAACTGATGGAGGATCAGCAGCTCATGATGAAATTATGAGAGATCAAGAGAACATTCCTCCGCAAAAGAATGGACAGCAAACCACACCAGGAAAAGGTACAGAAGCTAGAGAAGCTCTCCGAGATAGCCAAATGACTGTGCCCGAGACCCCCTCACCTGATCAGCCATGTGATGCAATAGTTGCTGGGGCCAAGAAAGACTTTGGAAATGGCATTGATGTTGGAGTGAGAAAACGGATTTCAAGATTGACAGGGAATAGCAGAAATGCTGATCACATGAGAGCTCAAAATGGTGGTGGTCTTTTATTTGGAACTGGTGATGGTGGTTTAAGACCAGGCTCAGCTTACTCAGAAATCTGTTCAACAGCCGCACATCATTTTGCACGGATACGTGAAGTTCTTGTTGAGCGAAGTGTGGCTTCCACATTGAATTCTGGGTTCTTAACCCCTTGGTAAGCATGTTTATCTTCCAACATTAACTTTGCATCCATAAACGCATTTATATTTATGGAAATACCAGAACATATGTTCTAAATTTGTGGCTTGAAGGGATCAGGAATTTATCTTTACAGGTTACCTAAAAGCTCTCAAGTGTTCTTTAGACCATCATAGGCTTAAGGCTTGGTTTTATTTGTTTGGTCAGTTCTATGTTACACATATTTCAGATGACACACTACTTTGTGCGAACCATTACTTTAAATTTGCATAAACTTCTGTTCTCAAGTTGCATGCATATCTCATAGATTCACTTGATTAATGTCTGAGGTCCACTAGCTCATGTTATATTAATTTCTATTTCACTTTGCTCCTTCAATCATCAGAGATTTCTGGGTTTTCTAAATGGAACATTCTTTTACAGTTTTACACTTTTACTATAGTTTGCTCTATTTTCTTGTGGCCATTGTCCCTAGCAAAATTTCTGGTTTTAGAACTTAGATCAAGAAACTAGTCTCTGGATTCTTCAGAACCATTTTCTGTTCGTTAATATAAGGAACTGATCATAATAACATGTTATTTATTCTGCTATGTGCAGCCGGGATAGGCTTGTGTTGGCACTTGGATTGGATTTGTTTGCTGTGAATGATGAGAGATTCATGGACATGTTTGTTGCTCCCGGTGCGATTGATGTACTACAGAACGAACGACAGTCTCTTCAGAAGCGTCAAAAGATACTCCAATCTTGCTTGAATGAGTTCAAAAGTGTTGCTCGGGCACTATGACGGAAAATTGTCAAAGCCCACTTATTAATGAAACAGTATTATGGCTGGAAGTTCAGAGGTTTTCACATCTAGTGAACACAAAATTCTCATTCTATGACCCCCCTATTAATTGTCTGTAACAACCATCTTCACTTATTTTAGTTGTGAGCTTGTGATTGGAGCGTTGATTCTTGTAAATGTTGCATGTAAAAACATACTATGTCCTGTACTACTCGATTAGTCAAGACTTGAGGCAAATATGGTTTGTTTTCATTGAGAAAAAATACAAGAAAATTTTTATCTTTTTGCCAATAATCTTTTAAACCAAAGAGCATCTATAAAGAAACGATTCAAGGTGAGATTTCATGAATTCAACCTCAGAAAAGAAAAAAGTGGTAGGCGCAGATATGAATTCTGGAATCTGTAGTGCTTTTCTTTGACTTCATGAAGCAGCTATTTTCAATCAATGTGTTTTCTTCGGCTTATTCTTTTTTCCTTACAAAACGAAACAATTTTTTTTTTAAAGTACATAGTTAGAGAGATGGTTTGACACGTTTAGCAGCAACTAGCAAGTGGGGATGCTCAACCCTGCTCTGCCAAGTTCAAAGACCCAAGAATATATCAAACATTGCCAGCAGGATTTACCTATCCAAATCCAGTTGCATTTGCCACAGCCGACACATCCCATCATGCTAAAAACAATCAATCTAGATGTAGGGACACGCACACGAAAAAAATCTTAATTTAGATGAGGTCTAGACCAGGGCTGAGGGGCAGGGCTCAACACATTTGGAGTGAAAAACGATCTCTTTAAACAGGTCTTTTTATATATTTTTTTGTTGGTAGAAACGAAGATATTATTTACTTAATAAACATTGTTCATACAGCAATGGCTAAAGTCGGCGGTCGGGTATACCGTCTATTAGTCCCTCGAGCATGTACCTTATATAATATTTAAATATCAATTAAATAAGTTGAAAATATACTAAAATATACTTGTAACTTAAAAAAATTTGAAAAAGTTAAAAAATATAGGAAAAAACGAAGTTTTAAAAAGTTGTACATAAAAGTTTGAAGCCTAAAACTGATGCTAGACCTTAATGCTGATCAGGTTAGAAAAACTTGTAAATGATGTAACAATGAATGTAATTGGTGGCACTTTAAGAAGATAATAAATGATGAATATTTGAATGAATGATACTAGGGATACCACAAATTTTACCCTTACCAAGATGTATCATCACTTACAAAAAATAATTCAAATATGCATTTAATAAAATGTTGTAGTCTACCAATAATATTTATTGTCACATCAATTTGTAAAAGTTTCATAGTAAAACTTATAGTTTCTATAGCATTTTCCCATTTAAATCACTTTTTGTGATTGGTGACATGTTTAATTATAAGTTCTATGTATTTAAATTTGTATTGTCTCCAACGTCACTAATTTTTTTTGTCCTTTCTTAAAAGTAGTGGAACAATTTACAACGATCATATATATAAAATAAAAATAGTATGAGCATATAAGGATATTGTTGCATCAACCATAACTTACCGCATCATATGTGTTTGGAGGGGGGAAGAGTGAAATATTGGTGTGCAAGTAAAAGCAGAATGAATAGTGGGAGTTGGGTGGGTTTTGGTTGGGTTTGATTTCTTTGCAAAAACTCAAACTTTCTCATCATATTCTCTGATTGGCATTGATGATAATAACTTTTTTGACTTTAAAGACAACAGAGGAAACATAAAATAAAGGCAAAGACAGCTACAGTAGGATCACACTTGTGTGTGAAATATTCATGATTCATGAACCTTGTAACATGGACCTCAAGTCTCAGTGGTCCCCCAAACCCTCCCATCCTCAATGTCCCTGATACAAGTGACCTAGTCCAACAAGATCAAAATATTTACAATAACTATGCTTTCTTTTTTTTACCATAAATTATTGGTCATCAGAATATTCGTCTCCGCCGCATATATTTTTAGGCAAGATTTTTTTAGCAAACCTCCAACTAGCTAGTTTCTAATAAGTCAAGGCTCTTTAATTAGCCCTTGTGTTGTTATTGTTGCTTCTAGAAAAAATTTGAAGTTTTATATGTAAGTTATAACGTGTTGTTTTCTCACATACAATACGATGCGATAAAAAATGTGAACTAGTAGTTGCAACTTTATGTCGTTAAATTCCGGAAGGAGCAGTTTTATGTTGACCTTAGTTATAATGGGTTTGATAGACTTGAAAGTTGAAATGCTTTTGGAAACTTCGTGCTACTAACTTATAACTTGTAAGTAACGTTTGTATTTTTAAGACACACACACACACACACACACACACACACATATATATATATATATATATATTAGTTCTGTAGTTATAATAAGAATGACCGATTGAACCTTGAACTATGCTATTAGGAACATTGAAAAGCACCACCATACATCCTTGTTATAATAGTTACTCCACAAATATAAGTGTTTGTGGAATGTGGGGGGTAAGAGGCGGAGTTTAAGTTTCCAATAGGGAGGTTCATACACATGCACTTAGTTTAGGGTAGAATAAAATTTCTATCTTGTTTTTTTTTTTTTTTTTCTTTTAAAAAAAAAAGGAACATTGGAAAGCACCAATTAAGTTACAAAATTATTAATATCGTTTGTGTACTTAGGAATTCATACGAAAATGTGATATGGCTAACTCTATTTTATTAAAAGAACTATGGTTCAAATCTTCCATTCTCATGGGTTCTAATTAACTCAATTAGTAAAGTTTATTATTGTAGAATAAGAAAATTTTGGGGTTTGAAACTTACTTACATCAAAAATCAATTAATGTCATTGATTAATGATAAAAAACAATTATTATCAATTATACACCATACATAGATTTAGAATTCTATTATATCTATCAAGAAAAAAAGTGTACTATTGAACCATTAAAAAAGTATTTGGTATGATAATTAGTAACAAAGAAATATTCTCTCAATCCTATAATAAATAATTACCTTAAATTTTTCAATGCGTAAATTAATTTTGAACCATATATTTCAAGGCTAATTCAAATTAAACCTTATAGCCTGATAGTTTCAAATCAAACTCTAGAATTTTAGAATGGTCTAAACTTCAATTTTGAGGGGACATTTTATTTTCAGGTTTAATTGAAAGTTTAAATTGACACTATTAGAAATCTAGGGTTTGATTTGGTTTCTTAAAATAGGGTTATAATGTAAATTATCTTTTTCCATTGTATTATGCTATCTCTTAATCTATCTTCACTACAAAATAAAAGCATTACTTTTCTATAATATCCTTTTTTGTTGTAAAAAATTCATATTTTCTTATTAATAACTAAAATAAAATAAATTTATAAATTCCAGTAACTTTTTCGAAATGTTCACTTTTCTCTAAAATTTGCGTATTTGACAATTGACTAATAATGGGGCAACTGAGCATGTTTTCCCCCTTGCCCGGCTAAGTTCTTTTTTTAATAATAATAATAAGTAAAGATATATCTTATAAATGAAGGTAAAAGGGTGGCGAATCCATTACTAGATCGTAGGGAAAAGAACTGATCAAGAAGAGAAGAGATATCTCGGGACCCATCCCATTTAAAGTGAACAGGCTAGTAAGCAAGGTTGTGGGCTAACCAACTAATGCTCTTGTTTACAAAACAAAAATCCCAAGAAGATAGTGAGTTTAGAGAAGCATATACAATAGGCAAAAAAGAATAAGAAGTCATGGAGGATTGAATAAAGGATTCTGGAAATTTTCAATCATACTGATAGAGTCTCCTTCAAAAACAATAAAAAGTGAGATGATAATGATGGATTGCGAATTTGAGGGCCGCATGGACTTCACCAAATTAAAGACGGTTCAATTTCTTGGAAGGGCTATCTCGATCTGTGTGGAAACATTATTTAAAGAAGCATTGTGGTGCAAATTTTAACATATATAGATCATGTGATTGCAACCTTTCTTCCATCACCCCCAAAGAAATGTTATATATATATATATATCATATTCCAAGTAGTACTACTACTGATGTCAATTGTTGATATTTTGACAGTTACTGCCTTCTACCAAATGCGCGGTTCAAACTACGTCAATGTCGACATTAAAAAACTTAATATTTGTACTGTGGTACTTCTTCTAAAGGAACCTATTATTAATAAAAACTACATCAGGATTGAAAGGTGCAAATGCTTAAAATAAAAAGATTTATTAAAAGCGTGAGGCCTTGAGGGTACAATCCCTTTTGGCCATTCACAACTCACTTGGCACAGCATGATTACTGTTTTAATTAAGGGTATACCATATTAACACAAGTTCCTGATAGGGGGGTTTATTATATATATTCAGAACAGAATCAATTTTTTTCAGAGCAAATTTAAGTGAGGGAAGCACATTTATAGTTGGGAGCAGTTTCAATTTTCAAGGGAGTGAAGCATTTAGTTGCACATTTTCATGCAAGATTTCTCAAAAATATATAATATTTTCTTCAACAGTTCAACAGTAATATGTTTTTACCGTATACAGATATATAGTTGTCGTATGAACTATTGTAATTCGAGTTTTATTGTGTATTTTTATTAGGTTTTACGTATATTATGCACTAATCACCATAAATCATGTTAGATGCCATGTCCCTTTACTTGTTTTTGTGATAATCATTGTTGAGAGTTACTAAAGGAAGCAAGGGTAGGGCCATCCAGCTTTGTCCATAAGAAACAATAATTTATCCGCCAAGACTAAACACACAATTTTCCCTGGCTCACAGATAAATCAAAGATTTCGGCTCTTCTATCCAAGAGGGACACCAAGTCAAGGTCTTCAATCTCTCTCTCTATCAGAATGTTCGAGTCAAGACAACTGACTCACCCACCAAGAAACTTTCTTACATTGCTTGTGTGTTTGTATTGTGTTTTTTAGGGGCTCAATATATCCCTAATTCTGTAGATGCATCATCATGATTCTTTAAGATTTCCATGATGGAAAATCAAACCAAATCCTGCTTCCCTGCTGCATTAATCCTTGCTAAGGAATAAATGGATCCCTAAGTATATTGATATTTACTATTTAGAACCAGCAAATTTATATATGACACATGCATTTATGCTTGAGCGTGTGTGTGTATATATATATATATATATTCATTGTACAATTAATATATACATGTGGGTTCCAGTTAATTTAACTGGTAAAGTTTTTTATATATATTCAAAATATATATATGCATTACAAGTGACTAGCTTACATCATTAAGGGTTTTTTTTTCCTCAAAACATAAAGTCATATTAGGCTATGGGGTGGTCCGCCTTCTTGCTCTAAACTGCGAGAAGAGATTCTCAATATGAGATTAGGTGTGGCTTGATGTATTCGGAGGCCTTAAGCAAAAATTAAATTAAGGTTTTTTATATATTTAAATATGATTGTTAATTTTTTTTTAAAATTACTTAAACTCTATTTTCTTGTTTTAGATGCAAAATTACTAATTAATCACATAGATTTTTTTTTTATATATATATAGAAAATTTATAGATACAAAAATATTTGACAAAACTTTTCACACCTGTCGATGTGGTCGATTAATGGTAGTAAGTATATATGATGTTAGTGGTGGACATAGATGAAAACTAATAAAAATTTTCCAACTTAACTATTGTGAAAAATGTTATGCATTTTTTTTATATTGCTATTTTTTTTAGAAGTGTTATATTCACAACATTTTCATAACAAAAACCTAAGTGTTAAGTTGTTAATAGTTTTAATTTAGACTCACCACTAAAATTACTATTTTGCCCACTAATAACAACCAGTAACAACCATCTACTTAGAATTTATGTATTACTCTTTTTTTATAAGTACTACATTCACAATATTAATTTTTAAAACAAATCCTAGGTGTTAAGTTATTACAGTTCTAATTTGAACCCACTACTAAAATTTTTTTTTTTCCTACCAATAACAGTTAGTAACAACCTATCACTTAGAATTTATTGTGAAAAATGTTGTGAACGTAGCATCTCTCTCTCTCTCTCTCTCTCTCTCTCTCTCTCTCTCTTCATTTGATAAAAAAAATTATTTTATTTATTGGCTAATATTTGGGTTTAATTAATACTATTACAATTAAAGAAAAAACTCTATTGGCTAAATTTTGAAAGCCTTTCTACTTAGGGTTTCAGGCGACTACCCCATTCTCCTATACTATTGAGTCGCCCTGAAGATAGTAAATGCACTAATTTAAATTAAATCACACTTGACATGGATTAGTCATGTTAAACTGCATTTTCCAAACTATCTCTTTGGCCCAAAATAAAATAAAATAAAAGCTTATGAAGGATTAAGTGGACAAGGCCTGAAAAATCTATCCCATTGTCATACTTGAACTTGATTTTTTTTTTTTTTTCTATAAAAGTGAGAATTTGAATGTAGATTCTCTCCACAAGGACAATCGGACAATTTTACAATCTTCCTCAGCCACAAAGCTCTTGAACTACTTTGAATCTATTAATCCAACTGTTAATTCCTTAAAATATAGCAATTGAGAACGTATAATTTTCCCATTAATAACTCTCTCTTAATTAGAAGTTAGGAGTTAGAAGTTAGAAGTTAGAACCCTCCCCTACAATTAGAACTACAATAAGTTGAAATTGTTGGAGACTTTTTTATTTTTGGGTTAGAATTTTAAGGGTATGTTTGAGTAACTGTTTTTTCCCTTTATTTTCTGTTTCTAAAAATAATTTTCTATTTTTTAAACTAAAAAATTTGTTTGGCAACCCAAAATAGACAGAAACCAAAAACGGTTCTCAAAACTCAATTTGTAAAGGAAACTAAAAACATGCAAAATGTTATTTTCAGTTTCTAAATTTTAAAAGTTAATGAAAATGCATTTAATTTAATGAATCTGTCTCATTTAATGAGTTAGTATTAGAGTTCAAATCCTAATAACAACATATTTTAATATTTTCTATTTTTGTTCTTCAAAAAATTATTTTTTTTAATTTCAACTAACCAAACATATTTTTGATTTAAATAATACAAGAAAATTGTTTTTTCTTTATATTCCCATAAACAAGTTTTTGAAAATAGAAAATAAAAACTGTTATCAAACATAACCTAAGTGTGTGGCCCTCGTAGAGTAATATACTAATATGTACTTATTTTCCCATTAACATCTATCAAGTTAGAACCCTCCCCTATAATTTGACCTACAATAAATTGAAATAGTTTTGAGACATCTTTTTTTTTAAGTCAATGAATTTGGCCCAATTAATTATGTTAACTGATTACTCAATTATGTTATTACTGCATCATATCAAGGATGTAAATAACCATGCACAAGTGAATTTTATTTTAGTCTTTTAAAAAAAAAAGAAAAAAGAAAAACGTATTTTGGAATTAAGAATTGGCCGGATTTGTAGAAAAAAACATGTGCCTAACATAAGCTTAGACCTACTATGACGGTGAGATAATAATAATAAGACTAAGGTTGGCGGACCCTACAAATTCAGCAAAATCAAACTAAGATTCTTACACAAAAATGGTCACCCATCTACAGCATATAAATAAAATAAAAACCTAAAATGCCACCTCATATTTGCATTTGTTTAAGACTTTAGTCAAGCTAGCCGGCCAACCGATCGAGAGACTCTCAACTTTTATTATTGTTTCTATTATTAACTACTATTATCTACGTTCCTATGCGTTACTGTCGGATTATTGATCATAGTGTGTCGACCAATTGACACGAATGCCATACCATGTCTTTGGAATTCAAGCATTTTTTTGTAAGCAAATATGGGATTTGTTCTTGCAATTGGGATAATTTTTTCCATAATTTAGCATACATATGGCATGTTTCTGTTGAAAACATTAAGATATATAAGTAATTTGAATCTTGAAAATTTTCGTTTGAAGTGTTAAAACCTGTTAATAGGCCCTTTGTGGTTTTTTCTTGCTCTATGTTAGATAAAGTTTGTGGTAGCCATTAATGTAAGTTTTTCTTGTTTACTAGTTAACTTTACAGGCTTGAATATATATATATAAAATAAAGCATCGCTCCAAAAGCTTTATTAAGTGCAAATTTATTTAACTAGTAGCTCCCATCCCGAGGAAAATGAATATCATGTTACCCTAAAAGCAATTCACGACCTTATTTAAGCAATTTTTTTATACTAAGAAAATATTATAAAAAAAGTTATTGCACAATGTTGATCTAATTGAAGTGGAGTTTTAGAAGCAATGACTTCGATATGATCCTATCCTTTTGTGTTTTGGGATGAACAATTGCTTTTATGACTCAAATGTACACATTTGCGCTTTGACAATGGACCAGATGAGATTAGAAGGGTCATTATCCAGTCTCATTTAGTTTGGATTATGGGAAAAGTAACTAGGACTAGACTAGGTCATATTTATTATTTTTCAACAATTTTTTTCTTTTTGTCTTTTTCCTTTTCCTTCTTTATTTTTAATGATAACATTTTTAAAGGAAATTTTAATAATAACATTTTGACAATTTCTTTATCCTGCTTTCTCGAGATCCAAAAAGGGGATAAAAAACAAAAGCAATGTGGAAAAGGAAAATCATGAAGTTCAATCGCCAAGATTTTGCTAGTAATTGCATGATCATGATCCTGTGGCCTTCTTGATTCAGCTTGATTTCGTCCCCCTTTTTTAAATGATCACCTTTTTCATCTTCGTATTATTGTACAATAAAATTAAATAAGTTAATGAAATTGAGTTCATAAAATTATCCAAACACAATTTTTTTTTTCAATTTTTTAAGCTTATTTAGTATTATATGGTTTTTTAAAGCTTCAAATTTTGTTATACAATTGCACCTTAATCATATTCAACAAATAAACATTTTCAGCGAATATTGAGCATGCCCAAATCAATTAGTTAGTTCATTTGGCTTCGGTGCAATTTTTTTTTTAAGAAGAGCTGATGAATAGTTTTAATTTATAGCATACGCTTCATGATGATTACTCTTTATTATTGAGTTAAGATATTAATTAGTTTTTGGTATAAGTGAGTTTCGTACTCTAAATCTCTTATTTGACAACAATAAACTTTATCTATCTAATTAGAACTCACAATTTTTTTTTTCAAATACAATTTATTTTTAGTCAATTTATAAAAATATATAATAAACTTATTTATCTAAACACACACTAATATCAAAGACGAAAACACAACAAATTTGACACAGAGATTAACAAAGCAACCATAGGGCATAGATAGGCCTATGTAAAAACGAAAGGACATCAAGGTTCCTTTCAGCCAAAAAAATAAAATAAAACACTTTGGGATAAACAAGGTTCCAGTTACAGGAAAAAGACAATTAATGAGTGTTTGACATTGGGACATTAAAGTCTGGAGCCAAAGAGGAGAGAAGAAACCAGAGAGAGAGAGAGAGAGTCGTCTTCTCATGCAATTGCGTCAATGATATGTAATGTAACATAAGACTAATGTATTGCTGTCATGTGCTCATTGCTACCCATCTTTTCACAAACCTACTCATTCCCCACTTTGATTTTTTTTCATTTTGCTTTTTCTGATTTAGCTATTTTCCTGTCCAAAATTATCATGCTGATTGAATATGAGTTCAATGATAATTTTTCTTAAGATGCTCTTTGTCACCCAAAACCCAATGATTGAAAAAAAAAAAAAAAAACCAAATTTCTTAGGATATCCTTTTTTATACGACAACTTTTATTTACTGCTAACTTATTTATTTAAATTCGATCTATTTAATTAAAAAAAATTTATTTTAGTAAAAGGTGAAATAAAAAATGACTTTAATTGTATATAAAAAATGGCTTTAAACAAATATAGTAACTTATTTCTTTAAATACAATTTTTGTTTGTTTATCTTTTCCTTTTTTAAGCCTCAACCTCATGGTCATACTTACACACATAAGTTAGGCCCTTGTTAAAAAGAGAGTGATAACACTTGATTATCTTATTTTCATAGTTTAATTCACAAGAGTTTTATAACTCAACTAGTACATTTTGATATTTTTAATAGAAATATTTAAGATTTAAATCTCAATCTTCCATTGTTGAACCTATCGAATAAATTTTTGAGTTTTTTTTTTTTTGGGGGGGGGGGGGGGGGGTTGTTTGATAAGCATAAATGAAAATGATCAAACTTAGGAGTGTCAATGTTCGACCCAACCCGCAAACATGACACGAACCCGACACGGGTTTTTTTGGATTAGAGTTGGATCTTAATGGGTTTGGATCATAAAAGAGTCGACCCGAAAGCAACACGACAAGAAACGTGTCATAAGCAGGTCAACCAATGTAACCTGCAATAGACATTTTTGACACACTAATTTATTTGTGTCAACTCGAAATGACCCATTTAACATAACCCGTTTAACTCATATAACAAATAAATATTCATTTTATTTTAGATTTGTCAAATACCTTTTATATCCAACATATATTTTAAATTTAAAAAGAAAAGTAAGTAATTACAAAAATTTACAAGGGATATAATTAGAAATTGAAACTTTACAAACCTTAGATCTCTAAACCCTACAAATCCTAAATCTCTAAACCTTGTTATAAATATCTTCTTCTTTTTTTTTTTTTTAATTTCAGCCATACTACTCTTCTCACGCCCAATTTTCAAATTCAAAGTGTCAACTCTCAAACCGGTTATTACTCTCACTCACTCTCTCTCTCTGAAGTGTATGCACTTCTTTTGGAGTGCAAAAAACTTATTTCTAGATGAATGTTATATTTTTGTTGAACTATACTATTTTGAATATGGGTTGAAGACTTGAAGTGTATGTACTACTTTTGGGATATAAAAAAAACTATTTCTAGATAGATGTTATATTTAATATTATACAGGTTGAAATGAGTTGTGTTATATTCGTGTCAACCCAACACGACTCGTTTAAGTGTGTCAAATGGGTTAGATCAGGTCAACCCACTTTATTAACAGGTCGAGTTAGGATTGAAGGATCATGACACGATTATTAAATGGGTCAGGTTAAGGTTGAGTCATTTAGTTAAATACCCCTACCTCAACACGACATGAACCTGACACGCTAATTCCAATCGACACCCCTAATCAAACCCCACAAAGGACGCAACATGCAAACAGACCAGAAGCTCATTAATTGGTACCTCTTTTTGAGTTTCTTACTTGCTCATAATAATTCAATAGTACAACTTAAGCTAATAAACCCATCGTTTACATGGTTGATGGAGTATGTTAGGGACTCCACAATGCAAACAATAATAATTATGGTTATGACCCAACATTTGGTCCCCCACCCTTCTGTCTCTCCAATAGAAATAAGAATTTGATTCTCTTTCCTTTATTGCTTTTTTCTGAAAATATAAGTGTGATCAAAATTAAGAACCACTCACTATATAATGTGGATACGGAACAACATATTAAGAAATGTATTAGAGAATGAGAATTAGAATCTGACTACTGCTCTTGCTGGTAATATAACACTACTTTGGAACCGAACTTATTCACATATAAATGATTAGCATAAAAAATACTAATTATCTAGTGGCTAATGCATTAACTCACTATGAAATTATTTATATTTTCTTATGCCATTTCTCATGCTTCTAATTCTAACATCACAAATGGAATCAGTGAAGTGATGTTTTAAAGTTTTATTATATGCAAAAAGATGGTACTTTAATCACAAAACTCCAATTCTCTCTCTCTCTCTCTTCTAATTTATGGTTATTTAGCTTATCTGCCCACAAAATGATACCTTCTTGATAATCCTACTCTTTGAAATTTGAATTGTTGTAAAAACAATTTGATGATGATGGGAAGCATTATATGAAGGTGTTTTAGGATTGAGCGGGTAAAAAGAAAGTTGGTGTCACTTCACGTATAAATTTTCTCTAAAGTTTTGTTACATGACAGTTAAAAAAATATTTTAAAAAAAAAAAACTCATTTCCTAAACCACGATTAAGGAATAAGAAAGGAAAATTAGTGGTACAAAAAATCACTAACAAAAACGGAAGCTTAAAGTTTGCTTCTTGATGGGTCTGCTGCGCACTATAGATTTGACCAATTTTTACATGATGAATCTTGACTTTTATTAATGCTCCTCATAATATTAGTGAGGTAATAAGGTTCTCTCTTTCTTCGTATCACTGTACTTGGCCACACTCCAATACTAATGGAAGCACCTTCTCAACCACTTTGATCCTCATCTTATTTGTGTCTGAAACACACGCGCACAAAAATGTACCAAGGTCCATAAATGGATGGGTGTTGTAAATGAAAATCAAAGTCAAGTGCTATTTTCATCATCTTCAATCCCATCACACACATACACATTACTTTTAAAAACACACAAGAGTCTCTTCAGTCAGGGCACTGAAGTCAATGCTAGTTTTGTGTGTGTATATATACATAAAGAGACGTATTATTTGATAAATTTGCCCCTGGTGGCGCAGATGCTGATGGCCAAAAAATTCCTAATTCTACCAATACCCTTTTTTATTTTTTATTTAAAATTTTTTTTTATCAAATTCCAAGAAACCGTTGGGCATTTTCTCTCTGACCAATCAACTCCAACACCCACCTAAAAAACACAATGCAATTTCAAGAGAGAGAAAGACTACATAGAAAGTAATAAGTCCTCTTAAAGACTCGAGAAAGACAAACAAAAGCACGTCAAAACAAAAACATAGCACATAAGCAACCCCTTCCTCCATCAAACCTTGTTTTTCACTCTTTCATCTCTTGTTCTCCACCCAAATTAATCACTCTCTCTCTTTCTTTCTTGGTGGTATTGGAGACAGAAGAAAGACCCATCAATGGAAAACACCTCAAAACCCCAAGATAGAGAGAACCCATCTCCCACAAACTCCCCAACTAGCAATGTAAGCAATGGGTTCCAAAATCAAAATCCCACACCACCTCTCACACCTAAACCTATCCCCAGATCTGACTCTAACCCTTACCCAACAACCTTTGTCCAAGCTGACACATCAAACTTCAAACAAGTTGTCCAAATGCTCACAGGCTCATCAGACACCACCTCAACCAAACAGTCTTCAAAGGATCCACCACCACAATCATCATCATCATCATCATCTTCATCATCAAAAAACCACCATCACCACCATAGCATACCACCCATCAGAACTCCACAAAAGAAACAACAAGGCTTCAAGCTTTATGAGAGAAGGAACAACCTCAAAAACAGCCTCATGATCAACACTTTGATACCCAATTTTGCTCATCAGACAGCTGGGTTCTCGCCACGTAATAAGCCTGAGATTCTGTCTCCAAGTCTGCTTGACTTCCCTTCACTTGCTCTTAGCCCTGTTACCCCATTGAATGGTGAAGACCCTTTTGACAAATCCTCCTCACCTTCTCTTGGGAGCTCTTCAGAGGAAGAGAAAGCCATCGCTGAGAAAAAGTTTTACTTGCATCCATCACCGATCACAACTCCAAGAGACGCTGAGCCACAGCTTTTGCCTTTGTTTCCTCTCACTTCACCCAGAGTTTCAGGGTCTTCTTCCTGAAGAAAGTTCATTTTCTTGTATTAATTCGTGGGTTTTGGAATTGGATGCATGGTTCTCAATCACAACTAGACATCTTGCTTTTTTTAATTGTACAATTTGATCTCTCTTCCATAGAAAGGTAAAGGTGCTTTTTTTTTTTTCTTTTGTTTCTTTTTTTTTTTTTGGAAATTTCATGGCTATATTGTCATAATTAAGAACCATCAACATGAGATAGATTTTGCTCGGGTCAATTGCCATTTTTGGGTTTAAGTCTTCTGTCTCTCTCTTCATATAATTCTATGGATGAGTTTCGAATATGCCTTTTTCTTTTTCTTTTTTTCTTTTTATTGGTGAAGAACTATATAATATTTATTTTTTTGGTTTGATAATTCGATAATTATAGAATCTCGTTAGAAATATCAGGAAGTTTTAATTGAGTTGAGCCATAAGGAAGTTAGCAAAAAAAATTTTACAAACAATTACAAAGCAGCAATTCATGTATATTTTCTACTTTGGCTATGTTCAGTCAACAGCAAGTCATTTTTTCTGCTAAACAGGCATAACTGTTCTGAAGTTGAACCTTTAATACCTTCAAAAAAAAAAATGAACCTTTAATTGTATACATATGAACTGTAAATATGAATTTCATTTTCCCACTGCCATTATTTTAACCTTAAAAATTTTAAATTGTTTTCAGAATGTTTATGTGAGGACTTGTTCTAAGTTAGAAGATAATAGTGGGTGGAGAAATTAGAAAGTTCATGTGACATTTATTGGCAAAAGCAAAGACTGTTTAAGAAAGAAGGATATACTATGAAATTTTTGTATGTACTGAAAGTTCGGTGCTTTGAATATTGTAGTCAACTTGTGAAGGGGTTATGGCCCTTCTGGGTCCCTTTCACTCGAGCTATTATCACCAAAGGCAAATTTGAATGTTCTACTTGATGACACAGTCATACACCATGCATTTGATCCTTTCCAATTCTCTCATTATACAAAACACCGGTCCTAATAACTCAACCAATTAGTCCATTTCTACCTAAAGGTGTGTTCTTAGAGTTCCCCAAGAAAGATTTTTCCGTTTGAAAATGACTTTTTCCATTTATATTATTATGTAAAGACTCTATTTATGGCCAACAAAATACTTTTGGTGGCAAAATAAAATCTTCTTCCTTTTGAATGGAGGGGTTTTAGACCTTATTTTTTGGCCAATAATGACGGGTTGTGTAGACAATTCAATATAACTTGACCATTGATCTTACAAATCAAGGTGTCTATAGGTTGAGACAGATGACGAAGAAAACAGCATCCTAGATTGAAGCAGATACATATATTTATAAACTCTAACATTTTTCTCACGCGGATACAAAACATTTTTCTATCAGTTGTTATATTTAAAAAAAAAAATTATAAACTCGTGCAAATTCTTATTCCTTCTTACAATTTGTTTTCTTTTTTTTTTTTGTAAAAGGAAATTGTTATTTTTAGTCGCTTTGTATTCATAGGAGACCAGCTAAAGTAAATGGGAACACAATAAAGGTTAAAAACAAAGGAAGGAGAAAGTTGGACTTTGTGATTATGATGATTTAAAAAGAAGAAAAGGAGAGAGTATGATCAAGTTGAAAAAAATAAAAGCGAAGAAACTGTGAGGACTTTTTCTTTTCCTTCGTAATCTCAAATTGTCTTTGTATCTGGACACAGGGCCCAATAATTAGTGGGGCCAAAAGTAACTGCCAAGATATATTTTTTATGCAACTTGTATGTTTTAATGTTTTATATAACAACTTCTAAGCCAAATACTTGCCTTCTACTTCTACTTCTACTTCTACTTCTACATACTCAAATCTTGGAATTTATGTGGAAATTGTCCCAACTCACTCTCTCCCACCATTTACCTTTGAAATATACATATATACACAATCTGTTAGGACTGTGTAATATTAATTGTGATGAGCATTGGGCTCAGTATTAGTTACCAATGATGACTAAGGCCCAGTTACAAGGTAGCCATCAATAAATGATAAGAGAGATCACAACGGTTATAAGAGGTTACAAAGCAATAACAAACGTGGGACAAATGGCAAAATAAAGAAGACAGAGAAAGGACATGTGGTGGTAGAGATAGATTTAACTGCCCGGTTCTAATATATGAATAAGTTCCATTCATCAGAGGATGACACCTCAAACCTCACGAACAAACCAGAGAACTTTATTCTCAGCAGTCAGCACATAACAACGACCATAGTATAGGATACCTAAGTTTATGTCTTGATACTTATATTCGTGAATATTTTTAAGTTTGATGTGATATGTACATGTTTGTATTGTGGCAATTTGATCTGTATGAACTTCCATATCGATGCAACTTAGTGTTTTAGGAATGAATCAACTGAATTCCTATGATATGACTTTATTCAGGATTATTTGCCTTATTTTTAGTTCAATTGAGATGGTTTACTTCGAGCTCCTTGACTTCAAGATGATGCAAACTGCTTAAGTCAATTAAGTAACTCAGTCATTTAAATATTTCTCATTCCCTTTAATTGCTAATTTGTGTGTAATTCAAAGGTCCTATTAAGTTGGGCATTTCCAAACCCAAACCCTAGTCTTTAAGGTCAGACAACACTTCAAGCTAGTAATAATATCTTGAGAACCATCTTGTGGTAATAGCAATTTGTCCATAATCATTTTGAGTAACCTGAAAAGGTAATTAGCGAGCCAAGATTAATCATAAATTGGTCTTAGTTCAAACAATCTATATCTTAGATTTCCGAAGTAAATTTCAACCATTTAATTGTATTAACCAATATAACACAAAAAATATTATCTTCTCTAAAGATAATTAAATTCAACTATGTGACTCATTGATCAATTCAACTACATAATTAAATTTTATTGAAAACTTTTTTTTTTTTTTAAAGGAGTAGTTAAAAACCGTATCTAAGTTTTATCAAAAAAAAAAAAATAGAAGTTTAAAACCCATTCTTTCTATCACTTCATAATTTGATACCCATGGATTTTTATTTACAATTGAAGCAGCTTGAAGGGTTCATTTTCAAAGTTGAGATCGTTTTCAAACAACAGTAGTAACCTCTCTCTCAAATTGGAATCTGATGCACGTTTTGAAGGCAGAGTGAGTATATTAGCTAATTAACTTTGTGTCAGTTTTCTTCCTTACTCTGAATCTCTGATGTAAGGCTTTTAGTTTAGCGATCAAGAAATTAGTTGTACTGTTATTAGTCATTTCTTCACGGGCTTAAGGAATACTAAACAGATAGTTGTCATTCAATTGACAGTAGATCATGAGGTCGAGTAACATTGATAAATTTGCACAATGAAAGGCATCAGCTCCTTTTGGCTTTTATAAAATTGAAAATTTTATTTTGACATTGACAATCAAATGACCTTGATTTGTGCTGAAACCTCCTCCACTAAATATGAATTACATGCATTCACCTTTGGAAAGAAAGGGGGGGAAGAAAAAAGAAAAAGAAAAACGTATGAAATTATCTAAGACTGCTTTCACATCATTGATTTTTTTCTCTCTCTCTTTGGAATTAACAAAATATTATTATTATTATTATTATTATTATTATTATTTGAGAAAAAACAATAAGATTTGAAGTTTAAACCATCCCATCCACTCTATAATAATTTCATCGTACTACCAAGGGACCATAACATTCATGTACATCATTCTTCAATATTACCATTTGAGGATACATATGGACTTCCCAATGCAAATTTTCAATTTTTCCTTTTTTAATAATATGATGGTATATGAGAGAAGACAGGGATTTCAATCATGATTCTCCTAATAAAAGAGGATTTGTATCATTTACTATCCAAGCGCAAGCGCAAGCACAAACTCAAATTTAAAATATATTTATTTATTTAAATTTGATAGTACAATGGAGAAGAGGGAATTAAATCGTGCTTCTCCTAATAAAAAAGAGAAGGTTATGCCACTAACAACATTCTTTTTTTAAAATTTATAACTAGATAGTTGGATGGAGAGATTTGAATTCTGAATATCTAGGTTGGAAACACCAAGAGGTAGAGGTACCAGTTGAGCTACAAAACTCTTGACGACAACATAATCTCTTAATTGAAAATATATCTTGTGTATTAGATATATGCATTTTTTGTCGCTCAAGCTCACTACTATATGAGACTCACATATTGTGTAAGAGAAGATACATTTTATCTAATACGTGAGATAATTATTGCTCTTATTTTCAACACAAATATCATATTAACGGATCCTGAGTTATTCCTATTGCTAGGAAAGTGCTAAACAAAAACATACAACTGAAGAACTTTCAATCCTTATATGTAATTACAAGTTGCTATAAGGTCTGAATTCAAAATCAAACACATAAAGAGTGATTTTAAAATATTAATTTGTATTAATGAATAAGTAGAATTTAGTGTGTTTAAATATTTAAAAAGAACAAAATCTTATCATCGAATAAAAGATCCAGGATCCACTTACACAGTTACACCAAGAACCAATTGATGTCTTGGTCTAATAATAAAGATCAATTATCATGGTGTAGAACCATAAGTTTTAAATATTATTGTATCAGTAAAAATAAATAAATAAAAAGAGAATGAAATCTTCTAATCTACTCCCATTAATAAGTCTTTGACTCAATAGTTATTGTTTGGGATCTTTTTGTTGATATGCCATGTATCTGAATTTGATTCGACTACTTGGGTCTAGCTGAATCCACTACTCACATCTACACAAATAATGAAGAAAGCTAACAGTGCTTCATGAGGTTGGACTACGCTTAGCAAACCTTCCAACGAGGGAAAATACCTTGCAACCAAGGTCATATAGCTTGTGAAAAATCACATTTTAATTTTGAAGGAAAGGATAATTAAGAGAAGTTGTCATGAAAGAGAAGAGACACTCCTGTTTGTGCACTCAATTGCTCATAAAGAGGTTCTATCTACTTGAATTTTAAGTAGCTTGAAGGGTTCATTTAGAAAGTTGAGATTGTATTCAATTCTTGTTGGGACAAGAATAGTAATCTCTCTCAAATTGGAATTTGATACACATTTTGAAGATGAAGTATATTAATTAATGATTTTTTTTTATAGTCTTCACCCTTTACTATGAGGTAAGGTTTTTATTATGAATTGAATATGAAAAGTTATAAACATGGTGTTGTAATTAAAAATTTTGAATTCGAAATCAAACCATTAAAAAGTGAATTAAAAATATTAATCTGTGTTAACGAAGGAATAGAATTCTCTATATTTAAATATTTACAAAAGAACGTAATTTTGTCATTAGGGTTCATTAATTTTTACTTACACCAAAAATTAATCAGTACCTTGGCCTAATGATAAAGAGCAATCATCATGAAACGAAAACCATATATTTGAAATATTGTCGTATCTATCCCAAAAAAAAAAAAAAAAAGTAGAGAAATCTTTTAATTTACTCTCATTGTAAATGTCTTCAAATCAATAGTTATTGTTTGGGGTCTTTTGTTGATGTGCGTTGTATCTAAATTTGATTGGGTTTCTTTGCTGACTTGGGTTTGGTTTGAAGAGCTAAATCTACTACTCACATTGTTTGAAGTATTAGTTAAATTATTAAATATACCATATTTCAATAGCTTAATATCATGTTAAATTACTGATTGTTCTAAAAGTTTAAACCATTAAATTATGGTAAATTTAATCATTTAGTCAATCCTTCTAACACGCATCTACACAGATAATGAGGAAGGGTAACAGTACATCTTGAGGTTATACGGCACATAACAAACCTTCAAAAGAGGGGAAGGAACTTGCAACCAAGTCAAATAGCTTGCGAAAAATCACATTTTAACTTCGAAGGAAAGGGTAATTAAGAGTAGTAGTGCAGAAGGAGAAAGAGACACTCCTATTTGTGCACTGGATCTCTCATAAAGAGGTGTTTTTATCTACTTGAATGTTAAGCAGCTTGAAGGGTTCATTTACAAAGATGAGATTGTATTCAATTCTTGTTGGGACAACAATAATAAACTCTATCAAATTGGAATTTGATACACATTTTGAAAACAGAGTAAGTATATTAAATAATTAATTTTTAGTTAGTTTTTACCCCCTTTACCCTGATGCAAGGTTTTTAGTTGAGTGATCAAGAAACTAATAGTACTGTTCTTAACTAGTCATTTCTCTCCAATGGGTTTAAGGAATATTGAACAGATAGTTGTCATTCAATTGACAGTAATCAGGTCGAGTAACATTGATAATTTTGCGCAATGAAAGGCACTACCCTTTTGCGTTTTGGTGTATGGAATTGAAAATTTTTATATTGACATTGACAATCAATTAATTGACCTTGATTTGTGCTGAAACCTCCTCCACTAAATATGACTTACGGGCTCTCTGTGGTTTTTGAGGACCTATTCTTCACATATATTATTGGTTTTGAATAAAACCGAAATAGACGAATGATTGCATGCATTACACTTTGTAGATGATATTAAAGAAAGAGAGTGGGGAAGAAAAACAAAAAACGTATTAAATTATCAAGTGCTTCTTTCACATCAATGAAAATTGTTTTTTTCTTCGGAATTAATGTCATCCTACTACCAAGGGACCATAACACCCGTTATACATCATTGATACTTTTTTTGTTTAAGAGAAATAATTATAACATGCTACTAACCCTACAAATCAAACTCTTTCCTCCCTAGACCCCCAAGCACTTCGTCCATGAAGAGGTGTCAATTTAGCTACAAGGCCTTTAGCCATCATTGACACTTCGAAATTACAATTTAAGGATACATATGATATGCACTTCCCAAGAAAATTAAAATCTATGTTTTGTTTTTGCATGGCACTGTTTTTTTTTTTTTTTTGAAAGGAATATACTGCAAATTGAACATTAATTCTTTTTGAGATAGCGGTATTTCTCTCATGTTATTCTCAATAAGATTTCAACAATTTTTTTCAGTTAAAAAAAAAAAAGATTTCAATAATTTTCTGCCAATAAAACACCGCATTTGTCACAATGAAATTCTATGAACACCGCAACCAATTAAGGATTTTTAAAAATTCCCTATCCAAGGGCCCAATGACCTACTCCAAATCCAAATTTTTTTACCTAGAGTAAAAAGTAACTCCAACCAACCCAACCAATTTTTAAAATTTTTTTGATTTAAAAAAAAAAAAAACCATATGAACTAGCAAATTATCCAAATGTTAAATAATGTAAAGGTAATATAACGTCAACCATTCAAAAGTAATGGTTGAATCAAATTTCGTTTTTCTTTTTTTTTTAATCTATAATTTGATAGTAGAATAGGGAAGGGGGATTTAAACATGAGTTTCATAATAAAAAAGAGGAGGTTATGCCACTAAACTATAAGACTATTGGTGATAGTATACTTACTTAATTGAGAACGTATCTTGTGCATTGGATACATGCATTTTCTCTCTCACAACTCTACATGCATCTCCTCTCTCACAACTCCAATATGTGACTATTGCTCTCATTTCTTAACACAGTCATTATATTAATAGATCTTAACTTATTCCTATTGCTAACTTCATTCACTTTCACTTGTGTGTTTATTTTTAAAATATATATATATATATATATATATATATATAATTTAGAAAAAAAAAAGTTATTCCTATTGCTAGGAAAGTGCTTAACAAAAACATACTTTCAAAGAACTTTCAATCGTTATATGCAACTACAAGTTGCTAATTAGTTAAGAACACTTATCATGGTTATTGTTTGGGGTCTTTTGTTGATGCACTATATATTTAAATTTGATTGGGCTTCTTTGCTGACTTGAGTTTAGTTGGAAGACTAATAATGAAGAAGGCTAGTGGTGCTTCTTGAGGTTAAGCGACACTTGGCATTCCTTTAAAAGGGGTAAAGACCTTGCAAGCAGCTTACATAACTGGTGAAAAATCACATTTTAACTTTGAAGGAAAGGATAAGTAAGAGTAGCTGTGATGAAGAAGAAAGAGACAGTCTTGACTGTTTTTGCACTCAATCACTCGTAATTAAAGAGGTGTTTCCTGTCTACTTAATGTGAAGAAAATTTATTATTATATAAGAAAATTTATTAGTAGTTCTCATAAAAGGTTGGTTGATATGACTTTTCTCCTAAAGGGAAATGCAACTTGGACAGCAAGCAATGGTGATTGATTTTCATTTATATTAAATGGGCTTTGAATTGGCTACGGATATTTATTCAACAGATATAGGATCTCTTTTGCATTACACTCTGCACACATTAAGGGCTCATAGGTCCCATTGGTGTTCCAAGCCCAATTGAAAGACCAGTCAATTAGACCAAGTTGGTGTGGAATCACCTCTTTTGCTCTCCAATCCACTTTTCCAAATTTTTTCTTGTTGGATGGTCCATTTAATTTTTCATACGTAGGCTTGATCCACACAGTAAAAGAGAATTAGGTAGCTTGGATTTTGGCCCAGTCGAGGACCTTCTTGTGTTGGACTGTGGGCCGGTACGTGTTTATCTAATTTTGTTTTGTGGGATGACTTTTGTCAATTTTATGGGCTCAAATAATTGGACTTCGTGCTTTGTCTATTTTTTTAAGATAAGTATTTCCTTACGTGTATTTCTCAAATAAAAAAAGATATTTAGTGCTGTCGAATCGTCTTACATCGATAAAGTATAATATTGAGAAGAAGTGTATTACTTGCTCCGCAATACTAACTGCCACATACATTTTTGGTATTGGCGTGTAAGTGTATTCTCTTATCTTATCATCTTCTTCTATATATACGTGTGTGTGGGTGTGTTTCTCAAATAAAAAGAAAACAATTATGATTGACTGATTTTTACTCAAATATGCAAAACCTATCTCGTTTCATGGAATACTTCGAAATAAAGGTGATAACACTGTATTCTTAAACTTTTTTATTTTTTTTTTATTTCATAACACCGCATTCTTAAATTGATTGAAAGTTAGAGACAAACCCACGAGTGAACCTCTAAGATTTGAACTTGTTTTTAAGGATTCTTTGTTCTTCCTTTCTAATCCCTGCAGTCTTAAATGTTCTTCGTATTCAAAAAATTTTAGTGTAAAAGTTCTATCAAAATGGTCATATACCATTCTTTGAGAAAATATATATAGATCTATCATTGTTTGCGAAATATTTAGTAATTTACCACCTTTTTAAAGCTTTTTTTTTTTTTCGAAAATTGAGTTTTCCATGGAACTCAAGTACCATGAAAAAAATTTGAAATTTTTTTATGTAACTAGAGTTCATAGAACTTGAGTTCCATGAACTCAAGTTAAATCAAAAAAATTTAATAATTTTTTCATGGCGCCTAAGTTTCATGAAAAACTCAATTTTCACAAAATCGAGTTTTAAAAAAGTAGTACTTAGCTAAATATTTTATAAACAATGGTAAATTGCAAAGTATTTTCTAAAAAAGTGTTATTTGGCCATTTTTGCCTTAAGGCTTGAATTCAAAAAAAAATTTATGTGTTCGGAATTTTGAAGTCCTTGCATTCTTAGGGGCCTAGGGCTTGATTTTAACGAAACTTCAAATAACATTCATAATAAGGCTAAAAAATGCTTCTATTTCTAGGGCTCATAGGGGTTTAATGATCAATGATAATTTTAAATATAACACATCATAATTTTATCAAAGGGATTTTATTTCTTATTCTTCAAGAGACATGACATCTTACCAATATATTTGAATTTTAAATACCACATGATGGTACTTAATTAAGGGCATGTTTGGTACGGGTGTTTTAAACAACAATATTTATTTTTTTGGAAATACATATGAGTGTAAAAATGTGTGAAAATACGTGTAATATTGTTTAAAAACTAAAAACATGTGTTTAAGTTAATGTACCAAACATGCCCTAAATGTTAAGTGTACGTTTGGGATGAGTTGAATTTTTTAGCTTATTTACACTTTCAGCTTATTTTTGCTACTATTAATGGGTCTCACTACACTTATTGGTACTATTCATAGGTTCAACTGTACTATTTAACTAACTTTTACTTTTATCTACAATACTTTTAACAAAAAGTTTTCAATTTTAACTAAATAAGCTGTTCCTAAACAAATATTAAGAATAATTCTTGAATGAACTTATTTAGTAGAGTAATTATTCAATATTCCGATAATATAGTAACGTGGTATTCTTTCTTTTCACACAGTGGTGAGTCTCCTTAATTAAATTTATTATGAGATCCACCATTTATGTAATGATAAAAGTACCACATTATTGTACTCTAATAGTACTTAATAATTTTCCTATTTAGTGGCACTTAACAAGTTTATGTTGCCATCTAAACATTAATTATGAAATCTGCTACATAGTTGGTGAAACTTTATAGTTACTATTTTAAACATGGACAAAGTTTCTCTCCTTAAACTTCTCCTATATCTTTTTTTTTAGATGTGCATTTTGGAAATTTAACCAATAGATTGCATATTTTATATGTCCTTCACACGCATGTCAAATTTTGTTCAAATCAGATATTATTTATTATTCAATCAATAAATTTATTTTTTATGTATAATTTTAAACCCCAAAAACTTGAAATTTAGACATTTGATTGATGATATAACTATTGATGTTTAATCTTCTTGAAATTTTGCAAGCATAAAGAATATAATAAAACTTTAAAAGCATGTTATTCAATTGTTAGATTTTCAAAATTCACGTTGAATAAAAGATATAAGAGTTTGAAAGGTTTCTCTTTAAACTAATCATTTAAACGTTCTAAACTAGTCCTTTAAACATTCTAGATGGACCTAATGGTATAAGATGGCAATCCATGATGAGTTCAAATATTTCAATGGTCTATGATCAATCACAGTAAGGTTACGATCTGTGTTTGGTTCTAAATTCCCCCCTCTACAAGTGTGTTTTGATATTTTGATTTCTATAAAGGAAGATAGATTATTGATCAAGGGGATTATCTCTCATCACTTTATAGGGGTACAATTTATCAATGGCTGGAGAATAATAAAGTTGTAGGATGTCCCAAACCGCAATATTTCCGGAATAATTCTAGTGTCATCTAGTATTACACTTTCACACGCATTTTACCACAACTGTCCTATGTTACAAACTATGATTGACTTCCTATTACTATCACATGAACTTACCATTTTTTTCTTTACCACTCACAATCTACCATGTAGAATAATTGTGACAAAGTGTGTGTAAAAGTTTGTAGTACTAAAATTATTCATATTTCCACACACAAGCACATTAGCAATTTGAGCCCTGACTTTTCGGAAGAGTATGCCCAAGTGATTTAGGAAAGAATGCAAAAATCTTGATTTAAAAGAATTTCAGGGCAAAGCATTAATTAGCACAGATCAATAGAGGACAGAAGCAGAGCACAAACCACATTGTTTTCAAAACAAGAAAGTTTGTAAATTATACATTTATTCATGGTAATTGTCACATTTCATATGATTACAGAAGAACATCTCTGCCTTCAGATTTCCAAGAATGATTTGATTGTCTTGAACCCATGATTGTCTGGAAGGGGTGCATTTCCCGGCCGGATAGAAATTATCACCTCCAAACCTATAACATGGATTAGTGTAAATACAATTTATTAATAATAATAATAATAATAAGGAGAAGAAGAAGAACTGTCAACTGTGTACTAAATTTGCTAGCTATGATAAAGTTCAATCAGTCCTACATAAGTTATGAAGACACAAATAGAACCAATCTATTTGACAGGTTCTCCAATTCCAACAGGTTGTCCAGAATCCCAATAAGAATATGAACACAAATTACCTGCTGCCTTTGCAGCTACAGCTTCTTGATAAACATCTGTCACAAATAAAATTTCTGATGGCTTATCAACTCCAAGAGATTCTGAGATTTCAACATAACTCCGCGCTTCTCTTTTATTCCTGTGAGAGATAGAGAGGAGTCAAACTAGGTACCCTTGAAAGTACTAAAAGCAGAGAAGCATTATGGAACTTATACAACTTACCCCACTGTGGTGTCAAAAAATCCAGACAGATATTTTCTTAGATCCCCATAGTTTGTATTTCCAAATATAAGTCTTTGTGCCAACCTGCTACCACTAGAGTATATATACACCTGTTGCACAAGATAGAACAAAATAAACTTTCTAAGAAAATGTATTTCTTAACACCAAATATATGAAGGTATTACATCTAATTATTACAGAAGTAGTGGTGTCTTCCAAGGAAAATGATAATTGCTTTAACACCGATTAATTGTTGTGCAATGAAGACCATTTTTCTACAGGTAGTCTAGAGTTTAAGCCTATGAAGACACTCATTCACATAAAGGTAGCATCTCTTCCTTCTTCTTCTTTTTTTCCCCTTTGGGGGGGGGGGTGGGGTGGTGTGGTAAGTAAAGGCTATTAAGTATTAACATTTAATCAATGAAGACAAAGTATTAGATCCGACAAAAAAAGGGCTAACTAAAAGAAAAGGAGTGATAATTTTGACTGGGGAATGCGCTTTGAATTTGTAGTCAGATTTCAGAGTCAAGGCATAAGACACATCTCTGCGTGGCTTCTAAAAATGCCTTTCCCTCTCCAAGGAGAACTAATCACACCAAAATGGGATAATTGGAATAGCTGCAGTCAATTCCTTTTCAAAGTGTTCTTAGTTTTCACAGACATCAAGTTGAGTGGTCATATTTATAAAACAATGGAAGTCAAATTATATACTCCATAAAAAGCTAGACGACTTGCATTTATGGGTTCTCTCTCACATGTTTGTATCACAAGTGCGTGTGTACCAGTGGGAATTCAAGCAGACATGCATATGACAAGATTCTGTACAATTGCTACAAAGAAAACACTGAAGCGCACACACAGAATTTGAGATGACAAAAAAACAGAAATCCTAAATTCAAAGACATGAAAGGGAAGGAGAGATGGAAAGGGGAGAGGAGGGATGTAAAAGACCTTTGTGCCTAAAGCATGCCACTTCTCCAAAGCTTCTGGTACATCCTCAAAAACTACTCCCTCCAATTCATTATTCTCATATCCAGTTTGCCATATATGACCCTGCATAGACACAACTCAGCTACAACCAAAAGATAGGATCCATAAGAAATCATATATATTCAATCCAGTTTTTCTTACTTGTAATTGTTTCAAGGCAGTGATCTTCCTATCAGCTCTTATCATTGCTTCCACATTAGCAACCAAAGCAGCAATCACATCCTCTTTCCCTGCATCATCAGAGGGAATGGGCACAGCACCCACAACACCTTGTTTCAGATCATCTTGAACCTGCATTAAGAATGAAGAATAATTTTATAGTTCAGAAATAAATTTTCGAGCAGTCAATTCAGACTTCTTTAACTGCAAGATATGGGCTGAAATGAAATTGACAGCAAATGTGAGCTTTACATGACAACCAAAAACAAAATTAGGAATAAAAATGATAGTTGATTAAACTTAAGAGGGTATAATTTGGATTCTAGCCAAATATATATTATTTATGTCCATTGTAAAAAGTATGAACATAACATAAGACAATTACAAATTATTTTTAAAGACAATTTAAAAACTATTAATGTCAAAGGAGTTATTTTTGTATAATTTAAACTATATACAAGTACTTTTATAATAATATTTTTTTATAAGTTACTTATATGATAAATACAGAATATGCAACGTCCGAGACCTCTCCCTATCACTACCCACCATAACCCACCCTCCCCACCCCCCTCCGGGCGCGGGTTCACAAGGGATGAAATCAACCCCCTGTCACCAGTTTTTGAGGAATCCTCACCCCACATGGGCTAGGGCAGGCCTAATCCCTGCCTAATGGTCCTAATTGACATCCCTGCCCCTGAAGAAGATACAAGAAAATTTTTTAAGTTAAATAAACTCTGACCATCTTTTAAAAGTAGCAAGGATAATAAAGATGAGTGATAATAGAAAAGGACAGAATCCTTTTCTTTTTTTTAATGCTTTTTATCAACCATATATTGTAATATACTTATTAATCAAGCACTCAATATTTTGATGTCACTAGTACCCCCAGTAAAATATCTAAACCTCACACAAATGGGCATAATATTCCACAGCACCATTATTAAATCAAAACGCCTGAACAAAATTCTTACTTGGGAGCGCAACAACTTAATATCATCTTGAGTTTCTGCAGAGTCATATGTTGCAGATAGATGCTTCCCTACATTCCCACGTGCATATGGAAAGAGAACCTCAGTGACAAATGAGATGGGAGTAGTAGTCCCTTCAATGTCAAGAACAATGCAACGCTGCAACCCAAATAAAAGAATCATTTTGATTCTATAAAGCATAACAACTTTAAAAGGGAGAATCCCAAGATTTTTCAATAAAAGGGAGAACATTTTCATAAACTTACTCTCCATGGCTCAATTTCATGATTTGAATCTGCCCCTGCCTTCACAGATGTGCTTATATGACCACCACAGCCCAAAACTCCTTTAACATTTCGGACGGGGCCATGGTTTGGAGTAGAGAAGTCCAGACCCAGTTGGTGAAGCTTGATGGCAGCATCAAAAAGATAGTGATAACATTCAGCCTGAGAGGAAAGACACCAATTGAAGAGTAAGTAATAGAATAATCTCTGGGATCCATAAATTGCTCCATCTTTCTTATAGGAAAGTCATTACATTACAGGAAGTCAACCATATAGAAATAAGATGACGTGGAGCAAATAGTTCTTAGACATTGATACACATACAGCTGGGTTTACGTGGTTATACACATACACATACTGGTTGGGGATTATGGGATAAAAACAATGAAAAGAACAAAAAAATTGTATGGCTTAGAGATACTGTAATCACCCCCACTAAAACAGTTCACCAATGGGTCGTAGACAAATTTGTCACTAGGATACAACTAAGCCAGAATTCTTCAAGTAAAAAACTTGGAGAATTATGAGAATTTTGCTCTAATGGTGTAAAAATAATTTTTAAAAAAAATTGAATATGGAAATCATTTTAAAAAAAAAAAATGTAGGGTTGCCTTTGAAAAGGCACTAAAGAACAAAAGAAAAATCGTATGGCTTAGAGGCCCAAATGAACCACTGTCTTTAAGAAAAAAAATCACCCCAGCTCAAAGAGCTTGTTAACGGGTCACAAACAAATTTGTTTCCACGATACAACTAAGCCAGAATTCTTCAAGTAAAAAATTTGGAGAATTATGTGACTTTTTCTCTAATGGAGTAAAAATCTATTTAAAAAAAAAAACTGAATATGTAACCCATATAAAAAACAATATAGGGTTGCCTTTGAAAGGAACTAATGAATAGTCACTTTGGTTGATACAAGCCCTCCAAAATGTGTCTTGTCTGTTACTGGTTGTTAAACACTGACAAAGTCTCATTACCCTCATTTTTCTGCAGAAACAGGACATTCTGTAATTTCTCGCTTAAGCGAGACTGACCTCACTCAAGCAAGCTTCATGTTCTTGCTTAAGTGGACTTTAAGTGACCATCAAGCGAGCCCTTGCCTTGCCCAAGCTCGCTCTTACCCGACTGTACCTTCACCTATTCCTCACTCAAGCAGGCTCACTGAAGTCCTGACGGCACTATTCTGTTTGCTGATCTGTGTACTCGGTTTCCCGATCACACTTACATTACTCTATGGCCTTGCTTGAGTTGGCCTAAAACTTTTTTTTTTTCTAATTTCTTTTTTCTTAATGATTTTCCTCTAATTTAAGATCATCTATATATTGGAACATACACTTGTGTATACTTATATACAACAATCATCCACTAAGTTGTAATACCCATATCCAATTTAATTGACATTTTATCATGCATACAGGAAAGTGTCTTTCAACTTAAACCTCCCCTTAGTGTCATAATCCCAAGACTACAAGAAGTTAAGGTGGCCTAAACTTAAAGAAAAACTCTTTGCCTTGGGGCAGGAGAAAACACACACGAAAGTGTCCTAAACACCTTAAATCCACATTTTGTTAGCACTGTTATGGCCTTGTGCTACTCCCTAGATTAATGAGCATTTCCAACACCAATCCACAATAGCAATCTACTATTTTATAAGAATAACTGCTATGAGAATTTTCCCCAAAGTTGTTGTCCGGACAAAAAATTTTACTTTCATAGGTAACTTCACAAATCGTAAAGGTTGAAAGAGTTGACGGAGCTATAGTAAGAACAAAGGCTATACATATGCTAAAAAAGAATTGCAGGAAAACATGAAGGCAGAAACTCAAAGCACAAAGAGCAACAAGCCAACAACTTTAAACAAGAAGCAATAACATTGCCAAGATTACAAAAATCCCAAATGAATGGATCAACACGTATAAGGTATTTTAAGACAATAATAATTCTTGTACCAATCAAATGACTGAACAACTCACTGCTACTCCATGACTCAAAAGCAAGTCTACATGGTTCAGGAAGCAAAATCTAACATTTAATAGAAAGATGCCAGTAGAGTTGGGGATCATACTAGTTTCCAAAAGCACCCATGAAAATGCCATGATTTGTCACCAACAATGTATATTTAAAAGATGCAATGAACCAATTTGATTCACATCTTACATAGGTAACACAAACCTGAGTTTTTGCGCTGATCCAAGAGTCTCCCCATATATATATGCCATGGTTACGAACAAGAACAGCTGTTGTTTTTGGGTAGGCTTCAATCTACAGTACGTGAAGGCAATTTTAATTAGTCTAAAACATTATAGAGAAATTTCCATCATAACAGTTCAGAAGGTTGCCAGAGTAAGCATCCATCAAGAAAGATAATGAAATTAAGTTATAGAGGAAAATATGTACATAATTTTCTAATATATGAACTTATGTACTTACATGCTTGTATTATAAGGTTGTACTCCGTAGTAATATTAATCTTTTTTTGTTTCTCAAAAAGCACCAGGAAAATAAAAGCACAATGTACCATCCACAAATTGATATTATAAGGCAATTGAATCATCATGCAGAGTGAAATGTATTACAAAACATACAGCTTTAGCAAGAGATTCAGTCAGCTCAAATTCATAAGCAGTGTTCTCTATTATGGGGACCACAAGTTCATCATAATAACCATGCCCTTTGATTCCCTTTATCATTTCCATGTGAGAGATCTGCCAATTTGCCAACAAGCATGACCAAGTCAACGAAAGTAATAAAGTGGGAAAAAAGCCGTGGGTAAAACTAGTTGTAGAAAGGCTAACCACTTTAAAACATTAGCAAATAGATAAAATTTATTACTGCTTAAACACACCAAAAATCAAAAACTTACTCGAAATTCTTTTGATAAAGGATTTAGCATGGTTACAAGACAAGATTCGATTCCATGACTGTGGATAACAGCCCCAGCATTACACATGTCATATGCCTGAGAAAACAAGGATCAGCTAGGCATTAATTGTGACTTTATTAAAGAAAAACACAAGATCAAGAAATATAAAAATAAAAATAAAAATAAAACAGAAGTCGACCTAACAAAGATCTAATGATTAATGATCATTCCAATTAAAATTCATAACCATATCTTCGTTCCCAAGAGTATTTGAAAGAAGAGAGACATAGACTACAGCATCAGTCAACAGTTAGGTGAGGCCTCTATAATGGATGCAACATGCTTTCACATGCACAACTAAAGTTGATGAAAACTTCTTATTACAGGATTGTCAAGGACCAGTCTCCAGAAAACACTTTACAACTCCAGGATCATGCAACAAACAAGGATAACTAAAAATGCCAAATATCCGAAATAAAAGCTGTTGAAGTTGAGATTCAAAAGCAACATGCTTCATTTGCATCAACAAAGTTAGTACCTCAAACAAAAGCAGAACATTGTAATGGAAAAAATCTCATCTGAAAATGTTAAACAAAAGTTTTCCCTCAAATCTCGGTCACTTTTACTTTTTTGTTTCAAGCTCCTGTTTTTATCATAAATACATCTACAAATATACATGACCTCAACTTTAATACAGAAAACTGCACAACACATAACCCAATCTGGATTCATATAGAATTCAGAGTAGCTTGATCTCTGGATTGATCAAGCAATATCCAAACAAAAAGAATCTCACAGTTAGCTGATATTAATTATTTAAGAAGCACAGATTATTGATACCTTCAAGAAAAGAGGACCACAATCAGAGCATTTAGGAGGCTTATGTGGATATGGTTTAGGAGAGGGCTCCCACAAGAAAGACCCTTCTGGAGATAACACATACATATCCTCTGGCACCATTCTCTCCTTCTGAACACCTACAGACATTACAAAACACCCAAATTACTTATTTATTTATATTGACAAGTAAAAAACGCCCAGATTATTGAGCTCATATGATCAAAACTTAAATATTAAAATACTCATGAGAATACACAGCACACACAATTAACCTCAATTCATATCCCCAGTGCTCAAATAACAGAGGAATCCACAACATAGATAATTGGCCAAGGAATCAACCAGCATGGAAGGATGCACAAAACAAAACTGAGCACAAATAACAAATACCCAGAAATCAAACAGCAAAGAAGAGCACAAATACACATTTGAGATTGAAAAAACAAATGCCCAGACTAAACATAAATTACCAACACCCAGAATTGAAACAACCAAAAGAACAAACAAAACAACAAGTTTAAAACTTGAATTACACATCATTACCGGATGAGCATGGATAGTCTACACTCAGAAGCCAAAATGATTTAGAAGAACCCCAAGTGTGCAATTAGCTTGAACAACACAATCCTAGCAAACCAATCAAAAATTGGAACACAAGCAGAAAACTTGAATTACACACTATTCCCAGATGAGCATGAATAATCCAGAAGAACCCCAGTGTGCAATTAGCTCGAACAACACAATCCCAGAAAATCAAACAAAAATTGGAACACAAGTTGGCGAGCAAAGAATGAAGATTACCCAGAAACCAAAAAAGTAGTGGTAACAAAGATTGATGAAGAGCAACACACCAGAGGGGGACATGACGATGAGCTGGTGAGGCTTAGGGATGGAGTCATCGTGGACCTTGATGGTGATGCTACCACCTGTCCCAGACACCCAACCAAGATTGTAGAACTGGCGGCAAAGGTCTGAGATCAAAGACTTAGTGTCCTTCACTGCCTTGCTCTCCAGGTATGCCTGTGAAGCTGAACCCACCTTCATTCCATTCACTGCAACTGCTGCCACTGCTGCCATTTTTTATTCTACACGCAGAGAGAGAGAGAGAGAGAGAGAGACAGTGCGTGTGGATATAGCTTATAATGTAGTCTGCATTCAGTTTGTGGTAGAGACAAGACAGAGAGAGAGAATGGGTGCGTGAGATTTTGTGAGCTAACATGGGAATATTTGCTAGAGTTTGGTTTACAATTTGGTGACTCAATTGTGGGTTTTGATTGGATGAAAAAAAGGAAACATAGCGGAACGTTTTAAGCTGTGCTTGTGTGAGTTTAGCGTTTTTTTTTCTTTTAGAGTCGTGTGTGAATTTAATTGGTTTAGGTTTTGACTCTCAAAAAGCATAAATTGGTTTGGGTTTTGTCTTGGGAATTTTGATCTTAATGTAGGAGGAGTATTTATTATTTTGGGTTTAATGAAGGATTAATGGTCTGCATAAAATCAAAATCTGTTTTGCAATTTGCAATGCTCAAGGGTTTTTTTTTTTTGTTTTTTTTTTTTTTATTGTTAATGCGGTCAAATGGGCTTGCCTAACATTTTTTTTTTTGATTGGAGGCTTGCCTAACATTTCGAATTTATGGCATTTCATGTTTCATGCATTTACTTGAAGGCTCTTACTTATAGAGCAACAACTGTGATGAGTTTGGCCTTCTCGATATTCACATGAGCTCTTAATGGTTAATACTACCTATCAAAAAAAAAAAAAAACTCTTTTTTTTTTTAACGAAAAAAAAAAAAAAGAACTCTTAGTATTATAAGGAAGCATGGTGTGGGTTGTCACGCAAACATTAAATTATGGACAAAATTTTGTTATAAGAAATCTTTTTTTTTTAAATTTTTTTACAGAATATTATAAGAAATCTTAGGTGTTGTATCCTATGTTATCCCATTATATGCAAGCATATGACTAATAATTTAATTGTTCTTAAGGAAAGGAGAAAATTTATGACCACAATTTTTTTTTGAGAAGTGCTTGATCCACAACATATTTATGATATTTTTACAACAAATTATTAGTGGCAAGTTGTTACCGATTTTAATTTGAATCTACAACTTAAATTGCTTTTTGCCTACCATAGCCATTAACAACTAGTCACTTGTATTTTGTTGTGAAAATATTATAAACATAACATTTTTTTTTTTGTCATAACTTTAATGTGGCAGATCATGAGTAGTAAAGATAAAATGTTGGACTCATATGAAAGAGATAGGCAACTACTCATAGTTTGCCACATCAAAGTCATGACAAAAAAAAAAAAAAATTGTTGTCCTACAACCACTCAAAAGGAATAATAATACATTTTATATTTAATTGTACGATAAAATCTACTATTAGACTTTTGTTATTTACTAATTTTTTTTATTTACTTTTCTAAATTTTAGGTTTAGGTTTAGTATTTTCTTGCTTTTAGGTGCATTTTATATTTTTTAAGGAATTTTTCTTAAAGCAGGGTGAGACATGCTTTTAGAGAAGCAAACTTTTGTGCTGATGCCTTGACCAGAAGGGGTGTATCACAACTTGAGGATTTGGCTATTTTTGATTACCCTCCATCAGAGGATGTTAACACTTTGGTAAACTCAGATATGTATGGATTGTGCTATAGCAGACTCACAGCTGCTAACTCTGCTTCTTTGGCCATTTTGGCCATTTAATGTTTAATGAAGTTTCCGTTTTTCACCCAAAAAAAAAAATCTTTCTTATCAAAAGAATAGTTTTTTTTAGTCAAATTAAAGTCCTATTATGGTAGGGCATCAATGTGAATTTATTTTAGAATATACTTTCTTATCAGCAAAGTTTATAAACATTTTTTTCAAATTCATAATTTAGTTTAATACAAATTTATACTTTTGCTTCATATTTTTCTAGTGAATTCCAAGCCATCTACAAGGAACCCCTGTGGATTTTTTTGAAGTAGAAATATTCTGCTTCTTGTGGCTTCTGTACTGTATCAGTTGATATCAAAACTTTGACTTATTCTGGTCTTGTGGCTAGTACGAGACAATAAATATTCCAATGACAAAAATCATTAAATATCAGCATGATAGCCAGCAAGAATTCTGATACATACAACAAGCACTCACAAATATCTTTGTTAGAATAGTGTCTTTAGAGCATGGAAACAATATGGATAAATATAATAATTGTGGAAACATTACTCTCGGGCAACCTATTGGTAAATAGGATTTTAATAGGCCTTATAAAAGAATAGCAACCTTTAATGGATGTTTTTATAATAAACAAATAAATAAAATTTGATTGGTGACTTAAACTAGAAGATTTATTTGACTGTATGAATACTCCGATGAGAGAAAATTTACACATACTTTGTATAAACTTAGTGGATATGCCTTAAGTTGGTGGGAATACATATAGTCTGATAGAATTCAACAAGGTAAAGACACAATTCATTCATGGCCAAGGATGAAAAAGATGATTTCTATTAAATTTTATCCTTGGAATTATAATGAAATATTGTCATGTACAAAACAAGATTACTAGCCAAAAAGTTCATATTTGGTAAATTATTTTGAAGAGCCCTATATTCCACATTAAGGGAGGAATTATATGTTGAAGAAAATATAAGGTTTTCTAGGGAAATTAATGAAATCCTCGTCATAAAAGAAGATCTTGAAATTGAAATTGTGGAGGAGATTAATGAAAATCCTATTATAGAGAAAGATATTGAAGTCAAGACGGTAGAGACTAGGAAGGAAGAAATTGAAGACAAAAATTTCAATGATCTCGGTGAAATAAAATCAAATGAGTGCAAGTCTCAAACTCCTATTATTTTGGTAGGAGGCACCAAACGAAAGTTTTGATTCAATCACTGACTCTTATTTGGTGAATTTTGCCAATGGCATGAAAATCAAGAAGAAAGAATCTCAAGTTGCTCAGTTGATGACTTTCAAGTTTGGCAAGTATGGGTGCAACATGCAGTCGTGCCTTTGGGAGTACACCTCAACCTAATGGACCAAGGAAAAGAAAAACAGAAGGAGTCGCCACCTAGTTTTATGGCCTAGGAAACATGTATATAGTGCCCTTACGTGGAAGAACAAGTCTTACTACTAAAGTATGAGTTCAAAGTTTAGGTATGGTTTTGGGAAGGTGTTAGGCACTCAAAACCACTCGACCCATAGGCTGGCTTCCACTCATTGTGTCCTAAGTCTTAATCCTATTAAAGACATCTTCAACATTGCATCTAAACACAAACACACACTAGCATACATCTAAGCATACAACAAGTCATTTCATCCCAAACCTAACATACATCTATCATGCTTCACATCACATCACAAATCCTAGCATTCATCTATCATGCTTCTCATCACATCACAAACCCTAGCATTCATCTATCATATATGACATCCATTACATCCAAGGCAGAAGCATGCAGTGGCGGCGCCACATTATACTCAGGGTGTTCCTAGGAACACCCTGAAAAAAAAAATTTATATATAATAATTTTTTTTTTTTACCCTTAAAAAAAAATAGGAACACCCTCAATTAAAATGAGGAACACCCTGAAATTAAAAAAAAAAAAAATATATATATATATATATATATATTTGTTCTACTTTCAAGTAAAAAAAAAAAGCCCAAAAAAAAAAAAGCCCAAAAAAAATTTCAACTAAAATATGAAAAAAAAAAATTTGTAACAGAGCAAAACCAAAAAAAAAAAAAAAAAAAAAATTTGTAACCGAGCAAAACAACGAACGGCAACTAGCAAGCCCAACATCAAGCCCACTGACAAGCCCAACAGATTATAGAGGAAGTAAACCCACGGTTTCTCAAAGAAGAAAAAAAAAAAAAAAAAAACAACAACAACAACAAACCCCAATACAAATCAAAAACCTCAAATCAGTAGTTTAGTAACATCAGAAATCACTAAAGCTTTTCTCAAAAAAAAAAAAAAAAAAAAAAAAGAAACCACTAAAGCTAAAGCAAACCTAAAAAGAAAATGTAGAGCAACGACGCCTCGTTAGATCGGTCCAGTCGCCCCTCATCGCATCGGAGATCGACCCAGCTCCAGCGCAATCGCTCATCGGACATCGTCGCCCCTCATCGCATTGGAGATAGAGATCGCAGTCGTAGTCGCTCAGCCTCATCGGACATCGTCGCCCCTGGCCTCACCGCATCGGAGACGGAGATCGACCCAGGCAGTCGCTCATTGCGCCATTACCATCACCGTCATTTTAGAGCACATCGTCACCGTCCAAAAGGTATTTCTAATTTCTCTCTCTTTTTCTCTCTGACTCTCTCGAAGTCTCTCTCTCTCTCTCTCTCTCTCTCTCTCTCTCTCTCTCTCAAATATGAAATGAAAATATGAAATAATGAGTCGCTCTCTTTATTAACTTTAGTCTTTACTATTTATCTGTGATTGGCTGAAGGCTGAAGCACCTTAAAAAAAAAAAAAAAAAAAGATTGGCCGAAGCACTCAGTGATGGAGCCTTAACTTTAATAATTTTTTGACTTTTTGAATTTCGCATTTTGGCTTTATCTTCATTCTTATCCATTGGTTGGTCAGTTGGTGTGTGTTGTGTTGGTGTTGATGTTGGTGTTGGACTGTTTGATGAGAATTGAGATATTAATTGTCTTCTAGTGTAATAATATTGTGAAATTGTGTTTGTGAAATTTTTTGATTGGCAGGCTTGTGTAATGTGCACATGTCTTACTCTTTTGGTATAACGTGCAACTAATAAACAATAATTTAATTAATCAATAATTAATTGGAAAATATAATTAATAATTTAATTAACTAATACATTATAAAAGACAAACAAATTAAATTATGTTAGACTAAACAACAATTAATAATTTTATAATTAATGAAACAATAATATAACAAATTATAGTTTATAAAAGACAAACAAATTAATGAAACAACTAAACAATAATAATTAATAATTTTATTAATATTTCAAATAAACTTATAAACTTATAGTTTATTGTTTATTCTTTATTCTTTTGTTAGAATTATGGACAAATACTTGATAAGAAAACTACGTACCCAAGATTCATCTCCTGTGCAGGATTCATCTTCATCTTCTAAGCGAATTCGTGTTGACTTTAACTTAGAAAATCTTCCTTCAAATCCCGGGCTACGAGAAAAGATATCATCTTATCATCCTAATAATCATGATGAAATAAGAAGATATTATTTAGGAAAAGACCCTTGTCGACCTCCTTGTGATTACCCTGTCTCATATTTTTCTGGAAAGCCCCGTCGATTTAGAGCCGAATGGTATGTAAATAGAAATTCGTTAGAATATAGTATAGCCAAAGATGCAGCATTTTGTTTTTTTTGCTACCTATTTGGGTAAGATGTTGGTAAATAAGGAGGAGGTAACACTTTTGTAACGAAAGGATTCAAACTTTGGAATCAACTTGTGAAGTTAGATTCCCATGTTGGAGGATTTGATAGTGCTCGTAACCAAGCTGTCAGGAAGAGTGAAGATCTACTGAAGGAAAAACAACACATTCAAAGTATTTTGGTTAAGCAATCAAATCAAGATAAAGCTGAATATCGGGTTCAATTAAATGCAATAGTTGATTGTGTAAGATTCCTTTTATACCGGGGATTAGCTTTTCGTGGTCACGATAAATCTCAAGATTCAAGTGATAAAGGAAATTTCCTTGAGCTTTTACAATTTTTGGGGGATCACAATGAATCTATCAATGAAGTGTTGCAAAAAACTTGGAAAAATTGCAAGCTTACCCATCATGATATTTAAAAAGACATTATGAATGCAATTGCACGTGAAACATCCAAAGCCATCATCGAGGATCTTGACAACGGGTTCTTTTCAATATTAGTTGATGAGTCACGTGATATCTTAGTGAAAGAACAAATGGCCCTCGTTCTTTGTTATGTAAACAAAAAAGGAATTATTATAGAGTGATTCATTGGTATTGTACATGTAGCAAGTACCACCGCTTTGTCACTCAAATATGCTATTGAATGTTTACTTTGTGAACATAATTTGAGTTTATCAAGACTACAAGGGCAAGGTTATGACGGAGCTAGTAATATGCAAGGTGATATTAATGGTCTCAAAATTTTAATTTTAAATGAGAATAAGTCAGCATTTTATGTCCATTGTTTTGCTTATCAACTTCAATTGACACTTGTTGTCGTTGCTAAAAATCACATTAACATTACTGAATTTTTTTATGTGGTTAGTAATTTAGTAACTGTTGTTAGAGGATTTTGTAAGAGACGAGATGCTCTTCGAGATGCACAATTTGCCAAAATTAAAGAAGATTTAGAGAATGGTGTATATAGAAGTGGGCAAGGTTTGAATCAAGAGACAAATCTTAAACGTCCTGGTGATACACGTTGGGGATCATATTATGGGACTATTCTCAAATTGATTTTGATGTTCTCTGCTGTTGTTGATGTCCTTGAGATTATTGAAGAAGATGGCCTCTCTGACCAAAAAGTTGAAGCTCGATCTATTATGAGCTCAATTTTAGCTTTTGAATTTGTTTTTGCTCTACACTTGATGAAAAACATTTAGGGATCGCAAATGAGTTGTCAATAGCATTGCAAAAAAAAAAAAATCAAGATATAGGAAATGCTATGGATCTTGTTAAAGTGTCTAAGCAACGATTACAAGTGATGAGAAAAGATGAATGGGTATCTTTATTGACTGAAGTGTCTTCATTTTGTGCCACACATGATATTCCTATCTTGAACGTAGATGAAATATTTATAGTTAGTGGGAGGCCGCGACGCAACAACCAGCAAAATACAAATTTACATCATTATCGTGTTGAGTTATTCTACACAGTCATAGATATGCAACTTCAAGAGCTTAACAACCGTTTTTTAGAGGCGAATACCGATTTGCTAATTTGTATGGCTTGCTTGAATCCAAGTAATTCATTTGTGGCTTTTGATAAGGAAAAGTTGACACATCTAGCAAAGTTTTATCCATTTGATTTTTCTGAGACAGATATCTTGGCACTTGACTCTTAGCTTCAGAATTTCATTTTTGATATACGTAACAATGACTTGTTTTTAGAGCTTCAAGGAGTTAGTAAACTTGCTGAAAAGTTAGTAAGTACAAGGAAGCATGAGACTTATCCATTAGTTTATTTGCTTGTGAAGTTAGCTTTGACCTTTCCTGTTGCTACTGCAAAGTAGAAAGAAGTTTTTTAGCAATGAAATATATAAAGAATGAATTGCGCAATCGAATGGGAGATCAGTGGATGAATGATTGTTTGGTTGTGTATATTGAAAAAGATGTAGCTTGTAGCATTGATAATGAGACTATCATGCAACGATTTCAAAATATGAAAACTCGTAGAAGGTAATTGTAAATTTTATGTATTTACGTGTTTTTTGATTGTCGTTGTTGTTGTCAATATATAAAATTTTCTTTTTATTAGATCGTGTAATTTATACTTGTTGAGGAATACCCTAGAAAAAACTCCTAAAGCCGCCACTGGAAGCATGTATATATCAAATCAAGGTAGACGTCAAATAAATCATATTATCATTCAAAGCATGGCATATAGACTTGCATATACATGTTCAACAAAGGAAGATAAAGCTCTTATAACAAATAAACGCATGTTCATGTGAATGCATGACTTACCTTACTCACCTTACTACATCTCGCACCTATGGCATTAATGCATGAACATATGAATACATGTTTATGGTATTAAAGCAAGAAAAGGAAAAGAAACCCTAACTTAGCATGTTAAAGGCAAACAAGCAATTAAACAAAAAAACAATGACTCAAAAACATACAAGGAAGTCAAAATAGAGGCATAATGGGTGAAAGAAATAAAGAAACAGAAGCAAAAAATCTAAATTAGGGTTTCTAGGCACGAGTATGCATACATATACATAGGCATGCATACATATGTCAATTGTATGCGTACACATACTTCGAGTCTACGTACGCATGTAGAGGCATGGGCACGCAAACACACCCAAACCCTAACTCTAAAACAAAAACTTAGAAAAATGAAAAAAACTTAAATCTAAAAACCAAAGATGCATTAAAACATAAAAGAAACATAAAAACAAACTAAACAAACATGTTATAATATAAAGGAAGCAAAGAAACAAACAAAAAGTAAGATTAAAGTGGCAAAAATGAAGAAGAGAGGTTAGAACATATACCTCAAAAATGAATGTTTTTTAAATTAATTTTGACCGTTTCCCTCAGTCAAATCTATTCACAATCAAAATAAAAATAATTAGTAAATTTCAAAATTCGAGGATTAAGACCAGAAAATGTCTCAATCATAATAAAATTGACTTGAGGATGTTTTGTGAAAAACTTCCTCTTTGATTCACTATTTCTAGTAAATCTTAGATTTTCCTTTAGGATTTTGTGTGTGTTTTGAAAATGTACTGGGTATGGTTTGCAACAGCTCTTAGACGATATGAGATTCTTTCCAAACCTCAACATTCATGCAAACAAATTGCCTTTCTTAGGTTTTAAAAACCTAACTGCGTGCGCAGGTTCGTGCCTACGTACGCAAGTCCTGGCCTACGTACATAGCCTTAGGGTTTTTTGACCTTTTATTTTCCAAAAATAAATTTATTTGCTCATAAAAAATTATATTTTCTAATTTAACACCTCTCAAGTCAATTTGTAATCTAATTGAGTCATAAACCAACCTTGATCCTTAGAATTTTGGCATCATTAAGGAACGAGGGCCTGAGTTGTAAGGGGTATAAAATGCTGTGTCCATAACAAGAAGATAGAAGAAAAAGTATTCAAAGTATTTGTTTGATTGGCATGGAAAATTTTAGATCTCGAATATCAACTCAAGGACGAGTTTTTTCCAAGTGATGGGATCTAATGTTGGACAAAATCTACGATTATACTTTTGTTATTTATTTAAAAAAAATTTATGTAATTTTTAGAAATTTAGTCTTAGGCTTAGTATGTCCTTGATTTTATGTGCATTTAATGTGTTTTAAGTCAAATTAGAGTCCCATTATGGCTAGGAAGCATTTAGGATTTTTTTTAGAATATATTTTCTTGTCAAACAAGTTTTCCAAAGCCTTTAAATTTGCCTCCAAGTTTGTAAAATTTTATTCAAATTTAGAACTCGGTTTAATAAAAATTCAAACTTTTGTCTCTATATTTTCTGATAGATTCCAAATTATCTCTCTTTATAGATTCGAGAAACTCTTATGGATTCGAGGTTATTTTCTTGAAGTAGATGTGTTTTACAATTGTAGCTTTTGTACTATATCAATATTGCATTGAAAATGTTGTCACATGCTTTAATTTAATTAAAAACCTAAGCATGATTTAGTATTTTTTTTTGTTATAAAACTCCCCTTTTTAAGTGTTTTTTATGGAAAACATGAGCACAATTTGTGCTTTGTAAATTTGCACCACTTTTATTTCAAAAAGGATCACACCTTGCATAAAACTCATTTGATCGTGATGTAGATCTTTAATTTTGATCAGAGTCATTGTATATTTGTGTTATATTGCGAGCATAATATTTGCATAACTGGAGCCTTGTGAACTATATCTATATATAAATTTTTTATTATATAAGTTTTTAATATTTTTAAGTTGATTTATTTATTTTTGCTAATTTTATTATTATATTTTTAATTTTTTGCTTATTCGATTTTTAGCTAATTATTTACTAATTTAATATCTTCAACACTAAACTGCTTTCATCTAAAGTTCTCTAAGACCATTTATAATGTGATAGCTTTTTAACTTCCGATTACCAATTGTTGGAATTTTTTGGCTTATAATTATTCGATGAAATTATAATTTATAGTTTGGATTTGGAGATGTACACTTTGTATTTATAACTTGGATTTATAGACTTACTAGTCACTAACTCGTGCTATGTATAGGAACTTATTTATTTGTGAGGTAGACTAAAATAATTTTATAAAAAATTTAAGAAAATACATCACTGGATGATTTGCTCTTGTATGACTTCAATTTGTATTACAGTTGATGAGGAAGTCTAAAAAACCAAAAAAATTAAAGAATCAAATGATTCATTACTTATAAATTATTGAAACAAAACAAAATATGTATGACTAAACAATAATAAAATATAAGAGAAAGATGAATTATATTTAAAAGAATAATTTTGATTATTGAAAGCTGTAAAAAATGGCTAAAGAGAGTTTGGTGGTTATTGTATGAAAATTACATTTTAAAAAATACATGAAAAACCATAAAATATATATATATATATTTTTTTAACAAAGTAGAGGAGAAGAAAATAATATAAGAAGAGCTCATACCTCTACTCGGCTTTAAAAAAAAAAAAATTGGGGTTTGCTTTGCTTTAATAGTGTTCATGATTAACCTCCCAAATTTGGAGATAAATTATCAATGTTTGAGTTTGAGTTTAAGTTAGACTTGTTGGAGAGATGGAGTTTTACTCCTTGTTAAGTTTAAATTAAACAAAAATAATTTTGTTTAAAAACAATGACAATGATGAGTTTGAGTTTGAGTTGGACTTGTTAGAGAAATAGAGTTTTACTCTTTGTTAAGTTTGGACTAAAAAAAAATAGTTTTATTTAAATAAAATGATAATTTCATTTAAATATTGTGCTAACGTGGAAAATTGAGAGATCTTTAGGAGTTTTGGTTTTATATATATACTAGTTGCTAACTCCTACTATGCACAGGAACTTATCTATTTGTGAGGCAGGCTAAAATAAATTTATAAAAAATTTAAGAAAATACACTATTACATGATTTGCTCTTGTATGACTTCAATTTGTGTTACAATTTGATGAAGAAGCCATTTCTTGAACGTGCAATGACTTACAAAAATTTTGTTCGATAGTTTCAGATACTGCAAAAAAATAACTCAAACATTCAAATATTAAAACTTCTGAAAGACCAAAAAAATAAAAGAATCGGATGATCCATTGTTTAGAAATTATTGAAACAAAACAATATATATATATATATATATATATATATATATATAACTAAACAATACACAAATATAAGAGAAAGATGGATTACATTCAAAAAAATAATTTCAATTATTGCTAACTTTTTTTTCTTGCAAAATTTTTAGAAGATCAAAAATCAATAGTTATGTTATCATTCAAATGTTAAAATCTCAAGTTTTGTAGTCTAAAATGACGTATAAAAAATAATGTGTATTGAAAACATAAAGAACATACAATCCAATGTTTAGATTTTCAAAATATGTAACTATATTAATTTTTTAAGTGAGTTTGTAATTTTAGACTACAATTAAGTTTGTAACTAAACTTTGTCCATTAAATAATGCAAAGATATTTTGTATACAAATAAATGGGCACAAACTAAGTGAATCAACATTAAACCTTCATTATTATTATTATTATTATTATTATTATTATTATTATTATTATTATTTCATTTTCATTTTATTTTATAATTACAATGGGGGAGAGGGATTTCAATCCTAGATGTCATGAAAATGCAAGGATATGCCAATTAATTGAGTTATAATACTTAAGTAACTAGAAATAACTTTTCAATCCATATTATTCGCTCCAAGATGATTGTGTTTTTACCATTGATCCAAAACATCTATGTTTAACTAATAGTTTATTTATTTATTTATTAAAATTTGATAAATAATGTATAAACTCTTAATATAACAAAAGAAAATAGAGATTAGCAACTTTTTCCTTTAAGATTTTCAAGTACATCAAAGAGTACAAATGTAATGTTTACCCTTTATTTAACGGAAAAAGGTAGGCTATAAACTTAGTTGTAGCTAATAATTACAACTTCACTCAATATTTTTTTTATTAAATGTAAATTTTGATAATAATAAATAAAATCTAATTGGCATTAAATTTGACGTGGACGTTAAGGACATAAAGAGCATGCAATTTAACTGTTAGATTTTCAAAATATGTAGCCATGTTAATTTTTTTTAGTGGAAGTTGTAGGCATTAGTAACAACAAACTTTGTAGCTAAACTTTGTCCTTATTTAACATAAGAAAATATTTGACAAGCAAATTATTTTGGAAAATGCTTTTTGTAACAAATAAGGAAATTATTTTCTATAACTAGGCATCATATGATGAGAGATTTCGAATGTTAAAGTGACATTAGAGGAACTTTTGGTAGACTGTAACATTACTTGCATAATATAAGAATACAAATTGATGTAATATAATGCTTATTACTATTCATTTGTTTGGTGACAACATAATAATAAATAAACCCTGAAGACAATGAAATGAAAGCATTTTAAATCAAACTTAAGATATATTTTAGGAAATATCTTACTTATTTCTTATTTTAAAGAATATCTATTCATAAGGAATGACTATTCCTTGTAATAAAAACGTAATCAAACTCCTAAATAGCTAAACTATAAGAATAACTATTATATTATAATACTTTTTATAGTCTACCAAACATACCCTAAGTTAATTTGAGTTCCATGGAAAGCAAAGATCATATTGACGAACATAGTTGCTGCAAAAAATATGAAGCCACAAACTCTCTCTAGGGAAGAAGAAGCGGAGCTTGCCAGAAGCAACAAAAAGGTGAAAGACAGTCGCCACGTTGAATTTAATGAAGGATCTAGTGATGGCTCTCCTTCGAGGAGTAACCAAAGTCATTGGAACAATGCAAATGCGTCCTTCAGGGACAAGCTAGTGGGCAAAATCCCTGGAGCTTTTGCCCAAGCATTCGACTTTACGGAACACATGGATGCAGATAGTGATTCCGAAAACGACGATGAGGACATCAATGATCTCCGAGATGGGCTGGTGGCCATCAAGCTCTCTAAAGATACCAAGAAGCGTATACGTGAGCGTTGGTGCAAGGCAGTCATTGTGAAACTGGTGGGGTGGTCAGTGACCTTCTCTTACATGCAGAGCAAGTTGAACCAACTTTGGAAGCCGGAAGAAAGGATGGATGTCGTGGACCTGAGCCATGGTTTCTTTTTAGTCTGATTCTATTCTAAGGACGATTTGATCTCTGTTTTGAGACGTGGACCATGGTTCTTGGGAGACCATTTCCTATCTCTTCGGCCTTGGGAGCCATTTTTTAAGCCTTCTTCGGCTAATGTCTCTCTGGTTGCTGTGTGGATTAGGCTGTATGAACTGCCTATCGAGCTTTATGAGGCAGAGGTCCTGAGACAGATCGGGGAATCCATTGGTAAGGTTCTCAAGATAGACACACATACTGCCATGGAAGCCAGGGGCAAGTATGCGAGGTTGTGCATCCAAATAGATATCAATAAGCCCTTGATCAACACCATCCTCATTGGCCAGTTCGAACAGTCCGTCAACTACGAAGGAATTCAAAAACTCTGTTTTTCCTATGGGAGGTTGGGTCACCTGAAGAAGGCTTACCCATATACCGTTCGGAAAGGTAAGGACTTGGTGGACACAGCGGAGGTTCCCCTGAATGGTAACGTTGGGTCACGCGTTGAGCATGAGATATGTCGTACTGATGTTCCCAGTACCTTGCCTGACAACACCATATCAGGTAAGAGTGTAGTGGAGGAGGGCGAATGTCAGTACGGACCTTGGATGGTTGTGATAAGGAAAAAAGGTGGCTATAAAGGGACAAAACTTAGTCCCACCTCGGGGGGTCCACTAAATCTGCTGAGAAAGCTAACCAACTCCCCTCCAAAGACTCGCGAACCAGTTTTGCTAAGGATGGGCCTACCGGCCCTTACAAAGAAGTGGGCCTCAGGCTTAATAAGGAGGCCCTGAGCATCCCTCCTTTGGGCCTAGCCTCACGACCTACAGCAGAAGTGGCAAGTAAGCCTGACTCCTCTCATTTGTTTGGTCCTAGCCCTCATCTTGTTTTGGCTTCAAGCAAAAAGCAAAACCCTTCTTCAGTTAGGGGTAAGAAATCAATTGCCAGGAATTCTTCTTCAAGCACTTCTTTTAGTTGCGCCGTCTTTGACCCTAGTCAAGCTTTTTCTCCCAAGCTTACACCCCTCTTTACCAGCACCTCCTTCAACCCTCCTCATGGTCCCAACCCCATGGAAACTCTTCCTTCGTCTTCATGGCGGCCATGGAAGACGGGCTGGGCTACAAAAGTGATTGGGATGGAGATCGCAGCGCCTCCAGTGATAACTTACGGGATCAGAGTAAATTCCAGGCTCACACCGAGGCAGAGCAGACCGAAGGTGGGGGAAGCTTGGGATTTGAAATTGGGCAAGCTGGAATGTGTCTTGACTTGCAGCCCAGAAAAGGGTCGGATGTAGTTGATGGAGATGACAGGATGGCTTCTGAGGAAGGAGGTGATCTTGGTGTCTCCTACTGATGTGTGCTCTTACCCTCTCTCCATCCTCAATGAATATCATCATCTAGAACAGTAGGGGTGCTCTGAAGCCCAACTTTCAGAGTCATGTCCGTGATTTGGTGCAGATTCATGATTCAGCCATCATGGTAATTATGGAAACTAGGCTTGGTGGTGCCAAAGCTACAGCTATTTCAGACAGGCTTCCTTTTGATGGGGCTATTCACACTGAAACGATTGGGTATACAGGGGGGCTTTGGCTTCTTTGGAATTCAGATAAAGTAGAGATTGAAGTTTTGGCAAGCACGGAGCAAGAAATTCACGTTGAAGTTAAGGTACGTCCTTCTAACCTCACCTGGATTTTTTTCGCAATCTATGCTAGTCCTAGGCTTGAGGAAAGGCGTATTTTATGGAATAACCTAACTAAAGTGGCAGAGCTTCATAATAAACCCAGGATCATGGCTGGTGATTTCAACGAGCCACTGATTGAGGAAGATAAGTTTGGGGGCAGAGGAGTGCATGTTTCTCGTTCTCTGGCTTTTAAGGATTGTTTGGATTTTTGTAACATGGTTGATATGGGCTTCTCTGGTCCGAGATATACTTGGAAAAACAAAAGAGATTTGAGTAATCTTATTCTTGAAAGGATAGATGGATTTTTCATGATCCCAGCTTGGTGCCTGCTCTACCCAGATGCAAAAGTTAAGCATTTGCCGAGATGTCATTCGGACCATTGTCCAGTTCTTATGGAAGCTGTTCCCGCCAGGTCCATCAACCTTTCGCGTCCGTTCAAATTCCAGGAGTTCTAGCTCTCAGATACCTCTTTTCCTAGCATTGTAACTCGGGCTTGGAATAGGGGTGGGGACTTGGCTAGCTGTATCAATACCTTTTCCGGGGATGCTTCAGAGTGGAATAAGACTAGTTTTGGGTATGTTCACTATAAGAAAAGAAGAGTTGTTGCTAGAATTTATGGGGTTCAGAAAGCTTTGGCCGCTCACCTAAACACCGACCTTATTAACCTAGAAAAGCATCTCCATCAAGAGCTTGACCTGCTGCTACAGCAGGAACGTGATCTCTGGGCCTTGAAATCTAGAATTAACTGGATGATTCAGGGAGATCGTAACACTTCCTTCTATCACGTATCCACTATTTCCAGAAGGAAGAGAAATCACATTGCAGCAGTAATGGATGATGTGGGGAATTGGTTGTCTGAGGAAAGGGAAGTTATGGAGCACTTCAGAAGAGGTTTTATGAAGCTGTATACCACCTCTCATGAGAGTGGCCACTAGATCCCTAGTTCAAGGAACCAGTGGCATGCCCAACTTATTGATGAAATGAAATTCTCCCTTGAAGAAAGGATTAGCCCTGAGGAGATTAAGAATGCCCTTTGGTCCATAAAACCTTATAAGGCTCCAGGTCCAGATGGCTTACATGTAGGGTTCTTCCAACGCTTCTGGCTTATTGTGGGAGACTCAGTCAAGGAGGAAGTGCAGAGAGTTTTCTCTGATAGGAAAGTTCCTAATTACCTTAATGAAACTCATATTGTTCTGATTCCTAAAATGCAAGGCCCTGAAACTGCCAATTATAGACCCATCAGTCTGTGTAATCCGGTCTACAAGATCATCTCCAAAATTATTGTCACTCGGATCAGACCTCATTTGGAGAAGTTAATCTCCCCCTATCAAGCTGCTTTTGTTTCGAGAATGAAAGGGGTGGACAATTTCATTATTGTCCAAGAGTTGGTTCATTCCATTGGCAGAACTAAGGGGAAAAATGGTCTTATGGCCATTAAGATCGATCTTAAGAAAGCTTATGATAAGATTGAATGGTGTTTTATTCGAGAAATGCTTATTAATTTCAATTTTCCTAGTAGCCTGGTTGATCTAATCATGAGATGTATTTCCTCGGTCTCTTCTACCCTTCTCTTTAATGGGAGCTGTCTTGAGTCTTTCTTGCCTTCAAGGGGTATCAGGCAAGGGGACCCCCTCTCCCCCTACCTTTTTATCATGTGTATGGAGTATCTAAGCCACTTGATAGTGAAGAAGTGTGAGAATAAGAGTTGGACCCCTATTTAAACCTCCAAGAATGGTATGCCTTTCTCTTATCTCTTTTTTGCGGACGATTTAGTTCTGTTTGCCTATGCCAACCAGGAGAACTGCTTGGCCATCAAGGAAGTTCTTAATGAATTCTGCACTAAGTCGGGTCAGACCATAAGTGCAGACAAGTTGCGGGTCTTTTTCTCTCCAAATATCGTCTCAGATCAAAGAGAAGCCTTATCCAACACTCTTGGGTTCATTCCAACTTCAAATTTGGGTAAATACTTGGGTTTTCCCCTTAAACATCCAAGTAATCGCAGGCAGGACTTCTCTTTTGTCCTCGATAGAGTAAAGAAAAAGCTTGCGGGGTGGAAAGCTAATCTTTTATCCATGGCAGGCAGAATGGTGCTCATCCAAGCCTCCTCTTCTACCATTCTTGCCTATGTAATGCAAAGCAACCTTTTACCTTGTAAGATCCTTGATGGGATTGACCGGGTCAACAGGAATTTTCTGTGGGGATCCACGAAGCAAGATAGGAAAATGCATTGGGTAAACTGGGGAAAAGTCATTAAACCAAAAAATATTAGAGGTTTGGGTTTACAGACAGCTAAAGGCAGAAATATGGCCCTCTTGGCCAAGCTCAATTGGAGGCTTCATACGGAAGGAAATGCGCCTTGGGCTAAAGTCCTAAAATTAAAGTACTGCACCAGGCAGAGAATCAACTCTAGAAATGCAGCTAAGCTTCCTTGTTCTCCCACTTGGAAAGGAATTAAGAAAGGGGAGGAGGTTTTTATGAAAGGCATCAAATGGGTCCCTGGTTGTGATAGTAATCTGAACTTCTGGTATGATTGCTGGTCTGATCTTGGTCCACTAAGGAATGTCATTCAAGGCCCTCTTCCCCGTGATTCAGAAAACCTCAAGATTAGGGACGTCTGCTCCACTACTGGCTGTTGTTGGAATAACATTCCTTTTGAGGTCTTTCTGGAAATTAAGGCTATTGTCCAGGCTATCCCAACGCCTTGTTTCGCAAGATGTGGTGATAAGCTTGCTTGGAAATTCTCTCCTAAGGGTGATTTTGACGCTAGGAGTGCTTACCTTTTAGCTTCGAACCACCAGGACTCTAACAACTTTGAGGGCACCTGGATTTAGAAGCTCCACACTCTCCCGAAAATCCAAATGTTCATTTGGAAGTGCTTAAATCAAGCCATATGTGTGAAGGATTGTTTGCTAGCAAGAGGTATGCACCTGGATAGCTCCTGCCCGATGTGTCACACGGAAAATGAATCCATATCCCATGCTCTCCGTGATTGCAATGTGGTGAAGCCAACCTGGTACCAGCTTGGAGTCCAAAGTAACAATTCTACTTTTTTCTCCCAGGATATTAAAGATTGGCTCAACACTAATGCTAAGTCAAAAAGGCTAAACTCTTCGAATCATCCTCCCTGGAATGTTTTGTTTCCCTTTGCTATTTGGCTCGTTTGGAACCAACGTAGATGGTGTTCAAGGGCAAAGATGCAAACCCGCAATTGGCTAAGGCTATCTTCATGCAGGCCACTGAATATGCCCTATGCATTAATCAGACTAGAGGAAGCCCAACTAGGGTGTTTAATCAAATCAAGTGGGAGAAGCCGGACACAGGTTGGGTAAAACTCAACACAGATGGTTCGGCCTTTGACTCTTTGAATATGGCTGGCTGTGGTGGTCTGATTAGGAATGAGGAAGGAAGCTGGGTTGGGGGTTTCCCGAGGAATATTGGGCACACCAATAGCTTCCTTGCCGAGGTATGGGCTCTGCGAGATGGTCTTCATCTCTGCCTTCAATTAAATCTGCAAAATGTCTTAGTTGAGTTGGATGCTAGAGCCTTAGTGGATGCTCTTAACAACCCTGAGTATACTAATACAGTGGTTTCCCCGTTATTTGATGACTGCAAGCACTTGCTTACCTGCTTTCCCTATTGCCATGTTAGAAACATCTATAGAGAAGCCAATATGTGTGCCGATAGACTTTCTAGAATAGGCCTTTCTCAAGCTGTAAACCTTGTTTTATTTCCTAGTCCGCCTATGGACTTGCTCCCTCTTATTGAGGCGGATAAGTGTGGCTTGTACATGACCAGGGCTTGCCCTGGTGTCTGATTTTTTCTCTTTTCTTTTATTAAGTATCCAACTTACCCAAAAAAAAAAAGATCATATTGACCAATGACATAATTTAACTTACATGGACCAGCAGGCCTAATCTTCCAAAAGCAGTTACTACATTGAGGATGGTCTCTATCAAATACGTAGATATCAAACCAATGAAACTCATTTGACTAATGAAAAGTACAGTAGAATAGGGTAGTGCCCTTAGCATTTGATCGAAAGTTGAATTTAAAGAGGCCATTTGGATACTTGATTAATTGGACACCAAGATCATCATCATCAGATGTACAATGAATGGTAAGATCCAAGCCCTGCCCTAAATCATTCAAGACTTCTACAAATACTCTCTGCCTTAAAAACCTAAATCCTCCAACGGTATCAAAATTAGCAATTGATAAAATAAGAAATATTAACAACAATACAATTCTACTGAAAAAACTCATATTGTATTCTTGAACACTATGTTTGACAGGTACATTGATGTTTTATGTATGTATCATTTTATAGGACCAAATATAATCCCACATTCAATGTTATAATCATAAATTTGGCAACATTAAGTTTCCTTGAATATGGGGTCAAATCGGCCTTTTACCACTTTTCGCGGAAATTATTAGCAAAATACCACTGTTTGCAAAATAAGTAGGAATATACCACTTTTTTGAAACTCAAGTTCATGAAACTCAAGTTTGCTATGTAAATCGAGTTTTAAACACTCGAGTTTCATAAAAAAAAAAACTTGTGTTAACGTGGATTTCTTTATTGAAAAAATACCACATGGAACTCGAGTTTGGTAAACTCGAGTTCTATGCAACACAATACTTGAGCTTACCAAGCTCGAGTTCTTCGTAAATACAAAACTCAAGCGTAATGCTCTTTTTTTTTCTTCTATGGTACTGAAGCTTATTAAGCTCAAGTTCCTTGTAATATGGAACTTGAGTTTGGTAAGATCAAGTTCCTTATATATATATATATATATATATATATATATTATACTAAATAAATAAACATAAACATAAAAATAAGTAAATTTTTCGTTTGAATGCATAAACATATTTTTTATTTATTATAATAGAAGCATTATAAAATATAGAAATTTTAATTTCAAAATATTAATTTTTAGGCCACTCATACCCCTTACTCATTCATTTTTAACACACTCATCAATTTCTAACTTCTCGGAAGCGTTATGGTCAAATTGGTTAAAATATTAGGGGCTACAATGAAAAATTAGAACAACATATAAAAGAAAAATCCCACTCCATTTTTAGCCATGGGCACACCAAAAAAGTTTAACCTACATATTATTACTTTATCAATCCTGTATCTAATTACTGTATGGTCAAACGATTAATAAGTATTGCAAAAAGATTGGACCATTTGGATTTAAAGAAGAACTTACGTCTTACCACGTCTGGATATGTAAGTTCTTGACTTACAGTGTTTCTGAGAGTATTGTGAAAGGTTTCACGTACCTATTGACTTGCAATCCTTAACTTTTATATTCCTCTTAGAAACACTAAAAGTTAAGAACTTACATATCCAAAAGTGGTAAGGCGTAAGTTCTTCTTTATATTTGAATGGTCCACTCTTTCTACAATACTTATCAATCATTTGACCATACAATAATTTGGAATAGGATTGATAAAATAATAATATGGAGCATAAACTTCTTTTGGTGTGCCCATGGCTAAATTGAAGTGAGATTTTTCTTTTACATGTTATTCTAATTTCTCATTGTAACCCCCAATATTTTAACCAATTTGACCATAACGCTTTCGAGAAGTTAGAAATTGATGAGTGTGTTAAAAATGAATGAACAAGGGGTATGAGTGGCCTAAAAATTAATATTTTGAAATTAAAATTTTTATATTTTACGATGCTTCTATTTAAGTAAATAAAAACATATGTTCGTGCGTTCAAATGAAAAAAAATTACTTATTTTTATTTTTATGTTTATTTGTTGATTATCGGGAAAAAAAATATAAGGAACTCGAGCTTGCCAAACTCGAGTTCCATATTACAAGGAACTCGATCCTAGTCAGCTCAAGTACCATAGAAGAGAAAAAAAAAAGCATTACGCTTGAGTTTTGTATTTACAAAGAACTCGAGCTTGGTAAGCTTGAGTATTGTGTTGCATGGAACTCAAGTTTAATAAGCTTGAGTTCTATGTGACATTTTTTCAATTAAAAAAAAATCTATGTCAGCATAAGGTTTTTTTTTTTTTTTTTTTTTTATGAAACTTGAGTGTTTAAAACTCGATTTACACAGCAAACTTAAGTTTTATGAACTCGAGTTTCAAAAAAGTGGTATATTGCTACTTATTTTGCAAAAGTGGTATGTTGCTCATAATTTCCATGAAAAGTAGTAAATAGCATATCTTAAGTTGTGTTAATTAACATTGAATGAGGATTCATAATGTTGCCAAATTTAATAAAAAAAATTGTCAAACATATCTTAAGTTGTGTTAACATTAAATGTGGAATTATAATGTTGCCAAATTTAAGAAATGTTGGGGTTTATAATGTTGCCAAATTTAAGATATGTTTTAAATTTAAGAAATATATGTTGACAAGCATATCTTAAATTTGGAAATATTATAATCTCACATTCAATGTTATAATTATAATGATTCTAAAAAAAATGTTATAATCATAGAAAATTAAACATATATCTTTTTTTAAAGTGACTGTTAGAAATCAACACACAAGAAATTTAGAAAGCAAAAAAAAAAAAAAAAAAAAAAAAAAAATCAATGAAATAAATAACAAAATTGCATGAAAATAGATGACCTAAAGTAAATTATCGTCTAACAACTGTGACTTGCATCACTTTTCGATTAAATTCTTTTGTTAAATCAATTTTTTTTTTTTTTTTTTAATATTATGGCGATTCTTCTTCATATTATAACTTTAAAACTAGAATAAGGTCATGTATGTTTTTGGACGTCTCTTAGAGTTTGTATGATTTAAGTTTGTAATTTTCCCAATTTGCCTTTTTAGTGGTTTTCTTAATTTTCTGCTTAATGTGAATTCAGGTTTTTTAGGGTCTCCTAGTCACCTTATTAGTTCTTTTGGGTGGATTTCCTAGCTTCTCGAGGATTTCTTTTCCTATTTAAATGTATTATAGCGTCCAAGGCAATTCAATATTTCACTTAATAAAATTTCAAAGAGTTTTTTGGTGAACTCTAGATTTCTCTTTTGTAGATTCAATGGTTATTTTCTTGAACTAAACGTAATTTGTTTCTTGAGACTCTCTACTTGTGTCTAATTGGCTTAGGCTATAAAATTTATTATATTGCAAATAATATAGTACGAAACATGCTCTTAAATTTCATAGCCATTGTTCCGTGTGGTTTAAATTTTTTTTTTTTTTTTTTTTAAATCAAACCGTATTTTATAAACCCAAAACTTTATACCTTTTTTTTGTCACGAAATAATTTAGTTAGTTAGTTTTATTTTATTTTATTTTTTATTGGAATAATTTAGTTAGTTTTGAAAACATACTACATGACTAAATCTAAATCTCATAAGATTTCCAATATCACGTATTGTTTGTAAAAGAAATGAAAGGGATATATGATATTGATATATTAGTTGAAAATCTTTAGAAAAAAATTCTGTAAAAATTATAGGGTGGATGGAAAATTATTAGAGTCGAGTCCATGTGCAAGTTGCAACGACACCACGAGTAGGGCATAAGGTTTCATGTGGCAATTGATGTTCTTCAATGGGGTAACCAACCAAATGAAATTGATCATAAAATAGTGGTACGAAAATGGCACGTCAACTATGCATGTCATCATCACATTAAACAAACAAAGCATACATGCTTAGAGGCTCTTCTATTTTTTTTTTTTAAAGCAAAAAAAAAAAAAAAAAAAAAAACACTGACTGTTAAGACTTCATGTGAAACGGTTAAGATTTATTAAAGATTAAAAAAAGAGTGAAAATTTATTTTTGAAAACGTGAGTTTAGGTAGTTGGAGCATTTCAAATACTTAAATAGAGAGTGTTTCTATTTTGTTGGGAATATTTTAACGCAAGTTAGACCTGTACTTTTATCTAACTATCTTTTAGTTGTCTCTACCTAACTCTAAGAGTGTTGGAGGCATTTTTGAACAAAAAAAAAATGTTTAGTCCAAATAAGAGAAGTCTCTTAAATAGTAGTATAGATGACATGTCAAAACAAAAGTCAAAAAATAAAAATAAAAATAAAAATAAAAACTAAAATGGGTAAAACCGTTCTTGTGTGTGTAGTGATTACTCACCTAGATATGTGTTAGCGCATAAATGGACAATTTAATAATAAAGTTGTCACTTATTTTATTTTTAAAAAAAAAAAACAAGTAAACCTTCATGAATACCTCATTGTTGATTAATTTTGAAATTAAATAATTGGAATAATAAAACAGGAAAAATTGCATGGTTTTGGTCCTAAATAAAATCTTTAAAAAAAAATTACATTATTTTGGTCCTAGATACAATCTTTAAAAAAAAAAATACAATGCTTTATTTATTAGTTACAATTTAGAGGAAAAAGAAGAGGAAGAAGCAAAATTACATCGATAAGGAATTAGTATACTGTTGAGGCTCATTTTTTTTGAAAAAGCCCACCAGCAGGAAGAAGCCCAACAATATGAGTAAGAAAAGAGTTAGCAGATTGATAGGAAAGAACTATTAATGGCAGGAATAATGGATCATAAGCCCATAGAATAAATAAATGGGTCTTGAGAAAAAACAAAGGGGCCTAGAGGAGCCCAAAGCAGGAAGTAGTAAACTCATGGACATTATGTAATGAAGAAAAGTAAGAATAGGCTACAGCAGGCTCAATGTAGTGAAATAAGAAAGAAAGGGGTTGATAGAAAGCCCATAAGCCCCAAAGATAAAGAATAAAATAACTGGGCCAAGGAAGCCCAAAAGAGTTACAAGGTGCCCATGTGAATCCAGAATTAGGAAATAGACCGAGGATGCCTAAGGAAAGCAAATGTCCAAGAATGCTCAAAGAGAAAGAAATGGGACAAAAGAGCCCACAAGCAATGTAACGGATTGAGAAAGCAATGTAACATGAATGGCTATACGGAGTCATTAAAAGAACGTTGGGCAGCAGGCCCAAAGAGGCCCAACAAACACAGGTCCAACAACATTGTGGCAAGAATAGCAAAATGGTATGGCAGGAGCAGTAACAAGACTATGGGTAAGGCAAGAAATGGAATAAAAGGAAAAGCCCAAGCAGGGCCCAACCCTTGGAAAGAAACAGACCAATAAATAATGAAAGACTAGATGATTCATGCCATAAGAAGTTCAAGGTGGGCGGGAAAATGCATAAACGAGCTTTAGACCACGGCAAACGCATGAGCAACAGACAGGTTTGGACATACACAAGAAGTGGAGCACGCGCAAGACCTAGGATTTACCAGCCTACACCCAACCAATACAAGAGTGGTAGGTCATGGGCCAGAGGTAAGAGAGGGTATAGTCTGGCGGTTGGGGAGAAGGGGAAGCCTATTTTGGGGTTCCTACTCACACTTTTTTGGAAGAAATGTCCTGTTAGAATGACATACTACCTCAAAGAGGGAGGATGAGTTGGAACCACTAAGTGCATGTCACGGGGGATAGGAAAGGAGAACACCCACACCACGGTAGATGAGAAGGCCACGATGAGTAAACAAATAAAATAACCTTCTTTGTCTGGTAATGGAGAGCGCCACTGCCAGCACAGGTAAGTGGTGGTAGCTGGGGCACTAACAGACTAGTGGTGGTCGGTAAAAACACCCAGACCAGACAAAGGTTGTTAAGGAATAAAATGGTAAAGAAACAGTCGCGGCAAGCAATATATAAAGAGCATTTGTTGTGCACATTAAGGGGTAAATAGTAACAATCACCACGAGAATGATCACCATCACGCTGCACAAGAGAGCACTAAAAGAAAAGAGAGAAAAAAAAAAACGAAAAGTTATGGAGAATTGAAATAGTAAAATAGGGGAAGGAAATAAAGAGTTAAAAAAGAAAAAGAGCAAGGGAGATTAGAATGGCAGGCATGTACCAATGAGTTTTCTCATTCTCTCCCTCTAAAAGCCTACCCTCTACTAAGAAATACTCTTGGGCACAAGTCATTCAGGTCCGCTCCCTCAAAGTGTGTTGATGATGCTCAAAATCTCCAGTAAGTTACACGGTCCACACGTGCTCCTGACGACGTACCTGCACAACACCAAAGATGAAGACCTAGGAAAGGGCACCGGTGTGGTACCGGCTAAACACCCTTCCACGGTCAAGTTAGAGAAAACTCTTGTCCTCAACTCTAAAGTGTTAGAGCTGAAGTGAATCGTGCGTACCTTACTTCGAGAGGGCTTTGGGGTATTTATAGTAGCGTTGGGTCGAAACTCATGCCTTGGTCAAGGAATTCTTTTCCTTTTAGGAGAGTAATACTTGGATTTTACGCAACTCCTAGAATCTTTGTCCTTATAGGAGTCTTCTTGATTTAGGCGTGTCGTGCAAGAACCCTTGTTGCATGCGTGTTGGTCAAGCAAGGTTATGGTCGAGACCTACGCATACTGTTTCAGCTCGTCAACCTAAAGCCGTCAACGCATAGGGTCGTCCATGTATGGGCTTAGTCCGTCAGCTAAATGGTTCATCGCGTTGTGGTTCAGCCCGTAGGGCCGTCAGCTTCTAGGGTCATCAGTCTCTCTTCGTCAAGGACAAAATCTAGTCAGAAAATGGGAGTCATTACTTTAGAGAATCTTAGGAAATTACCCTTATCAGCTGCCCCCTACTCCATAACCTCGTCAGTTTTCTTTTCTAACGGGTTGGGGAGTACATGGCTTTTTTAAGGGAGTTGTCCCCTCGTAACTCGATCCCCATTAAATGCTTTAGACACATGCCCTCAACCGATTTTTTTTCTATTTAAGACGAATGGGTCACTTCGTCTTCCGTGCCTTTTCTCCCTATATGTATCTCGCCCCTCTCCTCATTTTAACCTTTCCAACATTTGGTGATTTTTGAGAGACATAGCGTCACGCTCATTATTTATTCGTCCACTTGCTAGCTTCGTCAATCCTCGAAGTCATCAAACTCTCGGGACCGTCAGCCCCATTCAAAGGACCTCTTTACTCGTAAGTTTCTCTCCTCTTATCTAGTGCCCTTTTATTTTTATTCTTTAGGCACTTTCCTTTGGTGAGGTCGTCATCCTAGGTTCTTAGAATATATCCATCGTTTGTAGGAAGTCAGATGTCGAGTGAGGAATCGTCAATCCACGAGGGAGCGGGTTATGACGAGGTCTTCCCATCGGGTCGGGAGCCCGAGGAGGGCTTGTCTGGTTCGTTAGAGAGGGAAACGTCAACCCACTCTTTTGACGAAGAGGGAGGAACAGGTAGAGGTGGTGAGGATAGAGATGGGGAGAAACCCAGTGACGGGGTGGAAGACGATAGTGACGAGACGTCCTTAGAAAGTACTTCGGGCGCTTCTCTTGACGATCGCCCCTTCATTCTTCCAAAAGAGTGGTCCGTCAACAAGTTTTCACCAACGATGACAGAGAATGTTTTTAGAAATCTGCGAGCTCGTTATCAAATACCAGCCGACATCCCGATTCGTCTCCCCAAGGAGGGTGAGAGATGTTACTCGGGACGGACTGCAGACGTGGGCATGTATGATGCCATGTTCGCTACGGGATTAAGGCTACCGTTGACGGCCTTACACCGTCAACTAGCAAATTTTTTGGGCATATCCGTCACTCAAATCGCCCCTAACGCCTGGAGAACCTTTATCGGCGCCGAGATCTTGTGGGGCCGTCTAAGCGGTGGGCATCGTCAGCTCACCCTAGACGAGTTTTTCTGGTGTTACAGGCCTCAGCATATTTCCTCATCAAAAGGGATATATCATTTTTCTACGAGGAAAAAGGAGTTGAAGTTAGTCTCCGATATGCCTGATTCCAATAGAAAGTGGAAGGGCAGATATTTCTTCGTGGAGGGGACGAATTGGGTGTGCCGTCCAGAGGAGTGGAAATCAATGCCAAATGGCTTTTTTGACAACACTTGGGCATACGTCCGGGACTCAAGTTGACCCCGTCAGTTTTCTTTACTTCGTTAATGTCTAATTCTTAACCCCGTCTCTTTTTTTTTTTTCAGCAAACGTCCGTCCTCGTGTGATGAAGGAGCAGGAGGACTTTATCCGCCGGGTAACGTCCATTCCTTTGGAGGAAAGAAAATGTAGGGATTTGATTACCCTCGACACTTTACACTTGTATTGTGGGGGCCCGGAGCCGACGGGGGAAGCTCGACGACTTAACAACCTCTCTCGTCGACGTAAGAATCTTAACAACCCCGTCAGTTTTCCTACATCGTTTTCCTCTAATTTTATTCTCATTTCTTGGCAGAAATGGAATCGGCGAAGCGAAGGATTCGCGCTATTGCCGCCGCCAAGAAGAAAGAGGAGGCAAAGGCCAGTAAGGAGGCGACGTCGTTGTCAGTTGCCACACCCGTCAAGGTGGGCTCAAAAAGGAAAGCTGACGGGAGGGACGACCGTTCTGGGAAGAAAGCGGATCCTTCTCCCGGGGTTAAGCCTTCCTAGAAGCTGTCACCACCAAAAGCTTCACATGGGGCCGGCAAGGGCCTGATGACGGCATCAGGCGCCATCACTCCCGATTCTGCTCGTCATCTCCTTACTCACAAGGACTACGCTGTGGAGGTGGCGGAGTCGATCTTGAAGGAGGAGGAAATGGAGCTATGCGATGAGCAGGCGGCGGATGAGATAGGGTCGTCAGGTCTATTCAACCTTGCTCGGGTATGCTTCTTTCTTTTTCATTATGTTACTTGGACGAGCTTATAGAGGTATTGACGAGGAGAGACTGACGCCGTTTTTATGTTTGGCAAGCTATGGTCCGAATGAAGTTCTTGTGGGACAGATGTGCTGCAAAGGAGGCGGTGGTTTCCCGTCTGTATATTTTCCTCAAGAACGCAATTGACGCGCAGCAGCAGTACAAGGAAGCCAACGTCCACCTTGTGGGAGAGCTGAAAGGGCTGAGAGCCAAGCTGGAGGAGGAGACTCGTCAACGGGGCTTGTCTGACGAGGCAAGGCTGACGGCGAAAAAGGACCTTCAGGGACTAATGAGCCAGGTGGAGACGGCCAGGAATGATGCCGTGACGGAATTCAAGGATTCCCAGTCATTCATCGATTCCTGTGCCGTCTACTATGCTGACGGTTTCGAAGACTGCCTGAAGCAGGTGAAGTCTGCCTATCCTCACCTGGATTTATCCAGGATAAACATGGATGAGCCCCTACCATCAACCCCGGCGGGTGCGTCCATGCTCGAGGAGAATGATGAGACCACCGAGCCTAAGGCAGACTCGAGAGACGGAAGCTTTGTCCTTGCTCAACCAGCTTTGGAGAAGTCCGTCACTTTAACTCCGTCAGCCGGCCTTGACGCGAAAAAGTCGAATGCTGAGGACCCTTCTACTCCAATCATCGTCCTGTCCCTGTCAACTGCTCCTTTAGTTTTATAAATCCTATGTTGTAAACATTTTTTTTTGTTTTAAGCTGTGATGAACCTTGATGTCTGACGCCCGTGTTTTTGGGCTTTTTGTAAAGACAATTTTATTTTCTAATGTATATTGCTTCCTAACAATGTTGTTTTTCCTTCGATGCTTTCGTGACGTTTGTTTGAATTTTGTAATGTTTTTGTATTTTAATCATGGGCTCGCTTATTTTGACGAGGCCGTCTGTTTTTTGCTACCTTGTGGATTTAAGGCCGTTCACTTTGTGAATCTTAAGGTCGTCAATTTCGTGGACTTAATGTTGTCCACTTTTGGGGACTTAAGGTTATTTATTTTGTGGGTTTGAGGTCGCCCGTTTTGGGGACTTAAGGTTATTTATTTTGTGGGTTTGAGGTCGCCCGTTTTGTGGACTAAGTAGTGGTTTCGTCAACGTTGTAGGCATAAGCCCGTCAATTTCGTGGATTTTTTAGCTCCGTCTACTCTGTAGACGTGGGGCCGTCACCTTTGAGGACTTTGGATTTGGTTGTTGAGATCATCCATTTTATGGACTTCGTGGACCAATTTTCCTTTATTTCGGCGGAATTAAAGTCATCCACTCTGTTGACTTAGTTGTAGGTCCGTCCACTGTAGACCTGGTTGTATGTCCGTCCACTTTGTGGACTTAAGGTAGTAGTTTTGTCCATTATGTGGATTCAATAGTAGACTCGTCCACTGTGGACTTAAGGTCATCCCCTTTGTGGACTTAGGGTCGTCCACTTTCAGGGTCGTCTATGACGTAGGTTAAGGGTTGTCCACTTTGTGGACTTTGGGTCGCCCACTAGACTTTGTAGCGTCGTCTGCTTTTGTGGACTTAGGGTCATTCACCTTGTGGACTTTGTAGTTCCGTCTACTTAACAGATGCACAAGTCGTTTTTGAATAAACTCCTCTTATTGTGTTGAAAGCATACATAAGTATAAAATTGTTCAAAAATGAATAAACTTTAGCCCTTTGGGCTTTAAATGTATTGTAATAAATGACTAAAATAAATGACTGAAAGAAGTAGACTGGAAATGAGGAGTGGCGTTCTTTGTTCTCTACTGGTAGTATTTTCTGAGGTGCTCGGCGTTCCATGGATGGCGTAGTTTTAGTCCGTCCAAAGTCTCCAAGTGGTAGGTGCCCTTCCTTAACCATGATGCTATTTTATAGGGCCCTTCCCAGTTCGGGCCGAGTTTCCCTTGTGTAGGGTCTTTGGAGGTGCCCATTACTTTCCTTAAGACGAGGTCTCCAATTTCGAAGTCCCTGTGCTTGACTCGGGAATTATAGTGTTTTGCCATGAGGTCCTGGTATCGTGCGAGCCTCTGTTCAGCTGTCGCCCTAACTTCGTCGATTAGGTCATGCTCTAGGCGCCTGGCGTCGTCATTCCTTCCTTCGTCGTGATTGTCCACTCTGTAGCTTGTGAGCCCAACCTCAGCTGGTATAACAGCTTCACTCCCGTATGTTAGCCGGAATGGAGTTTCTCCTGTGGGGGTCCTGACGGTTGTCCTGTATGCCCATAGTACGCTGGGTAGTTCCTCCGGCCATATGCCTTTTGCCCCCTCGAGCCGAGTTTTAATTATCCGAAGCAAGGATCAGTTCGTGACTTCGACTTGTCCGTTGGCTTGGGGATGGGCAGGAGAAGAGTAATGGTTTTTGATCCCTAATTGTGAACAGAAATCTCGGAAGGCGTTATTGTCAAACTGTTTATCGTTGTCCGAGACCAGGACCCTTGGAATTCCAAACCTGCAAATGATGTTCTTCCAGACAAAACTACGTACGTTCTTCTCGGTGATAGTGGCCAAGGCTTTAGCTTCTACCCATTTGGTAAAATAGTCGATTCCGACTATTAGGAACTTCAACTGCCTTGCTGCCGTCGGGAATGGGCCCATGATATCTAACCCCCATTGGGCGAATGGCCACGGAGCAGTTATCGGAGTTATTTCTTCAGCTGGCTGCCTAATGATGTTACTGAATCGTTGGCACTTGTCGCACGACTTGACATATGTCTGGGCGTCCTTTTGCATGGTCGGCCAATAGTATCCGGCCCGGACTAATTTGTGAACCAACGATCGTGACCCGGAATGATTGCCATAGATTCCTTCATGTAGTTCCCTCATGACGTAATCCACTTCTTCGGGCCCTAGACACCTTAGGTACGGTTGGGAGAAACTCCTTTTGTATAAGATGTCCCTTATTAAGATAAATCGTGTCGCCTGGACCTTCAGCTTCCTTGCGGCTCCCTTTTCTTCAGGTAGGACGCCCTCTTTGAGATAAGCGACTAAAGGGTTGGTCCAATTATTTTCGGATCTTACCTCCTGCATACTGATGACATTTATTAGGGGTGCGAGCTGAGAAAAGATAGTACCTTGCCGGGGACGATTACGTGTTCCGCGGATGCAGCTTTAGCAAGGTGGTCAGCTTGCTCATTGTCTCCCCTTGGAATTTGGACAACTTTTGCCTGAAGCTCGTCTACCTTCCTTTTTGCTTGTTCCAAGTACATCTTCATTCTTTCCCCTTTACATTCATAGTCACCGTTTATCTGATTAGTGATTACCTGAGAGTCGCAATGGACTACCGTGTCTACGGCTCCTATGGCCTTGGCAAGATCTAAGCCTGCTATGAGGGCTTCATATTTTGCTTCATTGTTAGTTGTAGGAAAATCTAGCCGAACCATGCATTTGATCTCATCGCCCTCCGGAGAACGAAGTACGACTCCTGCTCCGCCAGCTCTTTTGTTTGACGACCCATCGGTGAACACGTTCCACCGGGGACTCTCCACTCCTTGGCCCTCGCTACCTGTGAACTCTGCGATGAAGTCAGCGAGTACTTGCCCTTTAATGGCCGTGCGGGGGTGATATTTTATGTCGAACTCGCTCAATTCTATCGCCCATAAGGCCATACGTCCCGCGGCTTTGGGACTACTCATTGCTCGCCGTATGGGCTTGTCGGTCAGTACAACTACCGTATGGGCTTGGAAGTACGGCTTAAGCTTGCGGGCCGCCGTTACTAGGGCGAAGACAAGTTTTTCTATTGGCGAGTACCTTTCTTCTGCTCCATGGAGTGCCCAGTTGGCGTAATACACCGGCCTTTGTACCTTGTTGTCTTCCCTCACGAAGGCTGCGCTGACAGCTGCTAGAGAAACGGCCAAATAGAGGAACAATTCTTCACCTTGTTGGCACCAAAGAGCTGAAGAGAATATGAGAGATCTGTGAGCCGGGTAAAGGGAGGGAAAAAGGTCTCAGTTGGGACCCACACGACACGTGGATGGGCTGGGGACCATTCATAGAAATCGAGTCCAGTAGACTCGGTTTTTAAAAGCAAATAACTCGAGTCTACTAGACTCGAGTTATGTCCATGTGCCTGAAAAGCAGTGGGGACCCAAAGTCGAGTCCAGTAGACTTGATTTCCTTTAAAATGATCCACGTGCGCACGTGACTTAAGTCTCAAAAGTGTGGTGTGACAGACTTGGAAATCGAGTGCAAAGGACTCGATTTTTCTGTCCCAAAACCGAGTTCAATGAACTCGATTTTTATGTCTACGTGGACTCCTTGTCTAGGTCAGACGGTGCTACCATCGAAAAATCGAGGACACTGTACTCGATTTATAATGTCAAAATTGAGTCCAATGGACTCGATTTGTTAGAAACGAAATTAGTTTGAAACATTGATTAACTAATAATATTGTTTGGATTTTTTAGTTGTTTATGAAAAAATGCCTTTTTTTTTTTTTTTTTGCTACAACCACAAAAAAAAAAAAAAAAATTGTATAGAATAGATATGATAAAATTGGGAAACTGTGTTTGGTGACACACATAGATAGCACTAAGCAGCACTATAACCCAGCCCTTGGTCTGCAACTACTACATTACCCAACACCAAAAACTCTATCCTCTCAGTTCTCACACTCTCTTTGCCATGTCGAGTGGAACACAGCGCATGTTGAAGAACTTGAAGAAGTTCGCAGATGTTAAATACAAGCTCTTCACAGCTCGCTATGGCCAACAAGTCTCTGACATCTTCGACTTCCCCATACACTTCGTTCTCTCTCCATTCACTCTCGCTTTCGACATTGTTGGCTCTGCTCCTCGTGGCTTCGGCGTCCCCGAGCTCATCTCCAAGCTCTCTTATTTTTCTATCTTCGTGAGTTTCTTCTCATAATCATTTTTTTTTTTTTGGTGATGATAAGTACAAAAATTTGAGAACTTGGCGGTTGCTTTTGGTGGTGTTTGCCATTTTGTTAAATGGGTTGCTTCAATATTTGTTGTTGGTTTTTTTGAATTTTAAATGGCTCAATCAAATTTGAAATCTCAAATCTGTGTTGGTTTGGAAATCATGGGAATTTTTTCGATGTTGCTTTTCAGTCTTTGTGAGTTCTTGAAATTCACGAAGTTCAATTTAATGTGAATTTATGTTGGAATGCAAATTCTTAGAATTTAGTGTCTGTTGTGGGTGCTATTTGTCATTTGCTTTAATTATAATTGTCATTTGGATAAGTGGGTAACTCAATGTTTGTTCACTTTTTGTTGGGTTTTGTGGGTTGGACTTCATATTGTTTGATTTTATGGGTCATTGAATTATGCTTGTGTTTTGGTCAGTGGGACTTGCATGATATTCTTGTGCTTAAATCATTTAGATTTATATTTATATGCTTTGTGGGTCGATTGCAGGCTGTTGCTACTCTAGGGACTTATGACATTGCATTGGAGCTTGGAAAGAAAGTGATATGCCAGAGGTACTTGTCAATATTCCTTTGAATTTGGACTAAAGCCTTTGTCCCTCAATAGCAGTTCTCTAGTCAAAATCTATAAATTTTCTGCCTTTTTATAGTTTTTGGGTGTGTATGTAAATTATATATTATTCACTTCTTTTACATGCATTATTGTAGAGCTAAAATGGGTTGTTGTATCTCCACCGTGGTCATAAAAGTTGATTGTAATAGTGCTCATGGTTGTTTGTGGGGGTACGCCGGGGGGGGGGGGGTGTTAGTTGGGGTTGATAGCCTAAAGAGTTTGCCATTTTTCATTTATTTGTCAATGCAGATATTAAGTTGCTTTTTCATTGGTGTAAATTTTTGTAGGCTTTGATACAAGGATAATGAATGCACCAGATTGGTTTGCCTTTCGAAATGTATATTTTGGTGCTACAAACAACATATATCTGGGTAGCTTTGTATGGTGAATTAATGATTGGTGCTTTCTTACCTGGAAATGGTCTTGATGTGCAGAAATTGTCGTACTTGCAATGGGTGGCAGGCATTGCGGTGTACTAAGTGCAGAGGATCAGGGAGGGTGCATTACCAAGTTAAAAATTACACCTTGAAAGGGTAACCTCTCGCTAATCAGTTTTGATTTCTTAGATTGCAAACCTTGTAACTTTATAAGAGATAATGTTTCTGTCCCTCCATGACAAAATTCAACCTGCTACAGAGCTGGAATAGCTACCAATATATAGCATATAGCTGTTTGCCTTTCAAATGTCATCGTTATTTTCATTGGCTGTTTCCATGGAATCAAGCTTTAATCAGCATCCAAAAATTGCATTTCTTGTGTAATATCTCTCTCCCATGAATCCTTCTCCAGTGGAGAGAAGGCAACAGCTGAATGTGTTGCAGATGCCATTGTGGACAATCGGGCAGAGTTGGTGCACCTTCCATCCACCATGGATCTTCATGTCCCCTTGCCAACTAAAGACTGCCCAACTTGTGATGGAACGGTAAGAAATATGTTCTCTAGCACATATGGCTTTATAAGTGATAGTCAAGGCATGTGCTTCTGCATGTAAAGTTTGCTATTTCTTGACATCCATTCAGGCATAAAATTTGCTATAATCTTTTAACATCTCAATGTTAGGTTCTGATCTTTGTGTAAAATATACGTTGGTATTGCAGGGTGTAATGGGCTGTCCTGAATGCAAACACAAATTACAAGTCAGAATCTCTGCAGATGACGTGAGTTCTCGTCTGATACTGATTAGATTTTACTTTGAGCATTGTCAAAAGTTATTTAAGACTAGTGCACATATGAAATTGCTGCATGTTTTCTAACACTACAACTGAGCAAATTCACAACTTTTGTTGTCTTCTTACATAAATAGTTTCTTTATGCCCAACAAAGATGACTAACTGTTGGGAGTACATTCGGGAGCTTTAGTATCTCATGCACTTCTCCGTTAAAAGGATTTCTGATACAGCAGTGAAGACTGCTTCATGCCATGATCCACTCAAAAGCATTCTAGTAATACTTTTTCATTCTTAGAGCCTCCTTCTGATTCTGTAGGTCCTCCAGTCATTGTGAAAGTATAAAAAGAAAACCCACTGCCCTACTTGTAGAGCCTCCATCTGGTTCTAGATGTTCTCCATTCACTTTGAGGATTCCTAATCAAGATTGTCTTGTCTGGCTGCCAAGATTATACTAGTCAGAAGGAAGGAGAAAAAGTAGTATTAATTGTATAATCAGAAAGTAGAATGCAAGGGGAACTCCACCCTACAAGAATTTGATAGGAGAGGAAATGCCCATGAACATGAACATTGATGATAGACCATAATTGTCAAACACGGCTAAGACATCTCTTTCCACAACTCCCCAACAATGGTGATAGAAAGCCAAAGAGAAACCATCAGGACCTGGTGCTTTATCTCCTTCCATCTCTTTGACAACTCGAAGAACCTCCTCCTGTTCAAACCTCCGTTCAAGCCAATCCCTCTCTAGCCCCTCTATCTGATTGAACTACAAACCTTCCACAAAAGGCCTCCACTCCTCAGTCTCCTTGTACAATTCTCTATAAAACTGTACAGCTTGGTTTGCCATCTCGGATTCGTCCTCATAGGTAACCCCATTCACCTCCAACATACTAATATGGTTATACCTTCTCTGAGAATTGGCCATCTTGTGGAAAACTTTGGTATTGTTATCTCCTTCCATGATGCAAAGCATCCTCGATTTTTGTCTCCACGAGACTTCTTCCAATGAGAGAAGATTCTGTATTTGAGATCTCAGCACAACCCTCTCACCTAACTCCACTTCAGAAAGACCGTGCTCTCCTTCCTTAACATCCAGTAATTTCAAAGCCTCCAGCAAAACTTCTTTCTGACGCTCTACATTTCCAAACTCACTCCAGTTCCACTGAATAATATCTTCGTTCAATGCCTTTAGCTTCTTGGCAAGTACAAAACTGGGAGTACCTGAGAAAGAATATCGATTCCACCAAGAATGAACCCTATCTTTGAACCCATCTGCCTTTAGCCTTATGTTCTCGAACCTAAAAGGACTTTTCCCCCTTAAAATCCCTCTTGCCTCCACTAATATGGGGAAGTGATCTGAAATAGGACGAGGTAAAACCCGTTGGGTCACATCTGGATAGTGATCCTCCCAATCATGAGAATGGAGATCGGATGCGATGAAAGTTGACAAGGAATGGGGACTTTGATATTCGTTTGTTTTACAATAAGTTGAGTAGCCCTTTGCCCATTATGTTTCTTTGGAAAGGTGTTTGGAAGGTTAAGGCTCCTTGGTGTGTTTCCTTCTTTATGTGGACTGTTGTATGAGATAGGATTCTTACAGGTGATAATTTGAGGGGTAGAGGGTTGGATTTTGTCGACTGGTGTATCATGTGCCGCAGTAATGGGGAGACGGCAGATCATTTGTTACTACATTGTGGAAAGGCTTATCGACATTGGAGTTTGGTGTTTAGATCTTTTGGGTTTTCTTGAGTCTTGCTTGGTTCGGTTGCGAATACTCTTTTTGGTTGGTGGGATTGGCCTGGAAAGCATTTGTCTAGCATTTGGAATTTAGCTCCATTATGCTTGATGTGATGTCTTTGGAGGAAGCGAAATAGGAGGACATTCGAGGACATGGAAAGTTTGGATGACCAGCTATTGGCCTCTTTTAGTGGTACTCTGTTTGACTGGTTTAGGGCTTGGGGACTCACTTCTAGTGATTCTCTCCCTATGTTCCTTAGCTCTCTCCTGTGTACTTAGTTTCTTTTTCTTTTTTTATCTCTTTACTCTTTCTTTTCCTTTTGTATTTTTCTTTCTGCTTTATGTTTTTCTACATAAGGTAGTGTTCTTGAATATATATATTTTTATTACCTATTAAAAAAAAAAAAAAAAAACTGGTTCTGATAAGGAGTTGGTATTAGCAAAGATGTGTTGAAATTGCATAGGAGAATTCTTTTGGGTTGTAAATCTCTTACTTTGGCATGTTGTCTCAAAACTACCAGAAAGATCAATGCCCCTAATTGGCCTAGACCAAGCAGTTTGTACATACCATCCATTTTTTTGGATCAACTGATTACTTTTATCATCTATTAATTTTCTGATGACCATTTGAAATTGCTTCTATATGATTATACTAGGGTAATTTTAAGCAAAATACTGGTGTCTGGAAGAACTATAAGAGAGTGTTGTTACGCTAAGACCTATATTTAAACTCTCCTGTCTTTTTATCATTTTTGGATAACTCACTTAATCCATTTACAAATCATAATATATTCCATGGAAAATTTACGCTGATACTATATGCTTTTAGTTGATGACATTGCCATAAGTGTGAGGGTATAATATTCATGCTCTGCACTGTATTGGAATACAGTGATTGTAAACTGAAGTAAAACTGGGTTCTAGGAGCATGTCATGGAATTTTGTAATTGTGTAGATCATTGGAAAATGCCATGAAATATCAAGAATCAAGAAGGTTGGCCATGGTGGTGGACCTTATTTTTTGATCACCCAGACACATTAAACGAGAATAGTATATAAGAGATTACGTTGTTGAGAAAAAAGATTGATTTGGCAATTTTTTGGGTACAAAGGATTTGGCCAAATGTTGGGGCAGCATTGTTAGAGGATAAATTATTACTTATAATCTAGGGAGTTTGTCTTGTGCATTCTTCTAGTATGCTAAGGTGGTTCCCTGTGCCTTCTAATACATATCGCTTATGATTTTTTTTTCATGGCATATTCCATGATTTTGTTAAAAAGCTTCTATCCTTGGTGAAGATGCTGGTAACTCTCTCAATGCTTGACTGGTTTTGCACCAACTTGGAGAAGGTGCTTTGACTTACATGTTGAGTTTGGTTCTGACTTGTGGGAGTGATTCTGCACTAGTCCAATGGTAATTTCCTGAACAGCATCACCTTCCGAGTTTTGAGGCTGTTCATATAAGCTAGAACTTTAGACACTATATGAGCTTTTCATTGTGCTGAGATTTGTACTTTTAAGATGTTTAATAAACCTGGTTTTCATATATTAATGAGTCACACTAGTGTTGTTATATCTATTTGCTCTTATTTCATCTGTCCAATTTTAAAATGCTTCAATTATTTTTTTCCTTGTGTCTTTCTTGCAGATCATGGAGCCTCCATGGAAGGCCTATAATGTCTTGAAAAGGATGGACTATCCCTATGAGGTTAGTATTTTACTCTTAATATAAATTCATGATCATGTTATTTATATTAGTGAAAGTGTATTCAGAATTCTTCAGTTTTCATCTAAAATTTAGAGTTCCATGTACCATTTGTCTAAAGGTAAAAGTGCGTGATGTAAAATCCTAGGATGATCATCAATAATCTGCAGTCCTCATGGAAAAGGATGGGCTCAATCGTTTTAAAGCAGCATATTACCTCACCAGCCTCACTTCCCATGGAATGGAAAGTGAGGGGTGTGTTTTCCTTATAGAGAAATTAATGAAGATTTTATTAATAATTCTTTTGTAATTATTTTAGGTTATGTTGTGTCATCAGCGTGAGCATGACATGATATTTTTTATCAATAAAATCTCTTTACTTATTAAAAAAAAAAATGAAGATTTTACTTAAATAAATAAATAAATAATGATGCTCTCTGGCATGTTCCTTCTTTATACTTGACTTGCATTTTGTCTTGTCATGCCTCTACAAATAATATTTCTGTTTCTAGTTATGACATAATGATCGTTACTTGACTGGTTCTTTGTGTGTAGAAACCAACCTTTTTCTTCTCTTTTGGATTTACTTGACTTTTGTAATGTTCGTTTTTGATTTGCTCCCCCCTGTATACTCCCTGTGTACTTGGGTGTAATGTCCCTCTCTTTCTTCTATCAATGAATCTTTTTTACTCATCAAAAAAAAATAATGATCGTTGTAAGTTGTAACTCTGCCATGCTGCTTAAGAATTCATTATATATACTTTAATGCAGTTCTGTCTTTGATTTTAACATCAAAATCAAGGGGAAAAATGGATATGTGTATGATGACAGCACAGTTTCCTGTATGCGAGGAAAAGTGAAGGTCAGAGTTACCTGAATGTTCCTGACTTGATTTTTCTGAGTCATGGTAATATATGAGTGGTTTATGTTAAATTCCTGAAGGGCTTATATACATATGCTCTTATCACATAATAAGGCATATGCGTTCCCAAAGGCATCATGGAATATGATGTGCTTGTGTTCTGAATACATATGCTTGATAATGGATCCACCATGGATGGCCTGTAATCTGTCTGATGAAGAAGTTGATTAACAGAGGATGATAGAATTGGTGCCAGTGCACCTGATATCAATATAGACATCTTGTTCATATCTAATTCATGGTTTTGTATACTGTTTCAGCATATAGTTCACAGCATGAGGGATCCCAGCATTGCTGCATTTTGGTTGATCACCTTGCCTCAGATTGTGGGTGGATTCGACTATGATGATGATGTCAAGCAGAAAATTTGGTGGCAATACAAGGTTTTGCATGCGTCTTGCTTTCTTTTTCCCACAATTACTGAGGCATAAATTTTCAGTTAGGCACCTAGTGTCGTTTCACATACATATTGCTGCTTGCCCATTGAACTGTGCTTTTTCTTATTTTGATAATTGATTGGTTAAAAAGAGGGCAAAGCGAAATCTAGTCCTACTGGATAAATCATATATGTTCTACAAATCTTCACTTCTCAAATTTGATCTGAAAATGGTTGACCTGAGTTTTGTTAACATACAAAATTTTATCCCAAGAATTGACTAGATGAAGTTGTTACTAAATTATGTTCTACAGCGCATGGTTTTGGATGGTAGCTATGCAGAAATGTTACAGTGTGGTTCCCTTTCCTTTTTGACTTATCCCAAAAAAAAAAAAACCCGTTTTCCTTTTGGTTACAAAAGCTATCACAAAGTTATCAAAATTTTTTTTGATAAATAAATTAAGAAATAGTATTAAGTACACTGGAAATGTACAATGGGAGTAATACAATCAAGTCCCTGATAGCAGTAGTCTAACAAATCATCACAAAGTTATCATTTATTGAAGGTTAATACATAGATGCCACAACAACAGGGGTTCAAGTGATAGCCCAATGGTAATGACATCTATTGTTGTGCCCATATCTATGATTCTACCCCCCTCCCCCAACTATCTACCTATATTTATATAAAAGATGCGACATCAACAACAATAATAATAGATTAGATTGTAGTACCGAAATTTTGGGATTGACTATGAATCCTCAATAGACTAATCGGGGTTGGCTTGGCTACATGTATTCTTCTTCTCAGCCATTTTTTAATAAGTATTCTTCTTTGTCGGGTCCACGACCCTTTGTCCTGATCATCGTCACACTTGTGTCGCCTAGGGCATAATGGGCATGATGACTTGGCGTCATCCTCACCTTCCTCCCGCTTATCATTGGAGTCTGCTCTGGGTTCCAAACTCATTGGTTGCAACAAAACATGAGGGTTGCTCTTGTTGCAGGAATCATACTCTGTATTATCTCTTTATTTAACATGTCATTTTTACTATTTCTATTGTTATTTTATGTCTTCTTCTACCTCTTTTCATTTACTTGAATTGAATCCAATCACTTTTCTTCATTGGCGTATCAATTGCTCTCCTTTGCATATTATCAAACCATCTCAAACAACTCTTCCTCTTCTTTCCATCAATAGGCACCACCCTTATCTTTAAATTATTTTTTTAATTTTTTTTTTATATCCTATCTTTCTTTGTATTTCCATTTATACATCTTGACCTTTTCATTTCAGCTACACATTAAATCATTTTATGAACATGTTGCTTCTTGATAGCCCAACATTCAATACCATATGGTATAGCTAGTCTTATAAAAGTCTTATAAAACTTTCTCTTTGGGCTTATAGATAATCTATGATCACATAGTACTCCTGATACATTTCTCCACTTCTCCACTTTATATTCTCTGCTTTATCTTTTTTTTTTTGGGATAAATAATAAGACTTTTATTGAATGAATGAACATTGTGTTCACGATGATGAACACTCTGGACATGAAATAAATACAAAAAGCTCAAGAGCTAAAGCTAACAGATTGTAGGAAAGAAAAAATTGAAATACATTGCGTAAAACCTCAAATACTAGCCCATTGAAATAAACTATCAAAAAGAAGAGGTTTCAAAAGATCAAAGGGTCTCTCATTATCTTCAAAGATGTGGTTATTACGTTCTTGCCAAACTAACCACATTAGACAAGCTGGAATCATATTCCAGATAGTTGATAGGTGCTATTCTCCCATGCAAAAAGAAGAGATATAACCATCTTCGGCATTACCCATTGGACCCCAAACACCTGAAAAACTTCACTCCATAAAGCATGAGCATGCTTACAGTGAAGTAAAGTAAAAGATGGTCCACAAATTCCCCATCACACTGACACAGGCAACACTAATTAACTAGGGACTGACCTCTCTTAACAAGATTGTCAATGGTAAGTATCCCATCCCTGGTTGCTGTCCATAAAAAGAAAGACACCCTTTTAGGCTCCTTTACACACCAAATGCTCTTCCAAGGAAAAACATTAGTAAGAGTACCAGACAGCCAATTATAATAGAAGTGCACATCAAACACACCAGTCAGAGTCAACTTCTAAGATAGCTTATCATCCCCTTCACCTCTCAGCATATAGGAGTAAAAATAAAGAAGCTAAAAAAAAGAACTAACACCATCTAGCTCCCAATCATGAAATGCTCTATGGAATTGTAAATTCCAACTCCTCTCTCCCTTCTGATGCAGAAACAAGCAAGTCAGAAATCCAAGCTTCTTTAGACTGAGAACAAGCATACAGTCCTGGAAAAAGATCCTTTAGAGGTGTACGTCCACTCCAAGGGTCGCACCAGAACCGAATACGATGGCCCTCCCCCACATCATGCACTATCTGTCATTCTGTCCAAAGAAGCTCTTTGCTCCTGTGCTAATACTCTTCCACATCCCACACCCATGAGTCCCTCTTATACCTCTAGTACACCAATCCCCTCTACTCTGCTTTATCTTATGATTTACATTCTTTTCGATCTCTCCATCCTTATGAAATATTACCCTAAGATATTGAAAACACTAATGCTTTGGTATCTCTTACCATCAAGTTTTATACTCCATTGTTGTTTCTCCTTGTACTGAACTTTCACTCCATGTGCTCTTTTTAAAACCTACTTAACCTAAAGCCTTTAGATTCTTAAGTATCCTTCTACATAAAAATATATTTGTTTGGTAAAGTTGATTTATAAACAAATCCATTATAATACTTATAAAAAAAAAAATCCATTATTGCTGCATTGTCTTGTCAGGATTATTCCGAATTGGTTTGGTACCCTCTTTCATGTCCTAAGATTAAAGCTAAATAATGAAGAAGCCTCCTGCAATGATATATAGGTTTGAGATGCAATCATTAAAGTCAGGAACCTAAATCTTACGGAAGACATATCTATGGATAATTATGTTCATTTTTAACATTCAGGATATATGTAAGTTTTTTTCTTACAAAGATTTTTATGCTCTTTTCTGTCTCTCACACCTGTTTTTCTCTAAGACTTGAATAGTGTAGAATATCTCCAGTATATTATCTGATATTTTGTTACTTTAAATGGTGTTTTACCAAACTCCTCAGTTCTTCAATTATTAAAGGTGCTTTATCTGTATTTTCATAGAAACTGGTAATGACAATATAAATTAATACAGGTGTGCTACCTGACATTGGTAGATTTTGTACTATTTCTTCTAGAGTAAAATATTATGACCTTTTGATTTCATTGTTTTAGGTCACATTTTATGTTGGCATCTTTATCACGTTGATTAATTTGTTAAGCACAATTTTCCTGGTGCATTCCTGTAATTCTTTAGTTATTTTTGCTGGGTTCAGGACTCCATGCAATATGATCAACTTCGAGATGTGGTGGCAAAGCAAAGACCAGGCTGGGAGCACTTGCAGGAGGTAAGATAATTTTATTCTCAGATGATGGTTCTATTAAAGAAATTTATTAAAACAGTAAGAAAACCAATGTGATTTTTGTATGCAATTAAGATTTCTCTAGTTATGATGGGACGCATTAGTACCTTGGTTGGTGGGGCCATCTAGTGCAGAGGTTTAACTCATCATGGTGGAAAGTGACTTGTTCCCGGGACTCCACCTTTTTTATTCAGCAAATAAAAAAAGGATTTCTCTAGTTCAGTGTAGTCAAAGGCGAGCCGGGCGCTCGCCTAGGCGCCCGGGCAAGGCGAGGCGCCACTAAGGCGCCTCAAAGGCTCTAAGGCAAGGCGCCTTTAGTGAGGCGCTCGCCTTTAGAGCCTAGGCGAGCAAGGCGACCGTCTTAAGCCATGAAAAAGGCGCTAAGGCGAGAGCCTCAAGTTTTTTTTTTTTTTTTAATTTAAATTTTTTTTATAGAAGTTTGTTGTGAAACCTATTTTTAGACTATTAACTTCAAAATGCATGTTATAAAACCTATTGTTGGTTAAATTAATTTACAAATTTGTTTTGAAAGACTTATTGTTATATAGAAGCTTATTGTAAAATGTATTGTTAGAACTAACTAATAGAGCTTAAACCATGCTAATCCTATTTTGAAATAATTTGATAGACGTAATTTCTTCATGCTACACATATAAAAACACTTCATTATAATATTATAATACACTAGGTACATATGATTGAAGTTCTATATGTAAAATAAATATATTAAGAATTTGGCGCCTCGCTTTACTCGGGCTAGCGCCTTTTTGTCGCCTCACGCCTTGGGCGATACAAGGCCATGGCGCCTTAAGGTCGCCTTTCGCCTTTGACTACCTTGCTCTAGTTACCTTATTGGGGAGAAACAACTGTGACATTTGTGGTTAGAATATGCTCAAGTTTTATTTTGAAAATAGAGATGGTTGATCACAGACTCACAGTCACAGTTGTAAGACATTCATGGTACAATTGTCAAATGTCAATGTCGGACTTGAATGAGAAGAAATTCGATAGTTTGTAAGTGGAAATCAGATCAAAAGATACAGAATCTTAGTGCTCTTTCTTTCTCTCTCCACATAAACGTAGATATCTTCTCATTTCCTTTCTGATTTATGCCTTCTTTCCAAGTTTCATACAATGCTGGAAAATGTGTTTTTAGCCCAAATAAATGATTTTAGCCCTTATAAAAAGAAAACTGATTCTTGAACTCTTTTCATGCTCATGTCACGTCAAGGCACTGCAGAAAGAAAACTGCAAAATCTGATATTACTTATTGTAATCGATTAGTTAACATGTTGGTTAACTATATTCTGAAACACGGAAAAAAAATCATTGGCTTATCAAATTATCTATTGAGCTATGAAAAAGATTCAACAAAAGACAGAAACAAATCCACTATCTGTTTTACGCCCCGTTATTACGTCTTCCACGTAAGTCTTAAGGCCAATTTGGTCGATTTTTTTCACTTAAATTTATCCTTATTCCCCAATTTTCCTTTTATACATACTCACCCCAATCTCACTTTTTAATAAATCAAAAGTTCAAAGGATCATACAAACAGGTGTTAAAAATTATTTACAATTTGAATCTCTGCTATTAGTTTATTCTTTTGTATGTGCATATGCGTAATAGTTACAGAGAGCTTTGTGGTTGTGTAAAAAAAAGTCGATCTCTATCGATCAGTTTCAGGCTCTAAAAGAGGCAATATTGAATCTTCATCTTTCCACTATACTCTTTTCCATTTTATTTGAAATGTATATTAATAACTGCTTCTAATACATCTAGATTCATAGTGGCTTCTATAGACACTTGTATTGTTTCCCATGATTCAAATTTTGCAAAATATTTCTTCTTATAATATTGTTTATGATTCACAGGCCTTGATTTCTATAGATCCTGTCCGTGCTAGGGATGATCCTGTTATAGTGAAAAATATTCCCTACCACAAGGCCAAGAAGGCATTGGAGGCAGAAGTGATGAAGCTTGATCCTCCACCACGGCCACCAAGCTGGGGTGTGCGTATTCTTTGCCTTCATACTATAGCTCCTATTTTTACTTTTCAATGTTTGAATACTTTTCAATCATATTCTGAATTTTTTATTTTAGCCATTTATTAAAAAAAAAAATTCTGAAAAATGAAAAATATTTTGGCATGTTGGTTAGGAGGATGACTTGACTAAAATCAATTCACTGGGTAACTGTTGGGGCTGATAGCACTTGGCTGAATAACTGGGGCTTTTTAGATGGCCAGAACATGATCATACTTATCAGATTTTTCAAAAAGCATAAAAAAAGAAAGAAATTTAACCAGCAGCAGGAACAGCCAACTGTGGTTTTGATTTTTGTAAAGGGGTTTCCATACAAAGCCACATTTGCTGTTGTATAAATGTTTGTTAGTGTCTCATAACAGCTATTCTTGCATAGACTACGACTATTATGTGTATATTTTCATCTTATATTTTATCTCTTCTTTATGTCTTGCAAAATGTTCAGTAGTCTAAGTATGATAGTGTGTAGCTCTTCAAAATCTTCAGTTGTCTAAATGGTAGTGATTTTGTCTTTTAGGGTTTTATTTATTCCTTTTAAGGGCGGGGAGGAATTTCCAGTTTTTCACTTTGCAAGGACCTATTGCAGTTTTACATAATATGAAGACCAATTTTGCGGTTGTATTTGAAGTACTTTTTTTTTTTTTTTTAAATTTTTTATATGGCAGCCAGCTTTGTCTAACCATAGATAATAGAACTGAGTATCTAGTAAATGAGGTCTGACTGATATTTGGGTACAAGTATTTCACTTTGTTATGTTTTTTCAGCAGATTAAATTAGAAATTCATATTTAATGTTTCATAAAATTTATCTACTGCTTTTGCATATAATGCATTGAAGTGTAAATTGATATGCTAATGCTTTTACAGATTGGATCTTAGTTAAATATATCCCTTTTTCTCTCGGTCTCTCTCTCTCTCTCTCTCTCTCTTTCTTGCTTGTTTCAATGTTACATGTTCTTTGGATGTGACCATGAGATGGTGACCACAATTTTTGTGCTCTCTTTCTGCATGTGATGCATTTAATTGTGGTTTGACTTGCTAACTCTGGTTTGGCTTTTACAAATCGGTCCTGAATTTTATAATATCTACTCTCTCTTGCTGTTGATTGAATATTTTTTTCTTCTCTTTAGATATAGATCGCATACAAATAGAAGGGCAAATGAGTTAGAATATTTTCTGCGTGCATTAGAGATGAGGAATATACTTTGAATGTTTTGAACTAACTGCAGAGCATTGGCAGGAGCTAGAACTTCCACTTAATGCATCTTCTTGGAGTGAGGAAGATCTCAAAGATCCAGAGAAATTGTATGAGATGACTGTTCTTCTTAATGCACAAAGAGAAATTGCTGATAAAATCAAGGATGTTCAATGGGAAACTAAATGGCGTCAGGAAAAGGTTAGTTCTGACTTTTATGTGGGCTATGAAGGTAATTTTAATGTTTGAAAAATATTTGATATGTTGACAACATTGTGGTTTCTGGAAATCAAGTTTGAAACTTAGGTCTTAAAAGATGGTAAACTACTTGGGAAAGTGGTTCTTTTGCAACCTGTAAATTACCAAAACTCACAAAGAAAATAATGAGAGCTACAGCTCTATATATTGGACCTTTTCATTTTCCTATTAAAGTGGCAAGGAACTGTGTGTGAGACATGCTCAAGCATGTGCATAGGAGCCACTAAGCACCCCACCCTAGTAGTGCCCATTTGTCCACATCTATCACTAATATACCTTGAATGTACGGTACAGTAATCCCATGCTACCACCAGTGACTGCTTTGACATACTTTGTCGACTAAGCATATAATGGAGTCAACTTTATTTCCTTATATTCATTCCCAAGTTAACGGAATAATTGTGATATGGAGGGAAAATATTAATGTATTTTCATTATTTTTTGTATTTCTAGTGTCACGTTGAACAATATGGATGTCACATTAGTGCCTTCCTAAGTATTTTACTGATAGCCAATGGCCTCCTGTCCTAGTGTTATGAGGTTGGTACTGAGACCTCTGAAGGAAAGTTTCTAGAATCTGGAAATCCTTGAGTTTTAATGACAGTAGTCAAGTTGTTCACTGCATGAGTTTTGTAGGGAAAAGAAAAGAAACCAAGAAGTTGACAAAAATGCATACGTGTGCATATCTTAATGGCAGGGAACAAAATCCTCTCAATTTCACTTGGAATGGAGAGAGACCATTTTGCGGTTTAAGATTTTATTTCTTGGATCTGAGAATGTATAAAGTGCCACATCATTTAAAATTTCAAATGACGTGCCATGGAATAGACATTTAGATCTGTAATACCCAATCTAAACCATGAAATGAATCAATTTCAAATGGAGAGGTTCCTTGTCTACATGGTGACACATTAACCTGCTTTTCCCAAGTACTTTCTTGCAATCCATTGAGAATTAATTTTACCAAAAAGTGAGTATTTTTTATATATTAGATAAATAATTCATAAGGATGGTGAGATTGAAGAGGATGTAGAACATCAAAGAAGAGCAGGGTGGTTGAAGTAGAGAAGCACATTGGGATTACAATGAGATCGTAGAATACTTATTAAGTTAAAGAGACAGTTTTACAAGGCTATAAAAAGACTAACCATGATATATAGCACTAAATGTTGGGCTATTAAGGAACATGTTCCTAATATGTGCATAATTGAAATGAGAATGGTAAGATGGATAAGTGGAAATAGAAGGAAAGATAGGATATGAAATAGGGGTGGCCTCCTTTGATGAAAAGATGAGAGAGAGTTGCTTCAGATGGTTTGGTCATTTGTGAAGGGCGAAGGAGAGCCATAAATGCACCAATGAGAAAAGAATGGTTTTTTTTTTTTTTTTTTTTTTTTTTTTTTAAATTTTATTTTTTAAGAATTGAGAAAGAGTGATTTGATTTAAGTTGAGGGAACAAAAATATGTAGACGTATATGTAAAATAATACTAGTAGTAGTAAAGAATGACATCTTAAGTAAGGAGGTGACAAAGAGTATAATTTTGGATAGGATAGAATGGCAAAGAAGAATATAGTGAATGACCTCAATTAGTCTATAGAGGATCCATATTCAACCCCATAGTTTTGGGACAACAACTTTGTTACTGTTGTAACATCTTATGTCAAAGTTGTAATAGTCATAAACCATCCATTTCTGTACATTGATCCTATATATTTTAATTTATTTGAATTTTCAGTTAAATGAGATGTTGGAGGAGAAGGTGCAACCATATATTCAGAACATTGACAATGGCATCCTGTCTAAACCTATAGTCTTACAATCACAAAATCAGGAGCATAAGGTTTGTTTTTAGCCTTTCCTTTTCACTTATCATTTACTTATTTTTGGGTTATCTAGAACTTATTTGGAATTTGAAAATTAAAAGACCACCACCCCCCAACCTCCCAACAAACAGGAAAAAAAAAAAAAAAAAAACTAACCTGAAATCCTTAATTGGAACAAGAAGTTTATTTATGCCTTCCAAATTGGCCACTTACAATTCCTTCTATCATTTCTTGGATGCTCCATTTGGTGCTTCAAAAATATATGTAGGTAATGGCTATATTTTGTATATGCTAAAGCATGATACAGCTTGTGCATTGGAGCATCTCTGTACAATTACCTTTTAAGACAAAGCTGACTTTCAAAACTGGCTCATCACCTTTCATTTTGTTTGATCTTCCTGCCTTCATCGTACCACATTTTTGTGATCAAGTAGTGTATATGGTGTTTCAAAATTCCTTCCCGATCTTTTTTTTTTTTTTAATAAGTAATAAGAATTGTATTAATCATGAAGAAAAAGCAAAAACAGCAAACACAAGGTGTTTATGATGGTGAACGCAAGAAACAGCAACAAAAAACAACAAAGATATGAAAAGCAGCTTAAGGGGCAATTCTAAGGGAAGTAAGAAACTTCAAATTAGAAGAAAAATTTGAACAACCCTAGCACCTAGCCTAATAAAAAAGAGTACCCTGGCATAGAGCTTGTAATTGAACAAGCGATTTCTCTTTAGCCTCAAAAGAGCGCCGATTTCTTTCCATCCAAAAAACCCATATCAAACAGCCAGGAACCATATTCCATATGTCCAAAGAAAATTTCCTCAGCCAATTATTCCAACAAAACACCAAACTCCTCACTGAACCTGGCATGACCCATTGGATCCCGAAAACTTGTAACATTTGCACCCACAAAGAGTGAGCTATAAGACAATGTAGGAGAAGATGGTCCACAAATTCTTCATTACAGCAGCACATACAACACCTATTCACCATAGGGAGACCCTGGAGCATCAAATTATCCAAGGTAAGTATCTAACCATAAGCTGCAGTACACATGAAGAAAGCCACCCTTTAGGAACCTTAACTTTCCAAATCCCCTTCCAAGGGAAGCTAGAAAGAGAAGTACCCCTGATCTTATTGTAAAAGGACCGAATATCGAACTTACCATTCCCATTAAGACACCAATGGGGACTATCACATCCAATGCCTCTCAGAATCCGAGACTGAATGAATTCCAGGAAAGAGAAGGCAGCTTCTAATTCTCTCTCATGAAAATCCCTATAAAATCTCAAGTTCCAAAATCTATCATTCCCACCCTCCTGATGACACAATACATCAGAAATGCAAGTTTCCTTGTCATTTGAACACGTATATAATTGAGGATAGAGCATTTTAAGTGAGGTATCCGCAATCCACCTATCATGCCAAAAAAGAATGCGAGAGCCATCACCCACCACTAGAGACAAATGTTTGGAGAACCTCTCCCAACTGTCATTAATACCATGCCAAAGACCACACCCGTGAGCCCTTCTGCAAATTTTAGTATTCCACCCCCCTTGACCCTCTCCATATTTGGTGGCAATAACCCTCTGCCCAAGATGAGTTCCTTCTTGGCCAAACCTCCATAACCATTTTCCTAACAGGGCTTGATTGAAGTGAACTAACTTCCTAATCCCCAAACCACCCATCTCTAATGGTGAACACACCTCCTCCCATGCCACCAAAGATTGTTTGAAACAATCCTCTGGCGACCCCCACAAAAAATTCCTCTGAATACACTCTAGTCTGTTAGCCATAGCTACATGGATGGTAAATAAGGATAGGTAGTATGCAGGAAGGCTAGAAAGGGTGCTCTTCAAAAGAGTAAGTCTACCATCCTTAGACAAATATAGACGCTTCCAACCAGATTACTTCCTTCCTGATCTGATTTCCAAATGATCTGATTTCCATTTAAACATTAAATCCATAGGGCAAGATTTTCTTAATTTGTATGATTGAAATCATTGGTGGGGGTATAGGAAAGATTACGCATTAAGTGCTATTCATGTTATGTAGATGATCTGTCCTTTTGATTAATGTGTTACTGAGTTTGGATTCAAGCTTCTCCTTGTATTTGAACTTCGAAACAGGTAACTCTATTGTGGGATTTTTTTTTTTGATAAGCTGTTGTTGTGGGAATTTTATGGTTGAAAATTGAATATGTTAGAATAATGTTTAATCTTTCTAGCTTAAGCTTTTGGGATGTGCATTAATTTATTATGGAATTAGAGTAGGTGATACCATGTCTACACTCTGCCTTCCATTTTAAAATTAAATATCCCGTGTCTTGGGTCCCACTTATTAAGGGAGAACTTGGGCCTTTATGTGAAGGGGAGTAAATTCTATGCATTGGGTTTGTGGGTTCTGGTGGTAGATCAGTGGGACAAGGGTTGTGTTTTGTGCGGTGGTTGGGTGCTGTGAGTTGGGTTTCTAAGGGTTGTTTATGGTGGCATTGGGATTGGTGGGTTTGTGGGTTTTTTTGGGTTGCAGTGGTTGTCGGTGGTGGTAGGAGGAGGAGTGGCATTTTTGGCCACGGCCGTGGTTGTAGGAGGCGGAGTTGGGTTTTACACTTGTTGCCCATGTCTTTTTGGAAGAGGATCTTGGCAGTGCTGGTGTGTTTGTGAGGGAAGGAGGTGGAGCAGTGGTAGCTAAGGGAAGGAGGAGAAGAATTGTGATTTGTAAGTATTGTTACCGATTTGACTGGTCAGACTTATGGGACCCACTATTTTGAGTTAAAGATGAGTATTTTTAGCAGAAAACTAAAGCCAAACACGTTGGGAGTAAGTAAAGAGAAAAAGAGAATAAAATATGTGATATGAGAATGAGTATTGAGTTATGAAAATTAAGATATGAGAAGTGAGATATGAGTGATGTGAGAACCAAACAGGCCTTAAATGATTAAATTTACTATTTTCTATCAGCTTAAATTTTTGGGATAAATGGTAATTTATCAAAATAGATCTAACAACTACCTTTGCCCAACTTGTGAATACAATTATTACTCTGCACTACGATATCCTTTATAATAGCATCTATTTGTCATTAAAGTTCCTTTAAATGGTTAGAATCTTGAATGGGCATTCGTTTTAGGGATAGAGTTTCTGATAGATTGGCTTGTAAAATTTTTTTCCCCTTCATTATTTTTATTTCCAACCATGGAAACAACTATACGTGCTTGCAAAATTGGCCGTATTATATTTCTGCAATTTAGTAATTTTAAGGACTCATGTTGATATGTTGTTGCAGAGGAGCCGGCACCGGAGATGGTTTTTCTTTTGACAAATTTTGAACCACTGTTGTATCTGAGTGCCCACAGCAGTTCATTGATGTTCATTTGTGATGGTGTATTTTTTAGTTTTTCATTGTCTTCCTCATGGTAGATAGTTATGTTTCCCCTTATAAGTCCATCTCTACCCTTTTGAGGCCTCTAGAAATTCTGTTTAATCTAATGAGTCTCTCTACCTCCTTATATACAGAACTGTGTATCTTTTTGCAGTAAATTTTTGCTTCCTTATAACTGCATGTATGAATCAGTGGATTCTTTTCTTAACACCCCCCCTCCCTCCTTTTTTTTTTTTAAAACTCTGCTGTATATGAGTGAAGTGTTGGGAGATGATAAACCAATAACATGAGTGGGAATGAGAGAAGCTTCACCAGTAAGTAGATGAAAATCAAGCAACCCCAAAAAAAAGAAAAAAAATAAAGAAGCAGAATTGCAAATTTTCTGACACTAACAATATTTTGCTTTCCATTTGTTTGTTTGTTTGATTTTTTTTTTTTTTCACTTTAACCTCAACTTGCCTCTCCAGACATAGAATTCCTGTTCTGCCAAGAAGTCCAAAAGGCCATGACCAGAGTTACACTTATAACAGCTTTATTTACTCTCCTTCTCCTTAATTATTAAGCGGAAAAAGAAAAGACAAGTAACTGCTAGACTAGTCAAGGCCATGAATGAGCACTAATGGAGGAATTGAAAACCAAGCACAAGGATTAAATTCCACATCCTGGGCCAGTTCGGTAGTAGCTTTCAAGTATTGTTGTTTAAAATTATGTTAGAATTGTGATTTAAAAGTATTGTGAAAATATGTGTTTAAAGTACTCGTAGTGCAAAAAATGAGTTTGGTACTATGTTTTAAATAATATATTTTAAAATATGAAAAAATATAATTTAATTGTGTTTGGTTTATGTATGTATTTTTTTTTTTTTTTTTTTTAAAAGTGGTAACTTTCTAGCATGTATAATTGTTTTATTAATATTTATTAGAGGGTAGAAGGAACGTGAAAGAGAAGGGAGGAAAAGAAAGAAATAAAAAAGAAAGAAAGAAAAAGATAAGGTGTGAAAGAGAAAGGTGGAAAAGAAAGAAAGGTGGAAAAGAAAAAGAAGAGAGAGAGAGAGAGAGAGAGGGAGAGAGATATATATGTAGTTATGTTAAGTTTTATTAAGTGGGTCTTACATTTTTTTTTTAATGTTTATAAAAGTATTATTGAGTAATATTATTTGAAAATTGAAAACTGGTAAGAAAGAATTCTTTAAATTCAATATTTAAAAACTCTAAAAATGAGAAGCGTAGGTCAAATACTTTCTATCAAACGTGTAGTTTGTTTCTTGGGTTCACAATTTTTAGTATTTAAACTGTTTGAATAGTCTTTGAAAACTGAAAAGGACAGGTCTTATCTTTTCATATAAAAAGCTTGGTTCAAAATAAAGTAAGAGGCTAAATCTAAATTCTCCAAAATATATAACTCTTTATTTATTTATTAAGAAATATTATGTTTACAATATTTTTATAATAAATCATAAGTGGTTAGTTGTTATTGGTTCAAATTTGAATTTAACACTAAAATTACTTTTTTATCTCAATAATAATAATTAATAACAACTTGTTACTTAGAATTTATCGTAAAAATATTATAGACATATAATTTTTTTTATTTATTTATTTTTATTTCGTTTTGGTTGGTAAGAATGGGCCCAATGACTGTAATTTAAATATATAATACGAGAAATTCTAGTTGAAGGGTGTAAATATGAAGTTGACACATTCATCAAGAAAAGAAAAAAGAAAAGAAGAAAAGAAGGAGTTGACACTGGTCAGAGTCTTTATGTGCAGTGTTGAACGGGCTTACAAGTGAAGTGGAAAGAAATACCCTCGTTGGAATTTGAAAACCTTTTGTAGACTAAAATGTCTCTTTGTTTACGGGTCAAGCCTTTGTTATGGAGTCAATTGAGTCTCAATAGACCAATAAGTTTGGGCCTTTAAAGCCCTCAAGCACTTTTGTCGTTTAGTTTTCTTCAATCAAACAAACTAAAGCATATGGCCCCCTCAACCTCAAGGGGTTGAAAAAACAAAAAAACTTTTCTTTTTTTTTTTGGAGAATTAAACAAAAACATGTTTGTTGATCAAGTGAAGAGTGAAGAAAAAAAATATTCCACGTTCACACCTAACCAATTAAGACAACAACAATCCAATCCAATAATTTTAGAATTTGGATAATTTTTTTATAATTAATTTGAGAAATTTTGGTAATAAGCCTTAAACCGAAATATGAATTCCTCATCTCCTTACAAAATCAGGGGTTGATATTATGGTTTTTAATAAGGTTTAAATTCTTAAAATCATTATAATTAAAAAAAATATTTTGCTTACATAATAGTTCCAACAAATTGAAAAAAAAAAAGAAAAAAAAGAAAATCCAATCGCCATGCAACTGAGGTGATGGATGATAGTTGGGAAGTCTGAAGCTAAAAGTGTATCTATTCTATCCTCTTGCCGACATGCATTTAGAGGCAAGGGATCATATTAAAACACGCTCATTTCCTCGACCGTCATGAAAATGAAAGGAAACAAAAATAGTACACAAATCATTAATCGGTCCAAGCTTATCATAAAATCTCATTGGTTGATGGATCGAAGTCGCTGTGCCTTTAAGTTCAACCTCCAGCAAGGTCGAAGTTTCTGTTCATTTTCAGGAACAAGTAATATAGGTGCCACTGCCACGGCCCACGAGAGAAACGAGTGTCGGACTCCATGTTCTACCTTTTGAATGAGTCCAACTCCAACTCTTTCTTAATTCTTATTCGGACGTGCAAGATACGTGGAAAATTAACTTGTCATTCACAAGCTTCCCACTTTCTCCAATAATCTACACAAAATATTATTTCTAAACTATATAATAAAAGTTATATATCTATATTCTATAAAATAATACAAAAGAATTATGAAAAAAAATATTGCGTCCTTTACCGTTTATTATGCGTTTTGGATATTCTGTTTAGTGAATTATTAGTGTAATTTTTATTAAAAGATATAATTTTTTATTTTTATATTAAATATGTGATAAAATGTTACGAATTAATTTATTTTTATTTTAAAAAATTTTTAGACAAGAGAGAGAGATTCTAGAGACAAAATTTTTGACACTAGTTGATGTGATATATTATTGAAGGAAAAAAATAATGTTAATACCGGGCTCTAATGATAACTATTAACAAGCGAAAACTTGCTAACACAGCAAGTGTAAAAAAAAGTTATCAATTTTTATTTGCAAAAAAAATAAAAAAGAAAAGAAGCTATTTTAGCCTTGCAAGCGGGTAATTTTTTTTTTTTTTTTGGAGGAAAAGCTTTGCAAGCGGTCAAAGTGTTTGTCGGTAGAGTAGATTAAAAGACTACTACGAGAGAGGTCTTTTCCTAAGATCAAATTTGACTGATATTGGCGTAAGCTGCCGACTTGTCAGACACATGAACTTTGACTCATAATAAAGGAGTGGATCCGGCTTGTGTCCAGTGCCAAGCTTCACCCATTTAAAATTAAAGAGTAGACTAAAGTCAGGCACGAGACTCTCTTTTAAATCTCTGTCCACACAAAAAGTATACACCTTTTAAAAAAAAAAAAAAAAAACTTTTGGCATAATAATTAATAAACTATTACATTTTAAATTATTTAAAATTTTAATTGACTGACAAATTTAATATAGATGTTATTTTATAGGAATTATAAAATACTCATAGTGGACAAGAGAGGTGGTTTACCGTTTTATTAAAAGATTTTTATTTGTTAAAAATTGTTGAGATATAAAATTTTTTAAAATAGAAAATGATTACTGATTCAATAGTTTTAAATAAGTGAAATTTTTTAGTAGAATAGTGGATAATTGACGTAGTTCACTAGATATTAGATGTGAATTTTGATAAATTCATCATTATATTATATATATATATATTTATATCTTTCTACTTGCGAAATCTTTAAAAGATTAAAAATTAATAGTTATGTCATTATTTAAATGTTTAAATTTTAAGTTTTTTTTTAATACAAGATAGAAATTATACTCTAATTTAATTTAAGTGTATATGTGTGTGGAACTCCCTCATAGTGACTTGATTAGCATGAATTTTGACACGTGCGTGTTAAGAACATAAAGAATATGCAATTTAACAATTAAAATTTTAAAATATATAGCTAAGTTAATTTTTTTTTAGTGAAAATGGTAGCAATTGGCTAGAAAGTAGAAACTAGTTTATCAATTTTGTCCAAATTTTAAATTAGAGATATTAGATGGATGGCTACGTGGTTGTGCTGTTGTTAAAATATATATGTCCAGCTCACACATTTTTAGATAGTTACTTGGTTGTCTAAATGGTAATGCTAGTAGGATATTTAAGAAGATTATCTTCTTTCTCAAAAAGAAGAAGATTATCTTGATGTGAATTAATATTTTGTCTTAATGCTAGAATGTAAATATAAATGCAGAGTCACTCGTGTGTAAGGGGCCATATCAAAGATATTTGTGTTTGTAATTCACTAGCAATTGTGAGATTTTTAATGAGCTTGTTCCTACAGCTTAAAGGATAAATTCTTTTGCTTCAGATGGAAGAAAGATAGAAAACAGCCCAATAAAAAGTAATTAAGCATGAAACATAAGCAGGTACACTTTTGTTGTAATTGGTCATAGTGGATGAGGGTCCTTATTACTTGTTAGTTAAGCATTACATATTCCTCTAAAAAAGGGTTAAGAGCAAAAAGAAGAAGCGATGATTTCAATTTTCAAGTCCAGACACTTCTTCCTCTATAAATAAAAGGAAAAGAAAAGAAAAAAAAGTACAGATACTTCCAATCTATTGAAGAGGCTGTTTCTTAATGTGACAACGCAACAAAATTTGCGGTACCTAAAGCACACCATTTATTGCAGCTTAACTTTTTAGCAGCTTTTGGGGGGCAATGTGAAGTGGAACACCGTTTATTGCAGTTTTTCAATTAAGAGCTGAGAGTGTGTGGGACTGGCCTCAATTTACTTACTTGTTCAGAGAAGTCTATTTTCAGCATAACTAAGTTGATATTAATAGCCCCCTGTCATTTTTTTTTTATCAGCTATATCCTATGTGTGTCTCACTCGAAGAATTTGCAATTTATAAACTTAGGTTTTAATTTTTAAGTACAATTTTTTAAAATTTACAGTATAAGTATATTTTATTAGACCTTTAACCAAACAATCTAAATAAGCAATTTTCCCAAGAATACTAAAATAAAATACAAAGTGTGGGGACAGAAGTGTAAATGCATGCCTTTGGGCCTTGGGCCTGATCTGAAGACACTAACTTGTCTAATAAAGGCTTGGCGATAACAAGGGTACTGAACTTAAAGGCCCACAAGCCCGCTATGGAAGTAAAAGCCAGATAGGATGGTTTGAAGAGAAATGCGTCTTCGGCTGACCGAGGTGAAGGCCATAAGATGCACTATGGTGCTTAGAGGAGAAACCAAACAGCTCAGCAAGTAAAGGTGCGCCCTAGAGGAACGCAACAAGGGAGAACAAGTGGAGAGTGCCTTGCTGAAAGTTGCTGCTACTGCATTTAAGGCTTCACACCTACCTCCCTGGCCGCATTAATGAAGAAGTGACATATGAGATGACGGTGATCAGCCTTATAACCATTGGGGAAAGATTCCAAGAGGATGGCAGATGGGAAAGCCATCTGCATTGAAGGCTCCATGAATGGAATCACCAGGAAGGGGAATATAAATAGAGAGGGAGAAAACATTGAGGGGGGCAGAGATTTTTCGAAGAAGAACAAGAGAACTTAACACAGAAAGTCGTCGGCTCATGTCCGAGAATAGCCTACGTTGCGTTACAATCTCCTTGCAAGCAATTGTGAATCTAGCCCAACATCATTGCCTTCCATCGTCCTAGGAAATTTAGGTTTCAAGCCCATCCTCTACAAATTTTATTGTTTGAGGCCGTTTAGGCCTGCCTCCACCACGCATTTGGGTCTAGACTTGATTTGTGTCCCTACAATTGGCGTTGTCTGTGGGAAACCTTGAGTAAAAGGACGTGGAGCATCATGGAAGGCTCATGTTCACACCATGCAGAATCCATGGGATCCCAGCATGAAGATCACCTCTCGCAGCTAGGGCGGGAAAGAGATCAAGAAGCTAGTATGCGTACAGAGCATACGCGCGGAAGGAGTCATACACGGGCTGGAAACAGAACCTCTCGCGAAAAAGGTGTTAAAGCCATGCAAAAGGAGATTGACCATTTGAAGAAGAAACTATGTCGGGAGAAATGACGGCGTACTCCCTCTCCTTCAGATCCTTCTTCAGCAGATTTTTGCAGTAGCAGCGGTAGCCCCAGGTCAAGAACTCCTCCTAGCGTGTCCTCCTCCTACGAGGACGATTACCCTTGCGACCTTAAGGGTAAGAAGACCTCTTCCAGGGGCTTGGCCAACAATGCTTTAAGCAAGGTGCTCCACCAAATCTCTAAATCGCCCTTCACTCGCAGGATTGAAAAGGGCAGGCTTCCTAGGTGATTCACCCAACCAACCTTCACCATTTATAATGGGTGGACGGATCCGGTGGAACACGTGAGTCATTTCAGTCAGAGAATGGCTGTGCATTCTAGGAATGAGACCTTGCTGTGCAAAGTCTTCCCCTCTAGTTTGGGGCCTGTCGCAATGAGGTGGTTCAATGGCCTGAAGGCAGGATCTGTTGATTCCTTCATGGAGCTCACCAGGGCATTTGGCTCACGTTTCATTACCTATAGCAGGGTGCCTCGGCCTTTAGACTCATTGTTATCCATGGCCATGAGAGAAGGGGAGACTCTCAAGGAGTACTTGACAGGTATTGAGAGATGTTCAACGAGATCGAGGGTGACTTCGACAATGTTGCCATCAGCACCTTCAAGGTCAGCCTCCCAAGCAAGCATGATCTGGGGAAATCTTTGACCAAAAGGCCTGTCAAAAGCGTGCGTCGGCTTATGGATCGCATCGACGAATACAAGCGGGTTGAGGAAGATCAGCTACAAGGAAAGGGGAAGGCGAAGGTTATCCCTCAAGAGAAGAGAGATTTCAAGTCGGACAAATACAATAATAGTAGGCCGAAGAGAGAGTTCGTGGGGTAGTCTGGTCCGACCTATTCTTAGACGGTCAGTACCGTGTTTCGTGAACCCGTGCAACATGTGTTTGAAAAAATCTATCATGAACCAAATTTCAGATGGCCCAATAAGATGTTAAGGGATCCCACGAAGCGTAATCAGAACTTGCATTGTCAATATCATTAGGAGAGAGGTCACATAAAGGAGAACTGCAAAAATTTGAGGAACTATCTAGAGCAGCTGGTGAAGGAGGGAAAGTTGTAGCAATTCTTATATCGGCCTGACGGGCAGGGAGAGCATCCTGGTCCGGCCAATCAGGGTAACAACGCTTTAAGACCCCCTTTGGGGACGATTAACGTCATCCTCGCTACTCTTGGGAGGACTGGCTCTTGCCCTTCCAGGGTGATGTCTATGGCGCGAGCTCTTGTTGAGAACTCTAGCTCTGAGCCGAAGAGGTTTAAGGGTAACGTACCTCTAATTCTAGGCTTTTCGGATGAGGACAAAGTGGGAACCATTCAACCACACGATGATGCCTTGGTCATCGCGTTAAGGATAGGAGGCTACGATGTGAAAAGGGTAATGGTTGATCAGGGAAGTGGTGCAGATATTATATATCCTGATCTGTTTAAGGGGTTGAATTTGAAACTGGAGGATCTTGTGGCTTATGACTCCCCCCTAATAAGCTTTGAAGGGAAGGCCATCGACCCGAAGGGGCAGATAAGGTTGCCTGTGTAGTTAGACCTGGCAGTGGTCGAAGTGGATTTCATCGTGGTTGACGCTTACTCTCCTTACAAGACCATTGTCGGGAGATCATGGCTGCACGCTTTGGGATCTGTTTCCTCGACTCTCCATTCCAAGGTGAAGTTCCCGTTTGGCGGTCGGGTTAAGGAAATTATCGGGAGTCAGTCCACAGCAAGACAATGCCTAAAAACCGCAGTATTGTGCAGTCCAGAGCCAGAGCCCTTGGCCTTGGTTGCATCTATCCCATAGCAATCAACATCTTCTGCCACAACTGGGAAGATAGTGGCAGAGGGGCCCACGTGTGAGGAGTTGGATAGAGTTCTCGTAGAAAGTGACCTAGAAAGGTTCTTCCAGGTAGGGGCTCAATTGCCAGACAAGGAAAGGGAGGAGTTAGTCGTGTTCTTGAAAGAAAACCTTGACGTGCTTGCATGGGATGCTTATGAGGTTCCTGGGATTGACCTGAACTTCATCTGTCACCACCTGAATGTCAGCCCAACTGCAGCGCCGAAGAGGCAATCACCTCAGCTCTTTTCCAAGGAGCATTTCGACCCTGTTAAAGAGGAGGTTGTCAGACTTAAGAGAGTAGGGGCTATCAAGGAAGTATTCTACCTCGAATGGTTAATGCACATAGTGGTGGTGAAGAAGAAACGTAGAAAATGGAGGGTATGTGTGGATTTTACGGACCTAAAGACTCTTTCCCAATGCCTCGCATAGATCAACTGGTGGACATTACTGTTAGCCATCCTCGGATGAGTTTTCTAGATGCCTTTCAGGGGTACCATCAGATACCTTTAGCCTCGGAGGATCAGGAGAAGACAACTTTTGTCGCTCCTACCGGCAACTATCATTACAAGGTGATGCCTTTTGACTTGAAGAATGCTAGGGCTACCTATCAAAGGATGATGACAAGGATGTTTGAAGCTTAATTGGGGAAAACTGTCGAAGTGTATGTGGATGACATGGTTGTAAAGAGTAAGGCTATATCTATGCATGTGATCGACTTGAGCGACATTTTTCAGACGTTAAGAAGGCACAAGTTGCTCCTGAATGCCTCTAAATGCATTTTTGGTGTGGGGTCTAGCAAGTTTTTAGGTTACATGCTCACTCATAGAGGGATTGAGGCCAACCTCGCCCAAATTACAGCAATCTGCAGTTTGCAATCTCCTCGAAATCCGAAGGAGATCCAAAAGCTAACAAGGATGACGGCCACTCTCAATAGGTTCATCTTTCGGTCCGCGGATAGATGTCGACCCTTCTTCCAACTGTTGAATAAGTGTAAGGGATTTGAATGGACCGAAGAATGTTCCTTAGCTTTTTGGCATCTGAAGTAATACCTCTCTTGGCCACCCATTATGTCTCGCTCAGACTTAGATGAAGTTTTATTTGCGTACATAGCCGTGGCTATTCATGCCGTCAGTCTGGTTCTGATACGGGATGACAATAGTATACAAAGATCAGTCTATTATGTGAGCAAGTCTTTGCAGGAAGCATTGGAGAAAGCGATTCTAGCCGTGGTGCATGCTACGTGCAAGCTTCCATATTACTTCCAATCTCATATGGTCATTGTGTTGACCCAACTCCCCCTTAAGTCCGTGTTACGAAGTGCTGACTACTCCAGTAGAATCACCAAATGGGGAACTATCTTGGGAGCCTTTGACATTAAGTACATGCCTCGTACCTCCGTAAAGGGGCAAGTCCTTGCTGACCAAGTGGCGGAGTTTGCTGAGCCTTTGGTGGAAGAGAACCCTAAGGGGTAGGGCATGAATGGAAGATCAGTCGGCATCATCTCGCGCAAGGAGTCCTCAATGTGGAAGGTATACGTGGACGGGGCAGCCAACCAAAAGGGGTCTGGTGTGGGGATAGTTTTGATATCCTGGAGGGAATTGTCTTGGAGAAGTTTTTGAGACTGGCATTCTCGACCACCAATAATGAAGCCGAGTATGAAGTTTTGCTAGTGGGAATGGATATGGTTCAAAAAATGGGTGCAAGGGCGGTATAGGTGTTCTTAGACTCACAATTGGTGGTCGACCAGATGGAAGGAAAGTTGGAGGCCAGGGAACCAAGGATGAAAGGTTATTTGGCCCGCGCCAAGTACTTGCAATCCAAATTTGAATCTTTTACAGTATCGCATATCTTTAGGAATGGGAATACCTACATCGACTCTTTAGCCACGCTTGTAACCTCTTCGGCTCAGAGCCTACCCTGGATCATCCTCATTGAGGACTTATTTAAGCCAACAGGGATGGGAGGTGGTGCCACCCAGATTCACCAGATCAGAATGGGTCCCAGTTGGATGGATTCGATAGTGTCCTTCCTAAAAAATGATGTCTTACCAGAATAAAGGTCCGAAGCCGACAAGATAAGGAGAAAGACTCCACGGTTTTGGCTATTTGAGGATGAGAAGTTATATAAATGCTCTTTCTCTGGACCTTAGCTGCTGTGTGTACATCTTGAAGCAACGGAGCTACTCTTGGAAGAATTGCATGAAGGAATATGTGGCAGTCACACTAGAGGAAGGTCATTGGCCCATAGAGCCCTTACCCAAGGATATTGGTGGCCAAACACGTAGAGAGAGGCGCAAGATTATGCGAGAAAGTGCGATCAATGTCAAAGGTTCGCTCCCAACATTCATCAGCCTAGGGGCGTCCTTGATCCTTTGACTAGTCCTTGGCCTTTTGCTTAGTGGGGTTTGGATATTGTGGGACCCTTCCCCAGGGCAGCGAGGAATAAAAGATGGTTGCTCGTCGGAACAGACTATTTCACTAAGTGAGTTGAAGCAGAGCCCCTCTCAAACATTAGAGACGCGGATGCAAAGAAGTTTGTCTAGAAGAACATCGTTACCAGGTTTGGGATCCCATACACTCTTATCTCGGACAATGGCCTGCAGTTCGACAGCAAGGCCTTCAGAAAGTACTGTGGGGACCTTGGCATTACAAACAGATATTCTAACCCAGCCTATCCGCAAGGGAATGGCTAGGTCGAGGAGGTCAATAAATCGATAGTGAATGGGCTCAAGAAAAGTCTGGACGATGCTAAAGGTAGATGGGTGGAAGAGATACCACATCTTTTGTAGATGTATCACACTACTCCACGAAGATCTACGGGGGAAACACCTTTCTCGATGGCTTATGGGGCAGAAGCTGTTATCCCTCTGGAAATAGGGTTTCCGACAATGAGAACGCACTCCTTCACCCCAGACAATAATGACGATTTACTGCTGAAGGGGCTAGACTTGGTTGAAGAGAGGCGAGAGAATGCTATGGTTCGGCTAGCTTGCTATCAACAAAAGCTTAAGCAAGGGTATGACTCCCACGTGAAATCAAGGCCCCTTGCTCCTGGTGACTTAGTCTTAAGGAAGGTTGTGGGAACCGCTAAGAACCTAGCATGGGGTAAATTGGGACCTAACTGGGAGGGGTCCTACAGTATAATATCAGTAGCTGGCATAAGGTCGTATTATCTTGCTGACCTTGATGAAAAGGCTGTAAAACATCCCTGGAATGTAAAAACCTTTGAAGGTACTACTATTAATAAAAGGCGTTCATGCCATGTGTTCTGTTATCGTTATGTTGTACAAATTGTCAATTTTGTAGCCTTCAATATCAAACAAAAACTCAAATTTTTTACTAAGTGTTAATGTCAACCTTAGCTACGCCGGGTCCTCGGACCGTCTGCTTTAGAAAAAATTAACATGCAGTTCACTAGTTTTTACTAAGTGTTAATGTCAACCTTAGCTACGCTAGGTCCCCGGACCATTTGCTTTGGGAAAAATTAACATGCAGTTCACTTTTTTTGCTAAGTGTTAATGTCAACCTTAACTACGTCGGGTCTTCGGACCATCTGCTTTGGGAAAAATTAACATGAAGTTTATATTTTTTACTAAGTGTTAATATCAACCTTAGCTATGCCGGGTCCTCAGACCATCTATTTTGGGAAAAATTAACATGTAGTCAACTTTTTTACTATGTGTTAATGTCAACTTTAGTTACGCCGGGTTCTCGGACCATCTGTTTTGGGAAAAATTAACAGCAGTTCATCTTTTTACTAAGTGTTAATGTCAACCTTAGTTACGCCGGGTACTTGGACCATCTACTTTGGAAAAAATTAACATGCAGTTCACTATTTTTTACTAAGTGTTAATGTCAACCTTAGCTACGTCGAGTCCTCGGACAATCTGATTTGGAAAAAATTAACATGTAGTTCACTTCATTTTTACTAAGTGTTAATGTCAACCTTAGCTACGCCGAGTCCTCGGACCATCTGCTTTGGAAAAAATTAACATGCAGTTCATCTTTTTTACTAAGTGTTAATGTCAACCTTAACTACGCCGAGTTCTCGGATCATCTGCTTTGGGAAAAATTAACATGCAGTTCACTTTTTTTACGAAGCGTTAATGTCAACCTTAGCTATGCCGGGTCCTCGGACCATCTGCTTTGGAAAAAATTAACATGTAATTCACTTTTTTTACGAAGTGTGAATGTCAACCTTAGTTATGCTGGGTCCTCGGACCATCTGCTTTGGAAAAAATTAACATGCAGTTCACTTTTTTTTTATGAAGTGTTAATGTCAACCTTAGCTACGCTGGGTCCTCGGACCATCTGCTTTGGGAAAAATTAACATGCAGTTCAATTTTTACTAAGTGTTAAACAAAGTCCTAATTATGGGTGGTCCTCGGACCTCCCATTCATGGGAGAAATTTACATTTCAGTCTATTCCTATAAGTGTTGAGTGAGAGTAAACCTATTTTCATGATTGAGTGTTACATAATTTCAAGTTTTTACCCAAGTCTTTTTCTTTCTTATGTGATTAATTGACCTTTGTGGCATGAAATTCAGCATAATCTCGCATGCAAATTACTTATTAAAGGATTAAGTTTATAAAGTGAAGCCTTTCTCACTAGGAGTTCACATGGTTATTCAGGACATAAATGAAATTGGCCGTATCTATTTGTACCCTAAACACCTTCACAGCATGTTAGTAAGAGATACTGATAATGGAAATCACGTCTAAGAAAGACTTGCAAAAAAATTGAAAATCAAAACCCTCTCCATTAATCATGACTTGGTTACATAGGGAACTACATATATAAGGGGCAAAAGTGATAAAGTGTTTGTATTGAACAAAAATTCAAAAGAGCTCTCAACGGCTAATGTCTTGGCCTTTGATGGAGGATCCTCTTTGGGCTTCACCTCAGCAAAGTCGATCTTGCCTTCTTCTCCTGGTGGCGTAAGCTCTGCGGGTAGAGAAGCAGTACCCTTAAGGGTCGGAGGAGCATTAGCAGGTTCTGCCTCTGGTAGGGCCATGGGCTCCTTTCCCTTGTCCTTATTAGTCTTCTCCTCCAGGGAAGCATCTTGGCTTGAACGCATAAAGGCCTGAGGAGGAGCAAGAGCTACTAAGGAGGTGGAAGGAGCTGAAGGAGAGGGAGCGTCAAATTCGCGGATATCGGGGGGATACCACACGTTCTCGGCCTTTCTCCATTCAGTTGTGGCAGGAGCACCTGCCACATTGAGAACCTCCGACCACACCTGCCAGCAGTACTCCCTGCATAGGTCGGCCAACTCTTCGACCAAATGGGTCTCTGTCTCCTCGACCCCCCTGTGGAAAGAAGCAAGTAAGATAGCGTCAGCGGCCTCCTTAACAGCACGAGCTCTATCCTTGGTCTTTGCCAGCTCCTCTTTCAGGTGGGCAATGTCTTGTTAGGCCGTGACAAGGTCCTCTTTATAGCCTTGGAGCTCCTTACGTTGCACCTCATCTTGAGTCTCGGCTGTCTTGAGTCCAGCCTCGGCACACCTCTTCAGCTGCTCCTCCGCCGTTAACCTCTTGGCGAGCTTCTCCTTCTCTGCCTCAACTAGGCCAAGAGCTTTCTCCGTCTCAACTCTAACGTTGAGCTCAGCGCTGGCCTTCTTCTGAGCGTCTTCTACCCATTTTTTGGCCACGAAGACTTCCTGGATGGCCTGCACGCACATAGAAAACATATATAGTGCGGTGAGCATGTTCCTAAGCTTGTACAAGCAAGAAAGGTTGGATAATACGTACCAAGCCTAGGTCCCTCTTCAGGGAAAGGAATAGTTGTTGCTGCTTCATCTGCTCAAGGGCTTCCATGTCTTTGGGAAGGAGCAGGGGCTGTTCAAGGGCCTCGGCCAGATAAAGGGAGTGCCCTTTCTAGAACTCCCTTATACTGGAGCGTTCGAGGATGGGAGTTCCGTCCAACTCCAGCGCGGGAGACTAGAAAGACTATACGCGGCGCACCTCGGCCTCCCCATGGCTCTCTCCACTCTCGACTGAGGGGCCGCGTGTCCTGCCCTTGGTAGCTTTCTATTGTTGTTGCTTCAGCTTCTTTTGCTGTGCCGCCTCGGCTTCCTTGCTCTTCTTTTTCCTTTTCTTCTTAGGGTTAAGGGCAGGAGCCTTGGGGTCTGCAAGAGGAGGAGAGGGTAGCTAAGAGGGAAGTTGGGATCTAGTGGCACCCTTCTTGGCCACTTGTGCACCTCGCACATTCATAAGTGACCTTAGACTAGCCATGTCTTCCTCCTCGGTGCTGCTGTCTACTTTCAAAATTATCAAACCCCTTATCCTGGAGGCCTCGGTGGGTTCGTCCTCTACGTCCGAGATGTTGATGATGTGGCCCTCTTCAGGCTTCTCAGCTTCCTCCAGCCTGACTTGGTCTATCTCTTTCTTAAGAGATAGGCGGGAAGATGTGGACTCTTCTAGGGCAACAGTTGCTATGGGCTGCACCGAAAGAGGGACCGCACCAGTAGGAGGCACGTATAGGATGATCGATGGATTGTCTGGCAAGTCGTGTGAGGCGAGGAAGTTGGACTTGGAAACGCCTATCCGCCTGCGCCTCTTGTCAACTGCGACGATAGCGTTGTCGATCTCCTGGAAGGCATTTGACAGAGGGTCGTACCCCAGTATAAGATGAGCAGCGCTCACCTATAGGTCCTTGTTGACGAACACCTTGGATCTCAGTACCCTGTTAAGGTTCGAGATGTTAACTTCCCCTAGCCGAGGAGATACGTGTTGCTCATCTGCAAGAGAGACATCAAGAAAAGCCAAATACGGTCAGGCTCACACAAACCCACAAACAAAAGAAAATATTAAACCACGATAAATTCAAACAATGAAGCTAAAAGAATTGAAGCTTAGATCGGAGATCCTAAATCCTAGCCAACCACACTTGGTTTCCCCTTTCTGATAGGGCAATGAGGACTGTCGTACGATCTCCCAAAGGTGATTAAGTAGTCGTCCTTCATGCCTTTGTTAGATTTGGGGAGGCATGATATAAGCCTAACGACACTAGAGCGGGACTTAAGATAGTACCCTACGCTTTTCAACTAGTGGCATTCATACAAAAAGGCTACATCGCGCCATGTGAGGTTTAGACATATTTGCTCATTTAAAGCGTCTATGCAACTTAAGACCCTAAACATGTTGGGTGTACATTGATCGGGGCACAACCTATGGTTACAGAGGTATTCACTAGTGACATTTTTCATAGGAAGTGCCATCCCACCCTCTAAGTAGGCAATTATGGGAATGATAACTTGCCCTTCCTTTCTAGAGTCAGTTACGGCCTCGGGGGGGGGGGGGGGCAGTATTTCAAACCCACTTCTGGGGGAATGTGGTATTTGGCTCGGAATCCTTCCATGTCGGAGTCAGTATCTACCAGACACTTGAACCTACCCATCGCGTGGAAATAAGAACAGAGATTTAGAAAGAAGGGGAGTAGAAGTTAACAGCCGAGGAGAAAGGAACTGGAAGAATGGAAACTTACTGAGAGAGATATACGACTTTTGGAGAGCTTCTTGAGAGAAAGTGAAAGTAGATGTTTCCAAGACGCGATTTCTTTTTGGGGTAATGGCTGACTTCACGACTTTCTAAACGTTTTGAATGTTCGGGGGGCGGAAATTCATGAGAGTTATCCCGCTCAAATTTTCGGAAAAAAATCCGGGTGTTGGATCTACATCTCACCGTTGAACATGGGCGACAGGGAGTTACTCAGAGCAATTAATGAAGGTGTTGCGGGTTACGAAGCGTCAGGAGCCATTTCAGAATGGCTAGATGGACGTCTGGCGTATAGCAGTTTGAGAGGCACGTGGAAATTGTGGATTTGGGTCAAGAATTCATTTTTCTCCTCGAATGGGAATAAAATAAATTTTTGAGGGGCTATTGTGGGGACAGAAGTGTAAATGCATGCCTTTGGACCTTGGGTCTGATTCGAGGACACTAACTTGTCCAATGAAGGCCTGGCGACAATAAGGGCATCGAACTTAAAGGCCCACAAGCCCGCTGTGGAAGTAAAAGCCAGATAGGATGGTCCGAGGAGAGGTGCGTCCTCGGCTAATCGAGGTGAGGGCCATAAGATGCATCGTGGTGCTTAGAGGAGAAACCAGACAGCTCAGCAAGCAAAGGTGTGCCATAGAGGAACGCAAAAAGGGAGAATAAGTGGGGAGCACCTTGCAGAAAGCTGCTGCCACCGCATTAAAGGCTTCACACCTACCCCTCTAGCAGCATTAATGAAGAAGTAATATCTGAGATGACGGTGATCAGCCTTATAGCCATTGGGGGAAGATTCCAAGAGGATGGCGGATGGGAAAGGCATCTGCATTGAAGGCTCTAGAATGGAAGCACTAGGAAGGGGTATATAAATAGAGAGGGAGAGAACATTAAGGGGGATAGAGATTTTTCGAAGAAGAACAAGAGAACTTAACACAGAAAGTCCTCGGCTCATGTCCGAGAAGAGCCTACGTTGCGTTACAATCTCCTTGCAAGCAATCGTGAACCTAGCCTAACGTCATTGCCTTCCATCGTCCTAGGAATTCTAGGTTTTAAGCCCACCCCTTACAAATTTTATTATTTGAGGCCGTTTGGGCCTCCCCTTACCACGCATTTAGATCCAGGCTTGATTTGTATCCCTATACAAAGTTTGTTTGCAAACTTTATTGTAGTTAATGGGATGATTACAGCTCTCACTAAAAAAATTAATACATAGACATATTATTAGAGATTATATATTCTTTATGTTTTTAACATGCATGTTAAATTTTGTGTCAATTAGTTAGATATTATTTACTATTTCGTTCATAAACTTATTTTTTATATACAATTTAATACTATAAAACTTAAATTTTAAACATTTTAATTGATAATATAACTATCGAGTTTTGATTTTCTAGAAATTTTATAAGTGCAGAGGATATAAAAAAAATCTAATGGTGAAATTGTCAAAAATTCACAATTCACATCTAATAAAAAAAATCCAATATACTAAGTTTGAAGCTAATTAAATTTTATAAAAAATAAAAATAAAACAATAAAAAATCCAATAGTTTTTGTACAAAGTTTGGCTACAATTTCGCTAAATATCTTTTTATTGAATGTGAGTAGCCATTGGCTACAATTTAAGTTTGTAAGCAAATTTTCTCTCGAAAAAAAAAATTCCATTTTAAAAAAAAAAAAGAAATATGATACCCCTAATACAAATGCATGTATGGCATTTTTTCTTTTGAAAAATTCTTAATTTACATCGTATTAGCAATGTAAGATTTATATTGTGGACAAAAAATATGTATAATATTTATTTAGTTTTTTATCATCATTTTTTATATCTAAAATCTCTTTATCAATTGTGTTATTAAACAGACATAATTTAACTGGTAAAATTTCTTATAAACCTACGCTATAAGTTTGAAACTATTTCTAAAAAAAAAAATGACATGACTTTACGTTATTTTATAATTATAGTTTATCACATAGTAATAATTTTATTATTATTATTATTATTATTATTATTATTATTATTATTATTATTATTATTATATTACAGTTTTTTTTCGTTAAAGCACCATCACCAAAATGAAGTCTATAGCCCTGCTATACGGCAATCACAAACGGACACTTATCGCAACGCAACAAAGTCGATGCTTCTTGATTCTTGACTTCTTAAGCATTTACTTTGTTGCAGACTTAAGTCGGTCATTGTATATCAATGGATATTAGGTCGTCCCTTTTCCGTAGACTTTTCTGCAAATTTCCACTCTAGTGCCCATTTCCAAACGTGGGAAGGGGGCATTGGTTGGTGCTGCACATTAAATGTCATATATGAATAATAGGAAATGCTGTAATATATTACAATTTTTTTTTAAAAGATGGTTGTTATGGAGAGCGATTATTTAGTAAGTGAAAAAGTGATGGACTTAAAAATGAGAACTAATAAAATTTGCTACAATAATAATTTGTAAAAATATTAAAAAATTATTTGTGATCGTAGTATTACTCATGAATAAATTCTCAATGCAGAATTTTAATTTTATTTCTTTAATAAATACTTCTAGATAAGGTTATATTATTTTTCAAAAAAGAAAAAAGAAGGTAAGATTTTTTTATTAATTATTATTATTATACCCAAAAAAGAAAGTCCCACGTATATAGTACTCCATAGACTTTCACAGTTCACACAAAGCAACACTAATCTAATTCAACTCCATTATTAGTATTTAATAGGATTTGTTTATAAACCATAAAGTCATAGAGTGCTCCTAGAAGATTTGAGATTTTTATTTTATTTTTGTAGTGTGTATGTTTGGATGAACTTATTTTTATGAGTTTATTCAACTTATTTTTTTTATTTTATAAAAATTTATTTAAAAGCTCTATATAGCAGATTAGATTAAATTGTAAATTATATCCCTAAAATTTAAGGTAATTTTGATTTTTTTTATTATAAAATTTTGATCCACTCTCCTAATGTTATGTATTGTTTGGATTTGGTCATTTTTTTCAATGCATCATGACTAGATATTTGTTTAGTGCCAGATTGGCACCCTAACGCCAAGAAGAAGAAAGCCCTCTATGTTTGGGATTGTTTGATTTTGTATTCTTTATGTTTTGATTAATTTGGCACTTAATGAACAGTTAGGCATAGCACATTAATAGAAGTGAGTAAATCCAAATGATACCTATTGATAGAGGAGTTGATTAAAGTTTTAAAATTTATGGAATAAAATTAAAATTACCCCAAACTTAAGGGATGTAGTTTGTAATTTAGTGTAAAATAATATGTTGAAATATATATGGTGACAAAATAAGTGATTATAGTCACGAAGCAGAGGTTTTTGATTAAGCCAAAACTTAAGGGTCTGTTTGGTCTCTAAGTTCAAACTCACATTTTTACATTTTAAACAACATTACATATATTTTCACCAATTTCAAAAATTACAAAAATCTTATCTTGAACTACAAAAATTTTATCTCAAACTACTCTACTGAATACTCTCTAAAATTTTTTCATCTTTTACCTCTTCTTACTTATAATTTTTTTTATTACATACTTTTTAAACTTCTTTTATTCAATGACTGCTATTAAATATCACTTTCTTAAGTTTTGATTACGACCATTAAAAAAGTATTATATGGTGTAATAGCCAAAGTTATTGCATTTGATTTCCATCCATATAAATATTTAGAACGACTTTTTGAATCTTAGAGCCATATTTTATTGGAACGGTGTCAAAACCTCATTATTAATATTTATGATAGTATAGAAAAATCGGACCAACACGTTAAATAACAACAAGCACTTGTTGTTTTATATCGGGAATCCAAACGATGTTACGTTGAGAAATAAAATAAAAATGATAATGATGACTTGAAGATAATTGGGGTAGAGAGAAAAACATTATAATAATAAAATGCAGAGAAAAAAAAAAAGAAAAAGAAAAAAGAAAATGAGCTTATTTAAGAGGCTCATTCATATTATTGATACCCAAGAAAAATCCTCAAAAAAATCATCATAATACTCTTTTCAACAAAAAGAGTAAGAGACACGATAATTTATCTTATTGAATCTTAAAAAAAAAAAAAAAACTAAGTTTTTCTATAAATCATAATAAACTAAACTTGAAAAATTCTCTTAAAAAAAAAAAACCCTAACAAAACAAAGTCGAAACAAAAAAAAGAAAAGAAAAAGTAAAAATAAACCCTATTATAATAAAAACAAATCCCACTAATGAAATTTTCTTATTCTAAAAGGCAGGACCCAAAGAGAGACTCAGCAAAATAGTAACCGAACCCACTAACACATATGTGGGAGTTACTGCCCATGCAGATGATTGTGCAGGCGGCGTTGCGTTTGGAGTGCCTGACACCGGTGCCTGTGGCGGTGAATTTGACTGTGACGGTGACGGTGACTCTGACGGAGTTGTTTGTGGTTGTGGCGGAGATGAGTATGATGTTGGACTTGGTGCCTCAGTTGGAGCGTTGGACTCTGGAGAAGGTGCTGGTGATGCTGACGGTGATGATGATGGTGCTAATGATGGTGGTGATGATGGTACTGGTGATGATGATGGTGAAATAGCTGGTGAAAATGATGGTGATGGTGATGTTACTGGGGTAGTTGCAGGGACTTGTGAGATTGGACTTGAGGCAATGGATGGTCCAGGTGAAGAACTTGGTGGAGCTGGAGACTTTGGCGCAAGAGATGGAGGAACTTTTGGGGTGTAAATGCTGCTTGGGGTTGGTGCTTGTGTTGGTGCTGTTGGGCTTTTAAGAGGAGGGTTTTGGTGACTAGTGTTGCTGTGTTTCACAGACAAAACAGTTACAATAAGTTTCTGTCCCTTCTCACAGTTTTGTGCCTTCCCACTTATGAAAAAGGATGGCCCAGACTTATTAAGCTTGTACTCAGAATCACCTTCTTCTAATTTCTTGATTGGGTTCTTTGTGTTGCAATTGTAGTAATCGTCTTTGTTCACTAACAACACAGAATCCGACCCTTTCTTATACTTGAAAACTACAAAACCAAAAACAAACGAACACCCACATATAAATATATATAAAGTCTACCATCAAAAACCCAAAAAAAAAAAAAAAAGTAGTATTATCATCAATAATTTCGACCGCAGAATTTGAATAAAGGAAAATATCAAAATATACAAATTATAATTAGGAGATACTAATTGAGTTACAAAATAATTATTGACAAAACGTACTGTAACTTGTGAGTGAGTGAATATTAACTAAGGAAAAGGACTTTAAATAATTACCGAGAGTGTCATTGATTTGGAACCTGTTTTTCTGAGCCCAGTTGGTGTAATTCTCGGAGGGGTGCAAGACCCAACCATCTCTTCCACCAACGTAGAATTTGGAAGCCTGCGAGGAAAAGAGAAAACAAGAAAAGAGAAGAAAGAAAAAGAAGATATTCACCATGTGCCTCTGAAACGCCATGACTAATGAGGCAATGAAAACAAAGAATACGGTTTCCTAATTAATTTGAAGATTTATGACTCTGTTTATATAGACACAGATCTATATATGATGATGATGATGATGATGATGATGATGGTACTCGAAGAAGTTTCTAGGAAAGTAGATCTATACTTTAGTCTTTGGATGATACAAATTTTAGAGCGTGTGGAAACCGAAGTTGTTGAAGGGATATATTTTCATTATAGAGAGAATTCTAATTTCCAATAGAGTTTATAACGTCTACTTAAGGGAAGAAAATAGTGAAAAATAAAAAATCGTATGAATTTTTGATAAATTAGCCAAGGTTTATTTTGTTTCTGTCGGCGTCAGGGACTCTAGACGTGGCATAATAATCATGGAGACTGAGAGACTCAACGGTACGTAGTGTTTTTGGAATTTATTAATGTGGTCGCAAGAGTTATGGGGTGGCCACACTTTGGAGGAAAATTATTAGGAATGGTTCCTATCGCAAAAATGAAAAAGAAAAAGGAATGGTTCTTTTTTATTTATTTTGAAAGAAAAGTAACGGGTCTTGGTCTTGGAGCTTTTTTTTGTTTGAGTACATGGTTTCGGAGTTTGATTGTATAAAAAATTGACATGTCTTTTTTATTATTCACTTCTTTTCATTTGTGGTCACGTTATCATAATTGATATACTGAAGGACTTGTCCAACTTACCAATTAATAACTCAAAACAAAAACCAGTATAACATAAAAAGTAAACAGTACAAATATTTTAATACCCATACCCACCTTATAATCATTCATCAATTCCATTATGTACCGAGTGGATCCACAACCACACGATAACCTCTTCGTATTTTTTCTTCCACCACCCTCACATTCTATTAACTGTTTACAATCCATAATTATAAAGCATTCCCATAATTTTTAGCATTTAATACCTTAAAAAAAAATACTTTATTTATTTTAATACATAATTTCACAACACACTCTGTATCAATAGTCTTATTTTTACCATCAGACAAACATTATTTATTTATTTATTTATTTTAATTAATTTTTTTCTCACTTCCTCTCTACCATGAAACCCAACTAAGTGATAAAAAAATATTTTGACTAAATTGGAGTCTGAGGTTGTAACCACGCATGGTGATGCTCAACTCAATTGGTGATGCTCAATTAGGACTTCATTAACGCATACAATGAATAACAAATGCTGGTGGGGTTGTGGGGTTTGGACTTTGGACTCTGTTCAATCACGACTTGCGGTCCATACTAGGCCTGTGGGTGATAAGGTCTCTGAGCCCATTGTTATGGCATTCCTTCCTTTGTACGACGTTTGAAACTATAAAATTTATCAGATGAATTTAGTTTGTAGCATTTATTTTTTAACTGTAATTTTGAACGTAATGATCTATTGCAGTTTATATTATTGGGTAGGTAAATTTTTTTTTGCAAAAATATTTTTGAGTAACAATGGTCACAAACTTTTTATTACACATCTAATGTACGCATATTATCGCAAGTCGAAATTATGTTTTTAAAATACGAAAACATGATCTCAGAATGGAGTATATTCTTTAACTTCTTATAATATACCTAATTAAAAAGAAAGTTGGAGCATGTTACCCATATATTTTTATTTATAGCCTTCAAAGTTTTCTCTCACTTTTTCCTCGCTTTAAATAAATGAATTTTCTTAAACTAAAATGGACTAAGGGGCTTGCACCCTTTGCTCCATACCTCTCAGCATGAGCCCAACCTGGTTACAACTTACAAGACTAGACCCAAGAGGCCGAAGAATATATGGCTGAATTAGCACTTCCCTATTTACATGAGAATTGAGAAACGACGCCAAAAACAAAAACAAAAATGTTAGAAGATATAAATTTTAGTATAAAATACTTATAAAAAAATTTATGTAATATGAATATGATTTGTGCCACATTAACAAGATAGTAAATGAATGTTTAAATTACTTTTCATAATTGATGATACATCAGTTAAGATTTACATAGTAAAACTTGTAGTATTGACATTATCGAGGTTGACTAGTTAAGAATCATAGGGGTCTTGTAAGGGTTCTATATTGACATTAGCCTCATAATAACACACTAAATATTGTTGCACATAGCTAATTATATAGTGCTATAAACACGGTTTATGAAAAATCGTGTTTTGAAAAAATGATTTTCAATTTTAATATCAAAAGGGTAAAATTGTGCTTTGAAAATAAGATTTCACAATTTTATTTGAAACTGTGTTGGTGTGTTCTGTGCACACAATATGTAATTATCACCCCTCATAACCAGGCCTTTGCTTTCAGAAAAGCTAAAAGAGTAACTGTCTAGGTAGTAACCACGATTCATGACTACTAGCCAGACAATTCCTATATTTAGTAACGAGGATGGCATAAGAATCGTGAGATGCCATGCCAGTCAAAGTTGCACCTCAACCAACCGTGACATAGGGAAACCGAGATGAGGGTCTTTTGGGTTTTGTAGAAATCGAGACCCACGCTTTAGAGTGAAGGTTTTAATCCTCAAAAACTTCTTCAGAAACTTGGATGAGGGATTATCACATGCCCTTAAAAATCTCCTTTTTTCTTAGGAGTGATACAATTAATCACAAACAATTGCTAATTATAAAGAGAAAGAACTTGGGAGCTTCCTTTGATGAGAGGCTTAGGGATGAAGAAGAGTTGAAAATAGCCTTTACTCATTCAACCGTTCGTGTGAATCCCATACAACTCAAATTTTTTGGCCAAGATGAATTTTGTCATGCAATCACGACGAAATGGTAGAAGAGGAAAAAGTGTTCAAATGATTACTCCTTATGCTAAAATTCTCATGGAGAGAGTAAATTGAGTGAAGGAAAAGCCCGAAAGCAAATAATTTAATAATTTAATTAGAGACAAAAGGAATGATAATAAAAGAATTGATGTTTATAGTAAGTAATATGTACTTTGGTAGTGGAAGAAGGGTGAAAAAAAAAAAAAGAAAAAAAAAAAGAAAGAAAGAGAGAGAGAGAAAAAAAAGTTTGCACCCATTAAGGTTGTGTGATAATTAATCTACAATATTTTTTGAATGTTTTACATGATCACTTTCTTCGATCTCCTTTCCATCAAAGTGGCTTAAATTTAGACGAGGGCTTCATATCTATCTCTCTCTCTCTCTCTCTCTCTCTCCACTTGTCTACTCATTAGTTATCCAAATATAAAATGAACAAAATTTTTAATACACTCTTCCTAGGATTCTCTTAATAGTAATACAAACATACTATAATTAAAAAAATTTCTTAAAAGAAAAAAGAAAAAAAATCTAGTACCATAAACATAGTCAAAGTTTTTGCTATAACTCTTTCACGTGGCAAATTATTAAGTTGTGAAGAAAAAGTAGTTGGTCTATGTGAAAGTGATAAGTAGTCAGTCACAGTCTACTGCGCATGCATGAGGTTTGTAGCTAAGTTTGCAGTATTAGAACAACTCTTTCTTAAAACTCTCACATTAACTACTAGTAAAGAAGGAAGGAGACTCTAGAACTGGGAAGTGTGTACCATCATTAGTAGCTCTGATTCTGAAGCTTTACCCCCCCATTTTCAAAGTTTCTATAGGCCATCTATATTTTCCTGGTTTTACCATTTATGATTGTCAATTGCATGCCAACATACAAACATAAATTTTATTTTCTTATAATATAGTGTCATAAAATTTGTATACGAATCTACATGTATAGCTTGGTCTCATCTTGTGCATTTGCTGTGCCAAAACGCAGAACATCTTCATAAACCTCGTCTTGTTATAACAATGCTGAAAAGACCCCTAAAGATGAAGAAAACTAAGCAACACAGAACATATTATAACACCCGAAAAGGCTAGTTTGAAATCAATTCTATAGGTTGTCTGAAGTAATTCTGCGCCTTAGAAGATCCTTTTTACTAGTCAACATTGGCTTACAAACATGAATTATAGAATGTATCTCCATTTCATTTCAAATTCCACACTTTCATATCTTGATATCACCAACAAAATATACAAACCAAAACAGAGCAATAGTGGTTGCAAGAATCCTGGCAACGACCCTCGTCATGATTCATGCAAGCTATGTGGCACTTACGGTAGCATGTCTGGTCTGTTCGCCATCTCATCAAGGCTTCTCCAACGTTAGAGGATGCCAGAAAAACGATCATGGTAATGAAAAGCACTATGGAAACCTTGCCTGATGCCATTTTTCTTGCTGTCTTTGTTTCCTGCGTTAGTGGGGGTGTTGGGTGCTTTGTTGTTTGCAAGAAAATTAAACACGAAGGGTTATTGAGTGGAGTTCATAGTTTTTATAAGGACTGCTTTCCTCATTTGTTAGGTTTTGAAAACTGAAGCGTGGTGTTTGTGGAGAACAGACAAGTGCGGGCAAGCCAATGGTGTGAAGTCTCAAAACTGACATAACAAAACAAACTGAAAATCATGACCTCGGAAGTTATGGATAAATCATTACATGGTCCAATTTGTTAGTTTCTGAACTTGTAATCCAATTGTCACAACTAAATAAGTCAAAATCCTCTAGAATTCTTGAGAAACTTTACCGCGTAGTTTTCTTTTAATCTTAACATTATCTTATAATGAAACGTCTATATTATATCATGTCATCAATTCATTAACAAAATCCCTAAAACAATGGTTTCTAACCAAAAAAAAAAAAAAATCATAAATGATAAATGTGACCCTATGGTCGTTTAATTAAATCTGGTTTCTAGATTTCAAGAAAGGCAAAAACTAGTGATTGAGTCAGAAAAATTTCTTTGAGGGAGCCGTGGCTGACCTTATATGTGTGTATTCATTATGAATGGAATCCAATTACTTTACATAAAAACAGAATAAATATCATAAAATTACAAAATAACTATATAGTTATCTTGTAATCTAAAAACTAATCCTATTAAAATATGATATATTGCTTGGTTTATAATGCTTACAATATATATTAACTCTCTTATAGAAAATATTCTCTTTGTATAATAATTGAATGTTTATAATAATTAAAAAAATACAAATGTATATTCTTCAAACTTTGACTATTTTTTAAATCATACCCCATGTGTTTTAATACACACACGTGTATATATATATATATATTAATTAGAATCATTTGATTTAACATTACTTTAATCACATTACTTTTGTGCATTGCTCTCGAAATATTATCATCTGAATTCCCCATACATAAAAACTAAAGTGTGGGAGACCACATGCTCAACCTATTCATTTATTTTTAGGATGAACCTGTGTGAATGAGTGGATTTGTGTTGGTGCCCTTCAAAATGGCAGTATGACTTATTAAAATTTTACCCCTAGATCGAGAGTAGTTTTACAATGAAGTCTACAACATCGGTAATTTTTGTATTCTACCCTATAAGTTTCTATTTTTTCATTGCCCAAAAATATTATTTTCAAATCAAAGATGGACCCAGGATATTGATTGAGAGGGAGCCAAAGTATGAAAAAATAAAATCCTAATTGCACTAATTGTAATAGAAGAATGTGGGCAGTGTGCAAAAATACACTAATTATAAACTTATTAGGTCTCAATTTATAAATTATTTGTGTGACATTTATGTGTGATAAAATACTTAAGTGGTCTCATAGATTAATAGGATGTTGTGCAAATGCAAGATGAGCCGAAAGTGTTTTTAAAGCCTATTGTATGTATTAAGACATAACTCGGGAATAATCTAACTCAGAATATTATATTTTATATTTTTTTTATCATCCAATCAACAATAATGGGAAATGGTAGATTTGAATGTCTCCATTTTTTTTTTTTTGAAAATGAACCAAGTGTTATTCAATTAATCAGCAACAGAGGAGTCCAAATACAAAGCCTCAAGGGCAGGGGGCGTTGTTCTTCCAACCATACATAGTCCTCACTTAAATTTTTAGCAAACCAGTCCAAAGAATGGGCAACACCATTAGCACTACGTCTAACATAGCTAGCTGATAAACTTCGAAACCTCATAGCCAAGCAACGAGCATCTTCATATATATTTCCCAGCATTGACATGTCGGGGCTGGTAGCTGTCAATCCCCTCATTATTGTGACATTATCTCCCTCAACAACCACGTCTTGGAAACCTGCCTCCACAGCAAATTCCAAAGCCTTCCGAAATGCCAATATATTTGCTTCTTTGCTGTTTGCAATTGGAGGGTCCTTAGCTGTCAACGCTGCCATCACTTCCCCCATATTGTTCCTTATAACCGCTCCAACGCCTGGCGACTCCTTATCCATAAAGACTGCAGCATCAAAGTTTAGCTTATACAGAGTACCTGAAGGTGGACACCACGATTGCACTGCCTCCCAGGTTGCATGGATAGCTAGCTGATCCTATGATGGTTTAAACTCATCTATCAAGTCAGTTGCTCGAGTGTTGATTCTTGATGGATCTTGGACTTTCCCTCCATGCATCACCATATTTCTTTGGTGCCAATTTAACCAACAATGGACCCAAAATAGCTCAAACTCTTCCTCGGACAATCTGTGAATCAATTGTTCTAGCAGCTGCGTAAAATCCATCTGCTCTGTGCCCACTTTCTGCAATCTACCTGGAGCTCCTACCCACATGTCTTGTGGTGCTCTGCACTCCCATAGCACGTGAAGAGCTGATTCTGGAGCCTGGTTACATTGCTCACAGTAGTCATCCGGAAACATTTTCCTCTGAAACAAATTCTCACATGTAGGCAGAATATTTTGGCAAGCTCTCCATGCAAACACACGTATCTTATTTGGCACTTTCATTTTCCAAACATTTGCCCAAATTTGAGATCCTCCCACCACCTTTGAGCTCTCGCCCGAATCCTTTTCCTGGTTTTGAATCAACCTAGCTATCTGGTACCTCGATTTCATCGTGTACTCCCCATTCTTAGTGTGAAGCCATATCATAGCATCTGACACTAACTTGTGGCTCAACAATATGTGAAGGATTGCTTTAGCATCCTCCCTACGAAATGCAGCTACAATGAGCTCCTGATCCCAGGCCTTAACCTGCCAGTCAATGAGCTTGGATACTCTCTATGTGTAGGATGGTTGGGAATCCAACTGTTCTTGACGACCTGAATAGAGGACCTGTTACCTACCTTCCAACAACCACCTTTCCTTAGGATTGGTTGAGCTGCTAGTAAGCTCTTCCAAACATAAGAGCTATTTGGGACATCCATAGCTTCTAAGAATGTACCACGGGGGAAGTATTTTGCTTT